>JAQPZY010001561.1:0-702500 GCA_029931535.1 Margaritifera margaritifera | reverse complement strand
CGTGTAATCAATACCAAACATGTTGCCACGAAGACCAAGAACGCATTTTGACAGGAGCTTGGGTGAGTGCTGAAATTGTTTCATGCTCTCAATCGCGGATATCAACTGTTAATAGTGTATGAAATTTGGCAATTTCCTACGACAGGGCAATATCAACGAGATGGCTCTGATGAAGGGATTTTTTTCCGGCTACGTTAACTAATTTCTGAAATTGAAGCAAGAAGCTAGCGGCTATCCTTCTAGGTATTTGACGTCAAAAGATAAAGACGAATTCAAGGAACGATACCACTCCTTGGAAGACATCACATTTTAACACATGGAAAAGAACGAAGGAAGACGATCGTTTGCAAAAGTCAAGTGGTGAACTTTAACGTCTTAGAAGAAGCTTTAAAGTCTGGTCAAGATCAAGAATTTGAAAACAATGAACCTTCACAAAATTATACGTTTGTCCAATCACCAAATCGTTAGTCGACCTTTAGAAAAAGTGTATCAGATCATCTACGACAAACGAGTACGACATCCCAATAACAACACGTTACCGTATGGACACACCGATCTCCAATACAAATAAAGTTCCAAGACAGAAAGAGCAACATAAGTACTGACGCAGATCTAGGAAGATGGAGTCCACAATGAAAACATATGATGGATCCAACCAGAACTTAAACGAAGTCGAATGTGATGCAGTACCCTGCGACCAGAGTGATAATGTGCTTTGTGACATCACCGATGCTACACGACCTTGCCTCTCGACTAGAAAGCGATGCCGTTAGTGTGCTCCTGTATAAATCTCATCCACACACTCATAAAACACTCTGGACACCCAATTAATCGAGAGTTACAAATCAAAGAAGACTATACATTTCATGTGACTTTGCCTGACTAGTGTAATTTTGAAAGTCTATTACAGACAATCAAAAAGAAATGTCCCAAATATCTGAAAGGATCTAGTCACAAATATCTGGAAGGACCTAGTCCTAAATCTTTAGTCAGAGCAGAATTTGTTTACTTAAGAGAAGGAGCTAAAGCACGGTGTTGCAGTTGAGAATAGGAGTATCAAGATACAGCTTACCTTGAACATTCTAGATGGTCTCCGTGCTGTCACTATCTTTTTTTGATCGGTCCTAAACATAATCCACGAGTCTTGGATTCGACACTTGGACACAAGAGGTGACTGACTATATCAAGGATATTGTGTTTGACAGACGAAAGAAAGAAAACATGAACTTTGCATTTTTTGGGAAATGTACATTGGTTGTGCCGTGAACTGTATTTTTTAAAATATGAATTGGTTGTAGCATGAACTCTGTTTATGAAATATACATTGGTTAACCATGAACTGTATTATTGTAAATGTGAATTGGTTGTACCATGA
This sequence comes from Margaritifera margaritifera, assembly GCA_029931535.1. NCBI lineage: Eukaryota > Metazoa > Mollusca > Bivalvia > Unionida > Margaritiferidae > Margaritifera > Margaritifera margaritifera. Next base: position 701,125 of record JAQPZY010001561.1, on the reverse strand, counting down.
GCTGTGGGGTTTTTTTGTGTGTTTTTTTTTAACATGTACATTGGTTACACCATGAACTGTGTTTTATGATATATACATTGTTTGTACCATGAAGAGTGTTTTACGACATGTGAATATGATGTTGCACAGTGCACGGTTTTGTTGTTTGTTTGTTGCTTTTTTTTATTGTTGTTTTTTGTTTTTTTTAAACATGTACATTGGATATACCATCAATTTTGGTTTTTGACATTGCGTTGGTTACACCATGAATTGTGTTTTTGATGAAATGTACATTGGTTAAATCATAAACTGTGTTTTTTGAATTGTACATTAGTTACACAATAAACTGTATTTCTTGAATTGTACAAATTGGTTATACCATGCGCTGTGTGTGTATATATACACATTGGTTACACCATGAACTGTGTTTTTGTTTAAATGTACACTGGTTATACCATGAACCGTATTTTGTTTTAAAGAATATAAATTGGTTGTAGCCTAAATACAAAATTTCCTGCCTTTTTTAATTGTACACATTGGTTATATCATGAGCTGTGTTTTTGACATGTTCATTGGTTACACCATCAACTGTGTTGTTGTTTTTTTAAATATACATTGGTTTCACAATAAACTTTATCTTGTTACATATGAATTGGTTGTGCCATGAGCTGTGTTTAATGATATGTCAATATCTTGTTGCATTACTTTTTTTTATTTTACATTTATATTGGTTACACCATGAATTCTGTTTTATGAAATGTACATTGGTTGTACATAAACTGTGCTTTATGACATGTGCATTGGTTTTAACATGAACGTGTATTTTTGTATATGTACATTGGTTATACCATAGACTGTGTTTTTATGACATGTTAATATGCTATACCCCGAACTGTATTATTTTTTATGAACATTGGTTACACCATGAGAAAAAATTCAAACATGCATAAAATGTCCTAGATCGTTGATGAAATCTCAGAATTTCAAATACAATTGTTCAGACTGCATTCCCCGTTCTCAAAGTAATTGACGAAAGGTCAGATCATCAAAATTTGGAATCACTGTATCTTCGCCATCACTATAACATGTTGATTGCTGGGTCAAGTGGTTCAGGCAAAACCGATTTCTGTCAAACGTGTTATTGAAGACAAATTACTTTTGTTCAATCATCCTTCACAATGTATCGTATTGTGTTACAAAGAGTGGCAAATCTCTTACACGTTACAGAAAGAAAGTCAAGGAGAATCTATTTCATTTGTAGAAGGAATTCCTCGCGAAGACGATGGAAACGTGTCTCACGTAAGTCACATATCTCTTGTCATATTCGATGGCATGTTAGGTGAAAATGAAGAAAAAATTAAACTTTAGTTTGCACGAAAAGGACATCATTGTAACGCTAATATAATTTACATTACTCAAAATGTATTTAAACAAAGTAAAGCGCATCGTACCATCAGTCCCAATGCACATTATGTCGTGTTGTTTAAATATCTAAAAGATAAATCTCAAGTTCAAGTGTTAGCCAAACAGTTAGGAACGCCTTGGTTAAATTATGCTTATGATGATGTCACTCAATTGCCACATGGCTATTTACTCCTCAATTTAAAACCTACCACGCCTGATTATTTGAGATTCGTATGGATTTGTTTAACAATTGGTGTCAAGCGGGAGGTCCCGTCATGTATTCGTCACCTTTCTCGTCTGTCTAAAACACTATAAAACACCATTTACTTCTTTTCTTTCTGACAGTATTCAACATGACTTCCTTTCAATCTCATCCTCCAGCCAAAATGATTCGTGCACTGCATGCCATCAATTGCGAAACAAATGCACAAGTGTTTTCACATTTGTTAGAAGCTAGCCTCAAAAAAAGAGTTACGATGGTTTACTTTGACAGTACGCTAAGAACTATAAGGTATCATTTACATACCACATCAAGCAAAAGGTTTTTTTGTTTTTGAAAACTATAAAGTAGCTTTGTCACAACTGGTTGATCCAAGAATTGATACACAAACCAAAAAAAAACAAATCATTTTGAAACCTGGTGGAAGTGGCTCTTTAGGTGATGTCTTTATTCGCTCAATTTTAAAATGGAATCATAATGCCCAAGCTACAAAAATCAAAACCAAAGAGACAGACTAAAAAAATGAGATGGACAGCAAGTTCACACTCGAAAACGAAATCTCAAAAGAAAACAACTTCTACAAGAAAGAGAAAAACTGCCACTAGAACGCGTACGTACTCATGAAAACCTTCACTCTGTAACCGTCTCTCCTTCCACTCCGGTAATGATGATGCTCGCTAAACCTGAATCAGACCAGTATTTCCTCATATGATGAAAAAATGGAAACAGATCTCTGAAGAAACTTTTACTCCGTTGACGTCTTCTTCTTCTTATCTAGCAACTGCTGCAGCAAAATAGTAGCTTCTTCTAAGACAAAAGTACAAGACAGAACAGGCATGATGCAGAGTTTACTAGATTTGTACAAACAAAAATTGTATCCATCGAGAACACCAGTAATACCTAAAATCAAGTTAATATGATGTCCAGACAATCAGTATAAAAGAAGATGTGTTGAATAAGATTGATTACAGTTTTACTCCTGAACAAAGATCACAAAGATCACACCATGGTCCAAAATAAATCTTCCAAAAAAAGAAAAAATGGGCTCCCTTCTCGTTTCGTCTGTACTTACCAAATCCAATGCTCGTTCAAAAAGCATCCATAGAAATCATCAATACTGTCTGTGAATGTTGTTTGAACGTTTTGAAAGGAACAGTGTCTTTAGCACAGAGACAACAATAAGGACGACATTGTTACATTTTTCGACAAACGGTGGAAAAGAAAATTCCAATCAGTCAAAAGAAAAAAAAATGCTCATTAAACGTGGAGAATTTCTACACATTCTGTTAGGACCGTTGATAAAAGTAGCTGCACCTTTGTTATGATCGATTGCTTGATCACTTTTAGGAGGAGTGATGAAATGAAGATAAAAAGGACTTTTCTGGAAAGACATCACTCTTGTTCCATTGGCTCTTGTGAAAGGACGAAAACTAACTTTAGTTTCTTACAAACGATGGATGGAACTCCATAGTTTGTACGAACAACGAATACCCAATTTACCTCCTAATCCTAATCTCACTGAGATATTACATTTACAACAAGAGTTACAATCGTTAATGGATCGAACAGATTTGTCAAAAACGCAAACAACGGAACGCTACGGCCAGTTATTGCAAGGACGTCCACTGTTTCATCAGAAAGGGTTAGCGAAGAAAAACAAAAAGCAACAAAGAGTATGAGTGACACAGTCTCTGAAATGAGAGGAGAAGACTTCGAAGAAGAGTTTCAAACGCCACTTGCTAAAATACCTAGTGTGGCAGCGTCCTTGCAAACACCGTGCCTTATTCACAGACGAGAAGAAATGAAAGCGTGGATCAAAATGATCATGTCCACGCCCTCTTCAACAGAAGAAAAAAAAGAAAGAAGGAAAGACAGAAGTGAAAAATGTAACCAAAGAAGATACAACTACTTCTACTCCTATCGCTCGTAGGACACGTCAAGCATCGCAATCCAAAATAATACCACACGAAGCTAAGAGCAGTATCAAACAGTGAGTGGCTTATTGAGTAGCAGCAGCAGCAACATGGAGACACTTTTAACCAGCATTTACTATAATCCTACTCATGCTGCTTGATACAAAGCAATCCAAAATTTGTATCGTGCAGCTAAACCCAAACTCAAAAGTGTACGTATGCAAGATGTACGACAATGGTTACAAGAACAATCGACGTACACGTTACACAAACTCATCTCCAGAAGTGAACTAAAGGAGCATGAATATATTTTCTATGGCAAACTGATTTAGCTTATATCACATTTAACTTCGTAAAATCGAGATTACAAATATTTGTTTTGTGTTATAGATGAGATTTCAAAATCAACTTGGGTAGTTCCTTTGACTTCTAACACAAGCTCAGAGTTAGTGTGAGCTTTAAAACTTGTCTTGAAACAAAGTGGTCGACACCCTTTACTAGGCACTGAAATGTATTAATCAATCTTTAAGCATTTCAACTGCTATGCTCCAAAAGAATTGAGAAAAAAAAAACACATTAATTTTTTCAAAACTGAAAATCATAAACCGAAATCTATTGCTGTAGAACGTTTTCAAAGTACTTTAAAAGAACGTATCTGGCAATATTTACACATGAACACCCTCACATCAAATACATCGACGTGTTACCCCGTTTAGTCAGAGCTTACAATCAGCCCTACCATCGTAGCTTCTGATGTGCACCGGAAGAAGTGACACTTCAAAACAAAGTGATTGTGTTTCATCAATTGTTTGGAACGTCGAAGATAAAAAAAAAAGAACAAAGTGTTAAACAGCGGAGTTTGGGTTCGCATTGGAAAAATAAAACGAACTTTTGACAAAGGTTTTTTTACCTAACTGGATGACAGAATCGTTTCGTGTCATATGACAAGTACGTGGATGTGAACCTCCTGTCTGTAAGTTGGAAGATGTGAATGGTGAAGTTTTAAGAGGAACGTTTTACTTGCCCGAGTTAAAACGAGTGACTAAGAAAGAAGACAACGTGTACAACATTGAAAGCATTCTCGATCGAAGAACACGTAAAGTAGGAAAACATCGGCTTCAAGAAGTTAAAGTCCGTTGGAAAGTATATACACGCAGTTTCAATTCTTGGATTCACAAGTTATCGACTATAAAAACAAGTAATAATTAAGTCCATGCCGTTAAAGACAACTACATTTCCTTCTCAGGGTTCATCTTTTCAACAACTACAACAACAACCACTGTAAGTGTGGTGCAGAGAACATGTTCCTAAAAATCAAATCGTCTTTTTCTGCCAGATCGTTGTGGTGTATTTTGTTTTTGGAGCAGTCATTGGAAATTTGAGTTTGCAGCGAGGAGATAAACAGTTGTGGACTATTTTATTCAGCAGTTGTATTGGTTATCTTTTTCCTAATCTTTCGTTGAAATATACGTCGACACCAGTTCTCTTCTAGCCACAGTGACCCTCTTGGAGAATCATCCTTTGATATCGAGTGACTCATCGGAAACCAAACACCATAGAATTATGATAACCAATTTTATTTAACATTACCCAGTAAATGTTTTATGGATGTGTTTCTCAACAACACATTATGTCGTTTCACGGCTAAATTACCTCAGTCTATATAATTAGATCACGAAGCTCATTGGGAAGTAGCTTTGTTAAAAAATCATTTATCCCACTCGTCTGGAATATTGTCGAAGTACAAACCACTTTCGTCGTAGAAATCCTCAAGGAACAAGTTCCAGAACACTTAGATAAAAACTGATCCTGACTTTTACGAATACAAAACACGATCAGCAACAAATCCCCAATTAAATTTATATACCATGAGAATTTCTTTAGGATAGTATCCTAATGCTCGACATCTCCTTGAAACGATTTCAACTGCTATGCTTAAAGATCAGTTTGGCAAAGCACTGGATAAAACTCGTCGAAGTGTATTTATCGAATACTATCCAACTTATCATCGTCTCAGATTGGATTTTTCCGACGTCAAAACGGTGTCCATCACTTTTTCTCCTAGTTTGTTTGCTATTTTGGGTGGAAACAGATCTCGCGTTCCAACCAAAGACATTCACAACAACGACCGATTCTACAAGTATTTTACTTCCCCTATCGAATTGAACAAAGGACTAAATTTAATGTTTGTGTACTCGGATGTCGTCGAGTACAATGTCGTAGGAAACACAGCTGCTCCGTTGCTGAGAGTCATTCCTATCAAAGTGGATTCTGCCATTGCTTCTTACGATGAAGGAGGAAACACGTATCCGTTCACTGCGAATTTTTACATTCTCATTATCTTTCTGTCAGTAAATCTTATTTTGATAGTGTCAATATTAGTATAAAAGGAGATCTGGGACAGAATATTATATTCTCCAAAGGAAAAGTCACAGTGAAACTACATTTTCGAAACGATTCTCCAGTGATTTGTAACAGATGTATCCTGTGTATCGAGGAATAGCTTCACAACGAGGACATCGTTTAGGAGATATGTTGAAATATACTTTTCGTACAGTAGCACCCATCTTAAAACCTATGGTGACTCGAGGGTTGCATGCTTTAAAAGATGCCGCTTTGACACATGGAAAATAATTTCTCCAAAACGTACTCATCGACCAACAAAGTCCTAAAGAAGCGTTCATGAAAGCTGGAAAAATATGTTGATAGAAACTGGAAAAGAACTGGAATTCTCTTCACATTCCTGCCAAAGGCATTGATTCCTCTTCTACGCCACAGCAAGGACAAGGCAGAAAGAGACGCCGAAAGCTAGTCAAACCTCACAAACACGCTCAGAATAAGCAAAGAAGAACAGCAGTTAGAGAGTTTGACATTTTTAATTACTAAACAAATGATGCACTGAGATTCTTACGAGTGTTCAAAATCAGAACTCGATCTGTTTGCCATGCCACCAGCGATGATGACGATGCAAGCGTCCCAATGGGTAGAATTTCATCCCTTGTCGTCTTTGACTACCTCCGCACCTATCGAATTTGAATTCAAAGGACAAACCTAAGATTACATTGATCTGAATGACAGTTACATGTACCTCAAAGTCAAAGTTCTCAAAACAGACAGCAGCAATCCAGGAGCTGATGCTAGAGTAGCTCCCGTCAACAATTTCAAGCATTCCTTGTTCAGCTATGTGGATTTGTACTTGAGCAGCAAACCAGTGAGCAGCATAGACACTTACCCTTACCGAGCTTACTTGGAAAATCTCTTCACGTACGTGGTGTGGAAACCTGACACTTTGGATGGCTTCAACGACACATAGTTGACAGAAGATGGCGATCCACACAATGTTGGATTTAACGACCGTCGACAGAAAATCAAACAAGGTCGTAGTTTAGAAATGATGGATCGTTTGCATTTGGAAATGTGGTTGCAAGACAAGTATTTGTTGAATGGTGTAGATGTAAGTCTGAGACCAAATCGAAGTAGTTCCGTGTTCCATTTGATGGCTAATGCTAACGAGTACAAAATGAACATCGAAGAAGTCATACTTTACGTGCGACGTTTGGAAATCTTACCTAAAGTGGGAAACGACATCACTCAAACTCTGAGCAGAACGACAGCCAAGCATCCTCTACGACGAGTGGAAATCAAAACTTTTACTAGCCCTCTGGACTCCGATCCAAAATCGAAGATCATGTTTTCCAAGGTCAACTACCAAAACATTTACTCGTTGGTATCGTAAGCAATGCAGCCCTCAATGGAGCTATCGATCCAAGTACTTTCGAGTTTCAACATTTCAACGTGTCCAAAATAGAAGTCAGCCGAGATAACCAGACATTGTGTACCAGACGTTTAAACCTAACTTTGCCGAGAAAAATTACCCAAGATCTTATTTGACTCTGTTTGAAGCCACAGGCTAATTAGGAACCAAGAGGAGCCGCGGTATTTCGTAAGACAATTATGCAGGAGGAATGCTTTGTGGGGATTTGATTTCACGCCAGACTAAGGAAGTGACGAAAGACATTCCACCCTATAAAATCAGGCCAACTCCGTGTGTAACTTCAGTTTGCACTGGCTCTGGTGAACACAGTGAACATCATCTCGTATGCCGAATTTGACAATGCTCTGGAAATCAACAGTTTGAGAGTAGTGAACCTATACTATTAAAAAGATGGAAGACGTGCTGACCGTCGATCGACTTACTTGACGGGTCTTTTTTAGGGAAAAAGTCAGGTATAAACTCGTGACTTATCATTACCTGTGAACAACTGAATACCTGGGAACTTCATTACCTACTGACTCACAGTTCGTACACAGCTTCTTGGGATCCCGTGGTGTGTGCTAAATATGAACTTCCACATCGAAAACCTAAAGACGTTCGAGCCTATATCATCAATACAGACGACAGTTGCCGTTCAGGATCCCATTGGGTAGCTGTTTACTTTCCCAACGACCACAGCGTGAAATATTTTGATTCATACGGATTACCTGCTCTGGAAGACGACATCGTCGACTTTATGAGAAGAAATGCAGTATCCACTTTATTCAGTGATGTGAGATTACAAAGGTTCAGATTATATTGTGTGTGGCCAATACTGTGCCTATTTTCACCATCAACGTAGTCTTGGATTACATTTTGAATATTTAATGATTTGTTTTGAAAGTGATTTCTCTAGAAACGATGATAAAAACATAAGTGATTTCATGAACATTATGGTCATCTATTTTCTTTATCCCAGAAACGTAGTGTACATCCATGGCAAAATGATACTGTCTTAAATGAAATCTAGTCTTACTTTACAACGTTGTCAACCTTGTAAATATATTCATGATTAATATTTGTACATGAAAAGGAAGGGATAAGCCTTAATCCTCCCTCAATGTTCAAGTGAGCGGGGCTTATTGCAAATGTTGATATTGAAGACAAAAATTATGTTGCCCATATTTTGCATTGTGAACTCTCTCTCTCTCTCTCTCTCTCTCTCTCTCTCAGTGTTTCATCCACACACACATACGCCTCACATTCACCCACACACAACACACACACACATTGACAGACAGACTCCTCATGTGAAACGAATGACTTATTACATTTCATTTCGAGAGCAGACATAGCCGTATCCTCCCCCCCCCCAAGTAGAACCAGCAGACCAACTCCTCGTGTAAAACGTATAACGTAATATTGTATTTCCGTTCCGGAATAGACCGTGCCATCGTGCTATACTGTTACAAAACGCATATTTCAAAATGGAAGCCTAATGTTATATTCCCTTTATGCCCAGCACATTTTTTTTAATGCTTAACATGGCTCCACCCAACCCACCCCGTTCGTCCTTCAAGTGTCGTCCTATACTATATATATATATATATATATATATATATATATATATATATATATATATATATATATATATATATATATATTCGTAACAAGGCCAGACCTCTATTTAAGTTCCTAATTCTTTAATCCTCTTAATCGTGACATATAATTTATCACCAGCATATCAACTGAGTATGTACCGGTCGTTCAAATATCAATTAGTATTTGGCACCGTAACAAAACTGTACCTCTAGACATTCATATATAACCGGAAACTGAAGCACAGCCTATTGCTACGAATGTACATTTTAAGCTAATGTGGTGTGCGCAATCAGTAGCCAAACATGCAAGGGTTTCGCCTAATAGCGTTGTGGTAAATGTGATATTATTTGTCAAAATTAGACACTTTATTTTATTAGGGATTAAGCTGCCTCCAGGAACGTAATATATATGTGTCACTTCCTTCTTCTTTCGTTCTTTTTCATGCCAATAAAGACGAGGAAAGATGAAATTGGGAAATACTATAAAATTCATAGCTGGTATACTAATTACACACACACACACACACACACACACACACACACACACACTTTAGTTTGATCTCTGTCAGTCCGTCTGTATTTCGTCCCTTTAGGCAGCGGAACGTGGTTGCATTCACATCTCACTCTCCCGTGTATATTTGGTTGGTTCGTTGATTTTTAACTTGCATCACTTATTTTGGCTTTTATAATGCCAAATATTTGGGAGCTAATTGTATTTCCAAAGAACTCTATGTGGATCTCTCTCTCTCTCTCTCTCTCTCTCTCTCTCTCTCTCTCTCTCTCTCTCTCTCTCTCTCTCTCTCTCTCTCTCTCTATATATATATATATATATATATATATATATATATATATATATATATATATATATACAGTCAAACCTGTCTTAACGGTCACCTGTGATCTGTGGTCACCTGGTCACAATGGTCATTCTAATTTCCCCCCGGCAAATTTCTTATATAAATGCCCTGTATTTAGCGGCTAGGTGTTTCCTAACCAAACACTGGTTTCACCCTGCCTTAAACGGTCACTGGAGCGTATCAGCAGTGACTGCTCCAAGCATTTCATATCTCGATTGTACTTACCGTAGTCCTTGTCAGACATACATGACGAAATTCGTCGCACACGTCTATAATCCAAACTCTCTCTCTCTCTCTTACCGTAGTCCAGGCATGCTGTCAGTCAAACTCAAAGGTGTCTACATATCGGCTACTAAGGCGGTTTTGTCCTTACATAAGAGAATCGAAGCAATTCGTTTGCTGGATAGTGGACAAAGTAGTCATGTAGCTGCAGCAGAAATGAAAGTTGGGCGAACTCAGGTCCAAGGGATTATTAAGCGTAAGCGAGATATTATGGCCTATTTTGAGAACAACGTTAATTCGGAGTGTTAGAGATTACGTACATGCACACCAAATGAGTCGAGATACATGTACACTGCACTTGTAATATTCCTTACTGTTTATATGCTACTAACAATAGCCGCAGGAAGCTTCTTTTCATTCCCTAATCATCAAAGGTCTCTCCCAAAGGCCGAGTGTCTTTTGATGTCGGTAAGTTTGAGGAACTGCCTAATCCATCAATTGTTTGAAGCGTGAACACCCGTTTTCAAGCCTAGTTATACCAGCTGGACTAACAAAAGGTCAGTCCTGTGTTTGACAATCACAGGTAAGCTGTCAATTAGTAATTTTAGTTAGACGCCGTTTCTACTCATAAGTGATGATTTAATGTAGATGATGGATTAAAGTGGAACTTTTTATTTTATTATTTTGTTATTTTTCTTTTTGCTAAATAGCTAAACTAAATATATGTATCTTGATAGGACACTACTACTACAACTAATGCTAATGATATTCGGTGCATAGTACATGTATCTGTTATGAACCAAGTTTGAGAGCTGAACCTACCTTCATAGGTCATCTGTCAAGAAAGGCCACTTTGGCCTTTTCCCATGGGTGGCTGCTGTTGACAGGTTTGACTGTGTTTATATATATATATATATATATATATATATATATATATATATATATATATATATATATATATATATATATATATATATATATGTGTGTGTGTGTGTGTGTGTGTGTGTGTGTGTGTGTGTAACAAAAGAGCAAGACACAGGGCCGAACTAGGTAGTGTAGAACTATAGCGTTTGCGAGAACTACGGTTCCATATATTAAAGGAAAACAATTGTGAAAGACAAACAAACAAGCAATACAATGGAGTCGAAAACGACCTAAATATTTAGAATTCTAAGAAGTTTTGTTTCTACTTTAAAAAATTTAAATACAAGCGTACAAAGTTGTAACTAAAAATAACATAAAATGTCGTGTAAAAGTCTCAGCGTGTTGTTTTTATCAAATAATCGCACATGCAGTTGGTCAGGCGTCTTTATCAGTCAGCTGCTGGAATTTTATGTCAGTTGTTGAATAATATGGGGATAATAAATTAGCCATATTTTTGTATGAATGACTGATTCCCACGTCTGTTACGTACACAAAAAAATTCTGGGAGTGGTCTTTATCTATCTATGTATATATTCTACCCAGCTCTATATCTATCTATCTATCTATCTATCTATCTATCTATCTATCTATCTATCTATCTATCTATCTTTTCTCTTTGTGTCTCGATAAATGCTAGCGGAGGTGGGGGGAGTGACAGTCTCAGTCCATTGAAATAGACTGCTGCTAAAAGTTTTATCACTTTCTCAAAACAATGGGCATTTGTTCTGCTGTGGGAAGTAACCAATTTTAAGTTGCAATCGTTGATGTGTGCAGATTCACGTGTACAGCGAAGCTTGGTCTGTAACAACACTTGATCTTCTTATCACCAACTCGTATGTAGACTGATATAAAATTCATTGATTCAATTATAAGATTAACGGAGTTTTCTATCAATCCGTGTTTATCGATACTCCGTATATCTGAATTTCCCTTTGGAGTTTCATCTTTATCTGAGTAAATTTTGAAGGTGTATGTATTCGAATTCAGACATAAGGTACATACAGATAAATATACTTAAAGATAAAGTCCATTTCCAGTGCCTTTCTAATAAATGAAGTCCATGTGAAAATTTAGTTACGTTTATGTACTTTTCGTTTTCAATACATTTCGAAAAGATAAAGTTTTATGTTGTAACATGGCCGTGTCCATGTACTTTACGTTTTCATTAGCTTGCAAAGCCTCTAAACTTCACACACACGCACACACACACACACAAACATATATATATATATATATATATATATATATATATATATATATATATATATATATATATATATATATATATATATAATCAGTTACATTATGCGTTGTGTCATCGCGTGCCTTGAGGTCAAATCTGTAAACTACTATTTCAAAAACGTCTCGAAATGCTCGCCTCAAAAGCTCAATTTGGCCTCTATTCAAATTCTAATATCTAGAGATCGTGTCAAGTTACGCCGGTTGAACATCATTGTTGATCGTGTAGTGTCCCATGTTAACGATTTATGTAAACCCGTGTAAATCTTTATTTTTCTTAAACGATATCCAACATGTATACATATTAACGTTAGTGTTAGAATGCATATCTTGGCTGTAAAGGTGTATTCTTTTATTGAGGATAAGAAACACAGCGATGTCATGTGTTGAAATGTCAAAGCCAAGACACTGTATATCGCCTATGATTAAACAAGTCGTCTTTTGGTATCATCACGGCACAAAGTGTGGAAGGAATTCTAGAAATGGCATGTACCCCTTACGTGTCCATTGAGTGATCACGTGACAAACGTTTGTAACAGTTATGATATCACATGAAAAAATTCTCGTATCATAGCAAGTATCGTGCACATATTTGAAGTACACGTCCATCACAGCCACAGTTGAAGTCTAGATGGAAAATGGATTAATTAAAAAACAAGTTCGGATTGTCAGAAACATGGCAAGTATGTATATCGGTATTTATTTATTTACATGTATAGATGTTTTATTGCATGTACCTTGATTTGGTTTTATTTATTTATTTACACGCATAGATGTTTTATTGCATGTACCTTGATTTGGTTTTATTTATTTATTTACACGCATAGATGTTTTATTGCATGTACCTTGATTTGGTTTTATTTATTTATTTACACGCATAGATGTTTTATTGCATGTACCTTGATTTGGTTTTATTTATTTATTTACACGCATAGATGTTTTATTGCATGTACCTTGATTTGGTTTTATTTGTTTATTTACACACATAGATGTTTTATTGCGTGTACCTTGATTTGGTTTTAACAAGGGGACCAGAATAATTTCGAATCCGTACCTGTTAAAGTTACATAAGTTAATTTTATCGACTACTTAAGTATTTAATCAAACAACAGAGTTTTTGAAAAACTGCATATATATTTTAGGCTGATAGTACATTCCATGTAACAAAATAATTTTTTTTTATAAAATACAATCAAGACAATTCCTATTTAGGTCCATCTTTCATTCAGACGATAAATTAAGAATTACAGTCTTGAATCGCGTTGTGCGTCCAAAAACGCAAACACTTAGTAAAGATAGCATTATTTATAGCAGGAACAATAAAATGGGAACTAATTCCGAACGTTTGCACCTCATTAATTACATGCTAAAGAATACAGTCTAATATGAATCACTCAGTCATGAAATGCTTAAATAAAATTGATTTCAATACAAACAAATTTATGTAAATGAAGCACAGATTACTGAAAAGAACATCAGCTATGTAAATGATATGTATTGATATGCTCAGAATTATTCAAAAACGAATTTTTTTTCTCACAAGCCATGCATTACAGAATCGAGCCTACTTAGCTTTTCAGAAATCATATTCACGTAGTTAATAAGAAATAAAATGCTGTTGATACTATTTCAAGGTACGGGACATAAAAGGTAGTTAATGTAGCGAGAAGGGTTTGCATAATTTTTCCTCGTTGCATGACATACAAAATATTAGTGTTATACGGAACAGTTATCGAACTCATAAAGGCTTTCACTCTGGTACTAAAGTCGCCTTTATTCTCCTACGTCTGGGATAGAAGAACAAGAAATTCAGGTATATCCAACTTACAATAGACGTTATTGAGAAATCTGGTTCGGTGAACTTCTAACCCTCACAGCATGTAACAGACTATAAATTCGACTCGTTTCAAAAAATGTATAGACCTTGTAGTTGAGTAATGTTCTTATCACAATATGACGATGAATAGCACACAGTTTTCTTCAAAGATATTATGAAGTTTTAAAGATTTATTTACAATCTATTAGAAATATAATACCCTCCTTAAAGTTAAAGATGGAGGTTACAGTTATTAAATGGTGATATCCTTTATACAATTGATTTCTATGGGGCGTCAGAGATCAATAAGTCAAATAAACTCTAGTGATTGTGTCTATAAAGATATTACTCGAGTATCATTATTTATATGTGCAAGTAATGCAAATATTTTGTTTTATCCCTTAGGTAGCACGTAGCGAGACACCAAAGCATAAGGCATGTGTAAACTTTAAGTTTCGAGTGATACGCTCTATTATGCAGTGGGGGCCTCAAGAGTAGAGTAAATATTTTTAGAATTTAAATCAAATGATAGATATACATTTAGTCTACCTGTACGTCCCATTTACCAGGATATAATAAGTAAAATAGATCTTTGTGATCGGAGGTCCATAAAACGGTTCTCTCAATGATAATAAATAGACCCGCTATCTGAGACCTTGGTACAGAGCTTTTCAATTTACGCCATATTTTTTTAATATTTATGTCTACATTTAATGTTGCTTAGTACACGTGCGCATTGGTAGAAGTGGACAATATTAATATTCCACTCACCACTTGATCAGTCATTACGTCTACTCTTTTCCAGGTAAGCTAAAAAGTCTCTAGTGTCACGGATCTGTCGTGCGTCTAGTGACATGGATTTGCTCTTCAAGACAAGTGGTCAGTGAGGGTTTCTTGTAGAGTTCTTGCTGTAATGTTGATGGGTATGATTCTTTCCCGAGGACACTCAAAAGCTTGAAGAGAATGAGAAAGCAAACTTTGAATTCGTGGACTGAATAGCTTGAGAGTGTCAACTCTTGCCTATTTTAAAACAGTGTCAGCGAGAAATACGTGGTTTGGATATATAGATCATGTCCACGTTTAATAGAAAAAAACAAAACAAAAAACAACAATATATTTCAAAACGCGGATATAGTAATACGGAACACTTGAATTGACAGATTTATATGGTCATGATAAAATATTGCATTTTTACGAACCCTGCATTGGGATTTTTACACTGCAGTAGTCCATTATTCATATAAACACATTTAGTCGCGATAAATTAAATATAACATTGCCTCTAACTACGTTTCATCGTGTTCTCAATGAGATGCGACATTCTTTGGAAAGCAACCTATGACAATTTTGTGCACCATGAAGGAGGGAATGATTCCTAAAATAAGACTTTTTAAAACAAATCATGAAAATGGTGACGCAGAAGGCGTCAGTAATGATTTTCGTGCGCACGTGCAGAGAATTAAAGAAAACATGGCAAAAGCGGAGGCGGCCAAGAAAGGAATCTTGAAAAAGAAATCTAAGAATGAATTTTCATTATCTTTCAAAGAGCTAAAACTGCCCCCGATAAGTGCACCTGTATCCTGGAACAGACATGAAGATTCCATGTAAGTACAAATTGTATCTTTGTCTGTACGCATGTCTGTATGAATCGTCTGTATATCACTTAGTTTTTGCGTCTGTCCATGTCAACCTGTCAGTATATTTGTTTACCTACTTCTGCCTGCAAACATATTTTTTTCCTTTTTTCTTCTGTAGCTATGGTTAACAGATAAGCAGATTTTCAATTACATGCTCTTCCTCATTATTTTAACTTTGTCTGATTTGTCTACCGTGGGGTGATAATAGAA
This sequence comes from Margaritifera margaritifera, assembly GCA_029931535.1. Taxonomy (NCBI): domain Eukaryota; kingdom Metazoa; phylum Mollusca; class Bivalvia; order Unionida; family Margaritiferidae; genus Margaritifera; species Margaritifera margaritifera. Next base: position 685,349 of record JAQPZY010001561.1, on the reverse strand, counting down.
CAAAGAGTGAACTTAGGCCCTCATCACATTGTTATGGAGCAAGCACTAACGTATAAGGCATAAAACAAAATTGAAATTTGAAAGAAGAATTTGGTACACATTATTCATCGTTAGCATGTTTGTCCGAGATAAGACTTATTGCAGTGTAACCTGCCTATACCACACACACACATAGGATTATAAGATGTGTTGGAAGATATAGTGAATAGAATAATAGGTTTCAATTTATTTACTACACTTTGTAAACAGGAAGAACCATTATTTTGGATGTGACAATAATTCTAAGAAGACAGGAATCGGATTCTTACTTGCCGAACTATTAAAGCGGGATATGTTTCAGCACAAGTGACACTCATCTATTTCACACAAGGGACACTCATCTATTTCACACAAGTGACACTCATCTATTTCACACACGGGACACTCATCTATTTCACACAAGGGACACTCATCTATTTCACACAAGGGACACTCATCTATTTCACACAAGGGACACTCATCTATTTCACACAAGGGACACTCATCTATTTCACACAAGGGACACTCATCTATTTCACATAGGTGAAATGTTCCAAGTAAATGACCTACCTATTACTTAGAATGTATTGTGTTCATTATAATGTGACATTCCTCAAGCACACTTTGAATTACTTACTTATTTCTTCTTAAGACTGTTAGTGGTAATATTATATGTCTGTGAACTCTTGTTTTCTAAACCATACTTAACGCTGGTAAAAACCAGCCTTTTTATCACAGAGTTATCGTAATACTTAACGCCAACCTGTTTATCACAGAGTTATCGTAATGCTTAACGCTGGTAAAAGCCAGCCTGTTTATCACAGAGTTATCGTAATACTTAACGCTGGTAAAAGCCAGCCTGTTTATCACAGAGTTATCGTAATACTTAACGCTGGTAAAAGCCAGCCTTTTTATCACAGAGTTATCGTAATACTTAACGCTGGTAAAAGCCAGCCTTTTTATCACAGAGTTATCGTAATACTTAACGCTGGTAAAAGCCAGCCTTTTTATCACAGAGTTATCGTAATACTTAACGCTGGTAAAAACCAGCCTTTTTATCACAGAGTTATCGTAATGCTTAACTCTGGTAAAAGCCAGCCTGTTTATCACAGAGTTATCGTAATACTTAACGCTGGTAAAAGCCAGCCTTTTTATCACAGAGTTATCGTAATGCTTAACTCTGGTAAAAGCCAGCCTGTTTATCACAGAGTTATCGTAATACTTAACTCTGGTAAAAGCCAGCCTGTTTATCACAGAGTTATCGTAATGCTTAACTCTGGTAAAAGCCAGCCTGTTTATCACAGAGTTATCGTAATACTTAACGCTGGTAAAAGCCAGCCTGTTTATCACAGAGTTATGGTAACTTCCAACTAGGAGATATAAAAATGGCAGATGGCGTATGAAAAATGCTAACAAAACAGCCTATAAAATTATTAACTCTGAATACTGAATACAAATGGTATTGTAAGTTATTTTTCGGATTTGTTTAATTTTAACTGATAAAAGTTTTACCGTATACAGTTTTTTGCTCGCATTGACTTGAATTTTTATTAAATTCATAAATTCCATCAAATAAGTAATTTTGCTTATTGTACAAATATGTATAGTACACAATACAACTTTTTCAATCTGTGTATCTACATATTTTCATTATATATTTTAAGATTTTCACAAACTTTAAATAACTCAATAGAAGGCAGGGGTTTGTATACTTTTTTGTTAAATAAAATGCGACATCATCTCTGTTTTAGTAAGTGAAGAACTAAAAACTAAAAAAAAGACACATGTGCATTCAGTATTGAAAGACCTTAAGATGACTTGGAAATATAAAACTCAAAAGTGGAGAAAAATTAAGGAAAATCCAGGTTTACATTTTTATGGTCCTTATATCCAAGCCTGATTAAATTGCATACCTATATTCCAAGTATCAAACCATAGACGGACGCAATTATAATTGGCCGAGATAAAAAAAAAATCACTTTTTTTTAAAACCCCCACTTTTAATCCATTGATACCCATTCCATATCGTGTGATTAAAGTTCCAACGTTTCGAAGAGCGTAGATAGGATATGTACAAAGAAATAGAGAAAACAAATGTAACAACGCCACTTTTATGACTAATACAAAACACCGCTTCTATGACTAATACAAAACTCCACTTATATAACTAATACAGAACACCACTTCTATGACTAATACAAAATCCCAATTATATGACTAATACAAAACACCACTGATATGACTAATACAGAACACCACTTCTTTGACTAATACAGAGCACCACTTCTATGACTAAATACAAAACACCACTTCTGTGACTAATACAATACACTACTTCTATGACTAATACAATACAATCACTTATTTGAATAATACAAAATACCACTTCTATGACTAATACAAAACACTACTTCCATGACTAATACAACACAACCACTTATATGACTAATACAAAACATCATTTCTATGACTAGTACAGAACACCACTTCTATGACTAATACAAAACACCACTTCATGACTAATACAAAACACCACTCCTATGACTAATACAGAACACCACTTCTATGACTAATACAAAACACCACTTCTATTACTAATACAAAACACCACTTCTGTGACTATTACAGAACACCACTTCTATGACTAATGCATAACACCGCTTCTACGATTAATACAGAACACTACTTTCATGACTAATACAAAATATGAAGATATTTTGACCACTTTTATTACTTTAATTAAAGGTCATCGTGGGTAACGGTACTTTTTCAGCTACATAAATTAAAGGTCATCGTGAGTAACGGTACTTTGTCAGCTACATAAATTAAAGGTCATCGTGAGTAACGGTACTTTTTCAACTACATAAATTAAAGGTCATCGTGGGTAACGGTACTTTTTCAGCTACATAAATTAAAGGATATCTATTGATTTTGAATCAATTGGAATTATATTGTACTTTTTATTTGTTTAAAATGTACTTTCACTGTGTGGGCGCAGATTTATCGATTTTAGCGATTAATGTACAAAAAGTATTCTATATCAAATTATCGATCACATTTTTCCTTATCGAAAAGTTAAAAAGCATCTGCTATAGTAACCCAAGTCGCATGTCTGACGCGACAGCTGTAACAGACAACTGTGGCCCTCATGAAGATCAATTAGTTTTTATCTATAAAGTATAGGTGATCCTACCACCCATTCATGTGTATACAGGTAATTGCACCGATCTGTTAGTCGACCTAACTTTCATGTAGTCATCACTCAAAACTCACACGTACATTATGCCCTTTCTTCTTTCACTGAATATGAAGCATTAAATAAGGGAACACAATTATCAATATTGACTATAAATAAATGAAAAACAATGACATTTGCGAAATACGCTGTGCACAATGGCATTATTACTGTCTATACCGAACTCTTCATTCCGGTTAAAGTTAGATTTAACTCGTGGAAACCTTTTTGTTTTTAGCCATCACGCATACTATTTTCGTATGAAGTGTTTCCATGGTATACGGAATTTCATGACCGGTTTTAAATCCTATCTCATTTCGATTAAGGGGATCCTGTTAACATCATATGGCTGAATTAGAACGAAAATTATTTTATTATATTGTTTTCAAATAACAGATTTTAATGTCAGAAATATTTGGAAAAAAATACACTTTACATATGGCTACTTTGCTACTTACCACAACACCCTACCCCACCCCCGCAAACGACGGTTGCATGAAAGTGGTATATTTTAAATTCACACCCACGAAATCCAAGAATGTACTAACTGGAACTGGATAAATCTTACAAATTTGGACCACGAAAACCGCCGACGCCATCCAAAAAGCAGGGTTTTACGTTACTCAAAAACATGGCGAATATGCATTCAATCAATCCAAAGGGAGATTCTAGAATTTAACGCACTATTAAAGCGCTTTATAATCAACATTATTATACAATTCAGGAAGTGTTTAAATATCGTTATTATTATACGACTCAGGAAGCGTTTAAATATCGTTATTATTATACAACTCAGGAAGCGTTTAAATATCGTTATTATTATACAACTCAGGAAGTGTTTAAATATCGTTATTATTATACAACTCAGGAAGTGTTTAAATATCGTTATTATTATACAACTCAGGAAGCGTTTAAATATCGTTATTATTATACAACTCAGGAAGCGTTTAAATATCGTTATTATTATACAACTTCAGGAAGTGTTTAAATATCGTAATTATTATAGAACTCAGGAAGCTTTTAAATATCGTTATTATTATACAACTCAGGAAGCGTTTAAATATCGTTATTATTATACAACTTCGGGAAGTGTTTAAATATCGTTATATAGTCTTTCTCAATTTATTTTTAAATTATTGAAAATCCCCTGACAAGACAGTAATTACTGCAGTGTGAGTAGCATTCACCTTACAACAGATTCAACAGAAAATGTAAAATAATGTGATACTTCAGCGATTGAAGACCAATTATAGTTTGCTTGTTTTTCTTTTTGTTTTTTTTTTTTTTTTTTTTTGGGGGGGGGGGTTTTAAAGTGATGACCGCATAAAATTATACATAATACATGAGTATATATATACATATATATATATATATATATATATAGAGAGAGAGAGAGAGAGAGAGAGTGTGTGTGTGTGTGTGTGTGTGTGTGTGTGTGTGTGTGTGTGTGTGTGTGTGTGTGTGTGTGTGTGTGTGTGTGAAACACAGTGTAATCAATTTTTGGAAACAGTCGTGAACCATAAAAATATAAATCTTTAAAGAGCTTAATTTATTTCTGATAATATATTAATTCATCCCTTATCTATATATCTATCTATCTCCCCCTCCATCCACCCACCTCTCTCTCTCTCTTTCTCTCTCTCGCCCCCCCCCCCCCTCCACCCCCCCACCCCCCGACGAGGTGGCACTGTGACTAGTACACTGGACTGGTGCCGGACTTGCAATCAATGGGTTGCAGGCTTAAATCATTCACAGCATAGCAGTCTGGGTCGGCTGCCGTAGCAACTCTGTATGAACAAGACATTTTAGTAATTATCTCAGCAATAAATAGTCTTTCACGTGTTGATCAGAGGGGCGGATTGATAAGAATCATAGCCAATTCGTGTGCTAATCAGAGTTACGGATTGATGATAATCGTAGCCAATTCATGTGCTGGTTATAATGGCGGATTGATGAGAATCATAGCCAATTCATGTGCTGATTAGAATGGCGGATTGATGACAATCATAGCCAATTCATGTGCTGATTAGAATGGCAGATTGATGACAATCATAACCAATTCATGTGATGATTAGAATGGCAGATTGATGACAATCATAGCCAATTCATGTGCTGATTAGAATGGCGGATTGATGACAATCATAGCCAATTCATGTGCTGATTAGAATGGCAGATTGATGACAATCATAGCCAATTCATGTGATGATTAGAATGGCGGATTGATGACAATCATAGCCAATTCATGTGCTGATTAGAATGGCAGATTGATGACAATCAGAGCCAGTTCATGTGCTGATTAGAATGGCGGATTGATGACAATCATAACCAGTTCATGTGATGATTAGAATGGCGAATTGATGACAATCATAGCCAATTCATGTGATGATTAGAATGGCAGATTGATGACAATCATAGCCAATTCATGTGATGATTAGAATGGCGGATTGATGACAATCATAGCCAATTCATGTGCTGATTAGAATGGCGGATTGATGACAATCATAACCAATTCATGTGCTGATTAGAATGGCGGATTGATGAGAATCATAACCAATTCATGTGCTGATTAGAATGGCGGATTGATGACAATCAGAGCCAGTTCATGTGCTGATTAGAATGGCAGATTGATGACAATCATAGCCAATTCATGTGATGATTAGAATGGCGGATTGATGAGAATCATAGCCAGTTCATGTGCTGATTAGAATGGCGGATTGATGAGAATCATAACCAATTCATGTGCTGATTAGAATGGCGGATTGATGAGAATCATAACCAATTCATGTGCTGATTAGAATGGCAGATTGATGACAATCATAGCCAATTCATGTGCTGATTAGATTGGCGGATTGATGACAATCATAACCAATTCATGTGCTGATTAGAATGGCAGATTGATGACAATCATAGCCAATTCATGTGCTGATTAGAATGGCGGATTGATGACAATCATAGCCAATTCATGTGCTGATTAGAATGGCGGATTGATGACAATCATAACCAATTCATGTGCTGATTAGAATGGCGAATTGATGACAATCATAGCCAATTCATGTGATGATTAGAATGGCAGATTGATGACAATCATAACCAATTCATGTGCTGATTAGAATGGCGGATTGATGACAATCATAACCAATTCATGTGCTGATTAGAATGGCGGATTGATGACAATCAGAGCCAGTTCATGTGCTGATTAGAATGGCAGATTGATGACAATCATAGCCAATTCATGTGCTGATTAGAATGGCGGATTGATGAGAATCATAACCAATTCATGTGCTGATTAGAATGGCGGATTGATGAGAATCACAACCAATTCATGTGCTGATTAGAATGGCGGATTGATGAGAATCATAACCAATTCATGTGCTGATTAGAATGGCGGATTGATGACAATCATAACCAATTCATGTGCTGATTAGAATGGCGAATTGATGACAATCATAACCAATTCATGTGCTGATTAGAATGGCGGATTGATGACAATCATAGCCAATTCATGTGCTGGTTATAATGGCGGATTGATGAGAATCATAACCAATTCATGTGCTGATTAGAATGGCGGATTGATGACAATCATAACCAATTCATGTGCTGATTAGAATGGCAGATTGATGACAATCATAGCCAATTCATGTGCTGATTAGAATGGCGAATTGATGACAATCATAACCAATTCATGTGATGATTAGAATGGCGGATTGATGACAATCATAACCAATTCATGTGATGATTAGAATGGCGGATTGATGACAATCAGAGCCAGTTCATCTATATATCAGATGTGTCGTTAAACACTAATTAATCCATCAACTCTTCAACATAAACACAGTTTGCGGTAAATAAATCTACATGTATATGTATGTCGTTTTCTTCAGTAGTATCTACCGATAGTCAGAGCTAAGACAAATAACCGAACATTCAAATCAGAATACCTTTCGGGAATATTCGAATAGAAAATTGGTATTCCAGTATTCATTTTTTTACGTAGCGAGTAGGTACCTGCAACCAGACTAGCAATTGATCATGCTGACCGTTGTTCCCTGTAACGGCGTTTGTAAGTATTTTGTAACAGAAACAAACAAGCCAAAATGTTGCAACGTTGAATTAGTTTACAGAGGGACAACTTCAAACCTTTTAAATCGACTAAAAGTCAAACACTCACTCACAAGGTAATCATAACGTCAATATTCTTAATAGTGACAGTACTCAAGGTAATCATAGCGTCAATATTCTAAATAGTGACAGTACTAACAAGGTAATCAAAACGTCAATATTCTGAATAGTGACAATACTCACAAGGTAATCATAACGTCAATATTCTGAATAGTGACAGTACTCACAAGGTAATCATAACGTCAATATTCTGAATAGGGACAGTGCTCACAACATCGCCATTTCTATTCATTGTCATTCAGGCGCTCTTGGACACATAACATGTAGTACGGACAATTTATAAATAACGTGTATAGAACAGGGAACATGTTGAAGTCAATAACCCTTCAACAAAGTAACATAAATAATATGGATTAAATATTTGCAATCCTGTAATTCAATCTAAATTTGACGTTTTATTCGTGCAAATTATGAAATAACTGAGTCATCGACTGTCTGCATGAATTGTCTTAAATTTTTCGTACTCCGGTCAAGTTACATCGAAAATCAACTTGTGTGGTTTTCATTGTGAATAAGTCACTCCCCAGAGAATATGTTAGATAGTCCCTGCATTTTACTGAAAAAGTAATGAAGAGTTACTAACCATTTTTACCTGTAGTCCGTCTGCACTAACATATGTTTTTGGTCATACTGATTTTGCAGACAAACAGTTAAATAACACCTTCATTTATTGATTAGTAGTCTGAATCAAGAAAGAAATTAAATTCACTCAAGATGCCTTAGCTGTCATTTAATTAGATTTAGTTGACTGAGTACATAGTTTTCAATGCAGCTCTTCGGCCGGGGAAATGGGACGGGAGGTGTTAATATGTATTAAGGTTGACAGTAAAAAGAACGAAAATATATACCTTTGATATCTTATTGACAAATATTGGAATTCTATCGGATTACATTCCACAAATATTCGAATAGTTTCGAATACATTCCACAAATATTCGAATAGAGACATTTTTTTGATCGTTTCAGCTCCACCAATAGTACAGCGTTTATTCCTGCCATCAGTGTGTGTGTGTGTGTTTTGCATGACTTCTTATTGTGTTTAAATTGTTATTATGTCCTTTATTTGTTTTTGTTTTTTTAAAGTTTATAAGCTAGCATTACTCTTTGATTAAAGTTGCAAGAAAAACACAACAGACGGAGATCTGGAGAAAATGTATTGGCGTTCGATAATCTCTTTAGTTTCGAGGTTGGTCGACCTTGTGCCACGGCGCGATATTCTGTGTTGTCCATTAAACACACGAATCACATTAATTAATAGTCATGCATAAATCATTGAATGCACAGACAATATACAGACAGATTTATATACAAACGGCTATCTAGGATATTAATTTTATTGTCCAACCTAATCGATACTAACCGTATACACTTCCATAGGGATTATGTGGGCTCGGGTGTCAATCTCCATCAATCAGACGGTTGCAGTTGATGGATTTTCTTGGAATAGTTTTTCTATTTAAAAATTGAGATTTAATTTGTCTGAGATTGAGTTGTATTATAAAAGGATTAGAGGTGGTTAAATATTGTGGTGATTTATGGAAAGTGGATAGGAATTGACGATACAAATTTCAGTGCGATTTATAAGTTGATCTGCTCTTGGAAACGGGTAATTGATCAAATTCTCATCAGGATATCGCCCGTAAAACAGCAAAATCTTCTAAAATCATATAATGTATTTTTTAAAATAGGAAATGTAACCTATAGATTGGTAAGATTGCATTATATCATTGTTGATCAATTATACTGCTTTTGTAATCTTCGTTACAAGGTGAGGGATCCTATCCCTTGACGCTTTGAAGACGAAAATTTAGTTCATTGTTTTTGCAGCTTTTAAAAACTCTGTTGCTCAGATGTCCCTTCTTTTCTCCTCCAAAAATGTAAGCTAATGCTATATGTGTATCGATGTGCAGAATTGAATATCTTAAATTGTACAGAAGAGGAGGACAAAATATACCCGCTTTTTCGCCAATCACTTATACTTCTAGTCCTAGCAATTCGATACTGTTGGTATGCCCTTTTGCCTCGGGACATAGTAACTCTTATTGGATGCATGAGGGACTGTTGTGCAACTTATGTAAAGTAATTACCTTGCGGTGATGTCATCATTTGTTTTTAATTTACGAAGAGAAACACTTTTAATAAGGTATGGCTATTGAAAACCGTCCATTTCTTGCGATATGTACATAGAAAATACATTAGTACTTTCACAAAACGTTGAGCATTTGAGGGTCGCAGGGAAGAGAAAAACCTATGTCGAACCTAAGCAGGCCATTCGAGTGATTAGTATTCGATTTATTGATACCTGATATATTGCAGTTTTAGTGTAGTTGTATTTTTTTAAAATTATCTCAAGATTTGTATACCAATGAAAATGACAAAATCTTTATTACACTCAAGTTGCAAAACGCAACATATGAGGTAAAATATTAGGATCTCACTTTGCATGCGTGTACATCAGCCATGGACGATATAATGTTTTTCACAGTACTTGCAATTTAACTCAGATTGACAGCAATATCACAATCAATACTCCAGTGGAACACGAACAAGTATTTAAATGCATGCACGTAGATATAATTGGAAAGACAGGATATCATTTACGATAAATGGAATTAATCTGTAGTAAACTCATACTTTACAATGATGAACCTCTGGTACTTTTCTCTACCATACTAGCAAAACATCACGTTTTGAAAATAAATTGTCTGTGTGTCTGTGTGTGTCTGTATCTGTGTGTGTGTGTCTGTGTGTGTGTGTGTGAAACAAGTAAACAAGTCCATGTATCAGTCCATATTTAGAAAAATTATTTATTCAACAGGAAATCATTAATATCCAGACTTTATTCCTTCTAATTCATAAAGACTGTTGGTGCCCACTAAAAAATTCTAACCCGCTGAGAACTCCATGTTCACATCCAATAGTACCTGTGCGGTAGCAGCGATAAAATGAAAATGGTTTTAGGTACAAGTCTACTAGTGTGTACAATTTACTCATAGGTACAAGCCTACTAGTGTGTACAATTACTCATAGGTACAAGCCTACTAGTGTGTACAATTACTCATAGGTACAAGCCTACTAGTGTGTACAATTTACTCATAGGTACAAGCCTACTAGTGTGTACAATTACTCATAGGTACAAGCCTACTAGTGTGTACAATTTACTCATAGGTACAAGCCTACTAGTGTGTACAATTACTCATAGGTACAAGTAGTCTACTAGTGTGTACAATTTACTCATAGGTACAAGCCTACTAGTGTGTACAATTACTCATAGGTACAAGCCTACTAGTGTGTACAATTACTCATAGGTACAAGCCTACTAGTGTGTACAATTACTCATAGGTACAAGCCTACTAGTGTGTACAATTTACTCATAGGTACATGCCTACTAGTGTGTGCAATTTACTCATAGGTACAAGCCTACTAGTGTGTACAATTACTCATAGGTACAAGCCTACTAGTGTGTACAATTTACTCATAGGTACAAGCCTACTAGTGTGTACAATTTACTCATAGGTACAAGCCTACTAGTGTGTACAATTTACTCATAGGTACAAGCCTACTAGTGTGTACAATTACTCATAGGTACAAGCCTACTAGTGTGTACAATTACTCATAGGTACAAGCCTACTAGTATGTACAATTTACTCATAGGTAGCCTTCATTTGAATAAATTAGATTATTGTATTTTTTTTTTTTAATTAATTTCAGCCAATGAGCAACCCACACTCTTTTAATTATAGTATTTAATATACCACCACACTTCGGCTGGTTCCGTTGCTCATAAAATAATTTGTTGTCAGTGACCTAAAATATTATATTTTCTTTACAAAAGCGAAGAAAGGGTTTCACCATAGAGTAATTATAAGGCAGGTACCAACACGCGCACTCACATACACACACACAGTACATACACACAATAACACATACACACACAGTACATACACACAATAACACATACACACAGTACATAACACAATAACACATACACACACAGTACATAACACAATAACACATACACAAACAGTACATAACACAATAGCACATACACACACAGTACATAACACAATAACACATACACACACAGTACATACACACAATAACACATACACACACTGACATATAAATTGGCAGTATCAAAGAATTCCCTTGTTGGCCTCAAAACCAAGTAGGCAAGAGAGCAGTGAAGCAAGTAAAACGCAAACAAACAAAAATAAAAACAAGAAAACACACAATCAATGTAATCAAGCTAGTGAAATAAAAATGTCAAGACTGTAATCAACATGATATCAAAACATTATTCATTATCAACATGATATCAAAACATTACACATTATCAACATGATATCAAAACATTACACATTATCCTATCCAAAAACTGCGGACCTTTATGTGATTCTAAAATACAGAAATTTCTTATTGTAAATATTTGCTAGCATCATACTTACAATCATATTATTGTATGCATTAATTTGGTTATATATGGATCTGTAGTAAATGTCATTGTCAATATGCATATTATATTGTATGGAATCTTCAGGAAGCTTGAAACATTTACTTGTAAACCTTAGATTATAAGTGATGGATAGTTGTCAGAGTGGTGTACATATCTAAACACACTCTCAGTGTCTATGGTTGTTCATTCTCTCTCTCTCTCTCTCTCTCTCTCTCTCTCTCTCTCTCATTGAATTAAATTCGACAAATATAAAAATAACGTCATTTTGTTTAGATACCTTTTTTTACATTAACACAGATTTGTAGGTGACACAGTTTTGTGTTGGGAATGGAGGGGTGGGGGTGGGGTGTCAGTGTATTGGTAGGTGAGGCAAATTATAAATATATTCTTTTACAGCCAGGAAACTAGACAACATATGTACTTTCTTGTTACAATTAATAAAATATCCACAAATATTTTATCTGACTCAAGTCGCAAAATTTGGTTCAGGTGTGCAATCATTTGTAATGACTAAAATAAATTGCATTCAGACAAGCAATATCAACTCAATTCACTGCTTATAACGTATTCTCATGATTATGTTATTTATTCTTCACAATGTCTGCTATATAAAACAGCAATAAGACTGAATCGTACTGTTGAAAACAGCCTTGACATTTTTTTTTCCATCTGAAATGCTGTCAGTAACTATAATTTACTTCACTATGACATTGACAGCTACATAGAGAAACCATATCATAATGTTGACAGACACTCATAGAAGCCATGTCATGATACTGACAGCGAGTTCAGAAATCATTGATCATGAAGAACAATTCTTGATTGATCCTGGGGTTTTTCACGTTTGACGTGTGCTATTTTTTTTACATCAACCGTACTCAAATATTGGAAATGCACTCGTGTGCTGTTTGAGTACAGGTTTGTTAATGTTCGAAGACTTGTTTGTGCGTATTCGTAACATAATGTATACACATAGCAACGACCATGCGAAATTTGTTGACACGTTTGCAGATCTAAAAGCACGTGGAAAGACTTTGCACACTTTGGCTCAGATTCTTGCCTCGTGCTCCAACAAATGTATATACCATTTCCTCCTTGATTCATGCAGAGGGTAAGACAGCACGTACAGGGTAAGACAGCATGTACAGGATAAGACAGCACGTACAGGTAAGACAGCATATACAGGGCAAGACAGCATTACATGGTAAGACAGCACGTACAGGGTAAAACAGCATGCTCAGGGTAAGACAGCATTACAGGGTAAGACAGCACGTACAAGGTAAGACAGCATTACAGGGTAAGACAGCATTACAGGGTAAGACAGCACGTACAGGGTAAGACAGCATGTACAGGATGAGACAGCATGTACAGGGTAAGACAGCATGCACAGGGTAAGACAGCATGTGCAGGGTAAGACAGCATTACAGAGTAAGACATCACGTATATGGTAAGACAGCACGTACAGGGTAAGACAGAACGTACAGGGTAAGACAGCATGTACAGGGTAAGACAGCATGTACAGAATAAGACAGAACGCAGAGGGTAAGACAGCACGTACAGGGTAAGACAGGTTGTAAATTTAAGTTTTATGGCATGTTATTCAACTCGGACTACCTGTCGATATAGACGTAGTATATTTAATTTTAAATTGATTGGAATCACCTAACTTTCCTTATTTTCTCTTCTTGTGTGAAATAAGTCATATCCTCCTGCGATCAAGTACCAACAACTTGCTCGAATTTACAGCCATAGCTGACCATCATGAAAATGGATGAATTGGGTTTAATTTTATGGTTGCAGTTTGGAATTCCTGAACACCGTCAACTGATGGGTTTAAAATATCTTTAATAAACACAATAAGAGATGTTTTGTGGGAAACATTAGATGCAAATCAGTGTGTCCAGGACTTATAGATTTTCACTGGTGATTAAAGATATAATAGCATTCTCTCTTGTACAGGAGTTGTGGATTTTCACTGGTCATTAAAATTATAATAGCATTCTCTGTTGTACTGGACTTATGGATTTTCCCTGGTCATTAAAATTATGATATGATTCTATGTTGTACAGGACTTATGGATTTTCCCGAGTCATTAAAATTATAATAGCATTCTCTGTTGTACAGGACTTATAGATTTTCACTGGTCATTAAAATTATAATGAGATTCTCCTACGCGAAACAGTAGAATAATTGATGGAGAAATTGAGAATTGAATCTATATTCATAAGTATGTGAAGCCGCAATGACTGGATTCATTATAAGTGGGTTGCAGGTTCGAATCCTGCCCAGACCGGCCTGGGTCAGTTACCATTGTGTGTCTCTGGGCATGGCACCTAACTCCTATTGCCTCGCCATTAATAAGTCTTTCAAATGCTGATGTGCCGTAAAACACCAATCAGTCAATCATTAGTTCAGTGAATCTTAAAGTTGACTGTTGCATCCAACATTTATGATACAAGTTATTGGTTCTGTTCACGGCAGGTTGGAGCTTTTCCTATTCCCTCTTCTTATGCATAGATGAACGAAGAAGGAAAGAGAAAGAGTAAAAAAAAATCAGTTGAAGAGTATTCGTCTTGATAGCCTCGAATGACGTTTTTTGCCGAAACCCCAAACGGTTATCAATTCTGAACTAAAATCAATGAAAATAAAAATCCGTACTGCTTTGTCCCCAATTTGACACATAATTGAAGCATAAGTGGCATTATCTAGTTAATTACCCCTCAAGTACCAAATGGAATCCATACTCTGGTAAGCATATCCTGCGTAATACCTACCATCCCAAGTAACCTTTCTGACCATATAACGTGTCACATAGCACTCATATTGTGTATTGACCATATAACGTGTCATATAGCACTCATATTGTGTATTGACCATATAACGTGTCATATAGCAGTCATATTGTGTATTGACCATATAACGTGTCACATAGCAGTCGTATTGTGTATTGACCATATAACGTGTCACATAGCAGTCGTATTGTGTATTGACCATATAACGTGTCACATAGCAGTCGTATTGTGTATTGACCATATAACGTGTCATATAGCAGTCATATTGTGTATTGACCATATAACATGTCATATAGCAGTCATATTGTGTATTGACCATATAACGTGTCACATAGCAGTCATATTGTGTATTGACCATATAACATGTCATATAGCAGTCATACTGTGTATTGACCATATAACCTGTCACATAGCAGTCATATTGTGTCTTGAGGCCCATATTGATTAATCGAATACTGAAATCTGTGGTTTGATTGTGATCAATTGATCTAACATAACTACCACTTGAAGTATAAGAATGCCACTCGCAAAGGGAATTTAATAGGCATTATCCAAACTAATCCATAGATTTATCTCTTATGCCGTACATGGTATCAACCGATCAGATGTCGTCAGTTCAATGGCACAGGTAATTTACAGATCATTTATGAATATAACTTTTGAAGTTTAGTGATATAAACGAACAGATCTGAGAAAATTGCATATAAATAGCATGGCAACATTTAATATTTTCCCACAATTTACAGGGCTCAATTCCTATATATAACTGAGATTTCCGTTTTACCAGAAGACCATAAATTAGCAATGGTGTAAAACGTAACTTTCTCACGTATTGCAAACAGAGGCTCCAGCCTATTTATTACATATTGGAAACAAAGGCTGTAGGCTATTTATTACATATTGGAAACAGAGGGTACAGCCTATGTATTACGTATTACAAACAGAGGGTCCAGCCTATGTATTACGTATTGCAAACAGAGGGTTCAGCCTATGTATTACATATTGGAAACAAAGGCTCTAGGCTATTTATTACCTATTGGAAACAGAGGGTCCAGCCTATTTATTACATATTGGAAACAGAGAGTCCAGCCTATGTATTACGTATTGCAAACAGAGGGTCCAGCCTATGTATTACGTATTGCAAACAGAGGGTCCAGCCTATGTATTACGTATTGGAAACAGAGAGTCCAGCCTATGTATTACGTATTGCAAACAGAGGGTCCAGCCTATGTATTACGTATTAGAAACAGAGGCTGTAGCCTATGTATAGTATATTGGAAACAGTGTGTGTGTGTGTGTGTGTGTGTGTGTGTGTGTGTGTGTGTGTGTGTGTCCATTCCACCATAATTTCACTTTTCAGGGGCAAGTTGGAACAGAACTGTCCTAAAATATATTTACACAGCAGTCATCAAAGTGAAGGGATTTTCTTTCTTCATTTGAAAGTAGTGATTTGGTGAATCCTAATTATTTTCACAAGACAGGTAAAATCCTTTACAAACACACTATACAGGTAATTGATATCTGTGAGACAAAAGATAAGAGGGCATATATTAGTAAGGTTAAGACCAGGAACAAATATTTAAGACGATCGATAAACACTTCGAAATACGTACAGAGCGAGAGAGAGAGAGAGAGAGAGAGATTGAGAGAGAGAGAGAGAGAGAGAGAGAGAGAGAGAGAGATTGAGAGAGAGAGAGAGAGAGAGAGAGAGAGAGAGAGAGAGAGAGAAATGATAAAAATCTAAATGACTCAAATCTAATTTAACAGGCTAGAGAGCTATAATTCGTTCCAAGCAGGATTGAACCCATGTCACGAATAACAACACCTATCACCTAGTTCGCATGTATAAGCGCTCTTCATAAGGCCATGCCCTCATCCCCAAATTAGGATGGAACAAGGTCAAAGGTAAGGAACTGAGGTGCACTATGACTCCCTCGCTAGGCAAGCAGAATTTTAACTCGGCTATATATAATAGTTGGAAAAGTAGAATATCTTGTATCCAAATTTTTTTCGCCTTATCCATAGATAATAACTCTATTTCTTGTCATGTAGTTATTTCTCCTGTAATTTTGTTCCCTTTCATTATTTTTGGATAGGTTTCTTTCGCTTCCCAAATGTAAATATATGTTACATCCGTGTCACTGTGTGTGTGTGGATGTGGGTGTCTGTGTTTGTTTGTTGATGTCCCTTGAGAAAGACTTTGCTTTAGGCCGAAACGCAGACAAACTTGGGTAATTTCTCCGCGACGTTTTCGAAATTTAGTGTCATTATGTAATATTTATGCTTTTGGCTTGAATTCCTATTTTGTTTCCTTCGAACGTCTTGGGAATCCTAGGTCGTTGGACATGTCGGTTTCTTTTTAATATATCCTATCGATAGAAAATTGCATTGAGAGTCTATGGATATCCTTTCTAACCAAATGTTTTAACAGTTATCAATATCAATAAGACAAATCCTTGTTTTTAGCATTACTTGTACAGGTTAATGAAATAAGTTAAAGGATCATTTTAAAACCTCGTAATTAGAATAAGAAAAAATATATAAATCAATAAACACCTGATAACCGATACATTACTTGTTAGTATGTACGATCAAACTTACCTTTCCATCTGTATTGTGTCATCAGGGAATTACTAACAATGCAGTTCACTGGTGTCATATACAATTCATATTTCACGTTATTAGTGTATTGAAATATGTATTGATTGTGCGAAAATTGTAATCTTAGGTACGATCGCATTCAATTAAAGTTGGCACAGTCAACACGAAGTACAGTAATTTAGCAAATTAAGTACGTTTAATAGTCAAACTTATCCACGACTGTATCTTGTAAGTGATCCATTACATTAAACAATCAGAAGTCGCTGTGCGCTCTTTTAAAATGGTCATGTGATAACTCCTGCAAATCAGCACGTATATATATATATATATATATATATATATATATATATATATATATATATATATATATATATATACATATAAAGGCATGAATACGTTCCTAAAGAGATTTATGTACTTCGCGTACATATTTCGGAATAAGCTACCGTTAATACTCCATAATAATACCATACCAACTGCAAATTGCATACACCCAGATCTGCCGTCGCATAATGCGCCGGCAGATCTGGGTCTATACAGTTTGTAAGGACTAATCAGTAGAACAAACAACATAGACCCTGATGTGCCGGCGCATTAAGCGACGACAGATCAGGGTCCATGTTGTTTGAATTTGGAAATGGTTTATACGCGAGTATATACGGTAGATTGATAACTTTAACATGGAGCAAAAACTATGTTATGTAGATTGATATGTGATCATACGTTACATTTGTAATCCAAGCAAAATGTAAACAAACTCTTACTGCACAGGTAGACTCGTCCTTAAACTATAACCTTGCCAATGAATCCGATGGCAAAGCGCCCAATTGCCCCGGAATGTTTACATATATAGTTGACGTCAATGTAAGGCGATTTGATGTACCTGACAGTAGTTCGTTTGCAAACACTAATTTGTTTGACAAAGATGGGAGGGTGTGGTCTGATAACCACATATAGATTCAGATAGTCAAAGTATATATTACACATTTATAGGTAGAGAAGAACTGCTTTAAAAGGATCGAAATGCCTGTGGTTGAAATATATCAGTTAATAATGGAAGAAAAGAAAAATTTGATCTATGCAATATTATCACTGAACTTATTTGAAACTTCTGGAGACAATCAAGATGTGCATAGGTCATATTATAAAACTATAGAAACATAATTGAATCAAATGATCGAAAACAGAGATTTGTAAAATTAGAACTAACCCCTTAAATTGAATGCCAAATGTGGTGTTTGTTACTTAAGAAATGGTATAGTATTTCATTTTTACATTGATTTATAAAATATTGCACCCTTTTACTTACTGAACCCATCTTTATTAAGCTGTATGGGGATAATTATTTTACTATACATTTCATAATGAGATACGGAAATGTATCAGTGCGAGTAAAATTGATGTTGCTACTATTGCGATAAAAGTGGTATCGCCACAGTGGCGATATCACCTCTGGGACTACTTTCTTTTCCCATTTAGGAAATATATCTGTCCTTATGCATGTTATACTTCCGTATTTAGACCTAATTCATTTTTCTTTTTTATTCTCTCATTCTCCATCTCTTTTTTCTATCTCTCTCTCTCTCTCCATCATGATGAACAGATCTTAAAATATGACAACATTGAACATTTATGTAAGCAATGAGGTGCCATCAAAATATGTCTGAAAACAAACTCAAAACAGCAAAAAATAGATTTTCAAGTGTTATCTTGTTTTAAAATAGTTTTCCATATGAATCGTTCAAATTTCATTTACTGAATTTACATGAGCCGTTCGTATTCGATATTAAGCATCACGCATACCCGTTTACATTCCACGACAAACGGTAAACGTTTTTAAGGCAAGACTCTGGATTAAATACAATACTAAATATTTTGTATTAACGACTTTAACTCCCATCGTATTCATACTCTTGTTTCTAAACCATGCATAAATCGGGGCTAGATGATTGTAGGCAAGCCGAAATTGAGTGACTGTCGAAATTTGGGTGCAGCGTCTGTTACCAAACTTGACTGAAAGTTTACCAAGACCACATAATTTACGTTTAATTACATAATAAACAAAATAAAAAAGCGAAATCCTAATAATTTCTCAATCATTAAAAATCTTTTGTTTAAACCTGTTACGCTCTGAAGTCTGTTGAATCCGACCGCTTTGTAACTATTCTATCCAGACCCATTAATGTTCACTGTACTAATCCGCGCAAGGAATACGATAACGAAAGTAAAAATCGTTTCATTGTTCGTATGAAAAGAGTAATTAGTTTTACAAAATACACAGTTTTTAGGAGCTAAATTTGTAAAGAGTCACTATCCTAAATTATTGTAAAATTTAGGAACTTCTTTTAATCGATATAGTAATACACCCGGTAACCGATTTGGGACAGAATGGAGAACAAAATCCATGCAATTGGATTGTTTTTGTTTTTTTTGTTTTTTTTTTTTGGGGGGGGGGTTCCTTAAAAAATATATAACAAAAAGAAAAAATACGGTTTTGTGAGTAGATACAAGGAAATCTTTCACTCATGAAGTGGAAATATTCTGTATTGTCACTCGAAGCTTTTCAATATGTTATTTTATAATATAACTCTTAAAAGCTAGACACGGTTATACAAAAACTAAGCGTTAATTCGAATACATTATACTTCACCAAAATCATTATTTATCATCCTATATGTAATAGCTTTTGGAAAGATTTCATATTTCGGATTTCCATCGTTGAAAATACTGACAGTAAAGAATAGATCACTTTTATAAAATACTGACAGTAAAGAATAGATCACTTTTATAAAATACTGACAGTAAAGAATAGATCACTGACATAAAATACTGAGAGTAAAGAATAGATCACTTTTATAAAATACTGAGAGAAAAGAATAGATCACTTTTATAAAATACTGACAGTAAAGAATAGATCACTGACATAAAATACTGACAGTAAAGAATAGATCACTTTTATAAAATACTGAGAGTAAAGAATAGATCACTGACATAAAATACTGAGAGTAAAGAATAAATCACTTTTATAAAATACTGACAGTAAAGAATAGATCACTGACATAAAATACTGAGAGTAAAGAATAAATCACTTTTATAACATACTGACAGTAAAGAATAGATCACTTTTATAAAATACTGACAGTAAAGAATAGATCACTTTTATAAAATACTGAGAGTGAAGAATAGATCACTTTTATAAAATACTGACAGTAAAGAATAGATAACTTTTATAAAATACTGAGAGTAAAGAATAGATCACTTTTATAAAATACTGAGAGTAAAGAATAGATCACATTTATAAAATACTGACAGTAAAGAATAGATCACTGACATAAAATACTGAGAGTAAAGAATAGATCACTGACATAAAATACTAAGAGTAAAGAATAGATCACTGACATAAAATACTGAGAGTAAAGAATAGATCACTGACATAAAATACTGACAATAAAGAATAGACCACTGACATAAAATACTGAGAGTAAAGAATAGATCACTTTTATAAAATACTGACAGTAAATAATAGATCACTTTTATAAAATATTGACAGTAAAGAATAGATCACTTTTATAAAGCGACTTTTGTTCTGATCAATAGGACTTTTCCTTCCGAAAATGTTAAAACATGTCTCTCAAGTTCAAAAACAAGTCTCTCGTGTCCAAAAATAAGTCTCTCGTGTCCAAAACATACCATGGGACGTGTTAGATGCTGCAATTATATTTAACTACACGTGCCTGTAGCAATAAAAGATTTCAATGTCATACAAAATTGATTTTATGGTATTATGTCAACCCAAAGTCCGAAGAGCAATGATGTATTTTAAATGCTTGGAATAGTCACTTAGCGTATTGTAAAACATTTTGCTTTAATATTTCATTGATATTTTGGGGGCTTTTAGTTTGTTTTCTATTGGTCATTCAAGAAGGAAAATGTTTTCTTTTATTTTGTATATCCAATAACGAATAAAGTAACCGAGTGGCAAATAATATTTGCTTTGTTTTGTGGGTTTAACGCCTTTTTTTAGCAAACGATTGCAATACAATGCGGCCAGTATATCTGGTCGAGGAAGAGCCCATGAGAACCCAGGGAAGAACCACAGACTCACGGGAAGCTAATGGCAATCTTTCTCACATGCGCATATTGGCCTAGCCCATCTTTATTAAACTTTTTTGGGATAATTATTTTACTATACATTTCATAATGAGTAACTAAAATGTATCAGTTTGAGAACAATTTATGCTGCTACTATTGCAATAAAAGTGGTACCGCCACGGTGGCGATATCACCTCTGGGACTACTTTCTTTTCCCATTTAGGAACTATATATATCTTTATGCATGTTATATTTCCATATTTAGACCTAACTGATTTTCTTCTTATTCTCTCTCTCTCTCTCTCTCTCTCTCTCTCTCTCTCTCTCTCTCTCTCTCTCTCTCTCTGGAACAAATTTTAAAATATGACAACGTTGAATATTTATGTAAGTAATGAGGCGCCTTCAACAAATGCCTAAACCAAACTCCAAACAGCAACAAATAGATTTTCAAGTGTTATCTTATTTTAAATAGTTTTCCACATGAATCGCTCAAATTGTCATTTACTGAATTTACATGAGCCGTCTATATTCGATATTCGCGACTCGAACCCACGCGGACAGAGGTGAGATGTCAGTGATAGGTAAAGGCAAGCGCCTTAGACCACTCGGCCACTTGGTGCCCCCTAGTGGCAAATAAGAATTATTCATTGACTGAAAAGCTTTAGATATTTATTTACATAACACATATATGATGATTGAGACACAAGCACCTTCATAGATGATATATATTAAATAGCGTCCATTGATACACTATCACCTTCAGTCTAAAAACTTCTTTACAAAGTCAACGCCTTGGTAATAGTTGAATTCTTTATTCAGCCTTTAAGAATTAATTGACACTTGTATAAATAGCACTGATGTAATTAAAGTCATGGCATTTACAGAGCATTTTTATCAAAGTGTTAGCTACTTAATAAAAGATGCATAGGTTCGGATACTGATCGTAGTTCACACATTACAATGTACAACTCAGACCTATATAATTGATTGACACATGTCTGTGTCTTAAATATTGCAGTTGCACCTAAAGACTTTTTTTGTAATAGACAACCGAAATTTTTGGTTTTCAAACATTCTTCATTCTTGCGTTTAAATTGTATTACCATATTATTTTCGATTTTTCGATTAACATTTTAAAGTGACACATCATGAGACAAATTATTGGGGTTTTTGAAAGTGGCAATCCGGTATGGTCAGGTATGGTATTCATCATGTCTAAACACCATATTGCAATTAACTTGTGATGCCTTTGTTCAGTCTAATCGACAAAGTGGGTGAATGCATCCTCCATTACACAATACTTCATTCAAAGTACCGAAAGTCAGACATTTTAATGGAGCATAATTATCTGTATAATTGACTATTTACTTCAACAAAGGGAGTATTATCTCTAATAATTGACCACCTTATCTTTATCCATTCCAACCGGTTGGTAACACGTCTCTTCCGGCACTAAGACACTATCTCCTCACATGTTTGGTTTCACCTAAATAAAACTAGTGATACATTAATGGGGCATAAAAGACCTCGATGATTAGTGTCACATAAATACCGATAAGGCTAACATGTTCTTTCAAGCTAATCCATTTTTCTTTCCGTGAATTAACTTGGAGTGTTTTCTTTGGCGTATTGCGGTAAACCAGATGTAATTGATTTTCATCGCTTCAGCAACATGTAGATGGACTCAGTAAAACAGTTGTCAAATACTAGCTGGGAACATATAGATGGACTCAGTAAAACAGTTGTCAAATACTAGCTGGCAACATTTAGATGGACTCAGTAAAACAGTTGTCAAATACTAGCTGGGAACATATAGATGGACTCAGTAAAACAGTTGTCAAATACTAGCTGGGAACATATAGATGGACTCAGTAAAACAGTTGTCAAATACTAGCTGGGAACATATAGATGGACTCAGTAAAACAGTTGTCAAATACTAGCTGGCAACATTTAGATGGACTCAGTAAAACAGTTGTCAAATACTAGCTGGCAACATATAGATGGACTCAGTAAAACAGTCGTCAAATACTAGCTGGGAACATTTAGATGGACTCAGTAAAACAGTTGTCAAATACTAGCTGGCAACATATAGATGGACTCAGTAAAACAGTTGTCAAATACTAGCTGGGAACATATAGATGGACTCAGTAAAACAGTCGTCAAATACTAGCTGGGAACATATAGATGGACTCAGTAAAACAGTTGTCAAATACTAGCTGGGAACATATAGATGGACTCAGTAAAACAGTTGTCAAATAGCTGGGAACATATAGATGGACTCAGTAAAACAGTTGTCAAATAGCTGGAAACATATAGATGGACTCAGTAAAACAGTTGTCAAATAGCTGGGAACATATAGATGGACTCAGTAAAACAGTTGTCAGCTGGGAACATTTTGTTTCTTTGTAAGAGTTATCTATTTTGCCAATGATAAGGCAACTAACAACAAAATTTGCTCTTTGAGTAAACCGATTTGATGCTAACATTTTCAGAAGCTTTGTTTTAACTGGTATATGACGGTAATATGTAAAATGGCTAAAGACTTTG
This sequence comes from Margaritifera margaritifera, assembly GCA_029931535.1. Lineage (NCBI taxonomy): Eukaryota > Metazoa > Mollusca > Bivalvia > Unionida > Margaritiferidae > Margaritifera > Margaritifera margaritifera. The sequence continues at coordinate 661,429 of JAQPZY010001561.1, read as the reverse complement.
CCAATGTCAAATGTCAAATGAAGTCTTGCAACTACATGTATATTGTCAATTATTACTCCTAGAAGGAAATGGTAGAATTTGTCAACTGCGAGGGAAATACTCTTGGTAGAATTTGTCAGCTGCAAGGGAAATACTCTTGGTGAATTTGTCAACTGCAAGGGAAATACTCTTGGTAGAATTTGTCAACTGCAAGGGAAATACTCTTGGTGAATTTGTCAACTGCAAGGGAAATACTCTTGGTAGAATTTGTCAACTGCAAGGGAAATACTCTTGGTAGAATTTGTCAACTGCAAGGGAAATACTCTTGGTAGAATTTGTCAACTGCAAGGGAAATACTCTTGGTAGAACTTGTCCACTGCAAGGAAAATACTCTTGATAGAATTTTTCCACTGCAAGGAAACTACTCTTGATAGGATGTTGTCCATTGCAACGAAAATACTCTTGATAGGATGTTGTCCATTGCAAGGTAAATATTCTTGATAGGATGTTGTCTATTGCAAGGAAAATACTCTTGATAGGATGTTGTCCATTGCAACGAAAATACTCTTGATAAGATGTTGTCCATTGCAAGGAAAATACTCTTGATAAGATGTTGTCCATTGCAAGGAAAATACTCTTGATAGGATGTTGTCCACTGCAAGGAAAATATTCTTGATAAGATGTTGTCCACTGCAAGGAAAATACTCTTGATAGGATGTTGTCCATTGCAAGGAAAATATTCTTGATAGGATGTTGTCCATTGCAAGGCAAGGAAAATATTCTTGATAGGATGTTGTCCACTGCAAGGAAACTGCTCTTGATAGGACGTTGTCCATTGCAAGGAAAATATTCTTGATAGGATGTTGTCCACTGCAAGGAAAATACTCTTGATAGGATGTTCATAATAATCGCAGCTCTTGTAATATGCAAATCACTTATAATGTTTCTTTTGGATAGTTGGATTGGTCCGATCGAGCTACTGGGTTGTCATTATAAAAACCAGTAATTTTACGGACAAGTAAGAGAATATATAGAAATGGTTAAATACACTGTGTAGTATATAGTCCACTAGCTATGCCAATATGGTACTCATATCAGTACATCGCCTTTTTTATGTTTCCCTGGTATGTATGTAAAGGTGCAACATAACTATTTTGACCGTATGTAAGTGACTGTGTCGTACGTTTAACTTGCAATGGTGCATTTGTTTCTAATAGTTACTCATTGCGATAACCTTTTTCTTTAGGATATAGGACCATACTTGTTATTCGTGAAATGGCTGTTTTCTGCAATGGAGTAATTTGTGTAATTCATTTAATTTATGTTTCCCGTTGGGTTGATCGATCCCACTTCTGATGCAACCACTTTGTATGACAATTGCACACCACAAAATGTAATACTCGTCATAAGATGTGCATGAAAACCGTATCTATACTAATCGGCAAATCACCTGTTGTGCTACTTTAAATCGTTTGAAGAGTAGGGTTCTATTGAACTCCTGCGTTGTTCTCATAACGAATGGATACAATTATGGACAAGTTGGAGGACTGTGTGGAAGTGAGTACTTGTACCTGAAGAGTATCGTAACTTGTCCGTTTCAATGTGATACTCTTATATATACCTCGCCTCTTTGGGTGCGTTTCAGTTATGTGTACGTCAATGCGCAACATTACTTGTTTTGCCGTCTGTGATCGGTCATGCATCTTGTGTTTATTAGGTAGTGTTGTATTTTTATTGTTGGTCTCATTCATTACGCGTAAGCCATATTTTTCTTTTTGATACGAGACCTTACTTGGTGTTCGTAGAGCAACAGTTTTCTACATTACTGAATGGCCAGGGACTACTATCCTACTGTAGCATATTCTTGCTGGTATTATTGGTCTTCCAAATCTATGTATTTCCTTTAGATTTTTTCATTTTATTTCTCAAATCCACTACTTACGCAACCATTTTGTGGGACACTATGATACCAAAAGCGGTGGAACACGTGATAAGGTGTTTATGAACCGTATCTCTTGCGATCGGCAAATCGCCTATTGTGTCTATTTTAATTGTTTGAAGGTGTCTATTCGTCTCTTGGATTGTTTGTATAAAGAACGGATAAAATAAGGGCAAGGAGGATGATCAGGTCTACATAAAGAGCTAACTCCAAAAGACGCCACGTCTTTTATCAACTGGTCGTTCAAGGGCTATACAGTTGTTATCCATCTGTTCGAATATGTTCTGTGATGTGTACGTAAAGGTGCAGTTATATTTGTCTAAATTTAGCGAATGGCTGGGTATCGTATACAGTCTACCCTCCGATAACGGTCACCTCATCTAAACAATAACATCATATGCAGCCAGATGATGGACTCCCAACCTACCATTTCCAGCACTGTTCATTCCCACAACAGACACCATCCCCACCCAGCATTGTTCATTCTCACAACATACACTATTTCCATCCAGGATTGCTCATTCCCACAAAAGACACCATCCCCATCCAACATTGTTTATTCCCACAAATGGCTGCTTAATAGAGGTTGCATTGGATTCAATAAGCAGTAATACAGGTTTTCGTGTGGTTATCTTTCATTGGGTTTGAGCAGTATTCCTCTTTCTGACACGGACCATATCTGGTCTTACTGGAACGGCCATTTTCTGCAGTAGTTTCCAAAACTTTCAATCGGTAGCAATCCCTTGATGGTCCAAATCTTTTGTGTTTCCTCTAGGGTGTTTCCTTGGGTTCGTCGACCCATCGGCTGATGTAAACATTTGACAGGACCCTATTGTACAATCTGTTCGTACTAACGGGGGAGGGGGTGGACGCGGCGGTTGCCCCGGGCACCAGAGTTCTTGGGGCGCCAAAACAGCTGATCAAAATTCGGGCCTCGTATCCTGGACCTTTGGGCCATCATCGTCGCCCCGGACGCCATTTACCCTTAGCACGCCACTGGGTACAATATAGCTGCAATCCCCTGTACTGGCGATACGGGCAATTATAGATAACGTTTCAGTTGTCTACTGTCATGCAGTAAATGTACTATCTTTTTTTAAATTTTTTATTTTGTTTTTCACATATAAATTGAGTTTTGATAATGGCTTTGCAAAGAAATATTATAGAAAGGTAAAATAAAAATGACAAACTTAAGAATCCCTTGTGATTATTGTATCTACTTTTTCAACGTTATATTTGAATTTCATAGAGTATTATGGACTTTCTGCATGCTCACACAATATGTTACTATATATCTAATCGACGTTTTAAGTTTTTATTTGACTTCATTTGTTCATATCACAATAATTATATTTTATGCAAGTAAGTTAGGCGTCTGAAATTGTAGTGTCTGTTCATTAGTTCAGCCGTTAATATGACGTTTCTTTAATGTGAAACATTATTGTAATTATATCATCTGTAATCTCGACTAAAGTCTCTCATATCAAGGAAACAGAAACGGTATTAGCCTAGCAGTGGGTTGTTCCAGACCATTAATTGGCAGTAATCATCTATGGATTTAGCATTTAAACTACTATAAAATCTATTTCTGTAATGACGGCCTTCTTTTTAAATAACACTCATCTTACTAGAATAGAGCGCCTCGAATACAGGTTGGTATTAGTACAGGATTGAGAATCTAGTTCTTGTTTTTATCAGGCTGATAACAATTGCGGATTTTTCCGCAAACAGGTGAAGTTGGGCTGCATTTGACAGTGCAAATGACATTTTTAAGGTTTACTCAGAAAATATCGAATAATTGACGCAAAAGATGACGACATGCGTATTTTTATCTGTCAACTCAAACGGTTCTGTATAATTTAACTACAAAAAAGCCATTGTGCGTTAGAAAAATTGATCTAATTAGTACCAGTTAGCTGAGTCCATTATGACAAAATGTTGGTCTAGTGAAGTCCCCAATATGTCTCTTGCCCTAATAGAAAACTTATTTCCCCATAAAATTAAAATTTGCATATATTTTACAAATATGGTATAGTTACCCTGTTTATAATTGCTAAAATAGTCATATTAAAATGAATTCATTAGCTCTTATTTGATTGTTGGTTTTAATGGTACTTTTAAGACATTTTTGGCTGTAGCATGCCAAGGAAATGGGAGCTAAGTTTATTTCCCAAGGATAAACTGAGGCAGCCGACAAGGGCTGGCCTGGGCGGGTATCGAAACTGCGACTCTTGCACTACGAGTTTGACGCTATCTCAGCTGAGACACAACGGCTGCCTTAGCGATCAAGAACACAAAGAGACCGAAGAGAACAGTAAATGGACCGTTCCACCATTGTACCCTTCAAATTGAACCCTCTTCTAGCACGTGTTTTTATGTGTGGGCCGGCCGTTCGCTTTGCTGTTTATTGTTCGCTGTAAAGCGTAAATTCTATAGATAACATTCCATCAGTTTCTTTTACCGGCAGATAAGGAGTAAATGAGAACAAGGAATTATTCTTCTCCTCTTTCTTTTTTTTAGCTCACCTTTACGAAGAAAACGAGATCTATTGTACTATCTGAATCCCCACCCCACCCCCACCCCCGGCGTCATAGGAAACAGTTTGAAGTGGGTTTCGTAGTACCTACCCCAAGGGTAGGGGGCAGATGGGGATAACTTTGTACATACATGTACATATATATTAGTGGTACATTCTTCGTTAAGTTTTTGAGTTTATCTCGGGGTTTTTAATTTTATTTCTCAAGCTCTGTTCATGGTAGAGTCATCAAACTAGACGATTGTATGTGCCTTTAGTAGTACCACACCTTAAAACAAAAGAAGTCATTGTGACCTACATTTCACATTTTACTGGCATAGGTTAAGATTTTGCGTTTAGCCAGTTAGTTTTTTTTTTGTTTGTTTTTTTGCACCCTGAATATATACTGTTATACCTAGATTCATTAAACTTGGTGATATGATGCATCTTGATGAATAGTACACCCTCATTACAAAAATAGGTCACTGTGATCCATATTTCACGTCTCACTGACATTGATTAAGTTGTTTTAAGTTTGTTTCTCAAGCTCTGTATATAGTAAAATCATCAAACTAGATGATTGCATGCATCTCTAGTAGTACCACACTCTTGCAATAAAATAGGGTCATGGTGACCTACATTTCACATTTTACTGGTTTAGGTTAAGGTTTTGCATTTACCTCATAAACAAATATTTGTTTTTTCAGCACCCTATAACCATACTGTTATACCAATATTCATGAAGTTTGTGAGGGGATGCATCTTGGTGAGTACTACTACATCCTCATTACAAACTTAGGATATTGTGACCCCAATTGTTTACACGTCACTGACTTGGGTTCAATTCAGGAATGTTGTACCAGAATCATCAAACTTTTTAAATGATTGTATTCGTCTCTATTAGTACAACACCCATACAACACAAGAAGCTAATTGTGACCTACATTGCACCGTTAACTGGCTTTGCTTAAGTTTTGTGATTAGCTCATGACGTGATTGGGTTTTTTTAAATTGTTTTTTTAAAAACTGTTATACCTGGAATCATGAAACTTGGAGAGTTGAAGGATCTTGATTAGTACTACATCCTCATCTTAGAAGTAGGTTCCAGTGACCCATATTTCACACTTCATTGACTTTTGTTTAATGTTATTTGTTTTACTGTTCATGTTTGAATATTTAAACTAGATTACTTTGTACGTCTCCCTTCTGCACCCATACCAAAAAGGTCAATGACGAACAATTCACACTCGTACTGACTAAGGTTAAGCTTTTGCATTTAGTTCATGATCACGTAGGTTTTTTGCATGCTATGTACATAATATACTATCTAGAATCATGAAAACTGGCGGGGAGACGTATTTTGATGAGCATTACACACATGAAAGCTGGCGAGAAGACGTATTTTGATGAGCATTACACACATGAAAGCTGTCGAGGAGACGTATTTTGATGAGCATTACACACATGAAAGCTGGCGAGGAGACGTATTTTGATGAGCATTACACACTCGTTTCGGTAGAAGGTCGTTATGGACCATATTTTACGCTTCACTGACTTGGGTTAAAATTTGTGTTTGCTATTCATTTCTCAGGTACTGTTTATGCTAGAAGGTGAAATTAATGATGATATGCATATCTGTTACTACCACAAAATTACAACAAAAGAAGCTCGTTGTGATTTATATTTCATCTTTTACTGCCTTTTGTTAAGCCTTTGCATTTATCTCATGACCACACACGTTTTGGTACGTTATATGCATACTATCCTTCCTAGAATTATGAAACTTAGTGAGTGGATGCATCTTGGTAAGTTATGAATCCTTATTGCATAAAGAAGTCTATGTAATCTATATTATTTGCTTCAGTGACTTTGTTAAACATTTTTTTTTATTAAAAGTTCATTTATTTGGTGCTGTTTATGTTGCAATCATGAAAGTTGGTTATTGGACGCATCTCTAACTACTACACCCTTTCAATCAAAGAAGATGACTGTTACCTAATGTTATCCATTTTGCTATCATGGGTTAATTATTTGTATTTATGACCACATAGATTTATCCATGCTCGACCTATATACATAGATTTATCCATGCTCGACCTATATACATAGATTTATCCATGCTCGACCTATATACATAGATTTATCCATGCTCGACCTATATACATAGATTTATCCATGCTCGACCTATATACATAGATTTATCCATGCTCGACCTATATACATAGATTTATCCATGCTCGACCTATATACATAGATTTATCCATGCTCGACCTATATACATAGATTTATCCATGCTCGACCTATATACATAGATTTATCCATGCTCGACCTATATACATAGATTTATCCATGCTCGACCTATATACATAGATTTATCCATGCTCGACCTATATACATAGATTTATCCATGCTCGACCTATATACATAGATTTATCCATGCTCGACCTATATACATAGAATTATCCATGCTCGACCTATATACATAGATTTATCCATGCTCGACCTATATACATCCGATTCTACTCAGGAGGTTGTGTCTGCAAATTGCAGTTGAAAGTATGAATAAATATATTTATTTATGACTATACGTTGTATATTTATTTATGACTATACATTGTATATTGAAAGTATGAATAAATATATTTATTTATCACTATACATTGTATATTGAAAGACACATTTTGCATAATGTACTTTTGACCTACTGCCTTTGATCCCAGGGGAAAGGCACATTTTGCATAATGTACTTTTGACCTACTGCCTTTGATCCCAGGGGAAAGGCACATTTTGCATAATGTACTTTTGACCTACTGCCTTTGACCCCAGGGAAAGGCACATTTTGCATAATGTACTTTTGACCTACTGCCTTTGATCCCAGGGGAAAGGCACATTTTGCATAATGTACTTTTGACCTACTGCCTTTGACTCCAGGGGAAAGGCACATTTTGCATAATGTACTTTTGACCTACTGCCTTTGATCCCAGGGAAAGGCACATTTTGCATAATGTACTTTTGACCTACTGCCTTTGACTCCAGGGGAAAGGCACATTTTTCATAATGTACTTTTGACCTACTGTCTTTGACTCCAGGGGAAAGGCACATTTTGCATAATGTACTATCGACCTACTGCCTTTGACTCCAGGGGAAAGGCACATTTTGCATAATGTACTTTTGACCTACTGCCTTTGACCCCAGGGAAAGGCACATTTTGAATAATGTACTTTTGACCTACTGCCTTTGATCCCAGGGGAAAGGCACATTTTGCATAATGTACTTTTGACCTACTGCCTTTGACTCCAGGGGAAAGGCACATTTTGCATAATGTACTTTTGACCTACTGCCTTTGATCCCAGGGAAAGGCACATTTTGCATAATGTACTTTTGACCTACTGCCTTTGATCTCAGGGGAAAGGCACATTTTGCATAATGTACTTTTGACCTACTGCCTTTGACTCCAGGGGAAAGGCACATTTTGCATAATGTACTTTTGACCTACTGCCTTTGATCCCAGGGAAAGGCACATTTTGCATAATGTACTTTTGACCTACTGCCTTTGACTCCAGGGGAAAGGCACATTTTGCATAATGTACTTTTGACCTACTGTCTTTGACTCCAGGGGAAAGGCACATTTTGCATAATGTACTTTTGACCTACTGCCTTTGACTCCAGGGGAAAGGCACATTTTGCATAATGTACTTTTGACCTACTGCCTTTGACCCCAGGGAAAGGTACATTTTGCATAATGTACTTTTGACCTACTGCCTTTGACTTCAGGGGAAAGGCACATTTTGCATAATGTACTTTTGACCTACTGCCTTTGACTCCAGGGGAAAGGCACATTTTGCATAATGTACTATTGACCTACTGCCTTTGACCCCAGGGGAAAGGCACATTTTGCATAACGTACTTTTGACCTACTGCCTTTGACCCCAGGGGAAAGGCTTCATAAATATACCCCTCTCGCAGAAGAGTATTACATGGACAATCTCTGTACCAAGTTTGTTGAATTTTAGTCTTGCGATTTCAGAGGAGCAACATGGAGTTACGAACAGACGAACAAGCAGACGGACGGACGGAATGTGAAGCAAAAGTGTGCGGATAAATATCTCAGCTGACTGTGAGAGGACAGAAATCTGATTCTTTAATAGAATACTGGCATATTTATCTATCGTGTTACAGCTTTAAGATTGAAGGTTCCGAAATCAGGAGAAAATGTTCAGATGCCATCTTATTGAAACCAAAATACATTGTGGATTAACAAGAAATCATGGTCATTATATACAATGTAGAATAACAAGGAATCATGGTCATTATATACATTGTATAATAATTAGGAATCATGGTCATTATATACATTGTATAATAATTAGGAATCATGGTCATTATATACATTGTATAATAATTAGGAATCATGGTCATTATATACATTGTATAATAAGTAGGAATCATGGTCATTATATACATTGTATAATAATTAGGAATCATGGTCATTATATATATTGTAAAATATTAAGGAATCATGGTCATTATATACATTGTAAAATATTAAGGAATCATGGTCATTATATACATTGTGGAATAATAAGGAATCATGGTCATTATATACAATGTAGAATATTAAGGAATCATGGTCATTATATACATTGTATAATAATTAGGAATCATGGTCATTATATACATTGTATAATAATTAGGAATCATGGTCATTATATACATTGTATAATAATTAGGAATCATGGTCATTATATACATTGTATAATAAGTAGGAATCATGGTCATTATATACATTGTATAATAATTAGGAATCATGGTCATTATATATATTGTAAAATATTAAGGAATCATGGTCATTATATACATTGTAAAATATTAAGGAATCATGGTCATTATATACATTGTGGAATAATAAGGAATCATGGTCATTATATACAATGTAGAATATTAAGGAATCATGGTCATTATATACATTGTATAATAATTAGGAATCATGGTCATTATATACATTGTATAATAATTAGGAATCATGATCATTATATACATTGTAAAATATTAAGGAATCATGGTCATTATATACATTGTATAATAAGTAGGAATCAACGTCATTATATACAATGTATAATAATTAGGAATCATGGTCATTATATACATTGTAAAATATTAAGGAATCATGGTCATTATATACATTGTAAAATATTAAGGAATCATGGTCATTATATACAGTGTGGAATAATAAGGAATCATGGTCATTATATACAATGTAGAATAATAAGGAATCATGGTCATTATATACATTGTAAAATATTAAGAAATCATGGTCATTATATACATTGTGGAATAATAAGGAATCATGGTCATTATATACAATGTAGAATATTAAGGAATCATGGTCATTATATACATTGTATAATAATTAGGAATCATGGTCATTATATACATTGTATAATAATTAGGAATCATGGTCATTATATACATTGTATAATAAGTAGGAATCATGGTCATTATATACATTGTATAATAATTAGGAATCATGGTCATTATATATATTGTAAAATATTAAGGAATCATGGTCATTATATACATTGTAAAATATTAAGGAATCATGGTCATTATATACATTGTGGAATAATAAGGAATCATGGTCATTATATACAATGTAGAATATTAAGGAATCATGGTCATTATATACAATGTAGAATAATAAGGAATCATGGTCATTATATATATAATGTAGAATAATAAGGAATCATGGTCATTATATACAATGTAGAATAATAAGGAATCATTGTCATTATATACATTGTATAATAATTAGGAATCATGGTCATTATATACATTGTAAAATATTAAGGAATCATGGGCATTATATCCAATGTAGAATAATAAGGAATCATGGTCATTATATACATTGTATAATAATTAGGAATCATGGTCATTATATACATTGTAAAATATTAAGGAATCACGGTCATTATATACAATGTAAAATAATAAGGAATCATGGTCATTATATACATTGTAAAATATTAAGGAATCATGGTCATTATATACAGTGTAGAATAATAAGGAATCATGGTCATTATATACATTGTATAATAATTAGGAATCATGGTCATTATATACATTGTAAAATATTAAGGAATCATGGTCATTATATATATTGTAAAATATTAAGGAATCATGGTCATTATATACATTGTGGAATAATAAGGAATCATGGTCATTACATACATTGTGAAATAATAAGGAATCATGGTTATTATAAACATTGTAAAATATTAATGAATCATGGTCATTATATACGTTGTGGAATAATAAAGAATTATGGTCATTATATACATTGTGAAATAATAAGGAATCATGGTTATTATATACATTGTAACATATTAATGAATCATGGTCATTATATACATTGTGGAATAATAAAGAATTATGGTCATTATATACATTGTGGAATAATAAGGAATCATGGTCATTATATACATTGTATAATAATTAGGAATCATGGTCATTATATACATTGTAGAATATTAAGGAATCATGGTCATTTTACTATAGAACCACGAGCCCTGTGTAAATCTCTCACATATAAGGTACCTTGGGTAGAGCTAATATTTTAGTCGGGTTTGTTTCCATGAAAATAGCCCTAATTTGGGGGTACTTCTTTACCAATGATAATTTTTTTGTTTTTTTTTTTGTTTTAGAACTTATACTTAGATAATCGCCGTCTATTGCTTTGATGAAAACAATTTCATATGTTTTCAGTTACCATATCGTTGAAAATCTAATAAGGATGAATATAGTATAAAAAAACAAAAATGTACGTAAGTATTCTTCACACACACACAGACACACACACACACAAACATTTATTAACTCCAATAAGAATATTAAATAGAGCAACGTTTCCGTAGGTATGAATGAATATTATTGTAAATAACAACAGTTATGCTCTTTAAGCGTGTATATACACTAGGGTTAAAAGTAATCGGATTATTGGGCATTAATTACTGCTTGAAAGAATCTATTAAATCTTTGGATAAACTTTGCATAACTATGAGAACCCGAGAATATGCAGTTGACTTGTGCTTTATCCAAATGTCTTGATAAAACGTGAATTGAATAGGAAAACAACACTATTATATTGTCGGAATGTTGAATTTAGAAAGAAAATATATTGCTAAATGATCCGTGGAATATTGTATATTCAACGAGCTGTTGCCTTGTGCATGAAGAAAATTAGCGGTGAAAAAAAGCTTAGACTTTTGATGGGAATATTATAAGACGTGTGTGACTTCATTTCCATCTGCGGTAAATCTTTCCAAAATGAGAAAATTACTTAGTCGTTAGCTGCCAAAGGATCATAGCCTTTGCAAACGATCATTCAAAATTGTTTACCCTTCAAGAATATAGGATGGGTTCTATCCGTTTCATTTGTCAGCAATAAAAGAGTTTGTTCCGATGTTGTAAAAATAGATATTAAGTCCAAAATATCTTGTTTAACATTTGTTCCGATGTTGTAAAAATAGATATAAAGTCCAAAATATCTTGTTTAACATAATAGTCATAGCCATGGGAAAAAGAGACTGGATAAGTTCCCAACAAGCTTTCTTAATGAGAAACTTGTTTTCTCAATTAATACTTAAGTTAATTCACATACGGAATTTTCAATATTTCGGGCCGTTTGAAAATAAGCACCCATTCCTGAGAAAATTTAAAGCAGTAACTCCAGGTAGGAAATAAAATCCAGGAATGATTTAGCTCTCTTTGCTTTTGACCAAAGATGATTTTCACAATGAAATAAAGAATATATACTCAATGGAAAGAGAACAAAAATCTCTGTAAAACGGTATACCCTAAATACTTTATTCTGTGTGATATTGTATTCAAAACGGGGTGCCCTAAACAGTTTATTCTGTGTGATATTGTATTCAAAACGGTATACCCTAAACAGTTTATTCTGTGTGATATTGTATTCAAAACGGTATACCCTAAATACTTTATTCTGTGTGATATTGTATTCAAAACGGTATACCCTAAATACTTTATTCTGTGTGATATTGTATTCAAAACGGTATACCCTAAATACTTTATTCTGTGTGATATTGTATTCAAAACGGTACACCCTAAATACTTTATTCTGTGTGATATTGTATTAAAAAATTAATATTATATTCTCCCAAAAACGTTTCAAGTAGGGCATGTAAAATGAAAGTTTATATAACTGGAAGCCTAGATATTTTCAAAAAATTTGCCAAAATAGAACAAATACAAACAATTATCATCATCTAAGAGGGTTCATATAATGAAGATACCCAAAGGAATTTCATACCTGCGATTCGTCAATAAGGAAAAAAGGCAGAATTATATCGGAATTTATCGGTGTCTGAACAATAAATAGTCGGTCAATGAAATAGTGCGGTTAGAGAAATTTGCCACAGCGGCTGACATGCAAACCTTTTATCGCGCATGTGCAACACGGAGTAGAGTCAAAATTTGTGTAAGCGCGGCGTCATTTTGCGCAAGTACATACCGAGATAAGTTTCCTTTTTGCTTTAAGTTCTAAGTATTTTGCTGTTTCATTGCCTGGTCTAATCTCTGATGTCTATGCAGAACAAATCTTATATCTGAAGTGAGTGACCTAAAAGTTATCACGAGGTAACAAATGTACTTATATGTACTGGTGATACAAAATGTATTAAGTAAACGTGTGATTCACTACCTTTCGCTTAACATGGAAAGTTATGTACAAACAAAACATCCATCTCCTCATTTCAGTTACATTTTAGTACAAATATTCAAGGACTTATCCAGGTGTCTCCTGTCTGCAGTAGTAATTTCTTCGGGTTAATCTGTAAACTATTTGTAATAACAACAACAGAATTTCCTTCTCGTCCGCTGTGAATTAAGTTATCATGTAATGTTATGGGAAAGTGCCTTTGTATGGGTAATGACTAGAAACTTTGCACCACTAATGCTTCAACTGAAGCTTACATTTTGACAAAGATTTGGAAAATCCGATACTGTTTTCCACGAGAAAATGTAATTTCAATTGTAAGTGATTCTAGTTTAGTCACACCAGCTATTCCACATCCTGTGACATTGTAGATATACTCAAAATGTACATTATCTTATTTGGATTTCTACCAAAGGAGACTAAGTTACATGGATTACCCGGATCCCGTTTACCATCCGGTGTTACTGCCACGGGAAGCATGGCTATTCAGGTATCGAATTTTCTTTCCTCTATTGCTCTGTGATTCCTGTCGTTACTACCTCAAAATAATCACTCTAATTTACTTTTTGTCGTTGTTTTCATCACTGTTTCTTGTACGAGGTCAACTTTTGTTTTGTTGGGAACGCTCCTATGAGATTTATTAACCCTAGATTGAATAAAGATATATTATTACTGATAATTGTTTATCTCTGTTTGAATCAGAACATCACATATGTATTGTAAAAAAAAAAAAAATATGAATATAAATAAATTTTAAAAATGTTCTGTAAACATATGCACTTAACTATTCCTAAAGGACCTAATACCAAAAAAGTTTTTAAAAAAATATGATTTCTTTTAATTTTTGCCAGCTTTGTTTATGTAGTAATATATAATGTAGGAATGATAAAACTGATAGATATCAGTTATGTGTATTTATCATTTGGATTTGCCCTTATCATAATGTAGGAAGAAATATTTCACGCTTCTAGATAAGACTAGTCACTTTAGCACCAAGTTGTAAATTGTCTAAAGTATCGGGGCTTAAATGCATGGTTAAGTTAGTGTATAATACATTCAGCAAGTGTATGAATGGTTCTAAGTGTCCTGTTTAACTATGAAAATCATCATTCCAAAGAAATCAAGATAACAGGAGGCACTTAATTGTAGAAGGGTATAAAATACATTTTAGGTGCACAAAGCAGGCCGTGATCGTGTCTCGTTTCCCATCTTTGTTAATATACAATTAATCCTTCAACATTAAATGGCTGAGAAAACAAATGTAATTTGATCTAGTGCGCCAGACACCTGATACTTCAGCACAGCGCTGATGAATTAGCTGTCAATACGTATTTACAATTGACGTCGCTAAGCTGAAAGCATTACACAAATTTCAGATAACTTTTCACTAAATTATATGTATAATAATACAGAAGCCCATCATCGTACAATCAAACAATATGTAAGGGTACACGCATGGTAAAGATCTCGCCACTTTCTGTGTAAGTAGATAAGAATTTAAGTGTTTGTCATTAAGTAGAAAGTCTATACCAGTCGAACCGGTCATAGTGAAGTGTTAAAAATTATATTAGAAAGCATCCTGTCACTAATCAGACTGGCTAATCTTACAACTATGTCATTTGGAGCATTAGACCCGAGAGCAAAACATGGCATGTTTTGATTTAGTTATAGGTCTTTTCTAATTCAATAAATCACAAGACTCACAATCAAGATACATATTGTAACACGCACAGGGGTTCCTCTACCGAGCGAATCAAACACCTGCGTGAGGTTGGGCTGGAAGTCCCTTGTTTTCCCCTATTTCCAAGGACTTCCCGACAACATTCGTTGTCAGCTGGAAGTTCTCGTAACGCGCCAAGACTAGAAACAATTTTTCTCTAATCAATAAATGAATGACCACAATGTCACAACTATAACTTCACAATTGCATGGTTTTTCCTAGTTTGCATGCCGTGATATAAAGCGCATAACACAATTCAAACACCCAATGCAGGGAACTATTTTCAGATTCCATCCCTGGGTCAATAAAAACAACAGTCTGAACCACTTTTCGCACGTGCATTTCCACCAACTGCTACAATGAAAGGCATGTCCAAACAAAGGGATGACCCCTTCCCATTTATTCCATGGCACAAAACAGTAGTTCTTGTCACGAATATCTCCAACCGAAAGGCACAAACAATCAACACCTCTGAATTAAGATAGGAACTACTTGGCTCCATGCCCACTTATGCTAGTCTGACCCCATCTGAAACTACGAAACCAATCCATGCCATTGCAAAGTCTCTTAAAAACTGTAAGTATGACGTCTGTTCCTAGAAATTCCCAACACCTACTTCCCATAATCAAACCACTAATCACTAAAATCTAACGAACCTATAAATGGAGACGTAAATACAAATGGAACATACCCAAATTTATTACAATATGTTTAAAAACATGCATTATGCCCATATAATAAACAAAAGACCAACAATGTGACAAAAATTGAAACTTCATGCATTTCGATAAACAAAATGACTTTTTTAAAAATTCATCATTGCAAAGAATTTTATCTCAAATAGAATAACAACACTGAACCTCACGAAAGGCAGTGTATGTTGGACTATTAGCATTGGATGAAAGCAGTGATGGTTTCTGAAAAACACTGTATCTACTGACAAAGGTTAAATGTGAAAGATTTATTCGGTGTTGATAACACTTGGACAAAACCAAAGAATATTTTTTGAAAAAATCCCTCGCTTTTATTTTTTTCTCCGTGTATCCTGATATGAATCTCACTGAAAAAGGTTAACTACCTTACTTTTTCAAACGGTTATCTCACTGGGAAAGAATATTTATCTAAAACAATTTCTGAAATATTTAACATTAGTGCCTTTTCACTAAAATAAGCCATGAAGAATGAAACCATACAATGAGAAAAAGAACAATCTTTCAAGTCAGAAAGTGTTCTTGAGCTGATTCATTTCTGAGGAATAGTTGATCTTATCTATTTGTTCTGAGGAATAGTTGAACTTATCGATTTGTTCTAAGGAATAGTTGATCTTATCGATTTGTTCTAAAGAATAGTTGATCTTATCGATTTGTTCTGAGGAATAGTTTATCTTTTCGATCTGTTCTGAGGAATAGTTTATCTTATCGATTTGTTCAAAGGAATAGTTTATCTTATCGATTTGTTCTGAACTATCTTCAGAAAGTTTCAAATTTTTTTAGAAAAGGGAAATTTTTTACTATTCTAAGCAGAACGGTTACAGAAAGTTTTGCTGCAACAGGACAATTTTGAATTAAATCTTTTCGACAAACATAAATATATCGACTATATCGACATTTTTTTTTTAATTGGGAACTTGTAGTTGTGTGATAGAGGCATTTTTCGCACTGTTAAACCATAGTATCTTTAATGCGGAGGAAGATTTATAAACCAAATACAGATTCTTTGCATCAAAGAGGAAACGCTATGTGAATATGAAGTATTGTAACCAGTCTAACCTTATTACTGGACTGGCATGAAAGTCTTTTTACAGACGAACATAAATTAAAAATAAATTGAATTTGTAGAGACATGGTGTCATTTTTGGCAACTTTGAATACTACCGACAGTTCAAAGAGCTCTTTGCCTTGTTTATTCCTTTGATGTTTGCAGCAAGAATATTACATGTGAAGTGACTGTCGTGACGTTCATTATAGGAAGTTACGAATGTGCTTTAAAGTAACGTGATACAGCATTTTATTACGTAAACTTATAATTTGTAACCTGCCACTTAGCATTACGAGTAAATGTCAGGTGAAACCAAAGTATTACCTCACACGTTTTTAGTGTCAATAGCCTCCTACCAGTGGAATATTACAAGAATTTTCCATATCCTTTTAGTATGCAATAACGACCAATTACAACAATTATTACTTTTTTTGTTTGTTGTTGTTGTTGATTTTTTTTTTAATCTTGTCATGGTGATAATCACTTTCACATATGTATTCTGGAATGTAGATTTGCATTTTTTGCGCTCTCTAAAAGTTACAAAGTTTGCTCCTTTTGGAATCATTGAGGTTAAAAAGTAAATGATAATCACTATTTTAAAAACAATGTATAGACAAGTGAAAAATACATGCGCTTCCGCTCCACTTGTCCCGACTACATACGATGTTGTGAGACGAGAAATTCCGTTTTGCACCACAAATCTCCGGGCAAAAGATAGAGAGAAAAGGAAAGATACAAGCCAGAACAAATACCCGGAAAAACAGTTCTGCAGTTGGAATGTACTAAACTGGAAGAATTAATCGAATTTCCATCTGAACGACGAAATATAGGCAGGACTTTTGGGTGTTATACTTTCTTGCATCAATACGTGCTTTTGTTTGTATATTCCTTCCAACAGTTGAAACTATATCACAATGGCTGTGATTGTCTTGATACATATAAACGGCATTATATTACCGTCTTCAGTATACGTTTTAAGCATGATGCCTGTTTGTTTGTTTTATTTTATTTTTTTTTTTTTATTCTGGATTATATATATCCGCATTCATTAGCAAAGGGCTTTGTTTACATCAAAGGACGCCAACGAAGTACAATTAGGGTTAAGTAACGAATTCAAGTCCGAAATTGATAATGAAAATATTATTAAGAAATTAATAAATATCCAGGCAGAAGAAAGTACCGGAATAATGTTATTTCATATTTTATCCTCATCGTCGTCGACGTTACCAACATCATCGTCAACAGCAACAACAATTACCTTATAATCGTTATCATCATCACCACTACAATCATCATCATTTTTAAGAAAATCCAGACACTTGATATCAAATGAAGTGCAAGAGAAGTGATTCTAATTTGTTCATTTCTTTCTAACTCTGTAATCTTCACCGCACCAACTTTAATGCGAATAAATCCTCTATATCCTCTGTGAAATCATCTACTTTAATGTGAATAAGTCCTCTATATCCTCTGTGAAATCATCTACTTTAATGTGAATAAGTCCTCGATATCCTCTGTGAAATCATCTACTTTAATGTGAATAAATCCTCTATATCCTCTGTGAAATCATCGTCTTTAATGTGAATAAGTCCTCGATATCCTCTGTGAAATCATCTACTTTAATGTGAATACGTCCTCGATATCCTCTGTGAAATCATCTACTTTAATGCGAATAAGTCCTCGATATCCTCTGTGAAATCATCTACTTTAATGTGAATAAATCCTCTATATCCTCTGTGAAATCATCTTCTTTAATGTGAATAAGTCCTCTATATCCTCTGTGAAATCATCTACTTTAATGTGAATAAGTCCTCGATATCCTCTGTGAAATCATCTACTTTAATGTGAATACGTCCTCGATATCCTCTGTGAAATCATCTACTTTAATGCGAATAAGTCCTCGATATCCTCTGTGAAATCATCTACTTTAATGCGAATAAGTCCTCGATATCTCTGTGAAATCATCTACTTTAATGTGAATAAGTCCTCGATATCTTCTGTGAAATCATCTACTTTAATGTGAATAAGTCCTCGATATCCTCTGTGAAATCATCTACTTTAATGTGAATAAGTCCTCGATATTCTCTGTGAAATCATCTACTTTAATGTGAATAAGTCCTCGATATCCTCTGTGAAATCATCTACTTTAATGTGAATAAGTCCTCGATATCCTCTGTGAAATCATCTACTTTAATGTGAATAAATCCTCTATGTCCTCTGTGAAATCATCTACTTTAATGCGAATAAGTCCTCTATATCCTCTGTGAAATCATCTACTTTAATGTGAATAAGTCCTCGATATCCTCTGTGAAATCATCTTCTTTAATGTGAATAAGTCCTCTATATCCTCTGTGAAATCATCTACTTTAATGTGAATAAGTCCTCTATGTCCTCTGTGAAATCATCTACTTTAATGCGAATAAGTCCTCTATATCCTCTGTGAAATCATCTACTTTAATGTGAATAAGTCCTCGATATCCTCTGTGAAATCATCTACTTTAATGTGAATAAGTCCTCGATATTCTCTGTGAAATCATCTACTTTAATGTGAATAAGTCCTCTATATCCTCTGTGAAATCATCTACTTTAATGTGAATAAGTCCTCTATATCCTCTGTGAAATCATCTACTTTAATGTGAATAAGTCATCTATATCCTCTGTGAAATCATCTAAATAGAAAATATAAAAATCTACGGAAAGATTTGTGTATATGAAATTTAAGAAAAAAAAATATTCATGGTAATTTGAAGGTTGAGGTAAAAATTAGGATTAGTGGTTAGCTTGCTCCTCTTTCGTTCCCACTTCCCATCCAAATTATTATTATTATTATTATTATTATTATCATTATTATTATTATTATTATTATTATTATTATTATTATTATTATTATTATTTAGTGATGAATTCGGGGTAGCATGATAGCATTTAGTGATGAATTTGGGGTAGAATGAAGGCATTCAGTGATGAATTTGGGGTAGATGATGAATTCCGGGTAGAATGGTGGAATTTAGTGATGAATTCTGGGTAGAATGATGGCATTCAGTGATGAATTCTGGGTAGAATTATTGCATTCATTGATGAATTCGGGGTATAATTATGGCATTCAGTGATGAATTCGGGGTAGATGATGAATTCGGTGTAGAATGATTGCATTCAGTGATGAATTCTGTGTAGAATGATGGCATTCAGTGATGAATTCGGTGTAGAATGATGGTTTTCAGTGATGAATTCGGGATAGAATGGTGGCATTCAGTATGAATTCGGTATAGCGTGATGGCATTCAGTGATGAATTCTGGGTAGAATGATAGCATTCAGTGATGAATTCAGGGTAGAATGATGCCATTCACTAATGAATTCGGGGTAGAATGATGGCATTCAGTCATGAATTCGGGGTAGAATGATGGCATTCAATGATGAATTCGGGGTAGAATGATGGAATTCAGCGATGAATTCGTGGTAGAATGATGGTATTTAGTGATGCATTCCGGGTAGAATGATGGCATTTAGTGATGAATTCGGGGTAGAATGATGGTATTCAGTGCCGGTAAACTTCCTATTTGTGAATCGCTGAAGATACCTACGATCACTTTCACCGAGGAAATATTAACTCAGTTTAGCTTTTTTTTCTTTCTTCGTTTCTTTCTATACCTAGTTGCACACGCATGTATAAATAGCTGACGAAATTAATTTACTTGATTGAAGAAAGAAAAAAAAAGAACTGCCCAAGGTACACTACAATTTAAGGGTATTTTGCAGTGATTCACAAAGGAAAGAAAATTCTGAATTATATCTTTCATAATTTACATATTTAAAGGTAGACAAGTTTGTGCTCCTTTTTATATTGTATTGTACCATTCATCTCCTTTGAACGAATTTCTCACCATTTGCTTTATGCCTTACTGAACCTCATCGTGTGAATAAAAGGACATCGACCTATATATATGCAGGATTATTCATTTAATATTGGCTGAATAATGAAATTTTTCTATCATTCTGTAGGCGATGTCCTTTTCAAGTATTACAAGAGGCCATGTAGACATTTAAAGTTTTTCAGCTGTTTTCGCCATTTGAATGATCCTGAGATGTAATGTCAATATTGCATTAAATTACGCTAAAAAAAATCAACATCCACGGCCTCCTGGACGGATTCAACATCCACAGACACCTGGACAGAATTTTATTTTTGTTGCAAAATCTTCTTTTAATTTAGTAAAAAAATTTGAATTTTTTTTCATTCTACTCACATTCGTGCCATTTTAAAAAAATGTGATTAATGCCTCTTTAATGTACTAATATTTAAAATTGAGGTCAACATTTAGACTTGCTTTGGGGAAATGCGTGAACTGCGTCGCAGGCGAAAAAACATTTAATCTCAGAATGTCCGTGTACTTAGTGATCTAAGCCACCCCATATCAGGGCACACTTTTAATGTACGTGTACTTAGTGATCTAAGCTACACCATATCAGGGCACACTTTTAATGTACGTGTACTTAGTGATCTAAGCTACCCCATATCAGGGCACACTTTTAATGTACGTGTACTTAGTGATCTAAGCTACACCATATCAGGGCACACTTTTAATGTCCGTGTACTTAGTGATCTAAGCTACACCATATCAGGGCACACTTTTAATGTACGTGTACTTAGTGATCTAAGCTACACCATATCAGGGCACACTTTTAATGTACGTGTACTTAGTGATCTAAGCTACACCATATCAGGGCACACTTTTAATGTACGTTTACACACCATATCAGGGCACACTTTTAATGTACGTTTACACACCATATCAGGGCACACTTTTAATGTACGTTTACACACAATATCAGGGCACACTTTTAATGTACGTTTACACACCATATCAGGTCACACTTTTTAATGTCCGTGTACACACCATATCAGGGCTCACTTTTTAATGTCCGTTAACACACCACATCAGGGCATTCTTTTTAATGTCCGTGTACACACCATATCAGGGCACACTTTTTAATGTACGTGTACTTAGTGAGCTAAGCTACACCATATCAGAGCACACCTTTTAATGTACGTGTATACACCATATCAGGGTACACTTTTTAATGTACGTGTACTTAGTGAGCTAAGCTAGACCATATCAGGGCACACTTTTTGATGTTCGTGTGCACACCATATCAGGGCACACTTTTTGATGTACTTGTACACACCATATCAGGGCACACTTTTTGATGTACGTGTACACACCATATCAGGGCACATTTTTTGATGTACCTGTACACACCAACACACCATATCAGGGCACACATTTTAATGTACGTGTACACACCGTATCATGGCACACTTTTTAATGTACGTGTACACACAATATCAGGGCACACTTTTTGATGTACGTGTTCACACCAACACACCGTATCAGGGCACACTTTTTAATGTACTTGTGCTCGAAGATTACATTATCCTTGTTCATGTTGGAAATATTTATACCCCAACTTCTTTCTATCTAACTCTTATTAATACTGTCTCCTATCGAATAATTGTAAACGTATCAGTTATTGTTGTTGACCCAGTTGTGTCTCCCGTCTATAATTGTAATCTTAGCAATTACTATTGTTGACGCAGTTATCTCCCATCTAATAATTGTAAGCATATTAGTTATTTTTGTTGACCAAAAAAATTTTTCCCATCTAATAATTGTAAGAATATCACTTATTGTTGTTGACCCAGTTGTTTTTCCCATCTAATAATTGTAAGCATATAACTTATTGTTGTTGACCCAGTTGTGTTTCCCATCTAATAAATGTAAGAATATCACTTATTGGTGTTGACCCAGTTGTTTGTCCCATCTAATAATTGTAAGAATATCACTTATTGTTGTTGCCCCAGTTGTTTTTCCCATCTAATAATTATAAGCATATCACTTATTGTTCTTGACCCCAAAAAAATTCCCATCTAATAATTGTAAGCGAATCAGCCACTATTTGTGACGCAGTTGTCTCCCATCTAAAAATTGCAAACGTATCAGTTATTATTGTTGATGCAGTTGTTATAATCATGAAAGCAAATTATTTGTGTGCAATTGTCATTTGTTATGAAATTTTATGTTGTCATGTTCATCTTATTTAGACTTGTTTTGGGGAAATGCGTGAACTGCGTCGCACGCGAAAACAACATTTCATCCCAGAATGTCCGAGTTCAGGGCACACATTTTAATATACGTGTACACACCATATCAGGGCACACTTTTTAATGTACGTGTGATCGAAGATTACATTATCCTTGTTCAAGTAGGAAATATTTATACCCCAACTTCTTTCTATCTAACTCTTATTAATATTGTTTCCTATCGAATAATTGTAAGCCTATTAGTTATTGTTGTTGATCCAGTTGTGTCTCCCATCTAATAATTGTAAGCGTATTGGTTATTGTTGTTGACCCAGTTGTGTCTCTCATCGAATAATTGTAAGCGCGTCACTACTTGTTGTTGACACAGTTGTTTTCCCCATCTAAAAATTGCAAACGTATCAGTTATTATTGTTGACGCAGTTGTTATAATCATGAAAGCAAATTATTTGTGTGCAATCTGTTCGGAAATCTCAAGTTGTCAGGTTCATCTATAATAAACAATTGAAATTATTTTGTCACCTTTTGTCAAATGAAAATATGTGCGAAATGTAACAGAAACAACAACTTATAAATCCAAAGGTTTTGAAATTAGAGCATAGTGCCAACATGGCCAATGAATACATGGTAAATAACGAGGGGAAATTGGACGATGAAATAAAACATACAGTGTATAATAATCTGTGTCCTAAAGTCATGAAAATATAACAAATAAGAGTAAACTCCAACTATAATGTAAACTTCACATTTATTTTAGGAAACCCTCTCAAATTCTTCAGTCAACTCAACAAATTTGGTGAATAAAATGCTAGCGCAACAAAATATAAAACTTAAAATAAGAGTTTTCTAATGAAATGTATTGTTACTATCATTGCATCTGTTTCTATCAAAATGGATGGATCATCATTAATAACGCTCTCATTATCCTTGCAAAAGTCTGTAATACACCTAGTCATCGATTCCTCACGTATTGTGCTACGACATTGTTTACACACTTGTTTAGTTTCAAAAATGTAATAAATTTTGATACGTTAATGGGCCAGAAAAGATCACAGGAGTAACTAACATATAAACACTGATAAATCCAAGGGGGTCGTTAGATCTGATTCAATACTTTCCCTTCCTTTCTTCATAAATCAAATAGGACGTACTTTCTGAGCCAAATCGAACAAAACACACGCAACACTTATTGATTATGCATCATTATGAGGGTCAATAACTAGCTTTAT
The DNA here is from genome assembly GCA_029931535.1 of Margaritifera margaritifera. Taxonomy (NCBI): domain Eukaryota; kingdom Metazoa; phylum Mollusca; class Bivalvia; order Unionida; family Margaritiferidae; genus Margaritifera; species Margaritifera margaritifera. The sequence goes on along the minus strand of JAQPZY010001561.1, from coordinate 637,457 downwards.
TGCGTAGATTTCCAAATGTAATCTTGGATTAGTCCAGTGGAGTAATTGTCATTTGTTTCCTTGATTCCTTAATCCTTGGACTCTCGTTCATACAGACTTTACCATCGAGTGTTGGTTCATCGTCTGACTCGTTGTTCACGGGCCGCGGGTTCGATACCCGTCCATGCCGGTTCTGGTAGGTTATCTCAGTGCGTCTTTTTTAACGGCACTTAACTCCCATTTCCTAGTCATGATATAACCAATACTGTGTTGAAAGTGCTGCTAAAACTAACTAACCAACAAACCAATTTGCATATAATGTTGCCTTTAAGCCAAAATGCCTAACCAATAAAAATCACCCAAAATAATAATTGATATTTGCCACCTTAAAAGAATCCTTTCCCAACCACCTGGTATTTCAGATTAAATTAATGAAATAATAGTATCCTATATTGTCCTTACCTCCTGCATACAGACGGCTCTATAGATAGAAACAAGGTTAAAGATGCCGTTTCGATACCACACGGCACAATCTCCAGCCGCTTACCGGATACAAAATCTCCAGCTGGTTTCCGGACCAGGCCTCCATGTTTACCAAACATATTACAGTTATACTCGTTGTCGGATTTTCTTTCCACACTGGAAGCCTTACAAAACCTGGATATGTAGAATTAAATATGTGCAAAGAAAACTGCACAAACAAGCTTCAGAACATCAAACCCATCATTGGAGTGTGGCATCTCTCATATAGAACAAATCGCAGAAACGAGGTTGCATTTGTTATGCCACTAATTTAAATATTCTTCGTTAGGTCTTAGCAATGCGATCTTTACACGTTTGATAAAATAATTTTAGAAATGTGAACTTATACACATGACATCTTTCCCAAAGATGAAAGACCTGATGTTTTGGAATACACTAATATCTAGCATATTTTGAAGAAAATAATTTGTCTATATGCAAAATATGGACAGAAACACATATTAGAGACACCGAATATGATAGCTTTATTGGGATGATATTTGAACACTTCATGCATTGATATTAATTGTGATAATCACAAGGTCTAGGTCACTAAAAATATTTAAATAGTTTGGCCGATACAATTTCGCTATGCAGGAAAGTATTATAGCATTTTTTTGGTGCACTGCCTTTGTGCCATGTAACTTACGTATTTTCCTGTTCTTAATTGTACAAAAGGTGTTTTTTTGTTTTTGTTTTGTTTTGTTTTTTTATCCAAACTACTTACCACATACAGGATACAAAGCACATTTGTAACAATCACAGTAGATTCTTGTATAAAAATCAAGTCTACAGTTAGCTTTTCTATACATTCTTATGACAAGCTGATAACGGCGACTGGATGTCCTGTATTTATATATTATTAATTTAAAGCAGGACGAACATTATATAGAATAGCATTTGTAGAATATGTCGAGAGGACTGCGAGTCTAACTCCCTGCATTCTCTTCTTAATACACTTTTAGTTTAACTTTAAGTGCATAATAGTAAAGGAATTTTTTAGGTTATCAGAGAAACACTGAAATATCTTATCAAAAAAACTAACTGCCATGCATTAACAATGGACAAGACAGAGAGAGAGAGACTGAATTTGTACCCCTGACATCAGTTTTTATGCCATATGCAACTATTTATCCACAGCTGTGAAAAGTCATTGGTTAATTTAATATCGATCGCAGTAGGTTGGAAAAATGTTTAAAGATTTATTGATAAACTGTGCCTTGATATAGTCTCCTGATAGCCATCAACTGGCCGTGTTGAATTACTTCTACAAAAGGATTTGATATAAATAAGGGTGAAAGGGAAAAGGAAAACTCTATTGTGGCAAGAAATTTAATTCAGAGACCCTATCCATTACAAAAATCCACATTGCCTTTTCAGCTTAACATACCGTGACCAAAGACTAAATTACATGCCAGTCATTAACATCAACAGCAAAACCAGCATTTGTTGGACGCTTTACGCCAGTCATTAACATCAACAGCAAAGCCAGTTGGGCGCTTTACGCCAGTCATTACTATCATCAGCAAAGCCAGAAGTTGTTGGACGCTTTACGCCAGTCATTACTATCATCAGCAAAGCCAGAAGTTGTTGGACGCTTTACAAACGATATGACTGATATACCTATTTGAATTTTATCAGAAGTCAAACGAGTTGAGGACGAACGATGAATCAAGAAAACATTTCTGCAAGTAATATCATGTTATACTTTCCAAACAATTTCCTCACAAGAGAGACGTACAAACACATGATATCAACGTAAGGTGTTTTTTGTATGTTGAAGAATATAACTGTCGAACAGTAGGCATGTGCAAAAAGTAGCAAAATATTTGTGTAGTATTTATTGAAGATTCGAGTTATCAGCAAAAACCCGATTGTGGACTGTAACGGAAGTGCACAACAATCAGTAACATCAATGTAGTGTCTTCTGGAGATCTTTGTCTTCAAAATATGTATCTTGTGAAGGGTTCTAAAAGGCGACTAGAAATCAGAAAAGAAGTATTTTATTGACCCATCTTGTGAAGGATTCTAAAAGGCGACTAGAAATCAGAAAAGAAGTATTTTATTGACCCATCTTGTGAAGGATTCTAAAAGGCGACTCGAAATCAGAAAAGAAGTATTTTATTGATCCATCTTGTGAAGGATTCTAAAAGGCGACTTGAAATCAGAAAAGAAGTATTTTATTGACCCATCTTGAGTTCGATGGCTCAAAACAGCAGCTGAAACATCAAGAAAAAAATAGGAAAATGTAAATCAACCACAGAGAAACGTTGCTTTTAAGAAACAATCAATAGCAGATACTGTGCAAAACTTTAAACGCAATTTTAAAGCATTGGTGCGTATTTAAATAAATATAGACACACTGGCAATATTAGATCTGAATCTACAAAAGTAACTTTATAATTCTGTTAAAGTTAGAAAGTACGTTTTAACTATATTACGCGGCCTCTTTTTTGATTTACTTGCAAAAAAGAAATTAGTTATATCTAAAGTGACAATTCTAAAATCAACCTGAAGATTAAAACTGCATTCTCAAGAACAGGTGGTATGAGTGTTGCTTACTACACAGAAGTGATTTACCGAATGTTACAATATCAATTCAAGTACATTCTAACACAGAACACTACTAGTATGCATTCGTTTTATTCTTACGTGCGGTAATGGTTGTTTTATTCTTACATGTGGTAATGGTTGTTTTATTCTTATGTGCGGTAATGGTTGTTTGCGTCACTGTTCAGGTGAAATCTAAACAAGATACTTTAAGATACTTATGACGCGCTAGCAAACTTTCATCTGTGTAAACTAAATGTAAAGGGGTTGTGTTTATTACAGTAAACAGTATGTTTAGTTGGAAAATAAGTCTATTACACATGATAGTGTTATGGTCATTTGAATCATACAATTTGACTCTTATCTGGAAAGATTTTATTTCATTCTCATGAACGAAAATAAAAACATTGTAAAGAGACTCTCCTGTTGCCACAGAACTGACATCATTATCAAATGTGGAGCCATTTTAAAGTATTTGTTATCATAGGAAACCGCTGGCTATCTTATGTACTTTAAACGTGCTGGTGTGAATATCTCGTCTGCAGCAAGAAAGAAAAACGATTTTTGGATAAAAATGGAGTCCCAAAACACCGTCTTCTATCAGATGTTAATGCCGCGCGAGGCATGGCTGTTCAGGTAAGAATTATATTGCTTAATATCTATTTCGAGGCATGGCTGTTCAGGTAAGAATTATATTGCTTAATATCTATTTCGAGGCATGGCTGTTCAGGTAAGAATTATATTGCTTAATATCTATTTCGAGGCATGGCTGTTCAGGTAAGAATTATATTGCTTAATATCTATTTCGATAACTTGGTTCAACTTTCTGATAAAATTGATCTCTGTCTTGGTCTTTTTGTGAAATAGTAACTGTTACCTCGTATGAGTTAAGTATGAATTTCTACATGGACTGGTTTCTGAAGATAAGTGTATATAAAATGAAAGTGACCAACGGTGTTTGAAGCCGTCTGACATTAGGGCTGGTACGAATGGAAAATATGTTTGTTTGATTGTATCTTCATTTTCAGAAAGAAAGATTTCAACTAATAACCTTTCCTTATCTCTGCAGTTGGTTTGCAATATTGCAATTGTCACTGAAAACGCACTTCCAGTGTTATAACACTATTTACACACGTTCTGTTTCCTCCCGTAAAATATTGTATGATGAGTGAATAATACAAAAGTGGACCAAAATAGGTCTGAATAATTATTGACACATGAATACCAATATCTCACATGGATGAATGAGAGAAAATTCGATGTTTTGCTTTCCTTTTCGAAAAAAATCAGACGCACTTCCTTTGACAATGAAGCCAAACGCGAAGCAGTTTTTGTTTCTGAATCGATTTCCTTGAAGAAAATCTAGATTTTGTGTTACGACTCTAGGTCTTAAAATATGTAACAGAAAGAAAGCGAAACCAACAAGATCAAGTAAAATCAACAAGCAATTTATTTCCAGACAAATAAAGTGAAAATTCAAAAGACACTTACAATTTGTAAGCTAAATTCCAAATAATCCTAAATGTCCTAATCACTAGTCCAAAATAATAGAATGTTCCGAATGAATTCCAATAGCCTTGAATGTCCTGACGTACCACAAAAATGTAATCCAGAATGTATGTGAATGAGTTCACATAAATCCCAAAATCATGTATTAATCCAAAAGTCAATGAGCACTTTAGTAATTCCATTTAATATTTTAAATAAACATTTCCTCTCAAATTATATCTGATTTCAACAACACAACTGTAGTTACTAAAACAGATTCCTTACAGACTGATCTTTAAAACCGGAATTCTAGAACAGGAATTAATTTGTTTACCAAAATCTGTATATAAATACATATGCCTACATGACCTATGTCACGTCAGAATATGAGTAATTCTAATGGGAAAATATGGACGTACCTGATATATGTAACAAAAGTCTAATTGCGAAATGCCTATGAAAATACTGACCTACCTGATACATGTCAAACTTACAAGCATGGACAAAAGATAAGTATGTATTTTCAAATAGCCATACAACTTACAATCATAAACAAAAGTTAAATATGTAAACATCATACATAACATTTGTATAACGGAAATAAACATTAAATTTGCAATGTCGCTTTATTTCCATTATCGCAAAACCTCTCAATCAACAAGTCATTGGCCACTAACAATGGCGATTTGCTATGATAACGAGTTTGGTAATTTTGAAAGATCTTAAAGCTTGAAAACATTCCGAATGAAAAAAAAAATATATATATATATAATGTACAAAAATATTATAGAAACGTGTTTTGCTATATTCACTAAAATTTATCTTAGTTTTTTCTATTTTGGCCCGCGAATCACTGGGAGTGGAAGACGTAACTTATACTTAGTCATTTAGGAAGAATTAGAATAATTTCGAACTGACTGTGACAAATTTAGCTTTTGACTTATCCTAACAAATTAATTGGGTGACGGTATTGACTTTGGTACCCAATCAATGAGCTTTAAGTCTTCTTTAATATTTATACCACTCTTACAGTACTCTATACATGGTCGTTTAACTCAACCGATACGGTTACTTCAGGTAATTGGTTCAGATATAATGTAAAATGATTTTCAAATTATTTACATCCATAAAGTGTTTATATTGAAATAAGTTTAAGATTGGATCTTAGTAAGAAAGTCGAAAAGAACAAAGTTGGGGATAACCGAATTAAATCTATCTGTATGACAAGAATTTTATATGGGATTTTTGGGATAACCGAATTCAATCTATCTGTATGACAAGAATTTTATATGGAATTTTTGGGATAACCGAATTCAATCTATCTGTATGACAAGAATTTTATATGGGATTTTTGGGATAACCGAATTCAATCTATCTGTATGACAAGTTTTTTATACGGGATTTTTGGGATAACCGAATTAAATCTATCTGTATGACAAGAATTGTATATGGGATTTTTGGGATAACCGAATTAAATCTCTCTGTATGACAAGAATTTTATATGGGATTTTTGGGATAACAGAATTAAATCTATCTGTATGACAAAAATTTTGTATGGGATTCAATGGGCTTTTGCCACGGATAATACGAGTTTACAATATTGTATACGTTTCTTATATTCACTTTTTAAATACTCGCAGAAATATTTTCATTATACCAGCTTAAAAAAACGAAGGAAAATTCATAGGTGACTGTGCTTGAAATCAATATATATCAATCACATTTAAATACAGAACTTGAATAAACGTATACTGGACTTAATGGCGGATACTTATTGGTGGTAACGAGGTTTGAATATTCTTGTAATTTTATAGGTACATGTGTATTCGGAAAATGAATTGGGTTTTTGTACAAAGTAACAAAACTTCTCAATATGGTTACATAGCAACAGCTTTGTGTGTGAAAATAATATGTGATTCTGAAAACCACTCTTAACTTCGACCAGTCCACGATATGTCGTAAAGTGACTCCCTTACATTAAAATTGCGTTGATAGAGGTAAATTTTGCATTTTGTTTTTAAATAAATGTTCGGCGTATAAGTATTTTCTCTCAATAACTTGAATATAACAAAGGTATTTTTTCATTTCATTAGCGTCGTACAACCTACAGTACAGTAGTTGTTTATTTATAAGTTTACATCTACCTTAATTATCCAGTACTATCCGATATGTATAATTTGTTGAATAAAAAAAATTCAAACTTAATTTCTTGCTGCACAATAAATCATCAACCACGGAAAAGGAAAAATCCATTCTATGTCGATAACATCTTAACTTCGTATTTTGAAACATACAGTTTTAGAAAACGTTAGATTATTTGCTTCATTTTTTTATTTGATAACTGTGTGTTATGAGGTAGATCGCAGATTTTTCTTGAGCATGTTTAAATTGGGGATATCCATCTCTAGGTTTCTACTTAAAATTTAAACATGTTTGCCTAAAAACTATACTATGAACAAATGTATCGCGGCATCGCTGATCGGCTTGCAGTGTTGGTTTCAAAATTCAATTTATTAAAAAGTGAGAATTTTGTTCTTTTGTACTAAATGCGATCAAATATAGCTTTATTTCAACTTATTCCTTCAAGTTTCATGACAATTTAGAAATGAACATTCATGGTGAAGTTAGCATTCACAGCTGTGTATTTTTAATATTGAAATCAGCAAACACCCATTAAAAGAATGTTTGCTGTATAAATCGCACTATTATTCCTACCCATTTGTGACACAATGCGTTCCCATCCATTTTCCCTCAAACACTAACACATTTGATAGCTGAATTAGTGTCACACCCTTCTTTTCTTTTTGGATTATTAATCTCTGACACGGCTGATTCTTTTGATCGGCAGTTCCTCACGAAAAGTCTCAAATCTCCAGGAAACATAAGCGGTAATAGCCTAGCTGCTTGTTGTTTTTATAATTTAAAGAGCCCGTTGATGGGCAACATTCAACCGTAGGTTTATTTTCTTTAATACTACAACTCATCTATTTCTATATTTACAAGCTGATTTTTGAAACTTATTGTGTCTAATAATAAATTACATCATTAAGGCTTTGGGACAGTTGATACTTCACATTAGGCATACAATTCATTAAGGCTTCTGGACAGTTGATACTTCACATTAGGCATACAATTCATTTAGGTTCTGGAACAGTTGATGCTTCACATTAAGTATACAATTCATTAAAGCTTCAGGAGACTTGATACTTCACGATATACACACAATTAATTAGGGCTTTGGAACAGTTGATTCTTCACATTAGGCATACAATTCATAAAGGCTTTGGGACAGTTGCTTCACATTAGGCATACAACTCATAAAGGCTATGGAACAGTTGATGCTTTACATTAAGCATACAATTCACAAAAGCTTTGTGGCAGTTGATGCTTTACATTAGACATACAATTCATTAAGGCTTTGGGACAGTTGATGCTTTACATTAGGCTTACGATTCATACAGGCGTTGGAACAGTTGATGCTTCACATTAGGCATACAATTCGTGAAGGCTTTGCAACAGTCGATGATTCACATTGGCATACAATTAATTACGGCTTTGTGACAGTTGATGCTTCACATTAAGCATACAATTCCATTTTGGAAGGGTAGTCTTAAGAAAATAATGAACCTAGATTCATAAATCTAAATTACATTATAAGCCTTACAACATTTACACACATACCAAAATGTTAGAATATTCAAACGTGAAACCATCAGAACCCGGACTGGTTTCATTCTTCATGTTTTTAATGCTCAAATTTCAGCTTCAGTTCCTTTGGCATGTTGTTTTGCCTATGCACGTGAATGTTCCATTGTTTCTGTTCTAATTTTCATTTCAAGAATCTCCCAAAAGAGCTGATCATTAAAGTTATCTTAACTTGTAGCGAATCATTCTTATCACCCTTAAAATAGTACTAATCAACTGTATTGCAATACTTTTGTAATTAGATTAGTGTATTCCATTTCTTTTAAATGTTTTACGTTGAGTTTCCAATGACAATAATTTATGGGTAGTGTAGATAATGATAAAGTAGAATTAGCTATAAATACTGACTTTTGTAAAGGATCATGTTACCAAATAATGCTAAAGTAGAATTAGCTATAAATACTGACTTTTGTAAAGGATCATGTTACCAAAGAATGCGCATAGTCTTTAAGGTTTGCAGTAGTTTATCATGCAACAGTTGTAGCATTTTTCACAGATATAGGAATTGGAAACACTTTTAATTTTATTAAAATTCTTTGATATACTGCATTATTGACCATTTAAATTACACATAATTTTAATTCACTGCATTATTGACCATTGAAATTGCACATAATTTTCATATACTGCATTACTGACCATTGAAATTACACATAATTTTCATATACTGTATTATTGACCATTGAAATTACATATAATTTTCATATACTGCATTATTGACCATTGAAATTACACATAATTTTCATATACTGCATTATTGACCATTCAAATTACACATAATTTTCATATACTGCATTATTGACCATTCAAATTACATACAAGTTTCATAGACTGCATTATTGACCATTCAAATTACACATAATGTTCGAATTACGCGATGTAGCAGACATACTAAATTTCATAGAAAGCGTTTCCAGAATCATCATGGATAAAATACAAAAGAAAATTGGCCACTGATTGGGAAAGGGAAGAAAATTTACTAGATTCGAGGACAATTCATGGAATAAAAACATAGTGCCAGTTTAGTAGCGGAAATCTAAATGTTTTGTTCTTTCGCGATTTATCAAAAGCTTTCGTATACTTATGCCAGTTGTATATGCTACAGAAAATAATGGAGAAAGTATCGATAGATTGTAGAGAGGTGAAAAAGCATGGTCTTTCTTTGCATAACAAGTGTCAGCAGGGGCAAGAAAAACATTGATGTGTACATAACATTTGTTGACATACATTAACTATGGAGGACAGAGGGAGTGTATTTTACTCATATCAGTAATGATGATGATTGTGAATATACCTCTACAAATATGGACAAGTTATTGGATGATTTGACATCGATCACAGCATGTTTGCTTCATTTGTGAACACCTATTGATACTTTTTACCTTAATATTAGGGCCGTATATTAGCTGACGGTCGCTCGTGTTGTATTTATTCAAAAAACAAAACGTTTTGGAATGACTTGGACATTAAATTTAAAAGACCACAAATCTCTGGTAGAATATTGAAGTATAATGTAAGATGAATGAGTCAAAGCCACATGGTACTAGAAGGAATACTAATATATATGATACACAACGACGAAGTTGTTTATGAGTCCTGAACATCTCCAGGAAATGGAGATCAGGTTTGTGAGGTACCTGATGTTCCTTCTTGAATAATTTCTGAATATTGGAAGTTCGAAGATGGGCAACAATTCAAATTTGAGGATGTTACAAGTTCTTTAATTTTCTATCCACATGTTCATTTCTGTGAAAGAAGTAAAGCTATATTATAATTCCTATATAATACCATTCAAATAAGAATATATTATTCATAAAATCCAATACAAATCCAACCATTTTTACAGAGCATAGTCTCTCATCAGAGAAATTTCATTCCATCCAGAAAATCATGCCAACTTGATTTTGTGATAAGAAAACAATGACAGCATTATTTCGAAATGATACTGGCGTATGTGCAAGGATGGGTCGATGACAAAATCACTTTGGCGGAGACATTTCCGGCAATAAATTCTCAGTGGTGATTTCAGTTTTGAAAATTGTCCAGAGAAGTATTAACTGGATGTAATATAAACTTAAAATCAATGCTTTGCAAACGTAAACAACACGTACACCAATTATAGTTTCACGAATGCAGCTTTCGAACTTTTGACACTCTTTCTTTAATGTTCATGCTGATTGCTTCAAGCAATTGACTATTATAATTATTATTTGTAAAAAAGACTTTGTTAAAATGGTAAAGATTGTAACTGTAAAATAAGTTCTAAGCAGCTGCTAAGATGTCAAGAAGAGAAAGGATTCAGAAAAAAATATTTTTGGAAACATACCTTGTGAAGACGTTTTATAAAAGAAACAATAAATGACAATATGAAATGCCTCAACAAATCATGTTAAAGAATGCCGCATATGCGGATAATCATGTGACTTGTGTCTTTTATTTGTTTTTACACGTATCTGCCACTTTTATACCTAATTCCTTCACCAGATGCAAGGTATATAAAGATTGTATTACCTGGAATATGTATCCGGTGTACAGTCATAAAAGAAAATAATCCTTTAATATGACTGCCGTAAATTTACCAGGTGGTGTAAAATCAGCTATTCATAAAGGTTCTTGTGCTGTCAAATCAATCTGTAATTACTAGTTTGCTACTTAACACTGCAACCTATCACAGCAGAGATTTGCACTGGAAACATCGTGCTTCCACGTTTTAAAAATCAGTCTCATTACTTTCTGGCTTTAGTCACTAAATATGGAGGTTCTTGTATTAGTAACAGTTGCAGTAGACGTAATTTGCATTTCCTGTGCAGAAATGATTGTGAAAGAAATATTTTAAGATATTTTAAAGTGAATAAATACTTTCGTTCCTGTCTAAAAGTGCATGTGCCGTATTCTAGAAACAGGTGGGTTCGAAGTTCAATACGTTTATGATGATGAAATAGTCATTTTATGTTCAACCGTGGAGTCTAGTCATTTTATGTTCAACCGTGGAGTCTGCCTGTTGGGGAAAGTACACCATGGATGAAGACCAAGTGTTACTAAATGAAGTATTGAATTGCATTACGTTTTAAGAATCCATCACAGGCAGAGCTATTTTTATATGCATGCTTGAATTGACTAAAGTGATTCCAATATCTACCAAGAATGACTACGCAGATTCTGTATGCTTGGCTATTGATTTAAATCAGCTGATGTTCGTTTATAAGATTAACAGCTAAGACGTTATTGTTTAAATGGAGTCCACAGACACCGTATACAATCGGATTTTACTCCCTCGAGAGGCATGGCTCTTAAGGTATGAACTATTTTTTTAAAAGTTTCTGTTACTTTTGAAAGTTGTTTCTCAAATCTTGTAAAATGAATCGATCTCATCGTAATTACACGAGCTGGTACTAGTGATCTCCCTGAATTTAATACGTTTTTGTTATCTGAATAACTCCTCATATAGAATAAATTTCACTCTGATGCGGCTCAATCTTTACAATATATGATATACAAGAAATGACATTCATCACTTCAATTATTTATTTATTTATTTTCTCCCATTCATGCTTTAGATTTTGTTATTCTTTGCTCAAAACTTAGTATTTTGTCAGTGTCACTTGAATTTTACCTGACGTTGTAATCCAGTTCACACTTTATTAATAGCATATTCCAAGTATAGTGGAATTCAATAAAGACGGACATGAATTTCTCCAATACAACAACAACTTATTTCAAACAGGGATACATTAAACTATATACTATTTCATGTTACTGATTATTATCTCTGTATACTTTTTTTGTCTTCAAGACAAATATTAACAATATATTCAGTAGAATAAAATATTTATATCGGTATTTTGTTAAATGTATTTAAAAACAACGACCGCTAAATATTTGGTTTTCATGATGAGTTTTAGTTTAACATCTTTATTGTCTCCAAACTGACTAATGAACTCCGAAAATAATATGAACAGCTTATTTGTATTGTATCCAGATCATCACAGTTACCGTCGAACGGCATCTGTTTTCATGCCAAATGAAATTAAGATCATCAAAAGTTGGTCTGTTTATTTTAGGCGAAATGTAAAGATTAAATAAAACTTGATAATAGCTTTCTTGAAAGTTTCTCTAAAGAAAACAAATGTACTAGGTTTTCCGCGCCACATCGAATACGTTTTGTTTTTTTTATTTTCATATAGTTTCAAGCTTACTGGCGTCTCCTTAATTTTAAAATAAACAGTGCGCACAGTTCAACATTCTTATCGTGACTATGCCCCCAGAGTAATGAATCTTAATCAAAACGTCTAGTGAATAGATTTGACTTTATGTACACAGATTCATTTAAAGGAAAATTGTGGTTCGTCTGTGATGGGAAACTTTTCAGAAACATTGTTTAAAGCAAATTGACCTTACTATCAAGTACCGACATAACCTATATGATTCTAAAACGACAGCTGAATGCAGTGTGCGGAGTTCTATTAAAAATATTGATACAAAACGCTTCGTTCGCAGAGTTCTCGAAAGGTAGTAAATGAAAGTTATGTGATCGTAAAAGAATTGAAATGTGCTTGAGCCTATCAAAAGGGAAAACTGGCATGATAAGTCTTTTGATATTTGGAAACTGGCATGTTGAGGACAGTGGCAGATTTATGATTTTGCTGCCCATAGGCACTGTCAGAGTTTCCGCCCCCCACCCAGCAAAAAAAAAAAAACAAAGCCTTAAAACTAAAGCGTTTAAAGACCTGTACGCCTTTGAACAATAGCCAAATATAACCCAAGATTTTTTTAAAAACAAAATAAATAAATTTTGTAATAAAGCCAGATTTTCATACTCTAAAATCTGCCGCTCCCTGAATTTTGCCGCCCTAGGCAGCTGCTGCATTGTCTGCCTAATGGGAAATCCGCCACTAGGTGAGGCCTATTCTAATTGTGCGAAATTGGCACTGGCATAATAAGACCTATTCTAATTTTAGAAAATTGGCATAAGGCCTACTGTCTGATATTAGGAAATTCACATAATAAGACCTGTTCTAATTTTAAAAAATTGGCATGATAAGGCCTACTCTGATATTAGGAAATTTAAATAATAAGACCTATTCTAATTTGAGAAAATTGGCATAAGGCCTGCTGTCTGATATTAGGAAATTTCCTTAGCCTTCTCAGTGTCTATGATGTGAAACCTGTAAGTAAACTAATTAATAAACTAATTTGTGAATCCTCGTTCTTAGTATACTGTTCCATTGTACTTAACATGATAACACTGAGTTAGGTTCCATTGTACTTAACATGATAACACTGGGTTAGGTTCCATTGTACTTAACATGATAACACTGAGTTAGGTTCCATTGTACTTAACATGATAACACTGAGTTAGGTTCCATTGTACTTAACATGATAACACTGGGTTAGGTTCCATTGTACTTAACATGATAACACTGGGTTAGGTTCCATTGTACTTAACATGATAACACTGAGTTAGGTTCCATTGTACTTAACATGATAACACTGAGTTAGGTTCCATTGTACTTAACATGATAACACTGGGTTAGGTTCCATTGTACTTAACATGATAACACTGGGTTAGGTTCCATTTTACTTAACATGATAACACTGGGTTAGGTTCCATTTTACTTAACATGATAACACTGGGTTAGGTTCCATTTTACTTAACATGATAACACTGAGTTAGGTTCCATTTTACTTAACATGATAACACTGGGTTAGGTTCCATTTTACTTAACATGATAACACTGGGTTAGGTTCCATTTTACTTAACATGATAACACTGGGTTAGGTTCCATTTTACTTAACATGATAACACTGGGTTAGGTCTTAAAGCTTGAGAATGCTTTGTCCAATGTTAGACTTTGATGAAAATGAGAGCACTGTACTTTGTTTGCTGTAACTATAAACTCTGCTTGACTAAATTCTTGCCTCACAGTGAAAGGTTGAGCTGAGAATTATATAACTTCAAAGCACTATTATGCAATAGTTAAAGACTATTTGCAAAACATAAATAATGGCTTTCGCTCTTATAACTACAATAAGCATTAACACATGTAAACTGCGTTCTGCTTAATAAAGCAACAGTAGGACACGTGTGAACATTTTAAACTGTTTTACAACTTTCTACATTTCTTCCTATCGGACACAGCAAAAGATTCAATATCCATCAAAGATTTACTTACCTGTTCAGTTTTGCTTTTTTTCGCCCAATGTGCTATCCAAATCATTTAATGAAAAACTTTACACCTTTTTGATTGCTAGGATTAACATATATAATGGCCATATTTTTGACTGCAGGGATTAACATATATAATAGCCACATTTTTGACTGCAGGGATTAACATATATAATAGCCATATTTTTGACTGCAGGGATTAACATATATAATGGCCATATTTTTGACTGCAGGGATTAACATATATAATAGCCATATTTTTGACTGCAGGGATCAGCATATATACTGGCCATATTTTTGACTGCAGGGATCAGCATATATAATGGCCATATTTTTGACTGCAGGGATCAGCATATATAATGGTCATATTTTTGACTGCAGGGATTAACATATATAATGGCCATATTTTTGACTGCAGGGATTAACATATATAATGGCCATATTTTTGACTGCAGGGATTAACATATATAATAGCCATATTTTTGACTGCAGGGATCAGCATATATACTGGCCATATTTTTGACTGCAGGGATCAGCATATATAATGGCCATATTTTTGACTGCAGGGATCAGCATATATAATGGTCATATTTTTGACTGCAGGGATTAACATATATAATGGCCATATTTTTGACTGCAGGGATCAGCATATATAATGGCCATATTTTTGACTGCAGGGATTAACATATATAATATCCATATTTTTGACTGCAGGGATCAGCATATATAATGGCCATATTTTTGACTCCAAGGATTAACATATATAATATCCATATTTTTGACTGCAGGGATCAGCATATATAATGGCCATATTTTTGACTGCATGGATTAACATATATAATGGCCATATTTTTGACTGCAGGGATTAACATATATAATAGCCATATTTTTGACTGCAGGGATCAGCATATATAATGGCCATATTTTTGACTGCAGGGATTAACATATATAATGGCCATATTTTTGACTACAGGGATCAGCATATATAATGGTCATATTTTTGACTGCAGGGATTAACATATATAATGGTCATATTTTTGACTGCAGGGATTAACATATATAATATCCATATTTTTGACTGCAGGGATCAGCATATATAATGGCCATATTTTTGACTGCAGGGATCAGCATATATACTGGCCATATTTTTGACTGCAGGGATCAGCATATATAATGGCCATATTTTTGACTGCAGGGATCAGCATATATAATGGCCATATTTTTGACTGCAGGGATCAGCATATATAATGGCCATATTTTTGACTGCAGGGATTAACATATATAATGGCCATATTTTTGACTGCAGGGATCAGCATATATAATGGCCATATTTTTGACTGCAGGGATCAGCATATATAATGGCCATATTTTTGACTGCAGGGATCAGCATATATAATGGCCATATTTTTGACTGCAGGGATCAGCATATATAATGGTCATATTTTTGACTGCAGGGATTAACATATATAATGGCCATATTTTTGACTGCAGGGATCAGCATATATAATGGCCATATTTTTGACTGCAGGGATCAGCATATATAATGGCCATATTTTTGACTGCTAGGATTAACATATCTAATGGCCATATTTTTGACTGCAGGGATCAGCATATATAATGGCCATATTTTTGACTGCTAGAATTAACATATATAATGGCCATATTTTTGACTGCTATGATTAACATATATAATGGCCATATTTTTGACTGCTATGATTAACATATATAATGGCCATATTTTTGACTGCTATGATTAACATATATAATGGCCATATTTTTGACTGCTATGATTAACATATATAATGGCCATATTTTTGACTGCTATGATTAACATATATAATGGCCATATTTTTGACTGCTATGATTAACATATATAATGGCCATATTTTTGACTGCTATGATTAACATATATAATGGCCATATTTTTGACTGCTAGAATTAACATATATAATGGCCATATTTTTGACTGCTAGAATTAACATATATAATGGCCATATTTTTGACTGCTATGATTAACATATATAATGCCCATATTTTTGACTGCTAGGATTAACATATATAATGGCCATATTTTGTCTAATTGTTCAAGTAATTAGAAGAATAGTAAACTATTTGGAATGTTGAACTTATTGTGTGGAGTCAAATTTAGTACTCTCACATTCCTTGTCAGTCTCTGAAATATGAATCCGATTAGAAAGGGAAAGGATCACATCTGTTTTTATTTACAATATAGAATTTAACATTACCATCATATTTCCATAACCACACCCAGACACGATATATATGCCCATTGAGTCAAATTAAAGACTGACTGACAATGAGCGTGGCCACACCCAGACACGATATATATGCCCACTGAGTCAAATTAAAGATTGACTGACAATGAACGTGGTCACACCCAGACACGATATATATGCCCATTGAGTCAAATTAAATATTGACTGACAATGAACGTGGCCACACCCATACACGATATATATGCCCATTGAGTCAAATTAAAGATTGACTGACAATGAACGTGGCCATAAAAGGTAATATTGGTTACTGCAGATGTGAACACATTTCGAATTTGGCTTAAACGAAAAACTATAGTCCTAAAATACTCTATTTAACTTACTATGCGTTAGTTTGCTTCCTGTCAGTTTGCTTAGCCTCACCCTCTTGTAGGTACATCAAATAATTGTTATTATTGTTATTTTTGTTGTGGTTATTATTATTATTCTTATTATTATTACATATTTCCACCACCTTCCCTTCTAATGTAAATATATTCATATCTTCTTTTTCTCGTCTTAAAAATTATAAAGCCAAAGACGAAGAATAATGGACCGCTAATGGTGACACCCTATGAAATGCAGTATAGCTAATGATGACACCAAATGAAACGCAGTATAACTAATGATGACACCTTGTGAAACGGAGTATCGCTAATGATGGCACGCTATGAAACGCAGTATAACTAATGATGGCATCCTATGAAACGCAGTATAGCTAATGATCGCACTCTATGAAACACCGTATAACGCCTTATGGCGTATAGCTAATGATGACACCAAATGAAACGAAGTATAGCTAATGATGACTCCGTTTGAAACGCAGTATAGCTAATTATGGCACAGTATGAAACGCAGTATAGCTAATTATGGCACCGTATGAAACGCAGTATAGCTAATTATGGCACCGTATGAAACGCAGTATAGCTAATTATGGCACCGTATGAAACGCAGTAAAGCTAATTATGGCACTCTATGAAACGCAGTATAGCTAATTATGGCACCGTATGAAACGCAGTATAGCTAATTATGGCACCGTATGAAACGCAGAATAGGTAATGATGGCACTCTATGAAACGCAGAATAACGCTATAGTGCTGCCAGCCGGCATCCAGACTTATTCGCCTTATTCATAGATAATTGGTCCCATTCTAATCATCGGGTTATTTCATCTGTTACTTTGTTATTTTGCTTTAGTTAAGACCTCTTTATTGTACTGGATAGTTTTGCTTTTCTGTACCAAATTGCAAAAAATGTATTGTTCTACGCGTGTCACACTTTGTGTGTGTGTGGGGGGGGGAGGAGGGAGGAGGGGGCGTGTCACACTTTGTGTGTAGGGGTAGGGGAATGGGGGACGGTTGTTTCGCCGTTTTCCAACTTTTGTGTCTTTATATATATATATATATATATATATATATATATATATATATATATATATATATATATATATATATATATATATATATATATAAAAATATATATATATATATATATATATATATATATATATATATATATATATATATATATATATATATATATATATCATTGTGAATTCTAGAATTCTAAACACCTTAAGTGATTTAAGTCCTGATGGAACATTGTAACAGCGGTATATATGTTACTCCTTTTAGGATCTTATCTCAAGCTAAATGGGCACAGCAGGGATTAAATTTTAACAAATACTTTTTTATACTAATGATTATTTAGAAAATTAAAAAGTACGTGCTTATACAATGGCACTATTCATATTGGAATTAGTAGGAGCACATATGTTTGTTTTGTTTTGCTTTATTTTTCTTTCTAGATATGCTTGTGAAGTTTATGATATGTCATGAAGTAGGAAGTAGATTTAATTGTCGATGAGTAGATATGTGCTATAACATTATCGAGATGAACGCCTTTGTAGGGCGTAGCTGAAATGTACAAGTAACTCTTAAAAAAACCCTTTGTACGGTGTAGCTGAAATGTACAAGTGACTCTTAAACACGCCTTTGTAGGGTATAGCTGAAATGTACAAGTGACTCTTAAACACGCCTTTGTACGGTGTAACTGAAATGTACAAGTGACTCTTAAAAACCCCTTTGTACGGTGTAGCTGAAATGTACAAGTAACTCTTAAACACGCCTTTGTAGGGTGTAACTGAAATGTACAAATAGCTCTTAAAAACCCCTTTGTACGGTGTAGCTGAAATGTACAAGTGACTCTTAAACACGCCTTTGTACGGTGTAACTGAAATGTACAAGTGACTCTTAAACACGCCTTTGTAGGGTGTAACTGAAATGTACAAGTAACTCTTAAAAACCCCTTTGTACGGTGTAACTGAAATGTACAAGTGACTCTTAAACACGCCTTTGTAGGGTGTAACTGAAATGTACAAGTAACTCTTAAAAACCCCTTTGTACGGTGTAACTGAAATGTACAAGTGATTATTAAACACGCCTTTGTAGGGTGTAACTGAAATGTACAATTAAGTCTCCAAAACCGGTTTGTGCGGCGTAACTGAAATGTATAATTAACTCTCAAAACTTCCTTCGTACGGCGTAACTGAAATGAATATTAAAATATAATCACACGAATACAATGTAGCTTCGATCATTAACAAAATTAGGATTTGTGTTCTCTTAAATTTCTTTTTCATGCTCGAAACAATTGTAGCACATTGTTTGGTATAGGTCTGATCAGATGCTGCACGGTCTAAAATATTTAAAAAGCATATTCAAACCAAGGAAACGTTGCTTGTTTATGGGACCCACATTTAGCTTGTGGGGAAGGGGGTGGGGTGGGGGCTGGGATTTTCTTTCGAACCAGGATATTTCTTTTCTTTAACCTCAAGATAATTTATTTTGTTCATCTAATATAATGTCTATAATTATTTGGATTTTTTTTCTACAATTAAGAGCAACAATATATTTGTCAAGATATTTTAATTGTCGGACATATTTTTCAAAAAGATCAAAACCACCCCCACCCCCTTCGAATATGAAATGGTAGGTCTCTAATAACAAACGTTAAAACGTAGTTAATGTGGGTAAGCCTTTTTATCGTACATGTAAAATAGTAGTGCATATCCGAATGTGTGGATCCAGTGCCATTTTAAACAAGTAGCTGGCAAGGTAAAGAGTAAATTATGGCTTTATTATCTGAACTATTACTTGACGTACACGCAGTAAAAGATAGTTTTTATTTGAATTGACTGACGCGAAGTTACCTTGAGGTGAGAACTGTTCTCTGAAGTACTTGTGATACGTAGAATCTAAAGTAAACATGTAAATCTCAAGTTTTTGACACATGTACCCAACGCAGAGTTGATTGACACCGGAAACAAGTGTACTCCGACTGTTTTATATATCAAGTCGATTACTTTCCGATACTCGATTTATTCATGTCATTCTAAAATGCAGTAGTGGTCATTCGCAGGCATTTGCATTATTTCTACTAGACATCATGAGATACCAATCTGGTATAAACCAGGCTTCGTTTCGTGACCGTTAGCGTCCAAGTGATTATGTTAAATTCTGGTCTACCGCAGACCAGGTGATTATGTTAAATTCTGGTCTACCGCAGACCAAGTGATTATGTTAAATTCTGGTCTACTGCAGACCAAAAAAACCTCACGGACATCCTAGTCAGAGCAAAGTTAACGCCAATCATAAACCAAGACCATACTAGGACATCTGGGCCATGTGCAAAACATGTCAACATATGAGAGACCAACACATTCTCTAGCAGTGACGAGCCAAAAACTGAACATACATGGTCCAAATTAAAACATGCAAAACATATAATGTAATTTATCCCATCATGTGTAATATTGCGGCTTTCAGTATGTCGGAGAAACCGAAAAACTACACAAAAGGATCAGTCTTCACAGATCTGATTGGATGACAAAGAAGTTGGATAGAAGCCCGGTTGCAGAACACTCCCCTTCCCCTGGCCATACTTTCAGTGACATAATACTAAGTGTAATTACCCACAACCGCAACTGGAGTTCCGAAACCAGGAAAGAAAAAAAAATCTTGCTAGATACGAATGCCAACCAAAGGCCAAGCTCAAACAATGCAAAAATAAATTGCACAAATATTTAATAAGTTAAAGAATTCCCCAAAAATGTGGAATTAAGTACAAAAAGAAAAATTATAAAATGAAAAGTTGGTTCTAGACAGATAAATATTTTATTTTATTTGCGTGTGTGTGCCGGTTTGAAGTCTTTTTGATTTGAGCTTGACGTTTAGTTGGCACTACATAACCACTTTTGTGCTGAGGTGCCGTAAAACACTAGTACATACATACATACATACATACATACATACATACATACATACATACATACAAAGTTTTAGTTAGTTCATTATTTCATTCACTCACATATAATTACTAATTTTTGTTGCAGTTCTTGTTGGTATTAGTACCATTGTTGTTGTTATTGTTAATACAGAGATAATGAATTATGTCGGATATAATCTACGGCTGCATCACTTTATATTAAGAAATAGACGGCGCCTTTGTTACTCCCTTAGTAGGTCAACACCATCTAGCCTGCCATTTTATGACCAGAGTTCAAACCAATAAGACGCGATATCCGCAATTTTGAAATAATTCTTCGATCAGATCCATAATCAAGTAATTTTTCGTAAGTTCAACGTTTTCTTTGGTGTTTATTTTTTGCCTTCTTTGTCTCAGTTTCGTAATTTTGCCTTTGACAAAGACTCATTGAGAGTCGAAAGCGCTTCGGCTAGTTACAAATTAGTCTTGCACTGTTCGTTGTCAGTTTTTTTACAATTATCGAAGACAATTTCTGCCACACACGATCCCTTGCAGGATCCAGTGCACTTGAAATAGATAGATCAAAGTTCGGGTTATTTAGCCACATCGTTGTTTCTAAAAATATGAAATCAATATCATCAAAATGTATAGGTCTCTTTCTTCAGTATGAGATTAATATTAATATTAACGTACAACTCGTGAGACAGCTTTTGTGTCACGTACACCCATGCAAAGGAAAATTGTGTAATTATATCTACCGAGTGCATGATATGCTCCGTAACTTTTCTTTTTAATCTTTTTGTCATGCTTTTGGCACGATGGAGTCTTCTTAATTTAAATTAACATGTCACAAGGACATGTCTTTGAAAAAGTAAGGTTTTCGTTTTAAATAGGTGAATTTTGAACTCGGTAAATGTTTACATATACTAAGCGTGTATCAATATGAGCCTTTTGATATAAAATTGTGAATCATTAACTACGGCATAGTAAGTAGAACATGAATAACACGCACAAGGGCAAATTATCAATTAACCAGCCTTATTCCCTTGAAACAATTTACAATACTGGAACGACATTTAACATGCTGTTTACATTTTTTAAAAATTAAAACTGATACAAACGGCAGTTTTTGAAGTAGTTTTGACCACAAAAAGCAGCACATCACTTTATACTAGTATGTGTCCGTAAAGTACGATGATTGTGCCCACGCATATATTCTGATAACATGGATATAGTCGAGCTTTCTTTACTTGTACCTGAATTTGCACACACTTTCTTTGATGTTGCAATATATATGTACTCAGTTTGCTCAATATCTCAATGTTTCCATTTAATTCAAAAGCATGCTTAAGTCAGACCATTAAAGACGTGTTCATTCTAACTATTGTTTTCCACGTAAGTATATCGATCATATGTATACTACACTCAGTCATGAGAGTCATAATGTTGTGGGTGTGGTATATTCATCATGAACATTTAGTACTTACTTTATCGTACTCTACCAGGTATTTTCGACTCATTTCTAAGTATACGCTATTAGATCTGGGTATGATAAGTGACACCTGGGTTTGTTTTGTTTTTGTTATTTCGGTGGCACTTAAAGTCGTTATTAGCGTTATTATGCCGAGGAAATGGGAATAATATCCATCAAATCAGTGTTTTTCTTTAGAATGAAGAACGTGTTCATCATCATGTCAAACCTTTCTTGCTAACCGGCATAATATATATATATATATATATATATATATATATATATATATATATATATATATATATATATATATATATATATATATATATATATCCAGATTTCACACATCGCGCTGTGTTCAACTTGATTATAAATGTGTTCAGCTCGGTCTTAGGCTCAAAAGCACCGTGTCCAACACTTTACTGTGCTCAGCTTAAGAACACTATTCAGTATACACTAAGTGTGGTCAGCTTAAGAACACTATTCAGTATACACTAAGTGTACTCAGCTTAAGAATACTATTCAGTATAAATACACTAAGTGTGCTCAGCTTAAGAACACTATTCAGTATACACTATGTTCAAACTGAGATTCTTACATGGTCCCGGCTGGGTTGACATCGTGCGCTTTTGTGACGTCAAAGGTACTAAAACATCGGAATTTCGCAAGCTGCTCCAGTACAGTAGAGTTTTGTGTTTAACATGTCCCTTTTGTGTTTAAAATGTCCCTTTTGTGTTTAACATGTCCCTTTTTTTTAGGTATCTGGTATATAATTTAGTTACGTATTAATTGTTTATGTAAGAGTAACGATAATGGTTTGCTATGTTCAAACGTCTGCCTGTGCACTCGGAAAAAAACTGTGAATCCCCGGGCTCAAAATCTCCTTTCTCGTGCTCCGGCAAACGTGTACACACAGCAGACCGTACATTATCCCTATACCATTGTGCTTAATATCAGACAGTATACTCAACAAACATTATAATTGTGCCATTATACACTTAATCAGGGCATGATCAGCATTAGTCTCTACACGAAGAATGCTTTAATCCGGAAAACATGATAACAGTATTTGCCTTGATATGCTTACTTTTTCATAGTTAGCTCTGTTTGATCTGGACTTAACTTGGGTACACGAACTCAGCACATGTAACAGTGTTTAAAAAGGACACAATATGCTAAAATTAAAAGCACTGTATATAAGCAGAAGTTCATTACTCGGGGAAGTGTGACACCTTCCTATAAAGTCATCCGCGGCACTGTACTCACCAAGTGATAAGCTCAGCCACTAGGTAAGGTTTACCTAATTGGGTAATTAAAACTGAAGAAAAAAAAAACACATTGCAGTTACCATATTGCTGACAAATGCATCACACTTCCGGTGCTCGTGAGACCACATATACACTTCCGGTGTTCGTGAGTCCGCAGATAACTTGCATCCGCCATCTTGGCGAATGTACGGAATCTCCTTACTTTTATATCATGATGCGCCGCGCCCATTAGTAAGGTTTCTAACTTCGTATGCTCCCTGCTATGCACTCGGCTACACAGATGAGACACTGATTTTACTGGTTACCGGCCAATGATGTTGGCATGATACCATCAAAAGTCGCCATTGGGTTATCCTGAGTTATCAAGTGCACCATGGGATATCAGAAGTCCATGGCAAAGTATGCATTGTACAAACGTTTGCCAGCCTGCACCGCACAAACTCTTAATCTATTTTAAGAACTAATACTCCCTTGGTTCATATATTGACACAAACGTTTCTATTTATTTTTAATTTTGAAAATTAAAAATATATTTAATTGATAAATATCATGGAATATACAATAACAGAAACAATAATAATAATAATAATTGTTCCAATCAATAATGTGAACGTCAGTTTGCTATATTGTCTATTTTAGGTGATAGAGAATATCAAAAAAATAGCTTGTTGGAGGCCTCGTCTATCTATAAATCTATCTTGGTTTATACAGTATTCGTATATTTTCTCCGCCTGCAGTTCACTTTTCTCCTTTTATTTCTGAACCTAAGTGGTTAAGGCCTCGGACTCGTGACCAAAAGGGTGCGTGTTCGATGCCCACCACCGGATCGGCTGTGGTGGTGTGGCCTTGGTCAAGGCAACTTACCTTACTTGCCTTGGCGCGATAAAATATTCAAAGTGTTGATGTACCGTGAAACACCAAACAAACATAAACTCTTTTCTGCAAACTAATAATTTATCATACCCACTTGAAAGAATAAGCACATTTCAGTTCGAATTTGATCTGTATGGTCTACCTGTCTTAACGCCCTTGTGAATAATAGACAAGTAAATTGTTGGTAAGTATTTATAGAATTTTTCAGTTCGAATTTGATCTGTATGGTCTACCTGTCTTAACGCCCTTGTGAATAATAGACAAGTAAATTGTTGGTAAGTATTTATAGAATTATCAAGGACTGCACGGAGTCCAAATTAGATAATTACTTAGATAATCCTCTAAACATAGATTATATGATCTGGCTATTAAGATTGTAATCTACTTTAGGATATTATAATAATTTCCTCAGAATATGCACAATATGATTTATTGATGCAATGATGGTTATCTATACGAACTCAAACAGTACATCGACATAAACCTGGGTTTTGTTTCCGGCTAAATATTTACAAAATCACCTTGATAAAAATGCATATCCTTCACACATTGGTCAATTTATTAACCTATTTAGTTCTTTTATTGCTAGGGTGGACAAGGTTTCAAAATATTTGAAATAATCAGATTCGTTTGTAGTGAAATAGATGTATGACAATACTATAGCCATTAGTATTGACATTCCAGCTTCGTTAGAAATATTTGCTGATGATTTATAATTAAAACAATAATTTTTCTTCTGTACTGATAGCAAACCAGATAAAGCACATTAGTTATCTTCTTGGATACACTTGACTGTTGAGTCATAAACAGCGAATGCTCTAAAAGCAAACCATAGTCACACGAACAATAAGATTGTAATCTTTAACTTCGTTATATTTTATACACTCTCTTTTTGCACAACATTTATCAGTTTTGAACCTTGTATCCATTTTACGTTGACAATATTTCGTTAAAGCTGCCGGTTACTTTTATCAGCGTGGTAAAATATTTATTTATAATAGACTGCCAGGTGGGATGTCAAACATACGGCCCGCCAGACTCATTATTTATTATTATTATTTATATCAAATCTGGCCCGCAAATGAGTTTGACACCCCTGCCATAATGTATTTTTATTGACTTAGATTTGCGACTGGTCACAATAATGTAAATACTTGATAGACATAAAATCTAAGGAAGTGGTACACCCTAGTAACTAAATCGTAAATTCTAGTCACTAGAAGGCGTGATAGCACTACATAAACACTTGTTAACTCAAATATGTCGTAAACTTCAATCAGACCTAGGTTTTGGTGCTCATCCGCCCATAATCAAATTTATTTTAGAATTTTCGAAAAGTTTTAACCAAACTCAGGAGCAACCTGTCTGCTGCTGCTACTACTTCTACTCCTATTTAAGTGTAAACCAATACTCGTTTGTATACAGCATGGACGTTCATTGTTAAAATGGACCCTTCATAAGAATAATGCTATTCGTTACAAACTTCACGTGACACTGTCTATCATTAACACCAATACTAATAAATCCACCACACTATCAGTAGTCTATGATTTCTTATTCTTAATTTACAACAGTAAATTCTTAACATGGAATTCGCCGCAACCACGCGGTAGCTGCATATGATAGTCGCTTTACACAGGTGCTAGCATAATTAACGTATCGCCGTATGGCACTCAAAACCCTAACAAGTGCCGACATCTATGGAACTCCGACCAATACAATCGCTGGCAAAGGTGCGATCATCACGTGATTTACAGGCGCACTGGCAGCTTCTTGAGCTTTCAGGCATAATGTCCATCACCTACCTGACTCTCACTATACATCAGATACAAACTTCCAATCGTCATTACTTAAACATTTTTCAACCCTTATTAATGTAAATTACAGTATGCACAAAAAAAAATTAGCACAAATTCACATGTGTTAAGCGTCAACATAAAATACTTTGATTTTATATTATGTGCTATGCTAATGAGTAGGGCGTGGTTATGTCTGCTCTGGCGATAGGTCAGTTAACCACATCGGCCAATGGTGGCATCTGCCAATCAGCTATCGCATAACAGAGATTGCACTGGGCCGCTGACGAGTTCGATCGGCAGCTAGGTGTCATCGTTACGTAATTGGGTGGCCGGATGAGAGCTTGCACAACCGAGCATGGCAAATAGAAAGATATACTATATATGGTATGTAAAAATTCTACGCTTTATAACTTGGACATTTTGCATCCAATTTTCATGACATTTTAACAATATATTTATGAATCTTGTTTCACACTAGGAAGTTTTTTCAAAAACTAAATACGCCGGTTTTAAAGAAATATATATGCAAATGAGTAGGCAGAGTATTCTCCATTTTTCAGATGGGTCAATTAAGCAACCCTACCTGCCTGAGATCAATAATTAAGCAACCCTACCTGCCTGAGATCGATAATTCAGCTCGTCATTCATAATCATAAAAACATATTCCATACGTTAAATCAGCCGACATTTGAGCCAAAATTACATCGCTTACAAACTAGACCTCGTGCTCAGCTATTTATCACATTGCTTGATCACGTGAACAAAAATCTCGCTACATTTTCCATAACGTCAGAGGTCAAATGATCATTCGATACATACAAACCTATTAGGGAAAAGGCCGATGATAATTTCCTTGCATTCAAAAACGTCGGCAGAGAGATTTAGCGATCATTTGAGTAAGCAATACTGCAACTCAGAGTCGAATTGTTCGTAAATACTTGATAATCAGCTCGTATATCGGTTTATTGAAGTTACAAATAATGGTCTAATTGTTATGTATGAGAAGATAAATATTATGCTTATCGATTTCAAGTAGGAAGGTTACTTAATATTGCTAGCCACTGTAAACGACTAGTATATGCAGCAGTAGCGGCGCGAGGGGGGGGGGGGGGTAATTGCATCCGGGCGACGGGGGGCGCCCTCTGGAACTCTTTTTTTTGCAGCTGAAATTTTCATAGTATTTCACCTCGCCTTAGTGAAAAGGGGGCAATTCTTCACAACACTTTTATGGGGGGGGGGAGGAGGGATGTTGGCATCTGATATAAAAACTTTTCTGTGCAAAGTAGGGGCGCCACTAAAGAACATTGCCCCTGCGCGCCTAGGTAGGGGCGCCACTAAAGAACATTGCCCCCGGGCGCCTCGAACCCTCGCGCCGCCACTGCTGCCATGTAGTTTCGGTGAGTTCCATATTTTCGATAGACCATGCGCTCTGACCTCCCACCCTAATATAATTGTCTATACATCTAATACGTGGTGGAAAGGTCATAGGAAACTCGGAATAACCCTAAACAGGGAGGGGGGGGGGGGAATAGTAATTTTGTTCTAATAATGATGTGCAGAATAGAATCCAGGGTCCCCAGAGAATTCACCCAGTCATGCATCACAGTAAATTTTAAATCGATATTCATGCACTAGTTAGAAATCTAAATACCGATATGCATAACTTGCTAAGACAGTACAGTGTTAATTGATATGTACCCATATCCATGTCAGAGCAGATGTGCACAAGTCACTACTCTTGTGATGGGGTTAAATTAGATTCCGATACCAACTTCGAAATAATAAACCCTAGATTCCTAATTATGGACCTATTTGCGTACTGAGCTTTAATAATAAAGACCCAGTTGAGTACCTTCAATGTATTAAAAAGACACCCATTGATGTACCATCAGACTTAGAAACTGCACGTGATCATGTGGGACGTTACCAGGTACCAGTATAAAACCATTCTTCATCCAACCCCCACCCCATTCTTCCACCTACACCTAATACACGTCTTCCACCTACACCTAATACACGTCTTCCACAGAACCATTCATTCTTACTGTAACACGTATATGTAATGTGAGAAGCTGTGAAAATGCACGTGACACTGGAGCAAAACTGGCAAAACACGTACGTAAAACTAGACAATTGCAGATTGATAATAATAGTATTGGAAACTATTCCTTTATTATGTTAATCCAAAGAGTATTATCTACAAATGTCAAATATGTCACTACAGATCTATGATATACAAAGGTAAAATACAACATAAAATTTCCAAGAAATTTTAAAGACTAAAGTCACGTTTTATTGACGACAAGAGCTCCGTCAGAAAGTTTATAAAACTCATAACATAAATAATTCTAATTGGAGAAGTAAATAAAAAAACAATTCTTGACCACTTGCAAAATTTAGATTATTACTACACACACACACACACACACACACACAGAGCCATGAAACAGAGCTTGCAAAATGAAGGGCACAGTAGTGGAGCGTTGCCTGTGGGAAAAAGTGCATTTGGCACACAAAGAGTGGAGCGTGGTCGACAGAATGGAGGTCTGTCTGAGGTAGACCACCGAAGGTAGACAGGGAGCGCTCGGCACAATAATTTTTTTTTTTTTTTACGTAAGATAAATAATGGCACAAAGCTCTATTGTGATACACTCAACGGTTTTCAGATAGGTGATAAAATGTTTCATGAATTTAACATAAAAGCAACAAACTCGGTATCATGAGAAAGTACATATTTGTTTTCAAGTTTGAATAGAATAAATTTACGGTAAAGCTAGCTGTGTTTCAAAATAACACAAAAGAGAATACAAAGGTTTTATTTGTCGATTTTAAATATAAAAAGGATGTCCTGTAATGCTTTTAAAAAGATGCATATGTTACAGATTACATTCAGTGATAGCAAAGTGATCAAAACTGTGCAGTACGAAGCAAGAAACAAAATTACATATTTCATGCGAATAAATATAGAAATTTGCATTTGGCTAAATTTACAGTACAACTCCAAGATCTCACAAATATTACCATATCAATATACAACGATTCGACAAGAATAGATATAATTTATGGAAAACAAATTTCGATTTTAAACAGCACATGTTAACACGGTATATAAAGTAACTGTTTTTAATCAACCACAGGAACGGCAAAATTTGACATATATATGAAAACATTCGTCTCTTTGAAACGATTGAAGAAACATAAAAGTATCTGTTTTAGACGGTCCATCTTTTGGCTTGTTCATAACGGCTAAAGATAATTTTGTCAATCAAGTATTCCTTGGATGATTTGATAACGTTTTAAGTGACCGACAAAGATTAGTGTTTAATACATCTTTTCTACAATACTGAAGG
Source organism: Margaritifera margaritifera (assembly GCA_029931535.1). NCBI lineage: Eukaryota > Metazoa > Mollusca > Bivalvia > Unionida > Margaritiferidae > Margaritifera > Margaritifera margaritifera. Next base: position 607,747 of record JAQPZY010001561.1, on the reverse strand, counting down.
TCCAGCTGCTTACACAAATATCAGTCAATAGTGGGAACAAATAAAACGAGACAAAAATAAAATCCACTGCACTAATTGAAAGAATGATTAACTGAAAAATCGACCTACTTATTACAAAAACAAGCAAGAGAATGCTTATATCTATGCAAGTCACGTGGATGACCAGTGGCAGGCAGACGTTGTTGACGTGCAACTATATGAAAAACACAAGAATAGATACAAACACATGTTGACAGTAATAGACGTCTTCTTAAAATATGCTTGGGCTTACAAATTTAAAGCAAGAAAGGGAGATGACATACACGATTCTTTCAGAGAAATATTCAAGGATAGACAGCCTGAAAAGATAGTTTGATGAAAAGAAACTGTTTTACAAGAAAAGAGTTAGGAGCCAGCTGGAAAAGGAAAACAATGAATAAAATTTTTTCACTTACACAGACAAAAAGTCATCCGTAATGGAAAGATTTAACCGAAACATAAAGACTGGAATGTGGAAGTAATTCATCGAATATGAAACGAGAAAATCGGTTTTTGTGACATACATTAGCACTCATAACACATCAATAGACACTGCTCCAGTTAAAGCGAGGCAAGAAAGAAAACAGATCAAATGTATGCATCAGTATAGTCCGTCACCCGACAACTGATGCATTTGGAGCACCTAAATTAAACTTGGTAAAAGAGTTAGAATTTTTACATAAAAAATAATTTATGCAAAGGGCTACCTTCCTACCTTAACCGATAAATATTTAATATAGGGCAAGTGAAGTTTACAAACTGGAAGACTCAAAGGAGAGGATATAGAAAGCATGTTTTACGTCCAAGGGTTATCTCAATACGATAAACAATATGCCATATGCAAAGTTAAAAAGAATTTGAAGACAATGAGAATGAGCGATAAAAACCTATGTACTCGAGAAATGGAGAGGATATGATAAATCGTCTAAGAGTTAGGAACCAGGTGAAAACATTATTATGTTAAAATAATTAACGTAAAAAGCACAATACATAGATAGCAGTATCAATGAAAATAGAAAGGTTAAGTTTTTGAAAGATGACGAATTTTTAAGGATGTCACATGTAGAATCAGAAAACATGAGGGAAAAAAGGAAAGTTTGTCCAAAAACATCACAGTTAACAACAAAAGGGTATACACGAGAAAGGTGATAACGCTATTACAATATAGAGTAAAAGCTGTGTAATACATGACAAAACAAATTACACGAGACAACATGGCAAAAAATGAAGTTGATCTTCTCTTAAATAGAACCTAAAAACAAATACAATGTGAAAGATTGCAAACAGGCATTCAATATCTTAAACAACATACAAGGTAATGAAAATCACAGACGTTAATGCAATCATTAGAACATCTGAACTTCTTTCAAAAGGAAATAATGTACATCAGAGATACATACCACTACTCAGTAAAGTATGCATTTCTCTTGGACTAAATATTTACCACGTTCAATTTAAATGTATCCATAAACCTACAATTACAAAAATTTTCACAAAATAATCCCAAAGCAGTAGATATGGGAAGCAATTTACACCATCTGCATGAATTAAAATCCAGTACAGCTTTCATAGTGTCTAGATATACAGATTTTGTACATTCAGTTTTGACAGAACCTTCATTTGATAGTAATTGAAATTAAACTAAACAAACAAATGGCTCAATAAGTTGCCTCTCCGGTGTGCAATGCTGCTTATGTACACCTCCTTCAGACCTCTCCTTGGAGACAGCTATGACAAGGAACAATATTTGTAAAATGTTGCAATGCAACAGAGAAAACTCAGAGGAAATCGAGAAACGAAGTACAAAGTCCTAGGGATGCAAATATTGTGTAAAAGAAACGATATTAATCAGTACTACAATGAAGGAAATCAAATGATTATAGAGAAAATCATCAGAGAATTACACGTGAGTGTGGAAAACAGTTAATAGACGATCAACGTATTTACATAAGAAACTCCGCTTTCATATACGATGTACATGTGACATTGTTCAACGCTTTATCGTAGATGAAGAAAAAGAAAACCACTCACAACCACATTTCATTATTGTCTATTAACTCAGTTTAACGCTTCAGTGAAACAAAATATTACACAAATATTTAACGACATAAAAATGTATTACACTGAAAAATATTCTTTTCACCTACAAGCCATTAAACATTTTTGAAAAGTGCACTTTACAATTTGTCACTGATGACTCCTTCAAAAGATACAGATCAAAATGTTGGCAGAATCAACTAAACTGAACAGTATGGTTGGCAACTTGCGGGATATCCTCCTGATATTTAAAAGGCAAAATTGTTCCAAGCACTATGAGAGGACCGTTCCAGAGTTAGCGAAATCAGTATACAAATTTTCACGTGTAATTCTAGATGCAAAAGCGTTTGCCTGAATTTAAAATACCTTATCCAAAAGACCATGCAATCAAATCAATAGCAACAGCATTGATATGAAACAAATTTATTGGATCTGCAACAATTTAAAAATTCTACAACAGCAAGATTGAAATACAACAATGGGAAAAACAAATACTTGTTCTATAATGGGCCAGTAGAACATAAAACTGTACATTAAGTTTTTGGGGAGCCTATACCTGCTGCTGTGTTGACTGCTAATGAACGTAAATATAACCATCGGGTAGGTACTGCTGTATACTGGAGAACATTGTCAGCTGATGAAATGAATTATATGACCAACGCAGATGAGCCAAAAGGATGGACCTACTTCTTTCTACAATAAAGCAACGCGAGGACAGATAAGGGTATGTCAAGGTTAACTCGAAGGATATGGTCTTATGTAATCTGTATTTTATGTTCACGGGTACAAAACACAACATCTATTACACAATCTCTTTCGACAGTATCGGACACTGTTATAAAGTCAATGGAGCTGTAGTAGCTCCATTACTTTTATAACGGTGAGACTTTTTAGGTGAGCAATGTTGCGACGCATACGAAAACAGAACGGTATAATTTCAACGCTACATACGGTTTCAAAAATGAAATTGGACTATGCTGGTGAAGGTGGCGGGATCTTTATGTTACCGAGTGGATCTGAATCTGAACAAAGTTTAATTTCAAGATGACTGACAATGTTACTTTAAATATAGTTAAAAACAGTTTGAATCTAATTGGATAAATAAAATAGATGGACTTCAAGACATGCCCTATGTATGGAGAAGTTAAAGACAAATTCACTAAATTTTAAAGAACTAATGCTTACTGCAAACCTTGTCAAATGGAATACAGTAGAATAAAGAAAAAGAAATGATGCAACGAAAACGGAGAGTACCGGAAAGAATACACGAGAACATATACGAATAAAAGGTACCATGGTGATGAAAATTTCAGATTACTTAAAATGACAAGAAGTTGAATTTTTAAAGCATTGAGGAAGACATCAAACCAGACACAACATTCAAAATTGTAGGTGTAGCGTCTATTGACTTTTATCAGAGATGACTAAGATTTACAAAGCCTGAATGTGTTAGTGAAGATGAACAATACATAGAACATGTAATACCATGCGCTCTTTTCGTGTGTCTGATCCTGATCAGAGAAGAAAATGTTTCTAATGGACAAACACTAGATGCATGATGGCCAGCGAAACGGGTCTAAAATGATCAAATGCGTTCGAGGAAAGAGATAAAAAATCACAAGAAAAACGTTTAATCTAACTACAAAATCCAACCATCAAATGTGAAGTTTCTAGACTTGTCCAATCCAATACCAGAAAGGCAGTTCAGAACTTTCATTCTGAGCGTTCGTTTGCTAGCTTTTCAGGTACTAAATAGAACAGCTTTTACATACTGACAAATGTCGACTGAAACAAAAACAGTATCAACTCTATTTACCACTCAGCACTTAAATCTGCACTCACAAGTACATCCAGCGTGGTTTTAAAGAAGTTATTTAAAATGTCAATAGACTAGCCATCAAACATGGGCATTGAAATGGTAAAACTAATCATTCCATGTTCACTTAGTTCACAAGTAACTACCTGATAGCACATGGACTTTTAATTGACAAAATTGTTAACATCTTAATTACAAATGTAAAACCAAATATACCTTGCTAAATGCCTTATCATATCCCGAGCAATTGATCTGCCAAAAGCTGTCCAAGACTGAAATATTTTCGCTCGTTGGCTACCTTTATGGGTTATAAATAACAGACATATATCGAACAAAACAAAAAATATTAACAAAACATTTGATTTAAGTGACAAAATTCAAACAATAATAGAAGTTAAATTGAACGAATTTTGCAGCAATAAGTACACGCTGAGGTCGAACAATCTAAAACAGATACAAATGAATATGCTGATAGGGAACTGATTAAAAATCTAAGTTTGGTACAAGGCAGTATTGACTAAATAGACAAAAGGATGAAAAGATTTTTCTCATTGAATTGATCTGGAGCCAAAGTTTACAACAGCTACAGAAGTAAACATAAAACACTTGCATTAAGAGGTAGCATTGATGCAGTTAAAACTGAAATAAACTCAAACATGGAGACATTCAAAACTTAAATGAACACGGCTTACGGGAATAAAGAGTATGCACTGGGCGTTAGCATGGATGAATTAAAAAAGGAAATCCATAAAACCAAAAGGAGTTACATGTAAAAGCGAAACTAATGTTGGGATGTATATTGCTGTACGATTTGTGCATGGTACTGAGGAGTGCCCCGATTTAAGTGTGCATCTATTGTATTTTCAACTGCTGAAGAGATATGAACACCATTCAGGACTCGTATTGAATTCACATGTAAGAAAGGGTTCTTAGACCTTTTTAAAGCTGAAGCAAGACCGAAACATTTCGTTAACATTTATTGATTTAACTATGCTCAGTCTCATTTTGTTGCCTGCAAATTACGCATAATAGATGAAGTAGAACATTGCGTCATTCAAGTCAAGGTTTTTATGTTGATCGTTACATTACAAACATTTTGCTCAATAGACCTGAAGAAAATCAGTGCCTAATCTGTACAGCGTAAAGAAACACGTACTAACTATCTGATATAGAATAATTTTTATTAACTGCATTTGAACAAGGAAGAGCCTCTTCCGCCAAATGGAAAAATAAAAGCTTGCAGCATTGTTAATTTTTGTACTCATAAATAGAGTGGCTAGAGCAGCAGTTATAATTGGAAGAGCAATAGCTAACGGCCTAGCATTTACAGGGAGTAACTATATGTTCAGGTTATTTGATACTAATGGGACTGATAAGGAAGAATTAGGCATGACAAAATCCTCACAAGTACCAGAGAAACACTGCAGAATTCTATGAAAACAGAGCCAATATATTTTATTACTTGAATGAAAGATTGAGAAAACATGGCTTTGTGACTCAATACTTGAACACCCTGGACGATGCATTTTCTCTATATGCTTTTCTCATATTGGTGATGTCAAGACATGATTTCAACGATCCGGATAGTACGTTGATAGTACGTTACAACTTGAAAAACCATTGCAACCAAAACTGTATGAGTTCTACCAATCTTCTGATAATCAAGCCAAATACGAATATATTGGGATGCGTATTATTGTTTATGTTGCTTACAGGTTTATGTTGGCAATGGTTATTTTTTCAGCACAATAAATAGCAAAGCATCTCTACGATGTCTACGCACGGTAAGTACATGACTCCTAACACAATGGAAAGGATACCGCAATGAGTCAAATGCCTCAGTCCAACACATCATTGTATCATACATAGGTTCAGCAGCATTAAATCCGAAAAAATGTTGCAAGTTTTTATACCAACCTAAGCCCAAATATCACGATTTTACCAGGTAGTTTCGTCGTTTCATATGATATGATGATGCTAACAATGAGGTGGAAAATTATTAGAGTAGAATGCTTGTGAAAGGCAGTACCATAATCTACGGAAGCGACAATCTTTTCAAGTTAAATGACTACAACATTGTTCTGACATACAAAGATAGGTGGTTACCTGTATCGGTTAGAACAAATAGGATTGAGCAAAGTATCATGAGCGCAAAATATGAGAACGTTACGATCCGGAAAGGTGATGCGCAAAATACTAGTATTGAAGCTGTACAGTTTATGGTGTACGGAAAGAAATTTAGAATATAAATTGGCTTCCAACTACTAAACAGATAATTGTCCACTGTATCCAGGTGCAGGATTTCAAATTGAACGTTACACTTGCAAAAGCAGCTGAAGCGATAAATGATGGTACTCGTGATTACAAACTGTAAAAATATTTTGCTTCCAGTACGATATGATTACCTCCAAATCGAATGTGCAATCGGTATATTAAAATACAAAACCCGAGTTGCTTTTTTTTCCGACATAGTAGATAATACAGCTTTAACAAATCTCACACTTGATTCTCCCATGATGAGCTTGAAGGGTGTTTTGATTGTGTTCAAAAAGATTGAAGAAAGTTATCCATACAAGTTTTTCAACTCGGCGATAGAAAAGGAAAAGCACTGTATCAGTGGCCAGGGCCGTCGCAAGTTTGCGCTCGACGAAACGGCGCCCCTGGAGAGCGTCGCCTTTGGCGCCCCCCGGTTAGAAAAAAACCCCGCAAACTCCGCGAAATGGCGCCCTAATCGGGCTTGGCGTCTCGGGCGGTCGCTTGCATCGCTCACCCTTTACGGCGGCCCTGTCAGTGGCTATAGAAGGTATGCAAATATAGCTCATTCACAAGGTTTTCAATTCATGCAACAGTTAGCAGAATCCACTAAGTATGTCTTTGATGAACAACAAAGCACACATAAATTAGTAATGTAAGTATTAGCAGGTGTTTCAGTGACAAACAATGTATCTGGGTTGATTTTAAAAGTACACACTATAGCAGATTGCATATTAGTCGTCTTAAATTAGCTAACTCGCATCAAGGCATTCACTTTCAAATCAGTAGAACAAATTGTAGATGCCCAGAAAATGTATATTTATTTCGTTTCAGATGGTCAGGTTACCATTCAAAACAATCAACTTATCATTCATGTTTTAGTCACGTAAAATGTATTTGAATGATCCGCATAACACGTAACATGTAAAAATGACTAATTGTGATAAAACATTTCTTGCACTAAATCGGATACAGACTCAATACAAAGACTTGTTCAGTTACATTGTCGTCATATGCCAACTCTTTTTTACAACAAGGCTTAAGATAGAAAATGGATATTCAAGGATGAAAATGTTATCGTGATTAAAATAGATCCGGAAGATAAATAAGATAAGTGGTTCGAGTTACTGTTTGATATCTACCAAGGTACTAAATACTTTGCTTCTAATTGCTGACTTTGGCAACATTGATGCGGTAAAAAAAGAAAGCAACTATCTTAACTGTACTAGATTTTAGTGGTAGATATTTTGAAATATCAGTATGGGTGATCAAGCAAAAGTGCACTCTGTGATCAAAGATTTAGAGACAAATACACTAATTTTGCTTCATCTTCCATAACAATGACAAAAAGCAATGTAAACTATCTTCACTGAAGAATATTTCATCACAGATGATGTACAAAGAGAGATGATAAATATATGTGCTTTGAAACAGAACAAAAACAAACAAACTTTTAAAGAGACTTGAGTTTCCTTTCCACTACAGAATACTGATCCAACCGTATGGTAAAGTGTTTATGTTGTCAACCAAATATTGTTGTCCTCATACATAAATATTGCTATACAGCTCATGATTGTACCATCTGAGTAAATTTATTTCCTGGTAATTTTCATTCTGATTAAATTAACAACATTGGTACATCTCAAACTTTAAATTCTATTGGGTCATACATTTTTTGTCATCCATTGCATACTTTCTTTTTATCGTTGTCAGTCCTGAATGAATAAACGTTTGCCTTTGACCCACAAAACTCTGAGTGGAACGCCATTTTACTCATCCTTAAAAATTACAGGAACTTTATTATTCTGGTATACCAAACATTTTGTTCTTTGGATAGTCACTTCTGCCATAAAACTGTATATTCTGTTTCATGTCATCGTGGAAATTATCAGTTCAAACACTAAAACGCAAGGAATCAGTATTAGTTCATTCTATCACATTATTATTATTATTATTATTATTTTTTTCCTTCAATTTCTACATCTGTCATTTGAATAACTCTAACAGTGTACATACACCAAAGATTGGTTTGGTTAATTTCATAATTTCAGACTGATTAGCACAAAATCTTCAGCTGTAGTTTTCTGTTTGCGAATAATATAACTTGATGGCATTTGAACAATTTATTTTCATCCGTACATATTTGTACTGATGTTGGTTTACTAAAATCCTCCATCTGTTTCCTGATTAAAAGGTTGTTCATCTATTTTTTTTACAAACATATTTCTCAATTCATTTCTTGGTTTTGGTCTAAGATTCGTATTCCGTTTAATGTATAATTTTAACCACAGTTGCTAATCAAATAGGACAATTATATGTATTTTTGAGTTTTCAACTTAATTGCGCGTTAAGCTTTAAGTTTTTTATTGAATGACCTACTTGCTTTAATTTTTCAATGTGCATAACAATTTTGGCATATTTTATTTTCTACCATGGTAAAAATTTATGCTTTTTTAAGGCAGATACATTATTATTGTTTTGTGCACGTTTGTCTGGTGCTGGTGGGTAGTCATTGAAATGGTCGTGTAGATGTAATGGAATCTCCAAGTCTACTTCTAATATGCAACCAGTGTCACTATTGTTAAGTATTTCTATAAGATTTTCTTCTACCCATCTAATTTGTTCATCATTTGCCTATCTGAAATTTATTTACCGGCATGTATTGCTTTATGGCCATATCACATAAATTATTACATAGATGGCAATATGAAATATATTTCTCGTCGTTAGTCGGTATTATTTTATCTCATCTGGATCATTGTTTACAAACGTCTTGATGAGAAGATGTCTAACATAGCATGGCAAGCTGTGAATGAAGAACGGTATGAATTTTACATACACACAATTAAAACTGGAGTCACTATGAGTGGACAGTTAGGGATCATAATTACTTAATAGGCAAGTACAAAAGGTCACTATTTTGTTGTTAAATATTATTCTCTCACAAATATAGCATGTGTTTGTTGAGTTAAAATGTTATCATTTTCATCTGTGAATGCCATAGGGTTTGCATTTTTCATCTGAATTCTTTGTACTCTAGTTTTGCCATCCTACCAAACCAATTGTAAAATACTAGAATGGAATCTGTACCTCTATAAACGATTAAGTATGTAATATGGATGAATTGACTTGATGTACAAACAAGGCCCTGATACAGTGGGTTTAGCTGTTTGCATTGTCCAGTTCTGTCGTTGTTCTCTGGAACACCTTGCCTTTGACAACGATTATCGCTTTGATGCCTAACACTATTACAATTATGTGTTGCGCAGCGCGAAAACTTCGTGTACCGTACGGTGATACTTCTAAAATCACCGTTAACAACAAATGTTCTCTCTTCAGGCATTATATACTGACTTTGTATAGCATGTAGAATAGACTTTTGGGTTCTTATACATTTTATGGCCCTTTAGAAAAAATCAATCATTTATTGCATATATATTTCTGCCAATCATGTTTGTTTATTTTTGATTACACCAATCTGGACAAATCTTTTATTACGACCTAATGGCACCTTCCATCTTTGTCGTTCTTACAACCGCTTGAAGCGAATATGGTCAACGTGTCTGACTTTTTCTGTTCAGTTTCTCTAACGGATTAATGCAGTTTCTCTCAGCTGCGCTGTCGTTATCCCTTTGGGACAAGACTTACTACTTAGTGGTAACGTCTTTTCCTTCCATTGGTTCACTCACATTTACCGATATATCGGATACAGTTTCAATTTTCCCAATGATCTCTTTTTATCGGACATATGTCACAACAATTACTGTATCTACCCAAATTATATATTGATGCTCTTGAATAGGCTGATCACGTCTCGAAGCTCATCATTGGCTTATTGAATGGCAATATTTCAATGTATGTTTTGCTGCTGATTGTTTATTTAACTTTTCATAAATCTGTATAAAATGCTCACCATGCTGTATTTAGTCAGCTGATCGAGGATTGGCAGTGTCTATACTACTAACAAGTGAAGTAGCTCGTATCAGCGTAACTACCATACAGATGTTTATAACAATGTAGATTTTTACCTTTATTCATGCTGCGTAAAAAAATCTAATTATTTTGCGTTGTGCCAGATATTCCATGTCCACCTTCAGTGAACTGCCCTCTGGCCGACCCCGAAACTGTCGACGAAACTCTGCCGTCCGTGTGCCTAAGACACACTTTTAGACAGGCTGACGCTCTGCGTCCACTCTCCGCTGCTGCACCCTTTATGTGCTAGCTCAGCTTCGTGGTAGAATATGTATATAATTGATCTGTGGCTCATTTATTGTGCATGAGTGAAGATCATACTTATTTGAAATTTACAAGTGGGCCAGCACTGAAATTTTACTATGGTCCTGGAACCTTCGGGTATTTTTGTTGTTTAAAATAGGGGTGGTCCAGAAATATTCTTGTACCCATGCACGAGGTGGTGATACTTTTTAAATTAACAAGTATTCATCGTGGTCCAAGCGAGAAATATCACTACGGTCCATGGATCTTGATGTATTTTGTTCAAAGGAGTGGTCCAGAAATATTCTCGTACCCCTACACGAGATAGTAATAATTTTTGTAATTGTGCAAGTGGTCCAGAACTGTCATTCTATTTTCTACTCATTTGTATATGCAAAAACGGATCAAAAAACACTTTGCTGAGGCCAATTTGTAATTAATATATTCATTCAAAGCGTTAATAGTAGAGTTTAAATGTCGATTTAAACAATGGCTGTTTAATTCACTGGTATGTCATGCCCACAAGATTTTGAATCCGAAATTCAAGACGAAAGAGTTGACATTCCTCTACAGAAAACAAAGAGCCGTGACAGAAGGCTTACATTTAATACTGACTTTTAGTAGATTAACTAAATAAAGATTGACTTTGGTCTATATAGTTTTAATACTGCAAAATGATTATGAATACTTTGGAATGTTCAATTCAGTCGGTATAAAACCATAATTGATGATTGATAGGATTGATCGGCAAATCCGAAAAAAATAAAACAGAGCAGATTTTCTCATGTCAGAACGTGGTTTTTACCAGCAGCCCAATAAAAATATACTGCATCGACATTTTACGCTTGCAAATAAAATATTAAAAAAACAGTGAAAACGTATCAGTTGTATATGTGTTACCTACGTTTCACTTTTTATTTCAATTTAACACAAGATCGGATATGTAAAAATGACTAAACCCTAAGGTGGACCGCAAACTTACATTTACTAGTATATCACCTAAAGTGTCTGTACCAACACGTAAAGAATGGCGGCTGTAAGGTTGGTACTTACGTGGATATTATACGGTACAAATGTCGGCTGTAAGGTTTGTATTCACGTGGAGACTATACGGTACAAATGCCGGCTGTAAGGTTGGGACTTACGTGGAGACTATACGGTACAAATGCCGGCTGTAAGGTCAGTGCTCACGTGGAGACTATACGGTACAAATGACGGCTGTAAGGTCGGTACTTACGTGGAGACTATACGGTACAAATGCCGGTTGTAAGGTTGGTATTCACGCGGAGACTATACAGTACAAATGCTGGCTGTAAGTTGGTACTCACGTGGATATTATACGGTACAAATGCCGGCTGTAAGGTTGGTACTCACGTGGATATTATACGGTACAAATGCCGGCTGTAAGTTGGTACTCGCGTGGAGGCTATACGGTACAAATGCTGGCTGTAAGTTGGTACTCACGTGGAGACTATACGGTACAAATGCCAGCTGTAAGGTTGGTACTCACGCGGAGACTATACGGTACAAATGCTGGCTGTAAGTTGGTACTCACGTGGAGACTATACGGTACAAATGCCGGCTGTAAGGTTGGTACTCGCGCGGAGACTATACGGTACACATGCTATCATAATTCATGTTTTAAGTCAGCCCTGAAATCCCGACACGCAAGGTATTCATAATCTTGAATTGCACGCGAACTTGATCTGTTTATGTTTTCACCTTTAGTTAACGTTTAGCTACCCAGGAGAATTGCCCTTAAATATATATCGGACTAAAAATGGAGCAAGATGTTATAAGGGTAATGGATTGATATAATCGTCGATATTTAGATTCCATCCTAGTTAGGGAACATTTGGTGATGAAGCACTTTAACTCCTTTCTTGAAATGGAAAATTAACTGTATTCTATTGGCGTGTGAAGAAGTCAGTTGACTTAGAAAACTTCTGATCGATCAATAAATAATATATTGATCATTGGTGCAGTAATATTAATGTTTTGTGAGGTGTGAAAGACTGATATTCATTCAGTTCTAACCGCTCCATATTGAAGAATAATTACAGGTGAAGTTGTGTATTGACAGAGAAAATCTGTATTTATCCTGGGCCAAGGATTAAAGAAATATATTTTAATCCATAAGAAAATATATTTGGAGCTTCCCAAGATTTAGGGATTTATTAATGTAAACATTTTAATCTAATTTTAAACATCAAAAAGGTGGTTTTCACTGTATATGGAAAATAAATTGGTTATGCGGAATATTTAAGGAAGACATTTGTATGGACTTAATTTGAGAACACGTATTTTGAAATAGAATGTTTGGACTTTACACGAGAATACAGCCAGAGTGGACTAACTGAATCAGTCGCGAAATAAATAGTGTGATCATGTACTATATCTGTTGGTGACGTATCAAAACGTAGAAATTAGAAAGAAACACCGGACTGGTATGTAATAAATATCACAGGTAAAGTACTATTACACGTAGCAGAATCCCATTATGTGAATACTGCATTCATACTGCATACTGCATTCATCGGCATACCGCATTCATACTGCATACTGCATTCGTCGGCATACTGCATTCATACTGCATACTGCATTCATCGGCAAGGTAAATATCAACATAAAAAAATCGTAATTTGTATCTTTATAAGTACATCACGGATTAAAAGAAATTGAATTTTTCCTTCGAAAGAATTCTATTCAAGACACGAAGTTGTAGTGTCGTGTTCATTGACGACACGTACTGAACAAATTAATTCCCATATTATTCTTTAAGAGTAATACAAAATGCATCATGGACAATCATACAAATTAAATGTTTACTGAGTCAAAATTAGATATCCAAGTACAGTCAGAGGAAGTAACAGATGTTAATGTGAAAACAATTTAGAAACGAGATATATGTCAGTCTTCTGAGAGATACAGCGCAGACGATTCTTCCAATCTCAGATCTGGAGAACCATGACAATTCTAGACTACTGCACAATGTATACTACATTAGAGAAAAGTGGATGAGATTCATTTTCCACTTTCTGCCTAAACGTGTCATTTGAACCTTCCAATATTTCAGCAGTTTGTAAAGAGAAAATAGGGACAGAAAAAAGAAAAATCGATAAGTTTCAATTCCTCCGTGCGTCGGTGTCAACATTCACAAGTGGCGTTTAATCCAACAACAAAATTTAATTAACTGCTGATTCAAATGGATTTTATTTGGCGTATATAAATCTATTTATATATAACTTTACCTTAACTTCATTTAAATCTGTTGAATGGCTTGTGTCAATTTTATTGCCGTGAATATCTTGAGAAATTGCGTATTCTACGCCCGATTCTAATAAATTGGATCAATTCAAGGAAGTTGGGCAGAGCTGTTTAGATTTCAATTTTGTATAGAGATATCTATAAATATATACAGCTGTGTTCATTTTCTAATGAACCACTAGATAACGATTACGGTATATATACTTATGTGAGCCGTGCGGGACCAAGGGATTCGTACATGAAATTGTCTCCTAGACAGGTCAAAAGGTAAGTCACTTTTTTTCTCGGCAATTATTATGTAATGTAATCATCTGATGCATTGCAAGAAATAGAAAGTAATATAGCATTTGTCAATGAAATAGAGATTACTGTAGCATTTTTCAATGAAATAGAGAGTAATGTAGCATTTGTCAATGAAATAGAGAAGAATGTAGCATTTGTCAATGAAATAGAGCGGAATATAGCATTTGTCAATGAAATAGTAACTTTCTCGGTGAGTAAAGCCTTTCCTCTCTAAAATAGACTACTTTCAGAGAAAGCGAGATCACTGTGTCATAGGAAACAGTTGTGTTGTTGTATTTGTATATAAGTTGATAACAAGACCTAATTGCATACCATGTTTATATCTACACTTTTTGAAATGTCCCATGAAAGATCATACCATGTTTATATCTACACTCTTTGAAATGTCCCATGAAAGAACATACCATATTTATATCTACACTTTTTGAAATGTCCCATGAAAGAACATACCATGTTTATATCTACACTCTTTGAAATGTCTCATGAAAGAACTATGTCGTGATCTGGTTTGAAATTGCCTAGAAGCTGCGCTTCTGCAAAACATACTTCTATGGACTTTTCTGTTCATAATTGATGAAAAAAATTCAAAGCATATAATTTAGTAAAGACACTAGTAGTGATCTGAGTTGTGTAAGTAGCGAAAATCAAGATCATGATATTTTCATAGAAATACTCAGCAGCCTTCCTAAATGACCGGTGACATGTTTTGTCTGACCATTAAGAGGATATATAGCTGTTGACGCTCATACCATCAAGAAGGTCACCAATGTACAGAGTACTCATTTTATCATTTATTATGTAATTTCTAACTCGTCCAGATAGCTAACGTGAAGAAATGTGGTTTGAAAAATCACCTGTATGTAGCCATATTGTCCATGCTATATAGAGAGATTCCATGGCCGTGTTTTGCCGGTGGTCTGACAAGGAACACGTTTAACTTTTTTCTTTGGTCGACCATTTTGTCGTCCTTTCTTGTTGTGTGTTACGTCATTGTTCCGAACAAAGTATAACCGAGAGTTGTCCTCGTTCGACAGAAGCAAACTCACACAAGATGCCGCAATATTCAGAGAATATGAACTAAATGAAGATGGCAGGGAGAGGTCGCCATCTCTGCTCCTACTCTACTGTGATATTGCCCGTGAAGAAGACCATGTCTCTGGTTGACTATTTTTTGGTCGAAATATACACCTTTGTTCAGAAAGGTAAAATTCAACCCCCGGGCTATTAATATATTCTTGCAGTAATTCAATATACCTGGATTTTTCTCTTTTCTCCCGATCCCCACCTGAAAAGCTAGATTTGAGATTTCAAAATCAGCGGTCTCAGGACTTCAAATAGATTCTGGGTATATACCCCTGTGATTCTTAATTTTAGTACATTCTATATTTCTTTTTATCAAACTTCTAACTAAAAAATTCTCTCTCTTCCACCCATACCCCAGTAGTGCTTCTAGCAGTAGTCCATTCACAATTGACTTCTACTCTTGATTTCATGATATGATGCAAGGAATCCTTACGTTATACAGTAAAGTGTCGAATATCCGGACGCCGATTATCACTATCAAGAATTATTAAAGACCATACCATGCAAATTTACCCACAGCTTTAAGTTGTATCGAATGCAGAAGATTTCAACTAAAGTGTTTGGAAAATGCATATCCCCGCGTTCCACCCTCAACATATGTGATCGTGGATTCTAGCCCCAGGGGGTAAGAATAGACTCAGGTGGCAATTTTAGTTGCATATATGACTTTGTCTTTTCGTGCCCAGTAATTGTATATATGGGTATAGGCTTGGGATTTCAATTGTTTCAAAGTTATGACGCAGGGGCAAAGTCCCTGAGGCTTAGGGAATGACTCCGGGAGAAGTGTCAGTTGGATTAATAAATCTGTATTTTCATGCCCAGTAAGTGTACCCATTCAAACCCCCATCTAATATATGTTGTCACAAGAGTCGATAATCACATGCACCAGTTCTCAAACATGCTAGTCTCATAATTCGGGAGTTATTTTGAATTTAGGTAAAACAACCTTCACCACAACCACCCTCACCAACCAACCCCATCCCGCAGAGGCTGTTTAAAAATTTTAAATTGTGCACATCTAAAGATCACTTCCAACCATATTCCAAAGTTTGAAATTTCCATTAAATTAGATACAAACTGCGTCATGCATGCAGTCAGGGACTATCTGCGTCATGCATGCAGTCAGGGACTATCTGCGTCATGCATGCAGTCAGGGACTATCTGCGTCATGCATGCAGTCAGGGACTATCTGCGTCATGCATGCAGTCAGATACTATCTGCGTCATGCATGCAGTCAGGGACTATCTGCGTCATGCATGCAGTCAGGGACTATCTGCGTCATGCATGCAGTCAGGGACTATCTGCGTCATGCATGCAGTCAGGGACTATCTGCGTCATGCATGCAGTCAGGGACTATCTGCGTCACACTATCCAGATACCTTATATATAAATATATATATATATATATATATATATATATATATATATATATATATATATATATATATATATATATATATATATATATATATATAGAGAGAGAGAGAGAGAGAGAGAGAGAGAGAGAGAGAGAGAGATTATAACCTCTTCTTTGCAATGCTTTGTACAGAGATTTCTCTCTCTCTCTCTCATTTTGGTCGTATCTGAGTTTTGTACAAATTGTATGTAATAAAGTGTATGTTGATTTATATTTTAGCAGCTGTGTTGTAATTAATAATGTCCCTTTCGCTGGATGCTGAAACGCGGGTAACGAAAAGATCTACATTTGTTATTTCTCTCAGTAATTCATGTTAGTCATACAATGTTGTCCGTACACAACCTTGATAAAGAATTGCAATTAACTTCATTGTAAATTTCTATTTACTTATTTTTTTTCATCCTTGACATAACGAGTATTATCAAATTTAATATTTTCACATTATAAGAACGATTTCAAATTCAATTTGTATAAAGACAATAAGACATAAAATTGGCTTCAGAGCACGTTATCTTTACTCTTGTCAGCCTCTTAAGGTGTAAACAATTGAGATCCATGAAAATTATTTGTTAAAAATCAGTCTTACTACCTATGTGACTAATAAACACGTCATTGAGCAGGGAAGTCTATGCTACTTTTTCTGGCGTGTGTTTTTCTTTTTTATTCATGAATTTAAAAACATTCCGCTACTTTACATTGTACAAAAATTCAGCCTTGCTGACACATCCATTCCGGGGGTTTGTACACAAATAACAAAACAGCCACTGCCTAAAGAAACTGATCAGTGGTTATGAATGTATTAGACAACATAAGGCACATTGCTGACCAGCATGCGATGATCCATTAGTCAGCAATCAATAGACATAGGTCAAAAGAGCTAATAGGTAAGGTCAGACAAATTTGCATACCGGTAGAAATATATGCATTGGTCAGCATTTTTTGAGCAATGACTATTCTAAAATCCAATGTACATGTACAGTTTTAGTGATTTATAAAACTGTACTACCTTCCTCTTATTTCGGTTGAAGTTAATCAACCAATGTGACAGTGATTTATTGTTATGTTAAACGTATTTGATCCTCTTCTTCGTGCGCCTCACCCGGAGAGAACTTAACACAAAAGAGAAAACTCATTTTTCTGCCTTTGCCAAAAACAAAGTGAATTGAATCACAATATTTCATTGAACAAAATCATCAATGCGCAGAGATTGTACCTCTAGAGTGTTATAGATCACTATCAGATATTGTACCTCTAGAGTGTTATAGAGCGTTAACAGATATTGTACCTAAAAAGTGTTATAGAGCGCTATCAGATATTGTACCGCTAGAGTGTTATAGAGCGCTAGCAGATAGTGTACCTCTAGAGTGTTATAGAGCGTTATCAGATATTGTACCTCTAAAGTGTTATAGAGCGCTATCAAATAGTGTACCTCTAGAGTGTTATAGAGCGCTAGCAGATAGTGTACCTCTAGAGTGTTTTAGAGCGCTATCAAATAGTGTACCTCTAGAGTGTTTTAGAGCGCTATCAGATATTGTACCTCTCGAGTGTTTTAGAGCGCTAGTAGGTATTGTACCGCTAGAGTGTTATAGAGCGCTATCAGGTATTGTACCGCTAGAGTGTTATAGAGCGCTATCAGGTATTGTACCGCTAGAGTGTTATAGAGCGCTATCAGATATTGCACCGCTAGAGTGTTACAGAGTGCTATCAGATATTGTACCTCTAGAGTGTTATAGAGCGTTGCAGATATTGTACCGGTAGAGTGTTATAGAGTGCTAGCAGATATTGTACCCCTAGAGTGTTATAGAGTGCTATCAGATATTGTACTTCTAGAGTGTTACAGAGTGCTAGTATTATTTTCAAAATACTTCTGTCAGTAAAATAGTATTATTTGTTAACATATATGCGGTAGGTAAGATTGTACTTTGCACATCAACTTTGCGTAATATACACATTCGTCTTCATAGATAGATAGATACTCTGTGTGTGTGTGTGTGTGTGTGTGTGTGTGTGTGGAAATTTGCTTCTATAATTTGGGTTCGGGCGCTCGTGATTGTGATCAGAGCGATACCTGAAGTTACTCGGGTTGGGGGGGGGGGGATTCTATTCCAGCTTGGAACGAATTATAACTTTCTAACCTGTTTATTATATAGGTGTTACTTATAAATGTTTTCCAATTGTTTTTGTATGTATACATGTCATGCGGGATCCATGTACAAGCGCTTTCCTCTCCCTTTGGTATCAAGGTGTAAATTGTATTTCATGTATATACCTTGCGCCTCTAAAGTGAAATCAAAGAAATTCGTACATGTAGCTGACTTTTAAGTTTCACATATCTAGTATGTTGGTACACGTGCAACTTGAACCTTTCCTTCTACCTTGGTTCATCATTTTTTGTTTTCTGGAAGAGCGCATGGCTGAATGGGTTCGGGCGCTATAACATACCAGCTGGGCGATAGGTGCCATTACCCGCGACACGGGTTCGATACCTCGTATGGACATGACTCTATAACATATATATATATATATATATATATATATATATATATATATATATATATATATATATATATATATATCACAGATGGACTGATAATGAACGTGTCCCAATAAAAGAAATATTCCTCACTCTCCTTTTGAAGTTATTACTATTACTATTATTATTATTATTATTATTATTATTTTATTACTTCGTCTTTCCAGCATTTGCTCTTGTAAATGCATTCATCTTTTTTCTCCTGGTAGTTGAAATTATATCTGGAATGTAAAGCCTAGAAGCAAAAATATTGCACCGCTTTAGATGGCGCCCGTGGGTGACCTAAAATTCCGATTAAAATCGAAATCTACTTATCAATATATAGATAACAAGCACCAAAACGAGTTCCGTTTCAGCTGACCTTTCGTTCACCAATCATATTACAGCTTTCTTAGAGCTGAAAGTGAAAAATATCATTCGGAACAACAACAAAATTCCAACTATAACTCTCCCAAAACACAGAAGCAACGTTTAATCTGTCAGGCTACAAGAAATAAGTGGACAAAAAATTCCAAAGGTCAGAGCCTGTCAGATCTTCGTTATGTGGGACATCTCGATTTTAATCAGATTGGTGACACCAATTTGTCTTAATGATGTACGTAAACAGGCTTCACTAAACAGTAAGGCGGTAACGTGTTTCTATATTACATCCAACCCATTTTCTTGCAAACATAGATTCAAAATCTAATTTTTAGACATGTTGCTATTTTCTTTCTTTTTCTTTAGTTTTCACCTTTTCCTTGTTCTGAAATGTTTGCTTCTCTGTGCCATGATATAAATGTTTTATGTTCTACGCGTGTGACTCTTTGAGTTTTATTTGTGTATGTAATGATTCCTATGGAAGACTTTGCCTAAGTCGTTGAATAAGAAAAGTTTTGTCCGCGCCTGCCTCATTTTCCAGCTATTGTGTGAGTATGTATGTACACACACACACACACACACACACACACACACACACATATATATATATATATATATATATATATATATATATATATATATATATATATATATAGCAAGAGTGAGAGAGTGCAGCAGGGTGGGGGACACAAATAAAAATCTTTTCCAATGCACAAGACCATTGAGAGATCGCTTTTGTCAAGGAAAGGTTATAGAGGAAACAAACATGCCAATGCACGGGACTGCAACTCTGAGAAACTGGGCAAGCGCATTCGAGACCCACATATACCTTCTTCAAGGCAAGCAATTACTAACACAAAAACTTTAAACAAAAAATGTACATTTCCGTTCTGTTGTGTTATTGAAACCAAAATCAAAGAATATAATCCTAATATTTAGATCACCTGCTGGCAAGTCAAATCGAAAAAGGGTGTGATTGCCAAATTGAGATACCTCATTTGCCCAATATGTAAATAGTTCAAAGTATACAGTTTTCTGCTTTTTTTTAGGATATATTAAGATTTTCCTGCAATGCGTGCAGTTGAATATGCCATAAGTACTAAATAAAGACATATATTTTAAGGCTCGAAAATTTTCGATCAGATTTCAAGTTAATCCGATTTAGACTCCATTGTATGGGACAAGCTAGCTGTATTTGGCAAGCTAGCTGCATTTGACAAGCTAGCTGTATTCGACAAGTTAGCTGTATTTGACAAGCTAGCTGAGCGAAAAGATCTTGTGGACTCTTTAGATTCATACAATGGAAAATACTCGTTAGTAAGAGTAAAGATTATTATTAGTATATCGCTTCAATCCAGACAATTTTACAGGTACAGTATGCACATCATTTATACACCAAGCATTCAGTAATCAAGCATATGCAGTGTCTGGTGGATGGAGAACATGTTTGCTATGATCAAATCCTATAACTCGCTCAGTTACTTGTAATGGACAATAAAGCATTTTCAATTAGAAATCTTAACGAAATAGTGCTTAAATCAATGTCTACAATTAAAGATGTGTATGTATCCATGTACATGTATGTTTGTTTGATTTACTGAATTGTCTGTGAGTGCTTTAAATACACATTCATATGTATACCTACCCTAAAGATGTTACTCTCTCTCTCTCTCTCTCTCTCTCTCTCTCTCTCTCTCTCTCTTTCTCTGGATATCAACTTTTATTAATTATATTTGTCAAGCTCACAAATAACCCTCTCATGTACATCAAAGACAGACTTTTTCTCTCTATATGTAAAATACAAAGAGAAGTTTGCCTTCTTAAATGCGATAAATTGAACTTGGATATGCTGGTGGAGCCTATTGACACTAATGTTAAGGCGTTGGACTTGTGACAACAATGGTGCGGGTTCGATTTCTACCATCTGACCATCCCCAGTGAGCTACTGTGATTTGTCCTTGGGCAAGACACTTTACTCTACTAACCTCTGCACAATATAGTCTGCAATATATTGCTGTACCGTAAAACACCAAAACCTAAACTGGATACGCGGTTTGAAGGTTTTGTTTGAAAATACTACCTTACACTTCATATGTTCATAATGTGAATGTGGATAATATCTAGTGCGTAACGTCAATGTTGAGAATAAAAGACATCTCCTTGACTGGAGTATGGTGTCATAAGAAAATTCGCATAGAAATCTTTTGAATGCAGGCGCACTAGTCATACCTAAACCAGAGGTTACAATGACGTATTGTATTTTTCACTATTTGTTGCACCAAATATTATCCACATGACCAAATATTATCCACATGACCAAATATCCTCCACATGACCAAATATTATCCACATGACCAAATATTATCCACATGACCAAATATCCGTGTTTCTTGACAACTAAGCGTAAACAACGTATGCTTTAATTTCTCTCTCAACATACTCATGTATTTTTTTTTCTTCCTTTTTTCCAGGCTTATGGAACGAGCTGGGGTTGACCCACATAGAGCCAAAAGTATGCCATGGCTTGACAATGACCGGGATCACTTTACGCATCACGCAGAGTATCTACAACGCTTGTCCAAGCTTCGCGAAGAGCTCGTCAACCAAGAACAGGTTAATTTGGCAAATGCACTGGAGAGACTGCACATGCGCAGTTATGGGCGGGAATATATTTTTAGCCGACCCAAACCAAAAGGTCGACACTCTCGTCGCGCTGAGACTCAGAAAAGGAAATCACTTATTACAACGTTTGAACAGTTCCAGCGCATGCGTCCTAAAAGAACGCCACCGTTGATAATGCCCCTCGAAGGAAAACAACTTCTGGGACCGACAGAACCTGAAAAGGACAGTGTTGAGACAAAAGAGCAACCAACACCGCAACAGTTGCGGAAATCAGTAAATGAAAGCGTTCGTATAAATCTGGACAGATTGGTGAATCATAATGCGAGCATACCTTCCATCAACAGAAACGCATCAACGCATAGAGATATTATAGTAGAAAATGCCCAATCCAAGAAAAATTCACATGCTTTGAAAAATAATTCTTCTCACGTTGGAAATGGCTATCATATTGAGGACAGATATAATTTGAGAAAGACATTAAGGCATCCACAGCGGACAAATAGGCAAGATTTGGAGGACATGATCTTGGCTCCACAATCATCTCAACTCGACAAAAGTGACGATGACAGGATGCATTCAGATTACTACTGCGTTTATTACATTCCCGTGCCGTCGCCGGTCCAGACAGAGGATGACGAAACATATATGTCACTTCCATCTCTTCCAACCAGCAGTAGCATTCAGAGTGACGACCGAATGGGGCGTCACTCACTTCCGCCCGACATGAGGTATTACGATCATAGAGCATTACCGCGAATTACAGATTTTTCAAGTTCTATGAATCCCTATCCCATCTCTGCTTGTAACGAATCCTGCCCTATGTTTGTGTCGGGAAACAAAGTGGAGTCGCATTCACATAACCAGCCGTACGAAAATGATGAGTTAGCATCACTGGCATCGTTTCGGTTTGAGAGTAAAGGTGGGCGGGAAAAAAAATCCAGTAAAAATGGCGGCCAAAGATCTGAGCACAAACCTGAGACTGAAAGAGGTTCCTACGTATTCGAGAAGAAGGGTAGGAAGCAGATTGTAGTGTCCATGCCGGCTATTGTGTTTAATGCCGTGCAAACATCCGACGATCTTAAGAGAGGACCACCCAGCCCTGAGCCCGGCCAGGGATCACTGTTAAAAGCATTCAAAAAGAAAGAGATTCGCCGGCGTGAACTTACTAATTTACTTGAAGATGTGAAGGAATTAAACAAAAGGACTGAAAGTCTTACTGAAACCGCAGCATCACACGTATAGTGTTAGAGTAACAGTGTAAGACAAATTTTCAAGAACTGCATCCCACGTATAGTGTTAGAGTAACAGTGTAAGACAAATTTTCAAGAACTGCATCCCACGTATAGTGTTAGATTAACAGTGTAAGACAAATTTTCAAGAACAGCATCCCACGTATAGTGTATGACTACCAGTGTAAGACAAATTTTCAAGAACAGCATCCCACATATAGTGTTAGATTAACAGGCTAAGACAAATTTTCAAGAACAGCATCCCACATATAGTGTTAGACTATCAGTGTAAGACAAATTTTCAAGAACAGCATCAAACGTATAGTGTTAGACTAACAGGCTAAGACAAATTTTCAAGAACAGCATCCCACATATAGTGTTAGACTATCAGTGTAAGACAAATATTCAAGAACAGCATAACATACTGAGTGACTTTAACGTTCGTTTCTATCCCCTGCACTAATGTAAATCGCCACTGAAGGTGCTGGTGACATAGTATTTGAGTGTATCGCTTGATTACACATTTCTTCCATGAAATACGAACGCGGGATAGAAGTAAAATGGTGAGATCTACATTATATCAATAACGACAGGAAAAAATTTGACATTCATTGAATTATCATGTATTCTTTCTGTACAAAAAAAACAACAAAAAAAAAAAAACATTGTAACTGAAGCATGTAGCAGATTTTAGACTGGTTTGTGGTTTTCATCTCACTTTTTCGGATGAAAAGTCATCCAGTCAAAGAAATGAGTAGGTTTGTTTTAAAATAGATATGTATGAAGGTAATAAGAATTAGTGGAAGCATGCTACATACCTATGACATTATGTCATGCTTACACGAGTATTTCTGCTTTAGAAACCATGTCTTTCATTTATCACATTTTTGTTTTCCACACGGATATTTATTTACCTACATAACATTATTTGGTCTTTTCAAGTGCTATATTGTTTGACGAAGTGAAGCCTAAAGTATGATACAATGACGTAGTGATACAATGACGTAGAAAGATATTTCCCGTTGCCTAAAAAAAAAAAAACCCTGTAAAATAAGCCCTTCGTCGCAATTTATTCTTCTCTACTAGAAACATAATTTAAATATTTAGTAATAAATTTTCATTTCTGATTACCTCTTCTACTTGCAATCTTAATTACTAATGATGGTATAAACTCTTTATTACATATGGCGAAAATTGCAACATCTTTATAAAGATTGTTTTTCAAACCACGTATGTCTTCCAAGTTTAATGTCATGGTTCAGTTGAATCCAAGTTGAGTATACATATGACGAACACTTACAGGTAATTGACAAGCCGAATGACCAATCACTGCTGACCATGTACCAACCACGTTAAATATGAAATGAGATACGGACTCTTTCCGTCACTGAAGCGTAGAATCCAGCAGGAGAACAATTGTTTGCAGGGCTTTAAAATTGTGCTTTTGAGAAAAGAAAACTTAAATAAACATTATCCATATATATCAGAAGAACGAAAACTTACATAAACATTATCCATATATATATATATATATATATATATATATATATATATATATATATATATATATATATATATATATATATATATATATATATATCAGAGTAAAGAAAAATTACATAAACATTATCCAAATAGATCATCTTTTTTGCTTCCAAGAAATTTTTGTGTAGAAAGTCAAAATACTGTTGGTGACTGTTACTGTATCTACATACATTTACTACGCTCAACATCTTTTATTTTCTTCTTAAAATGTTAAACTTTTTTATTTGTTTTGTATTTGAAATAGATATAATATTGAACCACAATTAAAAGTATCTTCCGAAAAAAAAATCTCAATCTTACCAATCCTGTGCCTGAAGAAATTAAATTGTCAATGAAGAAATTGCATTGTCAATGAATAAATTGCATTGACAATGACGAAATTACATTTTCAATGAAGAAATTGCATGGTTAATGAAGAAATTACATTGTCAATGAAGAAATTACGTTGTTAATGAAGAAATTACATTGTCAATGAAAAAATTACATTGTCAATGATTGCTTTAAAAAGTAATCTGGCTTAATAAGTTAAATTATTTTATACCTACGAAAGTGTTTGTATTTTATGTACGCGAATCTGGCAAAACATTCACTCGTCATGGAGTCCTTTGTTCATTTGTGTATAATTCGTAATCACTTACTTTTTTCTGATTGAGTACATGCACAGAAAGCTATCAATTTTTTCTGATTGAGTACATGCGCAGAAACCTAATACTTTTTTTGATTGAGTACATGCACAGAAAGCTATTACTCTTTTCTGATTGAGCACATGCACAGAAAGCTATTACTTTTTTCTGATTGAGTACATGCACAGAAAGCTATTACTTTTTTCTGATTGAGTACATACGCAGAAAGCAAATACTTTTTCTGATTGAGTACTTACGCAGAAAGATAATAGTTTTTTCTGAGTCTAAATATTAACCATAACATTAGGGAAAGCATTCCAACCATTACCCTTTTTCTTAGAGTTTCAGACCTTCCGTAGTGTTCCGGCAAATAATTGAACCTGCAAAAGCACGTATAATTTATATTTTTATTTGACATTTACATATCCTATTTCTTATTTACATATAATAAAATGTAACCATGTGGTTTTAGTAAACCGTTGTCAACGCTGACAGTTTCCTTGTACATTTACTTTTAACCGTAATTTCAGAGGATTAATTGATTTGTAAGCGAATAGAATCTCCAATGATGCGACCATACTGCACTTGTAAACATAAAAACCATGCTTTTGACCACATATTGACTTTATAGTATGATATGGTTGGTCATATATGTGACTTATGTATATTTTCTTTGGGATCATGATTTGAGGTAGATAATTTTATAGTAATGCAAATCATAAGGCCATAAAATACCCATATGGATGTCCTTCTCTATTGTCTCTACCAGGTCGAGGCCAAAAAAGTACCTTCTCTCAACAGCGGCAGTGCGCTCATATTATTGTATATAACATAAATAACCTACTTTTGTGCGTTTCCTCCTGTTCCAGGGACAGACATGTACTGTTGCTGCTCATGTCAGTCAAAATCTCACCATTAAGCATATATTATGCTCCCAGGTAGTGCTCGTTCTACAGCGGCAGCTAGACTCGTCATTGTTTGAAAAACATGTATAAGCACATGCCACTTGTTGTTATTGGTCATGGACTTTAAGCATCATGTTCTTTCTCGAGCAAGCTATACCCAATAGGTGTACGGCTAGGGCCCACTGGGTTTGTAAATGTCACGTTGAATAAGGCATCCGCTGCTGCGCTCAATCTGAAACGATAGTTTTTGGCCGTATGAAATATGGTTGATTTTAATTTCGAGTGGAAAAAAGGAATAAACTTCAGCAGTTTTTCGCATTGATTACAATGCATGCCTAAAAGAATCGTGGAAATATAAATAGTATCCATCGCGTATCTTTTTAGATTGTAATGTGTATATACTTCTCTTCACAAATTTGTAAATACGGAGAGGTCAAAAACATCTTCATATAAAGCAGTAAAATTTTCACCGAAGACAAACGTTTTTCAAGTTTTTGAAGTTACGCTAAATATAAAGAAACTGTCATATTCATTCGAAGACTAGAAAAAGTTGTTAAGAGAGATCTTTTGGGCTTCAAAGGCAAGGAGAGTTTCGTTCGCTTAGACATAGCAGCGAGAGAAAAATAGTCAATTTTATACATGTATTTCTTCAACGTCAAAAAAAGGCTTTACAATCGACTACTGCAGCTTTAATACTGAAAAGAGAAATAAAACATATGTAATTACTTGTTTTTTTCAATTTATAAACTCTAATATGTATTTCCTTTAGTTCAGACTTGTGTGCTTATTCCATTGGGAGATTTCTGAGAAATGTCAGACGTTTTTACTGAAACATTTCCACGCACAAGTCAAACACAAAGCAGATCATGGGAAAGACAAGTCACAGGTCGTTAATAATGCATGTGGCCCCCGTTGTTGTTAATGCAAACCCTAAGGCGCCTTTTCATTGGCCGGATATGGTTCTGAATAACGGCAAGTGGGATTCGATCCTACTCCTCGAATTCCTCGATAAGGGCATCTTTGAGAGCTCTCTGTTTGTGGCTAAATCTTCTTTATCTTCTGCCCAGTAAACCCCGAATGTATTCTAGTGAAGACATCTCAGGAGACAATGCAGGTCATGACAATGTCATGTATTCTAGTGAAAACATCTCAGGAGACAATGCAGGTCATGACAATGTCATGTATTCTAGTGAAGACATCTCAGGAGACAATGCAGGTCATGACAATGTCATGTATTCTAGTGAAGACATCTCAGGAGACAATGCAGGTCATGACAATGTCATGTATTCTAGTGAAGACATCTCAGGAGACAATGCAGGTCATGACAATGTCATGTATTCTAGTGAAGACATCTCAGGAGACAATGCAGGTCATGACAAAACCACAACATTCAGACATCTGAGGTGATCCTAAGTAAATCTGATTGTGTTCGACCTCGAATAGTCGTGAAAAGCAAGGAAAGCAACACTGCAGCTGCGAGAATTTTATTATGATATCGCTGTACATCGATTATCATCGATCACAATGAGTTGAGTTATGTTACGGTATTTTACATCACCCTACACCTTGACACTACCTGCCGCACACGTGCATCGACGTACTGTTTGCTGAGCCGACGAGAAAATCGAACTCCTCCATAAGCCAAGTGTAGACAAAATATTAACTCGTCCATAAGCCAAGTGTAGACAAAATATTAACTCGTCCGAAAACGAAACAATTTCCCATCGCCTCTGAAGCCAACACTAAAGTATTCTTGCATAGTTAAAAGAAAATTACCTCCCTTTGCTACTAAATTGTGTATGTCTACTGGAGCTATGTCCCTTGATGCAGGAAAGAAAAGTAGATAATCGCATTTAGTTTGACAGATTGACTCGGATAACTAGAAGCTATCCCATTCCAAATAACAAAATATTAATGTTCCTCCTTTTTGGTGATGAAAGAAACAACTTTGTCAAGGAATTTAGAGAGGAGATGATTTCAAGTATTTTGTTTTTAAAATCGTTTATTTGCAGTGAAAAGAAAGGTATGTTTACCATACCAGTACTCACAGAGATCAAATACATGTATTTTTACATCTTTATTAAAGCATGAATAAAACTTCCATAAAATCAGAAAAATTATCACGCTCAGTTCTAAATTAATAAAGTGTCATAGATGTTCCACATAATATGATATATATTTATTTATCTAAGGTATAAATCTGCAACAAATAATAATAATAATAATAATAATAATAAATTTGGTCAAAATAGGGCATATATTTTTACGTTTGGCTTTGGCTTTCCCTTTGAGGGATTTAACGCCATTTTTCAGCACGTGATAGGCTATATATGGCGGCCAGTGTATTTGGTGGAAAAAGAACCCGGAAGGACCCCGGGAAGAACCACCGACCCACGGGAAGCTATTGGCAAGCTTTCTCACATACCCACGTTGGTGTTTTAAGTTTGAAGCATAGGATTGTTTTACAGGAAGATATTCACGGCAGAGTTTATGAGTTTATGCTTACCTTCTCTTGATTTTGATGACGTAACCGATGGGGACGAAAGAAAGAAAAGTGAAATAATTTGACAAATATTTTAAGATAAGGGGGAATAAAGTAAGTTACTTATATTTTCGAAGCAAGTGTTCCACGTAAATATCCACATCTTAATAAATATTATTGAAATTTAAAACGCATAAAATGTTATATAATTAATAGAGAATTCAACGTTTTAATTAAGGTTTTAAATAATTAAATTTAAATTCCCAGAGAATTTTAAAGGGTACATTTAGTTTAAGTACATCACATCCAAAGCTTCCACATGTGACTTTCTGAATTTTATGCTGGTGCGTGGAAGACGGACGGGACACTCTTTTAAAAAAACTGCACTGCAAAATATAAATTATTCGGTATAATAAACAATTTATTGCCCCTGTTGGGGGACGACATGAAGATTTGTTCACCCGCGACAAATCATGTTCCACTCTGGCTTCACCCTCGTGGACAATAATTTACCTTGAATGAACAAATATTTATATCTCTCTAGTAGTATAGTGTGACGATCTAGGGACAAACGGGAGCCACATGTTAAACAGGGCCAAAACGTTCTGGTGACAAACGTGATTTTAACATTAGGCCGTCAATTTTATTTATTTATTTATTACCGGTGTATGAAGTAAATTTTCTCCGGTTAGATTGCGAAAACCATGTCAGGCAAAATAATTTGGCGTGTGCCAGATCTAAAATATGTTACAATTCTGCTAGCGTACTGTTAGATCACAGTTTCATTCATCATTTTGATACAAATTAAAGAAGAAACCACCAAAGAGTGATAAACACACTGACCGCCTTTGAGTGTTTTTTTTTTTGTTGTTGTTTTGTTTTTTTTTGTTGTTGTTGTTTTTACTCCCAAGGTCAATATACTTGTGACCGTTGGACGCATAGTGTTTTGGCATAATTTAGTGTGCTAAAGTTAATTTTGGGTTCCGTTTTTGAAAACCACCAAATTAAAGTGTGTGTGTTTGTGTGTGTGTGTGTGTGTGTGTGTGTGTCTTTCTGTCTTTCTGTCAATGTGTGTGTGTCTGTGTGTGTGAAACAGAGAGAGAGAGAGAGAGAGAGAGAGAGAGAGAGAGAGAGAGAGAGAGAGAGAGAGAGAGAGATGTCTATTTGTAATAGTGTAGCATTATGTGTCTGTCGGCACTCTAAATGAAATGCCGGATTATATTTGTCTTGATAAATATATGGACATAAAATGGGTGTATCATAACAGGATTGCCTTATAAACAAAACTAACTTCTCTATCTTTTTTACCACCCTATGATCCCTCTTATAAATCAAGTATAAATCTCTACCTCCATCTATAACGCCCCTCCACTCCCCTACTCTACTATTTTGAACAAAACTACCACCCCATTCAAACTGGCAGGATGTAAAAGAAGGGGTATACAAAATAGAATTTAAAACCCTTATCAATAGCAATACCTCTCCCTAGTCTCCATTAGCACCTTAAAATTACCTATTATCAATGAAATCTCTATCCACGTCTATAATGTCCCTAAACTCTTCTTATTAAACACAGCTACCATCCCCTTTACTATTATCATAATCCCTATAATATTACTAGTGGAGTGTAAGAGGAAATAAAAGTAGGCCACCGTCGTATTTGTGCGGCATTATAGGACAAGGAAAAAATAACATTAGGTTACCCTTTTTATGAGTTTCTGAAGACAAGCGTAAATCCTTTGTTATCAATGTTCTTTGGTATATTTTTTCATTGATCAGTTTTTAAAAATCAGTGTTATATTTTGAAATATTATGGAATGAACGCAGTTTGATTTGCCGTATGTGCCACAGAATTCGCTACTTTACTGTCAGTTAGTCGAGCCTGCATTAAAACTGGCAAATTTTCATTCATCCAACTCGAATATATTTTGTAAACGGATTGGCAGTTACTGTATGCCCCAGCACAGTGTAAAAACGCGTCTAACTCTGTCTCCGTCTCAAAGAAAATGGGCCAAAATCTACCATAAAGCTTGGAAATGTTCATTCATCAAGTTCTAAGATAATTCTGTCGCCGTCTGAAAGAAAATGAGCCAAAATCAGGTTATAAACTGTAACAAATAAATCTAGCCAACGAAATTGCTTACAATGACGACGTGTTTTGCTCTAGATTCGAGACAAGCAATCTTAATATTTTTCAAACTAGCGAAATTGGAATCAAGCTAAGATTTCGTGTACTGTAACATTTTTGTATGTGCTATTTTTTTTAAAAAAACGAAAAGCATCGGATATGAATTTTTTTCGCCAAGCTAAAGAGGGATTGTAGAATTTATCGGTTCGAATTTTGAAACTAAAGTAACAAAGCCTTCTATTTCACCTAATCATTTCGACTGCGGCAAATTTGAGAGGGGTGTCTTAAAGTGGAACAATTATGATTTAAATCTAAATCATTCTATAGAAAGCTCAAGTGTGTGTGTGTCTGTCTGCCTGTCTGTCAATGGGTGTTTGTCTAAGTGTGTCTTTGTGAAGAGAGGATGGGGCCTTTCGGGCTAACACTATAACTGTAGGCAGTCGGCCTCCTTGGTGACTGTATGAGAGAGAGAAAAAGAGAGTGTGTGTAGGAGAGACAGACAAAGATGTGTATCTCAAAGTGGGTGTGAGTGAATATCTAATTTATTTTTAAGAAAACAAATCAAGACACCTACTTTTTATGGTATATATTTCCTCTGAATAAATTAGCAATAAAATTTGAAGAAAACATTCCAAACAATTCACATTCATAAGAAATCTTATCCTGGTAAAATCCCACAAGAGTGAATTCCATCCACGCTATAATATTTATTTGCCAAGCGTCAATATAATATTCTAAACCACATCTTAATGTCAGTTAGTCGAGTCTGCCATAAAACTGGCAAATGTTCATTCATTCAATTCTATGTCAGAAGCTGTTTGTTTTTTTTTTTTTTTTTTTTTTTTTTTTGTTTTTTTTTAAACGGACTGAGTTAACTTATGTAAACACGTCTAACTCTGTCGCCATCTGACCACGTAATCGCAAGATCCCCAAATTCTAAACAAGAATTATTCTTATTCACATACTTTACAATTTTATGGTGATGCTAAGGAAAAGACGAAGGTAATTTACATTTTGCCAGACAGGTGGCGTTCTGTTTACATATGATTCGCCTCATCTGCATGTCTCGAATCTAAAGCAAAAACACTTCGTCATTATAAGCGATTTCATTGGCTAGATTAATTTGTTACAGTTTATGACCTGATTTTGGCTCATTTTCTCCCAGACGGCGATAGAGTTATCTTAGAACTTGATGAATGAATATTTCCCAGTTTTATGGTAGACTCGACAAACTGACATTAAGTTGTGGTTTTAGAACATTATTTTGACGATTAGAAATAAATATTAGTATGTGGATGCAATTCAATTCTGACTCAGAATCAGGGGATGATTTTGTCAGAATTATAGAATATACAAAAATGTAATGTTTTCTGCATAATTTGAGTGTGCAGATTCAAAAATGAAGCCATCTTTATGATCTCTTTTCAAATAAATTCACAGGAAGAATTCAAACACATGTACCGTTCACCATTTTTAATATTGGTCTTTGGCACTTTTTGTAAATTCTTGACTTCATGTTATTTCAAGCTGAAATTTGCATATTTCTTACATATGTTTATATAGAAATGTTTTGTGAACATTCAGCTTTAAGAATAAATTGACTTTTTATATGTTCCAGGTAATTCAGAAGCCCCCCTGTGCCTTTTTATCAAGCAACGCCCCGCCCCTTAACGTTTCTGCATGAAACACTATATTTTTCAGTCATACACAAGTTGAAAGTATATGTTGCTCTTAAAATGGAACCTTTTCTGCATAATTTGAGTGTGCATAATTCACAAATGAACCCATCTTTATGATATCTTTTCAAATAAATTCACATGAAGCATTCAAACACATGAGCTGTCCACCATTGTGAATATTGGTCTTTGGTCACTTTTTGCAAATTCTTGACATCATGTTATTTCATGCTGAAAGTTGCATATTTCTTACATATGGTTATATATAAATTTTTGTGAAGATTCAGCTTCAAGAATAAATTCACTTTTTCTATGTTCCAGGTACTTCTGAAGCCTTTCAGTTCCTTTTTATCACACGCCCCCCCCCCCCAACATTTTTGCATGAAATACCATAATCATGAGTCATACACAAGTTTAAACTGTATGAGATTCTTAAAAGCAATAGTGCAAATGCATTACAGTGTTCTTGTACATATATACATTGATCTGAAATCACAATTTAGTAAATAACAATTGCCATTTTAGAATTTAGTTATGATAAGATATTTTTGGTCAGTTTTCATATCTGTAAAATAAAATCAATGACAAAAAAACATAAAAATAACTTACTTTGAATACTTCCACAATTCTATTTCTGGCACTGATTTGGTTCTCAAGAAATAGTTATGATTATGTTTTTGTTTAAATAGAGAAATACTACAGATCGATTTTCTGTTCTTTATGATGACAATATTCATATTTATATTCACAAAAAATGGTATGAAATGAATTTTTCATTTTTCAAAATTCTGAAAATAAGTTTAACTTTTATCTCTTTTTCGCCCCTACTAAACATGAACATTTTAATTTGAATACCAGTGTCTCTAGATAAGAATCCTACCTAGAGCAGATGACCTGACAATGATAATATCTAAGTAATCACAATCACACATATTTTCAATATCATTATCACCCGTCAAGTCTCTAAGCTCGAAATTACATTACATAACAAAAGTTGTACCAAAATGTTATAATAAATTTGGTATAATGAATGACAATACGTTTGTATAATCTGATTCCTTTATATAAACGTCTGCCCTTTCATAAAATCAAGTTTTCGTGTGTTGTTGAACCCAATTTATGTCGTGTTGCTCTCATTGTTTCCATTTTGTACGTACCCATGTGCCGGGAAGAGTTACCGTTCTTGCTGGGTTTTCCGCAAATATTCGCACATATTTTACCATTATTCTCGTAAAAATAACTCTAAAGTATTTAAAAAGTAGGCATAGGTGAGCGTATATGTTCGTTTATTTACTTTTTCTGCGTTTTGAAAAAATCGGTTTTCATTTATTTACGCCGAATATGTTGTACAAAAGGCCCAATGTCATATACGCTAAATATAGACATTTGACCTTTCAACCATGAATACATTCGGATATAATAATATCGGCTTTTTACATACGAAAGCGGAGAAAGTACATGGTGTAATGAGTTTGACATTTTGAGAAAATGTTAATCTTGATCGCCAGCACCCTCTAGAGGCGGCGCCTGTTGCTATTCTGAGAAGTTTACAAGGATCGGATCTCCTATGGATGTGAATTTTTTGGAACGTGATCTTGAATTTCATTGTGATTTTATTCAAAGGGAATGTATGCCATAGAGAGGTAAGTGACTTGATTTTTTTTTTTAAAATATGAATAAGATATTTACTCACAGCCACTTTAAGATACCCGTTATGTCTCTCTCTCTGCCTCTCTCTCTCTCTCTCTCTCTCTCTCTCTCTCTCTCTCTCTCTCTCTCTCTCTCTCTCTCTCTCTCTCTCTCTCTCATACACCCACCCACTCTTTCTCTCTCTCACACACTCAACCAGAAGTCCGATTGCCCACGCTTACAGTGTTAACCCGTAAGGTCATCTCTCTCTCTCTCTCTCTCTCTCTCTCTCTCTCTCTCTCTCTCTCTCTCTCTCTCTCTCTTTCACAATAACACGCACGCACACACCCATTGACAGACAGAGTGACAGACACACACTTGAGCTTTCTATAGAACGACTTAGATTTAAATCATAATTCTATCTGTTCCACTTTAATTGTATCGATTCCGCTCAAATTTGCCGTAGTCGAAATGATTGCGTGAAATAGGTGGCTATGTTACTTTAGTTTCAAAATTCGAACCGATAAATTCTATAATCCCTATTTAGCTTGGCGAAAACAATTTCTATGCCTTGTTTACCGTTTTTAAAAAAATAGCACAGTTTGAAAGTTAGAAAAATATTTATATTGAATGTCTCGAATCTAGAGCAAACCACTTTGTCATTATAAGCGAGTTAAACGCATCTACTCTGTGCTGGGGTAAAAGTTAACTGCCAGTCCGTTTACAAAAAAAAAAAACAAAAAAAAAAAAAAAATACAACGGTGGCCTACTTTTATTTCTTCTTACACTCCACTAGTAATATTATAGTGATTATGGTAATTGTAAAGAGTACGGTAGTTTTGTTTAAAAAGGAGAGTTTAGACGTTAGGGACATTATAGAATGGGGTAGAGATTTTTAACTTTAGTAGTTGGCAAAGCACGTGTTTTGGGCCAACTACTGATTTATTTAAACTATTTCCATGAATGGGAGTTCTGGGAATTTTTTCTATATTATTTGTCAAGAATGTTTTGAAGAATTTTTCAAGAACTTTTTCTATATTATTTTTTTTCTCAAGATTATATTTAAAAAAAAGTAATACAAGATGTCATTTCAAGATAATATTTCAAACAAGTATTAAAGATTGATATTTCTTAATTATTTTCAATAACAATAAAAGATGTTATTTCAAGATTTTATTTCAAAATATAATACAAGATGCAATTTCAAAATAATATGTAAAAAAAGTAATACAAGATGTAATTTGAAGATAATATTTCACAAAGGTAATAAAACTTGATTTTTCTATATTATATTTTAAAAAATAAAAAAGGTTGTTATTTATATATTATATTTCAAAAAGTAATAAAATATATTGTTTCCAAAAGTGATACAAGATGTTATTTCAGAACGAAATAAAGGATGTTAATTCATATGCTATTCAGAATTCATCTCAGTAAATCATATCAGGAAAGAAATAAAGGAATCTATGTCAAAAAAAAATTACAAAAAAGATTTATTAAGGTTGTCATTTTAAAAATGAACGGCTATAAATGTAAAGAATGGGGATTTAAGACAATAAAATAACAACAAATTTATGGGCAATATTACGGTAATTTTTAGTTGCATATAATTTTATGGATTGTAACAAAAATTATGTTGATGATTAGGTGTTTTCAGATTATAACAGAATTTTGGTTTTTAATTTTATAACGCCCATAAGCCAATGTATTTATTCCATCTACATTGATATAACTTTTTCGTGTCAAATGGGCTTAAACTAATTTTATTCATTTTGTATACGCCCATCTCGTCATTTTGTGTACGCCCATCTCGTCATTTTGTATACGCCCATCTCGTCATTTTGTATCCGCCCATCTCGTCATTTTGATGAGTCATTTTGATGTTCTTCAGCGAGGAGGCAAGAAAAAGGCGGTAGTACCTGTCACGCGTATCCAATGTAAATAATGTAAATAATCATGGCGTCCCTCGCGGGAGATACAAACGCTGCACCTAAATAAAGATGCCTTGTATGGGATGAAGAGCAAGAAATCTTTTATCAGAAGTTAAGAAAAGAGAAACTGCTCTTGTCGGAAAATTCAAGGGGAGTCAGCGAGGAATTTTAGGAAAAGAATGAGCGTGAGAAGAAGTGTCAACGGTGAATAATGCGTACATACTGCATACATGTATTGCCGGTATCAGTATACAATATAGATCGATTATAATTAGGATTATACAAATTGTAACTTATAATGTATGCAGATTGTACTATTTCTTAAAGTAAACAATATTTTATCACTTATTTCAGATAAAAACACTATTTTCTTTATAAAACAAACTAAAACACAAAACCACTTTTCCAGTGATCTCTTATGAATGTAAACAATGCATCATCACAGGTGTAATCTCATAAAAATTTAGCTTTTGTTGCTTCTGTACGTTCTCACGTGTATGAAACAAAATTAAACATAGCAGAATTTTTTTATGATGTATGTAGATTTTTTTTTTCTTGGTTGGTTTAATCACTTGCTTCCAATACTACTACTACTACTACTACTACTAATAATAATAATAATAATATCATTAGTATTTTTAATAAATGCAATTAATAGTAGTAGTAGTAGTAGTAATAGTAGTAGTAGTAGTAGTAGTAGTAATAATAATAATAATAATAATAATAATAATAATAATAATAATGATAGTGTTACGACTCTATGGTCTAAGAAAAATGTAACAGAAAGAAAGTGAAACCAACAAATCAAGTAAAAAATCAACAAGCAATTTATTACTAGATAATTAAAATGAAAAATCAAAAGGTCACTTACAGTAATGTGTTTTGAAATCCTAATAATCCAATAAGAATGATTGTTCTAATCACAAGTCCTAAATATAGAATGTTCCAAATTCACGGCTGTGTCCTTGAATGTTATGATGTACTAATGGTCTCCAAAGTCCTGATGTACTAGAAATCTTGATGTGCTGATGTCAAAATGAAGTATTCCAAAATCTCTGAATAATTTCACTTAAATTCCAAAATCATTAATTAAAAATCCAAAATCCAAAAGTTTATGAGCACTGTTATAATCCAATGAATATTTAAAATAATTTCCTCTCTTAGAATTTGTAATGAATTTTCACAACTGTAATAGCTCTTTACAAGACTGATGGTAATGTCAAAACTGAATAAATGTCCACCAAACATGGCATATATAAAGATTGGTCACATGACAGAATGTTCTAGAACATGTGTCATCTTAATGGAATTTTACTTGTAAACAAAATTCAACCTTGACCTTCAAATTGAGAAAACATATTGATCAAAACAACCTAATTCAAGGACACTAGTTAAACATGTTTTTCATGATAAACATAAAGATTTCAGCAAATATTAAAGTGAAGAAACATTCATAATTTCCTAAAATATCCACAATATTATATAAGCATCATACATAACACCTCCCCTCATAAAGAAAAAGAAAGATTTATATAATAAAGCTTTCTTTTGAATATACATCTAATACTATAATAACCAAAATTACATAAGAACATGTTTTATGATACTGGACTTAATTACATCAAGCAATATTACATTTCTAGGCACGTGAGAGTGCATCTGCAATCACATTGTCTTTTCCCCTGATGTGTTTGATGTCAATGTTATATTCTTGCAATATCAAACTCCATCTCAACAATCTCCGATTGTTATCTTTCATTTTGTTGATGAAAGTAAGGGGATTGTGATCACTGTACACAATAATTGGAGAAAGAGCTGAGGTAACATACACTTCAAAATGCTGTAAAGCCAATATCAAAGCCAAACATTCCTTCTCAATTGTGGAATAATTTTTCTGGTGCTTGTTTAGTTTTTTAGAAAAATAACACACAGGGTGATCCACACCACTTTTGTCTTCCTGAATCAATACTCCACCAACCCCTACATCACTTGCATCAACAGATAATTTAAATGATTGGCTAAAATTTGGTGCAGAAAGAACTGGTGCATTCTTAAGCATGGCCTTTAACTTGTCAAAAGATTCCTGACACTTGTCAGACCAATGAAATTTGGTTTTCTTACTCAATAAACTTGTTAAAGGTTCAGCAATTTTGGAAAAATTGGAACAAAATTTCTGATAATATCCAGCCATACCTAGAAATCGCATCAGTTGCTTTTTACAAATTGAAACCTGAAATTCAGAGATAGCTTTAACCTTAGCTTCTATAGGTTTAACTTGACCTTATCCCACAATATGTCCTAAAAATGTGACACAAGCATGGCAAAACTCACTTTTGCTCAAATTAATTGTCAGATTCGCATCGCTGAGTCGATCAAAGAATTTTCGAATGGTTTCCAAATGATCTTCCCAGGTGTTGTTGTAGATAATGACGTCATCGATATAAGCGTCACAATTATCAAGACCAAATGTTATCATGTTCATCAGACGTTGAAACGTTGCAGGTGAATTTTTCATTCCAAACGGCATGACTTTATATTGATAAAGTCCATCTGGAGTTACAAATGCTGAAATTTCTTTTGCCCTTTCCGTCAATGGAATTAGCCAGAATCCTTTTAAAAGGTCAAACTTGGTGACATATTCCGCATTTCCAATTTTATCAATGCAATCGTCCATTCTTGGGATTGGAAATGAATCAGTTTTGGTGACACTGTTGACTTTTCTATAGTCAGTACACATACGGAATGTATTATCTGGCTTGGGAACAAGACTACATGGTGAACTCCAGTTACTTTTACTTGGTTCTATGAAATCATTCTCCAGTAGATACTGAATTTCTTTCTTCAGATAGTTCTGTTTGAGAGGATTCATTCTATAAGGATGCTGTTTCACAGGCGCAGAATCTACAATGTCAACGTCATGATAAATTTTACTTGTTCGTGTTGGAACATCAGGAAACAAGTGCTCATAGTCATGTAATAGCTGTTTTAGTTCATTTCTTTCCTGTTGTTGTAGATGTGAAAGTTTCTGGTCTAGGTTGTTCAATATTTCTGAATTCCGAAGATTGGTTATACCAGAGTCACTATAGTCTGATCGTATTCCATCGTTGATATCTTCACTGTGTGGGACAGGTACAACTAAATTAACTGAATAATTAGCTGGGCTATCTCTGTCAAAATATTCCTTTAACATATTTATATGACAAAGTTGTTTCTGTTTCCGTCTCCCAGGAGTGTTAATGATATAATTTAAGTCATTTACTTTCTTTTCAACGGTATAAGGACCATAAAATTTAGCCTGAAGAGGATTTTGAGTTATGGGCAAGAGAGCCAGAACTTTGTCACCAGGTTTAAAACTCCTTTCCTGTGAATTTCTGTCATACCTTAATTTCATTTTTGACTGGGTAGTGTGAAGATTAGTTCTTGCTACTTCACAGGCCTTTGACAACTTGTATTTGAAATCAGAGACATAATCAAGAAGATTAATCTTTGAATCTTCATTTGAAAGAAGTTTCTCTTTCAATAATTTCAATGGTCCACGGACAGTATGACCAAAAACTAGTTCAAAGGGACTAAAACCCAACGACTCTCGAACTGATTCCCTAACAGCAAACAACAACAAATGAACACCCTCATCCCAATCCTTTTCTGTATCAAAGCAATATGATCGAATCATATTCTTCAAAGTTTGATGAAATCTTTCCAAAGCACCTTGACTTTCAGGGTGATAGGCAGAAGATTTAAACTGTTGGATGCCTAATTCATGCATAACTTGTTGGAAAATTCCAGACATAAAATTTGACCCTTGATCTGACTGGACAGATTTGGGAAGGCCAACAAGTGTAAAAAACTTCACCAAAGCTTTCACAATAGTTTTAGTTTTTATATTTCTCAGAGGAATTGCCTCTGGAAATCTTGTAGAAATACACATGATGGTCAACAAGTATTGGTTGCCTAACTTGGTTTTAGGTAAAGGACCAACACAGTCTACCATTATTCTACTAAATGGTTCATCAAATGCAGGAATAGGTTGCAGATGAGCCTTAGGTATCTTCTGATTGGGTTTTCCTACCATTTGACAAGTGTGACAAGATCTGCAGTATTTAGAAACATCACTTTTGAGTTTCGGCCAATAAAAATGATCCAAGATCTTGTGATAAGTCTTACGGACTCCTAAATGACCAGCCAAAGGAGTTTCATGGGCTAAATTAAGAATTTCCTGTCGATATGACTTAGGAACAACAATTTGATAGCTCACTGACCACTCGTCACCGGCAGGTACATCAGGTGGTCTCCATTTCCTCATAAGGACCCCATTTTTCACAAAGTAACACACTGGAACTTGTGTGGCTTCAGTTTCACTAATAGCCCTCTGAAACAAACAAGATATCTCGAGATCTTGCTCCTGTTCAACGACAAGGGATTGTCGTTTGTCAGCCTGATTAGGACAAAGAGAATTAGTTGCCAAAAGAGAATCACTGTGATCAATACCATTTGATTGATCAATACCTGAGGAAAAAGTGACCTCATCAAAAAACTGACCAATACATGTGTCAGCTAAAGGAATAATATCCTGATCAACATCACTCTCAAGAGCTCTTTTTGCCATAGCTCTAGTAACTGCACAAGCAGGGTACAAATCAGGGATTTCAGTTTCGACAGGATCAACTTTCTGATCCATACAAGGCTTGTCAGTTACAAGTGGATTAACCACAACCTTATCTCCAGCTAGGTCATTGCCTAGTAATAAATGAACACCCTCTATGGGTAAAGAAGTCACTGCCCCAACAGTCACAGGTCCAGAAACTAAGTCTGATGCCAAATTTACACAATGGAGAGGAACATTTACAAAGCCGCACTCTACTCCCTGAACAAGAACACTTTCACTTGAAGAAGACTCCTCAGACAAAGGTAAAGTACCTGATAATAAAAGACTCTGAGAAGCTCCAGTGTCCCTTAATATTTTAATTGGGATAGGCTTGGCAGAATCACCAATAAGTGATATAGAACCTTCTGACATGAATGGTTCATAATCCTCCAAAATAGAATCAGACTGGGGTTTGTTTGACCCAACAAATGCATTGCTTTCAATACAAGACCGTGACCTTGACCTCGTAGAAATAAGAGCATTTGGAAAAGCTCTGTCTTTACTCTGTTGCTTATTTTTCAACTTGAAGCAATCAGAAATAACGTGCCCTTTCGTTTTACAATAAGTGCACGTAGGAAGAGATAAGGATTTCTGATCAGTCTTAACAGATGTTTGATTCCTAACAGTTGTGCTGTTGTGAAATTTGGAAGTACTCGAATGAGATTGAAATGGTTTTTTACCAGAAAACTGCTGAGAGGACGACTTATTGCCAAATGAAATTTTGTGAGTCAAGGAATAATCATCAGCCATACGAGCAGCATTTTCCAAAGTTTCCACATTCTGCTCGTCAAGATAGGTTTTAACATCACTATGGATGCACCTCTTGAACTCTTCAATTAATACGAGCTGTCTGAGGTTATCATAAGCTTGATCAACTTTCTTGGCTGAGCACCACCTATCAAATAGTTGTTCTTTATCCCTTGCAAATTCGACATGAGTTTGTCCAGTTTCTTTTCTACAATTCCTAAACCTTTGTCGATATGCCTCTGGTACCAACTCATAAGCTTTCAAGATGTACTCCTTAACCACATCATAATCAGTGCTTTGTTGTACTGACAGTGAAATGTAGACTTCACGAGCTTTGCCAATAAGTACACTTTGTAATAACAAAGTCCAATGCTCTCTGGGCCATTTCAAGTTTTCAGCTATTTTCTCGAAATGAAGAAAGTATTTATCTACTTCTTTTTCCTGAAAAGGAGGTACTAACCTAATATATCTAGTAACATCAAAACCTGAACTTGTGTTTAAAGGAGTGGAGTGTGCTCTGTTTGCCAGTTCTAATTCTCTTAATTTAAATTGCATTTCCCTTTCTTCTCGTTGCATCTGCATTTGTATTTGCCTCTCTTCCTTCTGCATTTGTAACTGCCTCTCTTCTTTCTCTCTCTCCATCTGCCTCTCTTCTTTCTCTCTCCCCATCTGTATCCGCCTATCTTCTTTTTCTCTCTCCATCTGTATCTGCCTCTCTTCTTTCTCTCTCTCTCTCTCTCTGAATCTTAAGCTTTGCCAACTCTAAATCCATCTGGTTCTTTAACTCTAATTCCCTTAATTTCCTGTCAGAACCAGATACAGGCTTTCTCTTCAAACTTAAAGCGCTATTTTCAAAAATTCCCTTTCCTACTAAATACTGAATCAAAATAATCTTTATCTCCTGTTTTGTCAATGATACTTTTGCCTCAGATAGACTGTATTTTCTGGCAAGCTCGAGCAACTCATCCTTTCTCATGCACTCTAACCCCTCCTGGGTAGGTTTTGAAATGAAATTCTGAACATTAGATGCCATTGTAAATGCTTGTTGGTTTCACACAAAAAATTTCTCTATATAAAATCTTTGCCAAAGACAAAAACAAAAAAAAAATTCCAAGACAAAATCAATATGAATTTCAAAGATAAATTTAATATCTCTAATATGCTTTAAAGAAATTCAATCCCGGACAAGCCCCCAATTTCTGTTACGGCTCTATGGTCTAAGAAAAATGTAACAGAAAGAAAGTGAAACCAACAAATCAAGTAAAAAATCAACAAGCAATTTATTACTAGATAATTAAAATGAAAAATCAAAAGGTCACTTACAGTAATGTGTTTTGAAATCCTAATAATCCAATAAGAATGATTGTTCTAATCACAAGTCCTAAATATAGAATGTTCCAAATTCACGGCTGTGTCCTTGAATGTTATGATGTACTAATGGTCTCCAAAGTCCTGATGTACTAGAAATCTTGATGTGCTGATGTCAAAATGAAGTATTCCAAAATCTCTGAATAATTTCACTTAAATTCCAAAATCATTAATTAAAAATCCAAAATCCAAAAGTTTATGAGCACTGTTATAATCCAATGAATATTTAAAATAATTTCCTCTCTTAGAATTTGTAATGAATTTTCACAACTGTAATAGCTCTTTACAAGACTGATGGTAATGTCAAAACTGAATAAATGTCCACCAAACATGGCATATATAAAGATTGGTCACATGACAGAATGTTCTAGAAAATGTGTCATCTTAATGGAATTTTACTTGTAAACAAAATTCAACCTTGACCTTCAAATTGAGAAAACATATTGATCAAAACAACCTAATTCAAGGACACTAGTTAAACATGTTTTTCATGATAAACATAAAGATTTAAGCAAATATTAAAGTGAAGAAACATTTATAATTTCCTAAAATATCCACAATATTATATAAACATCATACATAACAATAGCAATATTATTATTATTAATCTTATTATTGTTATTATAAGTTGATATTTATATTCTATGATTTGTTTCGATCTTTAATATTGAATCAATTATAAATTTGTTATGTTTATTACATAATCACTACAGATTATGTTATAGAAAGATTCCTTACAAATGAAAATTATGACCTGTTTATAAATAATACCTCATTCTTTATATTGTCTAAAAATAACTGATGATTTTCATCCTAACATCTTCAATTTGTATTTATAAAATAATCACCTTATGCAGAATGCAGAATATAATATGAAACTAAATATACACTTTATAATTCCTCATTTTTCAATCAGAGCACCTCAATCTCATGGACTCATGACCAAATCAGAAAAAATATGCCAGCTTGGAGCAAAGAGGTAAGATGATTCTGCATATTTTTTTAACAATTTAATACACCATTTACCTCTTTATAAATTTTGTCAAGTACATGTATTTCAATTCAAACTGGATGAAAAAAC
The DNA here is from genome assembly GCA_029931535.1 of Margaritifera margaritifera. Taxonomy (NCBI): domain Eukaryota; kingdom Metazoa; phylum Mollusca; class Bivalvia; order Unionida; family Margaritiferidae; genus Margaritifera; species Margaritifera margaritifera. The sequence goes on along the minus strand of JAQPZY010001561.1, from coordinate 563,834 downwards.
TATTACAATAATAGTCTTTATTTCAACAAATTAAACTTAAGTTATTATATATATATATATATATATATATATATATATATATATATATATATATATACAAAACTTGATGAGGCATAAGATTTATTGAAAATTAACATAAAAATAAGTATCAATGCACTTCTCTGTCTTCAGTCTAATAATTGCTTCATTTTTTTTTTAAATTCAATTTTCAGCAAAGGAGAAGATTGATGCTATTCGCCACCCCAAAACAGGTGGGGACCAAAACCTGCATCTCCCTCACATAGTGAGCAGCATTATCTGGATATTTTTAATGGCAGGCCCAATATATGTGGTATAGATGAGGGAATAGGTATGCAGATTTATTTTTCTTGTATTTATAATATAACAATGTGTTTGAAAAATGTAAGTGATTTAATATAAATTTTAATTTCTGTCACTACTTTTGTATATATTTCTTGCAGTAATTGGAACTAAGAATTTATTAAAATATCACATAGTGATTAACTATGTTATTTTTAAATGTCTTAAGTTTAACAAAAAAATAAAAGTCATAGCACAATGATGTTATTTTAAAATATTAGTTGAAATTTATTTAATTTTTTCAAATAGTTACCACATTGATTAAGAAAGTGTAATTGCAGATTATGTTTTCATATAAGTGCATACCTAATCTCTAAAAGACATGCGGACAATTTACTAAATAATATTAAGGTGTATAATATATCTGCTGATGTTCATAAAAAATTCAAATATAAGAATGACATACGAAGCTGTCAGATGATATGAGTACCACTACAATATTGACATTTTTCAGAATTAGTCACAGTCATATTTCTTGCATAACTTTGCAGTTTCTTTGGAATTTATACTTTTTAATAAATTATTACAATATATTTAATTTTATTATTAGACATTAAAGATTAATTGTGTTTTTTGATAATTAGATTTTGTTTACATACGCAACATGTTAAATTTTTATTTTCAGTTAATCATTTCATAAGAGACTATTTTTCCTTCTTTTAGTTTACTACTCTCATTCACCAAGGACAGCAAAGTAACAAAACAAGAATACAATTAGTGGTAATTCCAAAAAGTTTAATTATTATTCATAAAACACAGCATGTTTGTATTTTTTACTGAATTGTTGTCCCTGTTTTCAAGGAATAGTTATATGTAATGATATCACCACCACCACACATATAGAAATGACTCTTAAATATTGTCATTTTAAATTAAGATATTAATCACAATGATGCATTTCAAACATTGTAATTGGAAGGGTCAGTATTTTCCCTTCTCTCTTCCTCACAACCATTCACTTTCTCCAGACCACCACACCCACACCTCCAACCAGATAGACTAATATATTAAATTTAGATATTATCCTTAATTTTTATATAACGACAAACATTCTCAATTAAAATATGCAGTATTGATTTATCAATTTATTTTTCACAGATTGCAGTATATGTGAAGCACTTGATACATTGGAATGTACTGACTTTGCATGTTACCCTGCAGAAGAACAAGCAGTTCAGTGTAGTACTCCAGTGAATATCAATCAAATTTCAAATATGATTAAAATCCATTAGAAGCACCACTGCAAAATGCATCCACACTTCGCATCACAAATGAAATGGTCCCCATGCATCAAATATCACAAAAACCTTTGTGCACATTAAACTTCACACCAATCAACATTCCATTCACAGCATCACAGGCATCCAGCACAGCCATTGTACATTCAAATGCACCCAAACAACAATCATCAGAAAAAGCTAAATCCACACTAACAAATTCAACTGCTGAGTCAACCAGACCTGTTGGAAAAACAACACATACAGGGATGTCTGCAAGCATGACAGTTAAGAAGAAAATGGAGGCCAAAGAAATAGATATCATGGACCTTGAGTTACAAAAAATAAAACTAGAAATCACAAAATTAGAAAAAGAAACTGCAGTTTAAACTCCACTGCGGAGTTAAATAACACCAGGAATGAATACTATAAATTGAAAATGAAGACATTATGTTGAAATATACATTTCCCCAATTCAATTGAAACTTGAAGCCTCACCAGATTAGTGTTATTGCATCTGATGATTAAGCTAGAGGTAGGTATGACACTTATTGTATTATTATTATTGGGGGCATATATGACATCACACAATTTTGGTGGATTTTTGACCACCCCTCATCACACTTTGTCACAAAAACTCAGACCCCCCTGCCTCATATATGACATCACGAAAGCTTTGACCTCCCCTCCCCCAATAAAAATGTTCAGAAATTGGTTTGAAATCACTTTGTATTAGAAAAACACACAACAATATACCACTGCGTTCAGAATTAATTATTTCTCTGGTAGATGACGCTAGTGTTGTTTTGTGACGTCACATTTTTCAAAACCCCCCTACCACCCATCTTCACACAAGTCAGACACCCCTCCACTCCCCCCTCCCCTCGGTGCGTGACATCGTATATCGATGGCCCCTTGTCTTTGTTGGCAGTTTTGTCAAAGAAGCATATTGTAACACAGCTAAATGATTTATTTTGGCAGGTAATTGTAAATGTATTTGGCTGATTCAGGCTTGTTTAATGTGTGTACTTTTGTGACATCAGCTAAACTCAAACATTAGAATTGCATCTGCTGTTTGAGTATTGTCCATTGTGTTAAAAAACTACTTTTTTTTGGCCGATTAATGTTACATTAGCAGTGTACTTCATGAGATAGTATTCTGACTATACTAATACTATTGCTGCTGCTGCTGATTGATGATGATGAAAATCAAATTACTTATGATATACTAGTAATTGAGTATGCTCTAAATATGGTATATTAATATATCTTCTTCAACAATTAATCATCATGCGTGGAAAAATCAGGCTTAGTTAGGTAAATAAATTCAATATTTTTATGTTTATTATTAAACTTGACACATTTATTCTGAATGTTTGACAAAGATTTTGTCTCACACCTTCTGCTATTATTTCCATTCAACTTAAGACAAGACTGATAAACAAGAAAAACACTAGTATGACCAATGAAATTAGAATGCAGTTCTTTCTTCATTGCACACGTAAAATTGATTCTGTGAAAGAAGAAAATATATTGAACATAACATCATTGTGGAAATATGTCTTGCTAAGGTTTTTAATTATATTCTGCATATAACTTAATTTTGCTATAAAGAAGAAACATGAAATATATCACAGCAAAGATAATTGTTTTAAAATATATCTGGAGACTACACAACTACCATATGCCAAATGAGCCTTAATAGAAGGTGCGGGCAATATGATCTCTTAACATACTGCCCATAATGTCATTCATCTCTGGCCCATTCATATCATGAGATGCTCTTTGTCATTATGTTTAATGATGTCCTTTCTGTCTATACCTAAATTGTGTACACAAGGACAGGCCACTGTCACATGACAAGCCCTCATGGATGAGATCGTAAGCCCAAAGGGCAGGCAAGAAAACCTCCTCTTCAAAATACAAAATGTCTGTTCAATTAAAGCCCAGATTCTGCTATGGGCCTTGTTGTAATTCTCCATATGGGGTTCATGGGGATTTAGGTATGGTGTCATAAGAAAACTTCGGCAAGGGTACCCTGAGTCACCAAGTAGTATCCCATGGTGCAGTAATGTTATTGGTTGATTAAATTCCTTATATTTAACAATGATTTGGTCATGATTTTGATGTTGGGAAGTCCATTTACAGTGTTTTGATCCACTATTTTGACACAGTCATGTTTTGAAACTCCATTGGTATAAAGATGTCCACAATCATAATGTAGCTCACTTTTATGGCTCTCATTTTCAGTGTTGTAAAGAGGTAAAATGTTAATTATGGACAATATATTAAATGGATTTTAGATTATATTTAATACAGGAGTTGTGTCCTGAAATAAAGATCTTTAAAAGGTATGTACATCATAAAATTACTTCATGTACACAGGAATTAATTGTTAAATAAATTATAGTGAAATTCAGCTAAACCTGTGTAACATAAGCATATATATATATATATATATATATATATATATATATATATATATATATATATATACCTCTTTCAAATTCTTGACAGTGCATACTCAGCCTAAAAATGCGGCTGTCATGGACAGATCTAGGCCATCTGGCTATATAACATGTAATCTTAAACTGGGCATCACAGGTCATCTAGGAAACAAATTTTTCACTTTCAGTGACATGATATTGTTATAAGTCTTCTTATCTATCCACAAAGTTTAAATCAGTAAAATAAGTGATTATTTGATCCTGCTGTTAATGATGTGCATGAGTCATTATGCAGAAATCATCCTAAACTATTCAAGAGAAACTCCAAACCTTTTGATAATATTTAAGGTGATCAGTAGATTTTGCACAGCAATTTTAAAATTCGGATGCAACCACCTTAAAAGGTGTGGTTAAGGGGTGAGTTTAATAAAACCAAAATGTACATAAATCTAAAATTTTGCAACAAACATGTATGAAAATTGGTGTGTTTGAAAACTGACCTAGTTGATCATAAAGTTAGATTTTGACTGCTGGATAGTTAGTTTTAAAAAAGGAGTGTAGCATGGGGATATATGTTTACAAATATTATACTTTACAATAATTATATAGTGATCACCCATTTTATTCATATTTTTTATGTAATATAGCTTTATCTGATGATAATCTAATAACACATTAATTAAAATACCCACTCTTGTACATTATCAAAGGATAAATGCTATAATTAAAAGAAATTAGTGTGCATTTTTAAATTAATCCTTTTCTATCATTAGCATGCATCAGTAAGTATCTTTTGTATCATGATACAGTGACTGATAAGGTATTTGGAATCACATGGGTATGTAGTGGCACAAATGGTCTTTGCACAAGTTGAAGGAAACTAGAATATCCTGAGACACTAACCAAACATGGAAAATTACTCCTACTCCATAGATGAGCTGGCCTAGTAGATAAAGCATAGGACCATTGAGGGATCATTGAGAGAATGGTCTATATTTTCAGATGGGAATATTGTGTGCATTCAAAAATTGTATGGTAGTCTACATTTTGCACTCCAAAAAGTAAATGTGTACAATTAATTTGATTTGTATAGTCTGTGATATTCTATGCATGTTTTTGAAAGTTTGGTAAGAGATATTATTCCCATTCAGTATATGTTATTACATTCAATATATGTTATTAAATTCAGTATATGTTATTACATTTAATTCTCACACATATAAATATGACAACTCCTTAATGACAAAATAAAAGAAGAAACATTCATGTCTGAACATTCAAAGAATGGAAACCTTTTCTGTTTAAATACTCTGCTTCATTTTCCTTTGGTACTTGGATCTTGATAAAAGTGTCATAAACACATCCAAGTACATTTGGGAATCCTGTTTAGGAAATTAAAAAAAAGTACATACTTAGTGAAGTTTGTCTTTTATATTATTATAGTGTGTATGTATGTATGTATGTATGTATGTATGTATGTATGTATGTATGTATGTATGTATGTATGTATGTATGTATGTATGTATGTATGTATGTATGTATGTATGTATGTATGTATGTATGTATGTATGTATGTATGTATGTCTATGTTTGTGAATAGATAATCTCATTAGCTGATATATATGTTTATAAATGAAGTCCTGAAGATATCAAATTATTTTTAACTAATTGTGTCAATGATTCAAAATAGTTTTTATTTTTATTAAAAAGCACCGGTGGCACAAAATATGAGGGCAACAAGGATTTTTTAAAGTGGTGGGAGGGCGTTGCTTCTTTTTGTGGGTCTGTGTAGTTTGGGTCACAGTAAATCAGTTATGCAAAGGATGGTTTGAGGTCTGAATCTAAATCTTGAAAATGCTTCTTCCTCTGACAGAAATTCCAGAGGATTTGTGTAATCGACTAGAACTCTCGGTGGAAATATTGTATTCAGGCGTCGCCTAAAGCATGTGTCTGGCCACAGCTGCCATATTTGCTTCAGTTTGGAGTTTACTTCTAACCTGACTCGATATTTTTTTATCTCAAACTCGACTTTCGAGTCGGAAACTTTACTCCAAATTTTTGAAATCCACAAATGAAGTAAAAACTCGAAACCCTGATGCCTAGACTTGAATTTGGAGTTGAAACTCGTAGCTTAATATGCTTTTGAGATCTCGGGGCCATACATATTTTTAATATCAGCTGGTAATTTATTCTGAGAAATCCATTTAAACCCACCAGTTGGTAATAATTGTAACATAGCTCTGTCATATAAATTATTAGTATTATTTGTAATAGCCAAGACGTTGGGTCATTTGGGTTATAATCACTATACATCGGATTGTTAGCTTTAGCATATCTTAATGACGCCATACGTATTCCAGCTCTCAAACTTTTTTCAACAAATAGATGCATATCAGCATCAGATAATAAATCTAATTAAATCTTAGTTTTGTCTAATAATGCATCCGAACTCATGCCAGGACTTGTAAAATAACGAGCTGCTTCAAACCATAATGCTCTAAACTCATTTGCCTAAAATTTTCAAAAACATCTGCTAATGTATGTACATCTGGTTTCAAAATAAATCGTGATATTCTCCCATATTTTTATATTAAAAACATTTCATATATTCTAGCATGGTCATAATCTGTATCTGTTATATGGCTATTTGTCAAGACAGAGAAGAAGGCCTCTTTTGATGGCAACTCACATTCATAAAATCTGTCATAATTATCCATATAATCATATGGGTAAATGCTGATCAAGTCAAGGGTATTGTTATCACATACTTAACTGGTTATTTTGAAATCCTCTTTTTCAAATTTGACGAAAGTCTATCCAAGCTGCTATTCATAAACAGTAAACTATCAATAAACTGTAATTGTCCAATATTGAAACGCGTATATTTTTCCATTGTATTAAGTATACAGTCCAGATTTTCTTTCGATTTCCTTTTACAGATAGAGGCCAATATAATATGGCTGTCATATCCACATAAATTATAGAAAAGTGCTGGTATTTTGTTTTAAAAGGTGATATTTTAAGTTGTAAATTGCAATCATTATGTGCTGCACTTTTAAATTTTCCTGTATTATGACAATGATTTCTTACCGTATTATCACCTAATTCTTTGTCACTATGTTTTTATGGCAATAAATTGTTTTTTTTTTCAAAGGTAATTTTATCATTGTCTGTCATTTTGATTTTAGTCGGTTTTTAAATACATCTCGAATTTTTGGTAATTCATAATACATATGAACTAAATACTGTGTTACAACATTATCCTCCTTATTTTACCATGATATTGTGATTTATAACTTTACCATAGCACCGTAGTACATCATATTCACATCCACAAGGAGGTTGTTTTGCAACTTGTGTTGTAATTTCACTTATTTGAATGTTCATTTTTCATTCAAGGTTTCAAATTCATCATATATAATAAATGGCACTTTGATTCTTTTTTTTAATAGTTTTTAAATTGCTATTTTTTGTTCTTTTGATTCAATACCTTTACAATCAGACTTGTGCCTGTTTAGGGTGTCTTCCTTATGGACATCATTCAAGCATCTCCTTCAAATGTATTTTTTTGTATGGTCATGGATACTGTGAGGAATTAACCAAGATAGTGATTTAATTATTACATAATGGCATTGTTCACCATCAGATATTAATAATAAATCAACTTCATATTTTGTTCATTAGGTATTCGTAATGGATACAACCATTATCCCAATCAAATACATACACCACATTTAATTTTTCAAATTTAGTATTATTATCTAACGAAACTGGAAATTCAATATTCCCGAAGTTTAACATATCAACATATTTTCTATAGTTAGTTACCCACCAACCATGATCTTTGGCAGGAAATAATTTAGCCAGAACACTCCACGTGAAGCACTTATTATCTTCATTTTGAATGTTAATACAACCTTTCTTATTTGCTATTTGTTTATCCAGGGGAAAATAACTTTCTGTTCTTACTGGTTGATATTTTAATATTTTAACTTCAATATTTAACGTCCTAACATATATCCAACCACTACCATCCGTCTTAAAATCTTTGATTGCCTCAATCAAACCAGTAAATACAACATAACCCTCCCCTTAAAAAGACATAATCCTGACAAGTGTTTTGAAAGAGATTTGACAGTTTATCATCGTGAAAACTCCACAGCAACATTTCTTACAGAGGGAGATATAAATAATAGTTTAAATGTTGTATTTTTGAATCAAATTCATATTAAACGGTTGGACATGATTCTCTCTCATAACCTTACCCAACTTGCTAATAAACCAACAAGAGTAATCTAGTTAACATCTACTCCGATTGATCACATTTACACTACTGACCCACAGTCCATATCCGAAACCATTATATACTGCTTAGCTATATATGACCATTATCTGCGTGTCGCGCAATCAATTCATCAAACCAAACAAAAATACTCATGAAAGTATTATATACAGATATTTCAATCATTTTATTAACGTTATATTCCTTTATAAACTATCATCAGCCTTTGTGAACGCATCATTTTATGTCACTCGATTCGGACAAGGATTGAAAGTTTGATCTGACAGGATTGTATCCTTACTTAATAAACAATTTCCACAAAAATTCAAAAAGGGTTAAGTGACACACACAGCAGAAATTGTACACCAACCATATAAAATAATGCATTTTGTAACTACTACCTAAACAAAGATGTGGCAGAATTGTACAATTTGGTAAAACAGGACAACGGCTGTCATCAGGGGATGTAAGAGAACATATTTCTCTAGTTTATTTTCCGGCAGAAAGGACACAAAGCACATCTGGAAGCAATGCAATTACATTAACGCTTCGAATTTTTACTCTATCCCTTATGAAATTAGAGTAAATTATGAAGCTGTACATAATGAACACCAAATTGCAAACAGGATGCATGAAATTTTTGTATCTGTCAGCAATCGTCTGAATGAAAAAGTTATATTGACCCCACCTGACTTTACATCCTTGTCTGATTTTGGAGCAGAACGAGTACCTTCTGATATTGAATTTGTTATACCTAGATTCTCTGTTCATGAAGATTGTAACATTCTTTAAAGTCTTGATACGAATAAATCTACCGGACCATATGGGATTAGTGCCAAAATATTCAGAATTTTGCACATTTTGTTACTCCCTCTCTCGCTGATATCTTCAATAATTGTTTAGAAACTGGTGTATGCCAAATGCCTTGAAGCAAGCCATTTTTTAAAATTATTATTATTATTTTGTTGTTGTTGTTTTGTTTTGGTTTTTTTTTTCGGTTTTTGGAGGTGTTGTTGTTGTTGTTTTTTTTTATTATTGTTATGGCAGACCCAAGAATGACCCATAAAAATAATAGACTTACCGTATATACTCGCTTATGAGTCAAGTCCAACTGCAAACTGCACAGACCCAGAACTGCAATCGCATAATGCGCTGGCAGATCTGGGTCTATGCAGTTTGTTACGAGTAATCAGTAGAACAAACAACATTGACTCTGATCTGCCGGCGCATTATGCGACGGCAGATCAGGGTCTATGTTGTTTGCAGTTGGACTAGACTTAAACGCGAGTGCAGACGGTATTTTCTATCCTGCCCGTCGTTGAAAAAATAATTGAGAAATACATTTCTACCCACTTATGTGTCTATCTCAATAAATATAATCTTCAATATTGATCTCCATCGGGATTCGGGCAAATTCACTCCGGTCAAACTACCCTGATGAAACTAGTAGACGAATGGCTATTTGCTATTAACGCAGGTAAAATCACCTGGGTTATCTTTATAAATTTGAAAAAAGGCTTTTTATATTGGTCATCACGAAATTCTTGTGAAGAAATTAGTACTCTACTTATTTGCGACTCTTACGCACTCTTTGTTCAAGTCTTACCTGGCAAACAGAACTCAGTGTTAGTATTATAAAATATTCATCCATACTGGAACCAATCAAATGTGGTGTCATAAAAGGTTCCATTGTATAACATGGTTTTTTTCTCTAATCTTTATTAATGATCAACCTGTATGTCTTAAGTACTCTAATTCAAACATATTTACTGATTACACATCTATCCGCCATTCGGGCAACTCTGCATCTGTTGTCGATTATCATCTGCAGACCAATATTAAATCTGTTCAAAAGTTGTGTACGCAAAATACAATGCATATAAATCTATAAGACACAACTTGTATGACAATGGTCTCGATTCAGAAACTGTCGAAAAATTGTATGCTCAGACTTATGCTCTATCACTTTGAACTCACCTCTGTATAGTCTAAAAATTGTTAGGTATTTACATTGAAAACATTCTTCATTGGGACACCCAAGGTAATCACATTTGTCTTTTACTTAGTAAACGGACTGCACTAATGAAAATTCATTTTAATTACGTTCATGAAAATATGCTTAAGCTATATTACAATAACTATGTCATGGAATTGTGTGTACTTAATGGTAATGCATTATATATAAGCGAAAATGTACTCGAGTTTCGTTGCCGCATACAGCGTTACCCGAGGGTGGTTATTGCTTTTAGCTTTAGCTATTTCAAAATACTGAGTTCGGTTCTTCCACTGCTGTACCGCTAAGTGCCTGCAGTGAGAAAACCGATTACCACAAGTTTCCTGGCCGTGAATTTGACCATAACTTGGATACATTCTCGTTGTATTGTCACAACACGAGTTTGTCAGGAAGCTGTTCACTTTGCGGCAGCAGGGAATAAGGAGGCTCTCGACGGATCCTATGGCAGACTGAGAGGAGCTGTCCATGCGTGGTTTATTCGTGACCATTCGACGAGAGCTGTAGAACCGGAATGATCGTGGACTAGACGCTACGAGATACATATATGTTCCATTTTTGAATCAGTATTATTCAATATCACTATATGGGTGAATATTTAATTCAATATCGCTATGTGAGTGAAAAGCAAGTATACATACACATTATTTGTTGATGAACCATGCATTGTTCATATTAGTATATACAATTATATGCACTGATCATCTATAGTGATAGATCCATATATCAATCATATGTGTTTATAAAATGTTATACATTGATCATCCCTGGTGATAGATCCATATATAAATCATAATTGTTTATAAGCTCCATGCGTTAATTCTCGTTGGATTACTCGTTGAAGGTATATGTTGTGATTTTTTTTCCACTTAGTAACGATATAAATTTGTTATATCCGTTGTTGAACTATGTGCGCATCATTCTGTTAAATCCATTGTTGGACTTTATGCGTACGAGTATGGTGTCAAGTTCATTCATCGTTCGATTACAATATGAATAAACATCTCGTTCACGAAATTGTGTTCAGTGTCTTCGTTAGATTCAATCCCAACCCAGCTTCATCCTTTTACAAGCTATATTGTACCAATTTTAGATTATGAATGCAGCAATCGAGGCAACTGCACTATCGCTCGAACTGCTAAAATTACCAAGTTGCATAAACGAGCTACCCGAATAATTCTAAATTATAGTTTCATAATATCTTCTCAAATGGTTTTTTTTTTTTTTTTTTTTTTTTTGATTAAATAGGTTACCATTTTATGTTGCATTGCAAAATGTTTGCATGATATACAAGGCGGACGATGGCCTTATTCCTGACTATCTTATCTCACCAAACCGCTAATAATTGACCGTGACTTATTTTACTATGATCTTGCCAGCAGAAGAAATCATATTTGAGGTGCAAAATTTACATGTTTTTCCCAAGAAACATTATGGTGTGAGCCTGTTATCAGAATAAACGAAAAATCAAGTGATAAGCTACTATAGACAAAAATCTTTAAACATAACTATAAGCTCTTCTCGAGACCAAGCAAACTGCAATTTCGCCCGAAATCTGTGCCGACTGTTTAGTCCAATAGACGATACAAAACAAGACATGGTTTAAGGAGAAATAAATAAACGAACAAACAAACAAATGATACTCAACCTCAAGTCAAAATTCTGACGTTTGATTTGCTAACTTCAAATTCGCTTGACCAATCAGACGTTAATGTTTTGAGCTGAGTCCAGTTTTGAATGTGAGAATATTTCCTAATCTCTGGGCTTGGTAGTCAAAAAGCACCGACACACCGTGCTGAGATATATGCCAAATTACCTAAGGATCGCATGCACATTGAGGAAAGACAAGGCACTACTTTTCTTAAGCAACGAGAACAATCCTTGATATAAGCTGCGTTGAATTGCAATTTACCTTCTTTTGTGTCAAAAGTAACAGTAGCATGTTCGTGATGCATAAGTAGTACATAAGTATGCAATATAAATTCAGGTATATTTTCAGACAAACAACTCTGTAGAGGAAAATCGTGTTGGATTATTCTGTACATTATGTGAAGAAATTGCTAAGTTCACCTGGTAGGGTTATAGTTGCTTTGCGGGAGCTCAGTGGCTCGCGTGCCGGACTAACAATGAGCTGGTTGCAAGTTCGAATTCACAGAGACAAAAGAAGAGCGTAATCTATGACCACATAACTCGCCTCTACGAAGTTATTAATAGTTTTCATCAGCCATTGCAAACTGTAATGCAGAAAATAAATTCAGAAAGTGATATTGACCTAAGAAATGTTGATGTGTGACAAGGCATAAAACAAAACAATGAAAAAGAACATGATTGTCTATGATATCAAAACAGAAGTAATACGCTGATGAACATTGTTGTCTACGATATCAACGCAGAGGTACTATGATGATGCATATTGTTTTCTACGATATGAAAGCAGAGATAATATGATGATGAACATTGTTGTCTATGATGTTAAAGCAGAGCTACCATGATGATGAACATTGTTGTCTATGATATCAAAGCGGAGGTAATATGATGATGAACATTGTCGTCTATGATGTTAAAGCAGAGCTACCATTATGATGAACATTGTTGTCTATGATATCAAAGCGGAGGTAATATGATGATGAACATTGTTGTCTATGATGTTAAAGCAGAGCTACCATTATGATGAACATTGTTGTCTATGATATCAAAGCGGAGGTAATATGATGATGAACATTGTTGTCTATGATATCAAAGCGGAGGTAATATGATGATGAACATTGTTGTCTATGATGTTAAAGCAGAGCTACCATTATGATGAACATTGTTGTCTATGATATCAAAGCAGAGGTAATATGATGATGAACATTGTTGTCTATGATATCAAAGCGGAGGTAATATGATGATAAGTATTGTTGTCTATGATGTTAAAGCAGAGCTACCATGATGATGAACATTGTTGTATATGATATCAAAGCGGAGGTAATATGATGATGAACATTGTTGTCTATGATGTTAAAGCAGAGCTACCATGATGATGAACATTGTTGGCTATAATATCAAAGCAGAGCTACCATGGTGATGAAGATTATTGTATAAGATATCGAAGCAGAGCTACCATGGTGATGAACATTGTTGTCTATGATATCAAAGCTGAGATACCATGATGATGAACATTGTTGTCTCTGATATCAAAGCAGAGGTAATATGATGATGAGTATTGTTGTTTATGATATCAAAGCAGAGGTAATATGATGATGAGTATTGTTGTCTCTGATATCAAAGCAGAGGTAATATGATGATGAGTATTGTTGTCTCTGATATCAAATCAGAGGTAATATGATGATGAGTATTGTTGTCTATGATATCAAAGCAGAGGTAATATGATGCTGAGTTTTGTTGTCTATGATATCAAAGCAGAGGTAATATGATGATGAGTATTGTTGTCTATGATATCAAAGCAGATGTACTATGATAAGCCGAGATAAAGAGATTAATTTGTTCCTTCTTTCAAATCATTTTTTGCTAGAAGCCATATTTTACTGGGCGGAAGTCACACCCCTTGAGTAAACTTGGAGTGACAGCGATTTTTACAGCTGATGCCTCATATGAAATGCATGCAGTCTTGGAGTGACAGCGATTTTTACAGCTGAGGCCTCACATGAAATGCATGCAGTCTTGGAGTGACATCGATTTTTACACCTGAAGCCTCACATGAAATGCATGCAGTCCACCCTTCTAATACATGCTCCTTCACATGTTCAATATACTGTTCAGCTGTTGAGAGTAACCTTTCACAATGTACAACGGATAGTCATTAATATGGAAAGTTTACCATTGAGTAAACATGTTAATACCTGCTTTCGACTACACTGGTCATATAGATGCATATAGAACGCAAAAGTCTATGCGGTCAAGCTCTAACCTCAAATACTTAACCTATGTTATTAAAGAATAAAATGTAGATCACAGTGATCTTCTTTGGTAAAAATGTGAAGTACTAACAAAGATGCATCCGATTTTAAAGTTTTATTATTCTAGCATTAAAAACACACATACAATAAACTTTAAACACTAAAATTTTAATAAAATCATTGAAGCATCAAATAAAGGCCACAGAGACCTCTTTTGCAGTATGGTGTAGTACTTATTAAGATGTAGCCCTTCAAAAAGTTTCGTGATTCTAGGTATAACTGTATGCAAATAGCATGCAAAAACTCATTTGGTCATGAGCTAAACGTAAAAGCTTAAACAAAGCCAGTAAAATATGGAATATAAGTCACAGCACGCTCCTATTGTTTTAAGGGTATCGTACTAACAGAAATGCATGTTACTATAAAGTTTCATGATTTTAGCCTGAACAATGCCCGAGATATAAACTTTAAATGATTAAAACAAAGTCAGTGAAGCGTAAAATATAGGCCATACCAATCGAATTTCTCTTTGCTGGTTTAGCGCTGATCAAGATGGCCTCTTGGTTTAAATGTTCATGATTCCAGGTAGGATTGTATATCCATAGCATCTGCAAAAACCAGTGTGGTCATGAGTAAAAGCAGAAAATTTAATCTAAACCGATAAAATGTGAAGGTAAGTCACAGTGGCTTTATTTTATTTGAAAGAGTGTGGTACTAATAGAGATGCATACAATTATCTAGTTTAATGATTCTAGCATGAACAGTGCTTGAGAAATAAACTTAAAACACAAAATTTAACCAGAGTCAGAGAAGCTTTAAATACGGATCACAGTGAACTACTTTTGTAATAAGTGTGTAGAACTCATGAACATGCATCCCCTCACCAAGTTCGATGTATACCGGGTGCAAAAAGAAACCTCTGTGGTCATGACCTAATTGCAATATGTTAACCCAAGCCAGTATAATCGAAATGTAGGTCACAATGACCTTATTTTTTTAAAGGGTGTGGTACTTATAGAGAAGCATACAAACATCTAGCTTGACAATTATGGCATGACCAGAAATGTGTTCATAGAAGATGAATGCCCCGCCACTCCCGTTTTAGTATGAGTGTGCAGTCAAGTGTGATAAAATGGTTTTGTACTCACCAGGATGCACCTACATGCTGAGTTGCATGACTCAGTGGCCAATAATGGATGAAAAACTAACATAAACCCAGAACATAACCAAAGTCAATGAAGCGTGAAATTTAGGTTACATTGACCTACTTTTTGTATGATGGTGCTAAACTCACAGAACTCGTTAACATTCTATGTTGTTGCATGACTCCTGAGCACTAACATGCCCAAGAAACTGAGCTAAACAGAAAACATAACTGACGACACTGATGAATGAACAGTTGTACTGCACTTACCAAGACGTACATACATGCAAAGCAGAATGGCTCTGGGCTGGCATTGCCAGAGAAATTTACCTAAACATAAAAATTAACTGAAGTCACTGAATTATGAAATTTAACTCACAGGAACCTACTTTTGGTAAGATGACGTTGTAACCACTAAGATGCATCAACATGCCAAGCAGCATGACACTGCAACCGACAATGCCTGAGAACTGACCTTAACGCAAAACTTAACTGAAGTCACGGAGGCGTGAAATTTAAGTCACAGCAACCTTTTGGGGTTGATATGTGTTGTACTCACAAAAACACATCTACATACAAATCTGCATGGCTCTGGGACTTACACTGCCTGAGAAAATGAGCCAAACGAAAAACTTCACCAAGGGGAGACGGACAGACAAACAAGGGCAACACTTTGTGCCCCTTCCACATTCGTAGCGCAACATAATCATGCTTGAGAAATAAACTTAAAACACAAAATTTAACTAAAGTCAGTGAAGAGTTAAATATGGGTCACAGTGACCCACGTTTGTGGTGAGTGTGTAAGACTTGTCAAGATACATCTGCTCATCTAGTTTCAAACCTCCGGTCATAGCATATGTATACAATATGCAAAATAGCATGTGCTGATGACCCCAAAACAAAAACTTAACCAAGAATTCACAAATAATATACATGTATGTACAATGTTAGCCCCCTTGTCCCCTTCCGTACCGAACTGTTGTTTAGGACCTAGGAAGAAAAAATTGCTGAGATTCAATGAGGCTGTTGATATGTGTATGCCTTTATATGTGATGATGCCAATTGCGATGTCCGGGTAAGTACGATAACTCTCCTCTACTTCGTAGCTCAAACGAACTAACAGAACAAAGCAAATTCAGGTGCAGGTTAATAAGGGGCAAACAAATTGTAAGAAGAGTAATCGAACTTGAAACAGTGTATTTTCTTTAAAGAGAATTCAAATAAACTGTTCCTTTCTAAACAAATGACCCTCAGTAGAAAATCTTTACATTTCATCTTGGATAAAATCATATCACAGATGTAGAAATAAGAAAACGTACACAAGAAAAGTAAAGAAAAACAGCACACAATGTGGATCTGTACATTATAAAGCAGCATATACCAAAATACCCCTATTTGCTTTTCTCCCTCTTTGTTACATATATGATGTTCTAAGTTCAACAGTTTTTAAAGAATTCACAACGATATCCGCTAATGAGATTTGACTCAGGTTTCACCAAAAAGTGAACGAAATTGTAAATAGTTATGTCATCAGAACTTAATCCTCCCCAAACATTAGGTTTGGTCTACGGTCTACAGCGAAATTGTAAAATTCTCAAAGTGTATGTATCTAATTCGCGACTCTGTCTTACATTCTATTAACACAAGTTGACTATAGTCGTCATAAACAAACATTTTGTCACTGACATTTCTTTCTCAATCAGATTAGAAATTAAAACGGTAATTTAAAAAACCACGTCCCAAAAACGTATTTGGACAGAGCGGTAAAGATTACTGGATTCAATCTTGCTATAGTAATAATTCTATGTTCCAAATAGTATATCCTGGTGCACCATTTCCAAAGTGGACAATGAAGGATGTGAGAAAAACCCCAAACCACGTAATATATGTGGTTTGTCTTAAAAGTGTGTGTGTGTGTGTGTGTGTGTGGATGTCGTCAAGTGTAGGTGTGAAGCTGATCGTCATTTTCGAGTACAATCGCTCGATGCATTTATATTTTGGAAAAGGTTCATTAACTACTGGATGGAAATATATCGCAAGAGTTGCCTCTCTTTGCGGTAAAGTAAGAATTATTTAGAGTCGGCATGATTAAAACAACAATTAAGGATAATCACCATGAACTTTTTACCGACAATACATAAAACATAAAAACATTAATTAAACATGATTTTCATGGCATACAAACAAAACAATACTTAATTACAATAAGAGGCAAATCACGTAGCAACCAACTTAAAATGTAAGCAAGTAAAGCACTTTAAACGAGCCAATATTTAAAAGTGAATTTAGTGTATTGGTATCTGAAAGAAAGCACAGGTTAGAATTAAAAGCGTGTCACGATGTAAATTAAGCCCCCCCCCCAAAAAAAAAAAAAAAAAAAAAAAAAAAATTTAAAAATAAAAACAGAAAAACAAATGACGTACAAATTCAATGTGTATGTATCATAAAAGGAAGCTTGTGTCACAATTATGAAGATTCAGAGATATAAATTAAACCTAACAATAAAAATAAAGAAAAGCAATTGGCTGCACATAGATTGACTGTAAATAAAACGAAACCGCAGAGAAAAGGATACACAGATATTAAACGGAGGAGGGGGTTTGATGCCATTATTTGCATATATTGCATTTACAGTCTTTAATATTTAGGGACAAAATTAAAGGTCTAAAGGAATTGGAATTTGATTATTTTCTAAAATTATTTGGTTGCTCGTTTCACTGAAGGTCAGCTACATATCGAGAATTTGTTTACTATATGTTGAAATTCTAATTATTGGGACATCAATATTTGAATATCTAAAATTGTGAATGATAATGGAACGACAATAATACATTTGCTCTTAGCCTAAACAAAATTTCGTGTGCACATTTTCAGAAGAAATATCTCTCCTTGGCAAACTATGCGGAATGAAAACTCCACAAAAAAGATTCATGACATGAAACCCATCACTGGAGAGTGACATCATTCATAAAGAACAAATGTGCAGAGCTGAGGTGGTACAGTATCGCTCGCGTATAGAACACACATATCTTGCCAGTGTCCACTGACAGTGTAGCACATTTTTGTCGACTATATTGACTTCCACCTTACGAGGCAGAAGTTTAGTTTATTTATTTATTTATTTATTTATTTATTTTTTGCATGTCAACTCGATGAAGAGTTTTTTTGAAGTACCACCAGATAAAATCTTAGACTTTGTTAGAGAATGCAGTTCACAGACTTTCTAAGAGAAAGTGATTTATTTTTATTATAATGGTTTTACGTATTTTACGTTAATGTTTAATTTTATGCACCATTTAAAGAATTTTTCATTTTAACATTTTATCTTTCAGCAGTATATGTTTACTTTTTTAGGAAGAGTTTTTCTTCCTGAAGACTTTAGCAGTTTTTGTCTCTTATATTTCTACTGCCATATTTTTACTCAGCAATATATAGCCATGAGTGTAATGATGTACCGTTAAACCTCATTCATTCATACATACATATATAGCGATATGTATCATGCACATTCAATTGGATACAAGAATATTCAATAATCATATATAATATTAGTATATTAAATAATGTCATCGCAATTCCACGAAGAAAAACGAAATCACCCCCAAATCTTACCTTTTTGTTGGGATGTAAATACCCACAAAAATTTACATACATATAATAACAAATTAACAACTTCGTACCACATTTCTTGAAACAATTATAAATCCAAAAATGGTAAATCCCATGAATTTAGATTAACATAATAACAAACGTACATCCTAATCAAAAATACACTGAAAACATAATAACAAACGCACATCTCAGAAATGCATTGAAAACATAAAATGAACACAATATAATTAGCATATCACATAAAAATGGCGTCTGAACTAAATTGTGACTAAAGTAATTAGAGCACCACAACTCTTGGAAAAAGCTTTATTTCCGCTCTTAAAATAACGGGTAAACTTATTTCAAATAACATGGGTATTTTATTCATCCAGCAGTGAATAAAATATGAAATTCAATTAAAACAAAGGTGAAAGGAAATGATGGCAGCTTTTATTCATGTTTTACATTTGAATATCGTTGACGCGAGCTGTTCGGAAGGTCTAAATCTGAGGGGTCAATATCAGATGCATTTCTGAATTTCATTTTAAATGCTCAGAAAGTGCATATTTGGTTATAGAGTTGGAATCTTAATAGTTATGACCCTTACGCTAATTATATAGGGATTTAGGACGGACCCAGAGTCTGCTGTCAGCGCAACCAACAAAGGTCTACTGGATAGTACCGTCTTCAGCTTCTACAATTCAAAGTTTCTTATTTAGTATTATTTATCATAGCCATGAGTTGGTATTTACGCCGTTTTAGAAAAAGTTATGTACTTTGAAACCACCAGCACTGATGCTATCATTTATGCAGAGCCCATAGCCTGGGATACAGTCCAGTCAATTTTCTTAAATTTTTAGTTTTCAAAATTGACGGCCTGGGCACATACGAAAATTTAGCGCAATGCCCTCTGCTTTACCCCTCGGGGTAAATGGGAAAATTCACGTTCGATAACTCTGATTATGTTGTCCAGAAATATACCGTTTTAATGTTATATCCAAATTCTCTAGAAACAACTTATTCACGTTTGCGTTATCAAATGTCCGAATAAATTCAGTTAAAACACGACGAAAGTGCAAAATTATCTCCGTGTAATTGAACCGTGTAATCCGATTACATACAATAGGACGTGCAGCAGCATCCTTGCCTCGTTTTGGATTAGGTCAACGTCGTATGTAAATTAGCTATTAATAGGATTAATCATCACGGAAACACCTCACATGTCACTAGGGGTCGATATCGCCACAATCTCAACAGGGTGCCATTAATTAATGATAATCTATTTTCGACGGATTTCCAGATGGGGAATAAGAAGAAAAGAATATATTGGCAAAGCAAACATGTATCGACGACTGTATCCAGGCTACATGGCCCAGTAAACTGTATCCAGGCTACAGGGCCCAGTAAACTGTATCCAGGCTACAGGGCCCAGTAAACTGTATCCAGGGTACAGGGCCCAGTAAACTCTTTAAACTCTACCGCCGGATGAGGCTAAGAAACACATCAAAGAGCGCCAGCAATTTAAGACATTGTGGATACAAGTTTAGTAGCATAGGCTGATAGGCTGGATTTTTTTTTTTTTTTTTTTTTTATAGTACTGTTTGCTTTCGATGGACTTGATGATAACTTCTATTGAAAATGTTGGAATTTACTAACATAATTCAGCTGTGAAAGTAACGGATTTAAAACTGAGAGAGCTAATTTTACGTGCTAGCAGTGCATTCGACTCAGAAATATGCAGTTGTCCGACTTTATCACATTCACAGAAACTGCCATGTTAGAGATGAGAGGACAAGAAAGTTTCAATACTTAGCAGTCTGACCAAGACTTTCAAGTGTCTCACATGTCAGACTACGGTATATCTGACAAAGACTTTCAAGTGTCTCACATGTCAGACTACGGTATATCTGACCAAGAATTTCAAGTGTCTCACATGTCTGACTACGGTATATCTGACCAAGACTTTTACGTGTCTCATATGTCAGACTACGGTATATCTCACCAAGAATTTCAAGTGTCTCACATGTCAGACTACTGTATGTGCTCGGTCCTGCTTTCAAAGAATGTCAAAGATAAATGCTCAAGGTCTAAGGTCGCCGATTCGTAAATCGTTATAATTGCTAAAATGATGATTACATGTATTTCATCATTTCCGTCCAAAACCTCTCAGTAAAAAAAGATATATGCCCTAGAAATATAAGGTATTTCCAATTTTAAACTTGATTCAAGCATGATTAACTGAACATCATCCCCGAAATACTATGGGGTCAGTCATTACAGACCACGACCATGTAGAAGCGTATAACTGTATATTTAAGAATGATTCCAGAATTCGGCACTAATTTCCCCTTAAGCTGACAAAGCGTTCTAAAAACGAAATATTTATTCCAACACAAACTCCTCCCCTCTCCTTCCCCATCGTCACGAGTGTCCGTAGAAGACGGAAATAAGGTTTTCATTCAAAACTTTGTCTTCCCCCAACAATGGTAAATGATAGACTTTTAATCTCCACGAATATTAAACACACTGACCTTAATACAGTCTACTATATTTATGGGTGTTTTTATAATAACTGCTTCTATGCCTTACATAAACATTACTTCAAACGCCAAAAATTTGCATATAGATACGCTGCCTCGTTAACTTTCATGGGACAGTAATGTTTTCTAAGTTAGCCTGCATAGAAAAATATTACTGATACTTCATATGGTACCTGTCCTTGTCATATCTATCACTATTGACGAAAACTGTCGGCTAAAGTGCTCATACTTTCTCCAATCACATTGACAGTTGTCGGACTACTTTGCAGTTAAAGGCGTAGGTCCTCAGCCAACGTCACAGTAATGTAGCTATCCGCGATTTTCAAGCACTTCACAATTTCAAAAATATTTAACTACCTGGATTTAAATAAACATTTTCATATTAAGATTCTCTAAGCATGTACTTGATGTGAAAAAATGGAGCATGTGTAATCAAACAAAATTACAAGTGCAAGTAAAACAACTCATTTAGTATAGATGTTATTACGATGGAGCTTTCGTAGACTTTGTTGAATAGAAGTTTCCTCGTGCTATTACGATGGAGCTTGGGTAGACTGTTTGTTAAATAGAAGTTTCCTCATAAAACTCTCAAATCCAAAAACATGAAACGTCTGCATGTCTCTCTCGCTTATCTTGGGCTGGAGCACATATAAAAATAGTCCCATCGCACTTCCGGCAAATAACAAAAACTCCATCCTCGTATACATTTCGTGGTGGGATACTGAAAATTAAACGTAGAATTTAATATTAGACTTTTTCTTTCTATTCGTATCACATTCATTTTGTCATGGCATCGTTTAAGTATTTCTTATTTGAATGGCTGGCGACGAAATGATTGAAATGGATATTTCTGTTGAATTGAAATAGATTACACACTTTTAGCAATACAAGAAATTGAAATGAGACAAATCTTTTGATAAGTTTGTGTATATGGTTTTCAAAAGAAGAACTTTTCACGCATAATGAGAGGAGAGTAGCATGTTTTAGTATTTAGAAAAGTTTTGCTTTATTTAGATATAAATCTCAGTCATATATTAAATATCAATGTAATCATTCCAACATTTTATTTAATATTACATTTATGAACATAAAATTTAAAATGATTTAATATTAGTATGCCCGGTGAGAAAAATGAAATGCCATCGCAGAAAAGAAAGTTGCTATAGTAAAAATGCATCCCATTTGAGCTAAAGTTGTTTGGACCAAATCATCAACGATCTTAAAGTTTAAATCCGGACCTAAGACATTTGATATCACCCAAACAGATTACGAGTTTTCACACTTAATATTTATGTAAAGTTGTTGTTATGTTGGTGAAAGCAAGACCTGGAACACTCATTTTATTTTTTAAGAATACAAAAGTAGGGATAAAACTCACCTTCTTGTTGAAGCCCACACACGTTTGACTCCGTATCTTTCGAATAAAGCAGGAGCAAATAGGTCCCACCTACGAGTATTGCTGTCCCAAATATGGCTAAGGCGACATTGTGTACATAGTTTTGTGTTAGGACAGCCACGTTAAGGATCACTTGTATCCATACTCCAATGGCAGACAGGAAGGTAACATCACAAAGTTGTACCATCAGGGTTGTCAGATACAAAATAAACACAGAAGTAAAAATTGTCACTAATGCAAGCATCATGGGAATCACCGCTTCACTTAGATAAAAAGCAGACGAAATATATCCAATAACGAAAGTTGCAACTGTATATGGCACAATCAGCCTCTTTCTGGGACTGAATGTCAAAGACTCCTCTTTCAAATGTTTGAGTGTGATATTTCGTAAAGAGATGAAAAATATGTAAAGAAAAATCACAATAACGGTTCGACCAATATTTATGAATGCGGACATATCTCCCAGCGACAATGTTGCTCCTAACGACACTAGTCCAAGACTTACCATAATACCTGCCCTGACTTCACTTCCAGTACATATTCTGAGAAGCATCGTTAATACGATTGGCTCTAGATAACCGAATACAAATGAACTTTTCCTGTCTAAACTGATCCAGTAAGAAAACAGAAAATTGCTTTTGATGTGGGCGAAAGCACATATGAATATTCCTTCAGATATTGATTTGACATCGCGATGCGTGTTGGCGGTTACAAGAACTGCGAATGTCACAGTTTCAAGTATCGTGAGAATTAACGGGATCTCGTAGCCGTAATGAAACTGTTTGAAATGATGTGTGTTCAGAAAGAGCTCCTGTCTGCAAATACAATTGATGAGACTTGCAAGAATTAACACCCCTGGTAAAAACGAGAGCCGCCATCTACTCTGTTCTTTCTCTCTGAAAATATAAACTGTCTGCTTGATAACATCGTAAGGTATTTCGTATTTATTCAAAAGATCTAGTACATATGAAGAAAGAAAACCAATGTGAGGATCTTTCTCTTGCTTTAATTCAAATGAATGATTTAGCGTTTGTCCATAGATCACAGAACGACAACAACGGAGTCCTCTAGGCTTTTTGATAAAATGTATGAGAATTTCTTCTACAATCTGCACATGAAAAATACTTTTAAATGTTTCCATTTCCCTGTTGGTACATAAATTAAACTGATCGCTCGAGTAAGCTGACATAGTGTGCTTAATTTTAGTTCTTGTAAGTTTTAAAGAGATAATGTCACATCGCTACTAAAATTAATGGCAAAAGGGGACCGCTTTGTTGGTGATAATGAATATATTTTAAAAATCTTAAAATTGAATAAATATTTTGCCGTAAAATTATCATAATGTCGATAAAGAAGGTATAAACATGGCTTCCATTAGTTTAGGCGTTTGCACAATGTAAATATATTTTATTTATATACTACGTCCGTGTCATTCAGCAACTAATGTCTACTTAAGAGCGCGTGTGTGTATTATATATATATATATATATATATATATATATATATATATATATATATATATATATATCTATATATATATATATATATATATTAGAGAGTTATAATTCGTTCAAAGCGGGAATCGAACCTTTGCCGCGGGCAACGGCACCCATCGCTGTCCCTCGGTCCATGTATGGTACTTCTACAAATGTTTGTTAACATTGATATGATTTCGAGATTATGCTGCGCGGATACTTCAAACCAATAAATTCCGTTGTTTGTTTGTTTAGGGTTTTTAAAAAAAAAAACTTTTCCCAAAGCGAAATTCGTCTCCAAACCGTTTTCCACAATTAATACAAATTTCACTCCTTGCAATATCTCGTCTCTTGTATATAACATAACCCACTTGTGTATTGGCCTCACTTGTACGTGTAGACATGGGACCGTAACATTTGTTTTATAAATCAAAGTCAAGGAAACTCAACATTATTCATTGACTTTGCTCTGATTTTTCTTGATATGTTTTTCTTGTTAAAAAGAAGAATATATTAGTTTCATGTACCCTGGCAGCATAATCTCTAAACCAGTTCAATGTAAAAACAAAAGTTTGTACAAGTACCACATATGGACTGAAGGATGTGGCAAAAGTTGCCAAAGTTGTCCTATGTTTCGGGGTCAAATGGCATATGTGAGATTTATAAATGTATGCAAACTCTGAAGAAACTTAGGGTAGCTTACTGAAAATGGCGCTTTATCGAAATATTCACACTGGATTGAAACGATAGCTGTCTGAAAGAGAAGATGGCTGATCAAGGTAGTATGTGTGTAACAGTTCGCTTTCTAATTGGAGGCAAGCCCTTGAAAACACCGGCCATCATAAACGCTGTATATACTTTTTCTCTGCACTTGATTAATGTACATCACGCTCCGTCTTGGAAATGGGCAGTAAAAGCCAAATAATAACAAGATTTCCAAGACAGAGGAAACATTGTCTTTGATCACTCTCAACCTAGATGCGCATACATAATGATTCATACCTAGCCGTGATGGGATTGGTGAGTTGACTATAGGAATGATTTACGTTATAGTTGATTGACAGTTGATGTAGGTAGCCAAGGGAGTCAAATTTTCCAGATATTATATAAAATGAGTCGGATTTTTGTTTTCATAAATATACTTTTCAACAATAGATTCGATCGTCATACTTACGGTTCATTCATGTTCCTTCGCAAAACCATACTGAAAATCCACGAACCACTGCAATTATATAGGATATGAAAAAAATTCTTTTGAAAATGACACACCAATCATATGTAACGGGATAACAAAAACATGCTATTTTATGGGATAAATTCCACTCAACATACATTCTTGACCACTAGATCAAGTTACGTCTTACAAGTAAATGAAAGCAGATTTCGAACAGTCAAATGTTAACTCATTTTTAATCTAAATATATACTTTTATGTTACGTAAGGAACTGAAAACTAACCGAGTGTTTTACCTTAAAATAAGAATGGCAATAGTTTTTCAGTTTTTATAAAAGAACATAAAAAACAGGTGAGGAGGAGGTCTTTACCACTATTAATATCATATCAAGTAATACAACCACACCTGTCTTAAGCAGTCACTTCTGTGAAGTGAGAAAAATTACCTGTGTAGACAATTGTTTACTAAACGCATATTTATGCAATGACTGTGGTGTACCGGACCTCAAAGCTGGTCGTAGAAGACAAATTATCTCTTGGTATAGGTGACCTGTAATGCATGTTTGACTGAATAAATCAATCCTACGTTCAGAGTTGATTTTAGGAAAATCCTGAAACTTCGGGCTAATGTGATACATCATCTCTATTATAAAGGACACATAGATCAACATTTGTCCCTTTCAGTCAATCTAGGACGCTCTATTGCTAGATTCACGCACATATTTTCACAAATGCGCGAAGATGGTGCATTTATATTTGAAAGCCCTACCATAGTTCGCTTCGTTATATCTCCCCTATACTTATAAAATTATCTTTTGTTTTTCAAATGAAAGATGATTCCCCCACTCCCATGCCCAGTATCGGTTCCGGAATATAGAAAGTCTCAAAGATATGATTTGTTCGGTATTTATCCCTATGACTCGTTTAGCGTCAAATAAATGCAATTCAGAAATAGTGTTATTGGTTCTTTTGGACAAAGTTAGTGTTACGAATAGCATTTTAAAAAATATTAAAAGAAACCCCAGAAAACATTACTTTCCGCAATTTTTCGAGCTTTTCTTCATATAGTTCTGAAATTACTGAGAAGAACATTTTGTCACCGAAACGTCGATACAGTACGAGTGGACTGAAATTATTTCACTTACCGTAAACTGGGTTCTGACTCGTGTGTTAAGGCTGTTGATTTGACTCCAAAACTATTTCGAGGTTGGAAAATCTTATAGCGTACATTTAAATATATGTATACATTTGACTATATTTCGGATTTATTCCTTTTTGTTTTCTAATCGTTCGCATACCTTTGAGCAAGTAATATCAAGAACACGCGATGCAAGTCGAGCAGGTTGGAATGAGATTACCGTAAGAACCTGCATATACGCACCACCAACTATGAAAAGTCTTTACCCAGATCGGGTTAAGCCTAATGCGCAGGCAGATCACGGTCTACGCTATTCATCCGATCTACGAATTCAAACAAAAACTGTAGACGACAGGTCTGGTTCAAACTTTTTCACCGTTGTGTAAACGTTACACGGGCACATACGGTACATGTTATCACGAAGTGACTAAATTGATTTTACAAAATACAATACTTCCTGGTGTAAAACAACTATTTATTCCATGAATACAATAGAGAAGACGAAACCATACAGTATGGTTAATGACAAAATTGATAAAAGGGATGGAGTGGAATGGAGAGATTACAAGCGGGTTTCTTTTAATCAACATTTATAATATATTGTATTCCTTAAACTGTAAGCAAGGCAGGGATGATCATTGGCGCATACGCACAATATAGTCAAACGGGTTTATTTTGAAACATACAGCTCTAAGATTTCCTATCACGAATAGAAAAGGGTATAGAGGTATACTCATATAAGGGTATATAGGTATACTCATATAAAGTTATATAGGTATACTCATATAAAGGTATATAGGTATACTCATATAAGGGTGTATAGGTATACTCATATAAGGGTGTATAGGTATACTCATGTAAGGGTATATAGGTATACTCATATAAGGGTGTATAGGTATACTCATATAAGGGTATATAGGTATACTCATATAAGGGTGTATAGGTATACTCATATAAGGGTATATAGGTATACTCATATAAGGGTGTATAGGTATACTCATATAAGGGTATATAGGTATACTCATATAAGGGTGTATAGGTATACTCATATAAGGGTATATAGGTATACTCATATAAGGGTGTATAGGTATACTCATATAAGGGTGTATAGGTATACTCATATAAGGGTGTATAGGTATACTCATATAAGGGTGTATAGGTATACTCATATAAGGGTGTATAGGTATACTCATATAAGGGTGTATAGGTATACTCATATAAGGGTGTATAGGTATACTCATATAAGGGTATATAGGTATACTCATATAAGGGTGTATAGGTATACTCATATAAGGGTATATAGGTATACTCATATAAGGGTATATAGGTATACTCATATAAGGGTATATAGGTATACTCATATAAGGGTGTATAGGTATACTCATATAAGGGTATATAGGTATACTCATATAAGGGTGTATAGGTATACTCATATAAGGGTATATAGGTATACTCATATAAGGGTATATAGGTATACTCATATAAGGGTATATAGGTATACTCATATAAGGGTGTATAGGTATACTCATATAAGGGTATATAGGTATACTCATATAAGGGTGTATAGGTATACTCATATAAGGGTATATAGGTATACTCATATAAGGGTGTATAGGTATACTCATATAAGGGTGTATAGGTATACTCATATAAGGGTGTATAGGTATACTCATATAAGGGTGTATAGGTATACTCATATAAGGGTGTATAGGTATACTCATATAAGGGTGTATAGGTATACTCATATAAGGGTGTATAGGTATACTCATATAAGGGTGTATAGGTATACTCATATAAAGGTGTATATGTATACTCATATAAAGGTATATAGGTATACTCATATAAAGGTATATAGGTATACTCATATAAAGGTACATAGGTATACTCATATAAAGGTACATAGGTATACTCATATAAAGGTACATAGGTATACTCATATAAAGGTACATAGGTATACTCATATAAAGGTACATAGGTATACTCATATAAAGGTACATAGGTATACTCATATAAAGGTACATAGGTATACTCATATAAAGGTACATAGGTATACTCATATAAAGGTACATAGGTATACTCATATAAAGGTACATAGGTATACTCATATAAAGGTATATAGGTATACTCATATAAAGCAAGCCCAACATCAATTTTCATATGCGTCTCTTCCACGATGAAATTTATTTGATAGTAATTGTCCTTTAAATAAAGCATCACAAGTTTCCACTTTATCTGTCTGTTTAATATCAGATACCTATCCTTGACTACCTTGAATAAATTCTGTTTAATATCAGATACCTATCCTTGACTACCTTGAATAAATTCTGTTGAAACTACTGTAAAACCTCTCCTCCTAATCTCGCGTGTAATGGGGCCACTCACTGAATACAAACACACTTCGTAAATCGAATTGATTTACTAAGATACCACCCACTGTATCGATTGATAGGTTATTACTCGTTCCGTCGATCCGTATTGTTTTCCTTCTATTTAAGGAGAAATTCTTGGCCGAACAGTCTATGACTTATGGACATATATAACAAAAATATATATTATTTTCAGAAAAGAGGGCAGCAACAAACATTTTGTTTTCTTCAAATCATCTGTCCAGAAAAATGGCCTAATCCTCAGACAGTAGATTTATCTTGCACAGCAGACCACCTCCAAAAATCTGATCACTTGTCATCGATCCAAAAGGTGTTTAAAAAATTAGTAAGGTATTACCATACGTTTTTATTCTATTACTGAAAATGCATCAGTTCTTATAACTGAATATGTTCACTTGTCATTGGATGACAGCTTAGTCTTAGTACAATGAAAAGATGGTCTTGTCATTGGATGACAGCTTTAGTCTTAGTGCAATCAAAGGATGATCTTGTCATTGGATGACAGCTTAGTCTTAGTACAATAAAAAGATGGTCTTGTCATTTAATGACAGCTTAGTCTTAGTGCAATGAAAGGATGGTCTTGTCATTGGATGACAGCTTAGTTTTAGTACAATGAAAGGATGGTCTTGTCATTGGATGACAGCTTAGTCTTAGTACAATAAAAAGATGGTCTTGTCATTTAATGACAGCTTAGTCTTAGTGCAATGAAAGGATGGTCTTGTCATTGGATGACAGCTTAGTTTTAGTACAATGAAAGGATGGTCTTGTCATTGGATGACAGCTTAGTCTTAGTGCAATGGAAGGATGGTCTTGTCATTGGATGACAGCTTAGTCTTAGTGCAATGAAATGATGGTCTTTAGCATACAGGTACACCTTTGGGAGATGCACCACCAATCTTGTTTGTAGCGACTCTAGTGTTTGATAGGTAGTTACTAGTATTATAAGAAGCGACTACGGTATATGATAGGTGATTACTAGTAGTATTAGAAGTAATCTGATATATACATTTATTGAAGGAAAAAATGCAATATTTTTTTTAATGTAGGCAATAGGAGATATGAAAGGTAATATAGAGGGGCGTAATTCTTCAATAGGTATACACAGTGTTTCTACAGATGTATAGTCCCTTTACCACGGTATCATAGAATGAATACGTCGATCGAGTCATTTTTTATAACTAAATGTTTTAAACTGGTTCTACAAAATATTACGAAGGATAAAATATACTTTGTTTCATCAGACTTGTTACTTATCTATTTAAGTAAACTCTTGGATGAATTATGGAGGAACTTTTTTTAAATGGCAAGAAGAAAACTGTCATGCAAGACACATTTCATGGATAGCAATTCTTGTATACTTAGTAGCATAGCAATTATTGTATACTTAGTAGCATTGCAATTCTTGTACACTTACTAGCAACTTGAAGCACTCGAAGGTGTACGACTCATGGGTAGCAAGTCATGTATACTTAGTAGCAACTTGAAGCACTCGAATGTGTACAACGGGTAGCAAGTCTTTTATACTTAGTAGCAACATGAAGCACTCAAATGTGTACAACGGGTAGCAAGTCTTTTATACTTAGTAGCAACATGAAGCACTCAAATGTGTACAACGGGTAGCAAGTCTTTTATACTTAGTAGCAACGTGAAGCACTCAAATGTGTACTATGGGTAGCTTTCATTATACTTAAAAGTGCCTTATTAAACTTAAAATTTGCTTTTATCAGACGATTGTATTATTCCTCCTCAGGTCTAAACTGTATCACTTGAAGACACGTATCACATTATATGGAACTGTGTCACTTAAAGACACGTATCACATTATATGGAACTGTGTCACTTAAAGACACGTATCACATTTATATGGAACTGTGTCACTTTAAGACACGTATCACATTATATGGAACTGTGTCACTTAAAGACACGTACCACATTATATGGAACTGTGTCACTTGAAGACACGTATCACATTTATATGGAACTGTGTCACTTGAAGACACGTATTACATTTATATGGAACTGTGTCACTTGCAGACACGTTCACATTTATATGAAACTGTGTCACTTGAAGACACGTATCGTATTTATATGAAACTGTGTCACTTGAAGTCACGTATCACATTTATATGGAACTGTGTCACTTGAAGACACGTATCACATTTATATGAAACTGTGTCACTTGAAGACACGTATCACATTTATATGAAACTGTGTCACTTGAAGACACGTATCACATTTATATGAAACTTTGTCACTTGAAGACATGTATCACATTTATATGGAACTGTGTCACTTGAAGATACGTATCACATTTATATGGAACTGTGTCACTTGAAGACACGTATCACATTTATATGGAACTGTGTCACTTGAAGACACATATCACATTTATGTGGAACTGTGTCACTTGAAGACACGTATCACATTTATATGGAACTGTGTCACTTGAAGACACGATCCAGATTGCAAGATCTCCCAGTATGATAACTAGCACAGCAGCGTAAAAGATTACATTCTCTATGACGTATAACCTGAGATACGTTTGATATCTCCACTTGTTATAGAAACAATAACATAACATTTTAAATCAATATAATAATTTATTTTACCTTTTCTTTTTGGCATATCCATACTAAATGAAAAACTTCAAATTAGAGAAAGATATCATTCTTTAGTTGATTAAACAAAGCACCTTAGATTTATGTGTGCGACATCGAAGAGATCGTCTCGTTTAGCAAGAACAAGTCAGGGGGCAAAATTAGTTTCGACAAATTTTCACAGCAGACACTCTAACTTTCTTTTCTTATTATTCAGAGATTTTTTTAAAATTTAAATAATGAACACGAATGTTCACTATATATATGCATTTATTCCTGTATGATCATGTATAAATGTATGGTATTTCTCCCCTTTATTCACTCTTACTCTCCATTTATGACATATTCTTTATTTTAGTGATTGTACTCTTCGTAATACACGAAGGCAATAAAGATGTATATATATATATATATATATATATATATATATATATATATATATATCACACACACACACACACACATATATATATATATATATATATATATATATATATATATATATATATATATATATATATATCAGTGCCACCGCTAGGAATTTCTTACGGGTGGGGTGGGGGGGGGGGGTAGCACTTTTAAAATGACTTAATGCCAATTGTAATGAAATTTCAAACTTTAACTTTTGGAAGTAGCAACAGACAAATATAAAGGGAAAAATTAGTGGAATAATTAGAACATCACACAGTTTAATACAGTGTTATAGTCATCAGGAGACGAACTATAGAGAGATATTTCGAAAGTCAGAGAGCAGGGTCTAGAAGGGTACTGATGGCACATAAACGGGGAAGTGTGGGGGTACAACCGAGCGCCACTCTAGATTTTCTAGCTCTAACATTGTGTGTATAAACTGACACATATACACCAAACAGTACTTACGTGTGTACCCCAGAAGTTTGAAAACAGATAATCACGTGCATTTATGCAACAATGAAAAGGAGAAAAGTAAAACCTTGCCAATCATTAAGATGTCCCATTTATGTGAGGGAATGGTTCGTGAAAAATGCATAAAATTTAATGACTTGCATGTAGTATTCTTAGCGACAGAGATAAATGTAATGACTTGCATGTAGTATTCTTAGCGACAGAGATAAATTTAATGACTTGCATGTATTATTCTTAGCGACAGAGATAAATTTAATGACTTGCATGTATTATTCTTAGCGACAGAGATAAATTTAATGACTTGCATGTATTATTCTTAGCGACAGAGATAAATTAAATGACTTGCATGTATTATTTTTAGCGACAGAGATAAATTTAATGACTTGCATGTAGTATTCTTAGCGACAGATATTAATATAATGACTTGCATGTAGTATTCTTAGCGACAGAGATAAATGTAATGACTTGCGTGTATTATTCTTAGCGACAGAGATAAATGTAATGACTTGCATGTAGTATTCTTAGCGACAGAGATAAATTTAATGACTTGCATGTATTATTCTTAGCGACAGAGATAAATTTAATGACTTGCAAGTAGTATTCTTAGCGACAGAGATATTCTTTAATTGATTATGATAAATATAGTCCGAGTTTCTTGCAACGTTTCCCACACAGTGTGAGATACAGCATTTCGAAAGATACCTTGTGGTGACCAACCCTATCATAACAGTCGAAATACTAGTATGTAACATTGGATGGGAAAGGTCAGAGAAACTCGGACAAAAACAACTCAAAATTGACTTCTCTTAACGTGCAAGTTAAGTAAAGTTACAATGGCCTGCATGGAACATGAAATGACATAACAAACAATATTTAAATGGCCCACACGGAATATGAAATAACATAACAAGTAAGATTTAAATGGCCTACATGGAACATGAAATGGACATAACAAGTAAGATTTAAATGGCCTACATGGAACATGAAATGGACATAACAAGTAAGATTTAAATGGCCTACACGGAAGATGAAATAACATAACAAGTAAGATTTAAATGGCCCACACGGAATATGAAATAACATAACAAGTAAGATTTAAATGGCCCACACGGAATATGAAATAACATAACAAGTAAGATTTAAATGGCCTACATGGAACATGAAATGGACATAACAAATAATATGAAAATAGCCCACACGGAATATGAAATAACATAACAAGTAAGATTTAAATGGCCTACATGGAACATGAAATGGACATAACAAGTAAGATTTAAATGGCCTACATTGAACATGAAATGGACATAACAAGTAAGATTTAAATGGCCTACATTGAACATGAAATGGACATAACAAGTAAGATTTAAATGGCCTACACGGAAGATGAAATAACATAACAAGTAAGATTTAAATGGCCTACATGGAACATGAAATGGACATAACAAGTAAGATTTAAATGGCCTACATTGAACATGAAATGGACATAACAAGTAAGATTTAAATGGCCTACACGGAACATGAAATGACATAACAAATGTGTGCAACAATCATATGCTTCAAAGCTACTAATATATTGACTTTTGCATACTATCTAAACACAAATGCAGGGGCGAAACGAGATTATGTGCAGAGACCAAAGTTAAAATGAAATTTTTGTTTTATAGAGAAGATCTCAACATTTATTGAAAATTTCAGGTTGTACCACCTTATTGTGACTGAATAAAAAGCACTGGCTACACGAATGCGACCTGGGAATTTTTGCAGCTGACACATAAGGAAAGAGGTTCAATACAAAGACAAACCCTAACGGTTCTAAGTCTTTTCTGAATGTTCTGGCAAACCGTTAAACTTAAAAATTATATTCTCTACTCGTAAGTGAAAAGTAATTAATTATATGTATAAAGAAACGCGGAAATATTTTGATACCGTCTGTACGAACTCACGTACGGGTGTCCGTACGAACTTTATTTACACCGATGAAGCTAGACACATGAAAACTTGGGTCAGTGATTGTCCTATGGATGAAGATTGTGCGAGCACTTTTTTAATTTTTATCTGGCTTCTTGGAGTAGGGCTGGCGAGTTGGAGTTGGGATGGTTGTAGTGCTAAGTTTACATAAATTTAAAATATTTACGAGTTGTTTGTCTCTCATATCTGAGAACTGGCTTGTGTGATCAGTGACCCGGATATCAACAAAAGTAAGACTTGATTCTCTGGGTCGTGCCCTGGTGTATTTCCCTACCTCCAGGAACTAAGTAAAACTTGGACCTCTGGGTCGTGCCCTGTGATTTTTTTCCCTACCTTCAGGGACTAAGTAACACTTTGACCTCTGGGTCGTGCCCTGGTGTCTTTCCCTATCTCCAGGGACTAAGTAAAACTTTGACCTCTAGGTCGTGCCCTGGTTTTTGTTCCCTACCTCCATGGACTAAGTAAATCTTGGACCTCTGGGTCGTGCCCTGGGGTTTTCTTCCCTACCTTCAGCGACTAAGTAAAACTTGGACATCTGGGTCGCGCCCTTGGATGTTTCCCTACCTTGAGGGACTAAGTAAAATTTGGACATATGGTTCGTACCCTGTGGTCTTTCCCTACCTTCAGTGACTAAGCACCTGTGTCATAACACGTTGTTGATATTCTGGATGTGTCATAACACGTTGTTGATATTCTGGCTGTGTCATAGCACGTTGTTGATATCCTGGCTGTGTCATAGCACTTTGTTGATATCATGGCTGTGTCATAACACGTTGTTGATATCCTGGCTGCAAGGAGAGGGACTCCACGGTTAGGTTGGGACACATTTCTCACTAAGCGAGACAACATGCGAGACAAAATGATTTGTAGAAATTAATCATTTGTCGAAGTTAAAAATTGTAAAGGAGGGAAAATTGCATAACGTTATTATTAAACTGAATTCTAATATTATAATACTGGATGGACTTTTTAAAAAAAATTGTTTAGATAAGTCTAATATTTGGGTAATCTCTTGTGATACAGTAAGTCTAGTAGATGATGTGTGCTTCTCATATCGCAAAAATTCTCGTGATACAGTAAGTCTAGTAGATGATGTGAGCTTCTCATATCGCAAAAACTCGCGTGATACAGTAAGTCTAGTACATGATGTGTGCATCTCACATCGCAAAAACTCTCGTGATACAGTAAATCTAGTGCATGGTACGTGCTTCTCATATTGCAAAAACTTTCGTGATACAGTAAATCTAGTGCATGGTACGTGCTTCTCATATCGCAAAAACTTTCGTAATACAGTAAATCTAGTACATGATACGTGCTTCTCGTATCGCAAAAACTCGTGTGATACTGTAAGTCTAGTACATGGTACGTGCTTCTCATATCACAGAAGCTCTTGTGATACTATAAGTCTTAACTCACGGCATATAGCATTTTACATTTACCAATTTCTCTTCATGATAAACTTGCCAGCAAGATATTGATGTAGAGAGGTAGAAAATGGAAATGAGGAGAAAGGGCGAAAGGATGAATGAATGAATGAAGGACTGACTGAAAGACAGAAAGAATGAATGAAGGAATTAATATAAAAAAACGCAAACTATACTTTTGTTTTAATTTGACGCAGACTTTGCACTTCGGATCGTCCATGCGAGAGGGGTTGAAACGGAGCATATATATTGCATATGGTTATGTAAGCTGGAGGGGTGGTCAGGGAAGGGTAACGATAATCGTTGTCGATGTGAACTGAAGTTCCTTCCCTTTTTCCTTCCATTGAATCGTAAAGTTTGTTATATATCTGAATACAAAAATCTGATGTATTCCATTGTTAAAAAGCTATTGTAATACAAATATATAATGTATTATATTGTTAAAAAGCTATTGTAATACAAATATATAATGTATTCTATTGTTAAAAAGCTATTGTAATACAAACATCTGATGTATTCCATTGTTAAAAAGGTATTGTAATACAAATATATAATGTATTCTATTGTTACAAAGCTATTGTAATACAAATATAGAATGTATTCCATTGTTAAAAAGCTATTGTAATACAAAAATGTGATGTATTCCATTGTTAAAAAGCTATTGGAATACAAATATATAATGTATTCTATTTGTAAAAAGCTATTGTAATACGAAATCTGATGTATTATATTGTTAAAAAGCTATTGTAATACAAATATATAATGTATTCTATTGTTAAAAAGCTATCGTAATACAAAAATGTGATGTATTCTATTGTTAAAAAGCTATTGTAATACAAATATATAATGTATTCCATTGTTAAAAAGCTATTGGAATACAAATATATAATGTATTCTATTGTTAAAAAGCTATTGTAATATAAAAATCTGATGTATTCCATTGTTTAAAAGCTATTGGAATACAAATATATAATGTATTCTATTGTTAAAAAGCTATTGTAATACAAAAATCTGATGTATTCGATTGTTAAAAAGCTATTTAATACAGGTCAATAATTTTACTACAGCAGTTTTACCTGTTGCCAGAAATGAAGGATTTTTTTCTCCCCTCAGGACCTACTGTTAGTAAAATGCTTAATGCTGGCGTGGGAATGATCAAAATTACTGAAGCACGACTGAAGGTTGTATAGTCATGTTTAGAGCTGCGGAGTACATGCATTCTGAATCTAGTGTCGGGTATCAGTTTCAATGTATTTTAAAACCAGGTGCAGTATATATTCCACTGAATGACTCATTTTTAACGCTAATTTACAGACTGTTATAGATGATTTAGTCTGCATTCAGCGACCTAAAATTACTAACAACTCTTGGCCATAACAAGGAATTTCTGAAGTCGGTACTGTAACAGTCATTGATAACCTTCTTAGGTGTCTAATGACGTACCATCATTTCAAATTAGCTTCCCGTAATGGCAAGCCTGCTGTTATAAAGGTGTGTACTAATTATAAGTTTTCTGCTTTTTCATCAGTTTTTAACTCTGGGACCCTACAAGAGTTACTCTGAAGTAAATTTGTCTCGCGACTCCATGGAAACAAATAATTGACAAGTTTTTTTTATAGTTTTTTTTTTTTAATCATAGGAAAAGAGAACTACTTTGATATTTACCCGAGTTCTGCCATGTATAGATTTATAACTATTTAAGGCAGGAATTATTTTCTTCGTGTGTACATTAAAGACATGTTAGGCGATGATTGAAAATTGTCCACAACGACTATAAAAAAAAATCTTGCTGCAGACAAAGGTCTCACTAATAATGTTATAGCGTTCAATTTTCAGCTAAAATTACTCGACTACCGCAAAAATTTCACAATTTTCCTCCACTTTATTTAATTGTCAGCTTGCCTGTATAGAGAATTCCCTGATGATTACGTGTAGTTATATCAGTTTGCCTCTCTACTTGCTCTGTATTCCAAATATCCCATATCTAATTAAAGCAAATCATTTTTAACGGCCATTTGTTTGGTCACTATCTGTCGTACACTTGTGTCACTAACAACAAGATTGTTAGTACATCTTCCGAGGGTGTGAAGCGTAGATCATGTAAATTGTTTATTAATGGTAGAAGGTAACTGCTGGCGGTTTAAAATGTAAAGGTGCGGTCAATATTTACTAGGAGGGGCAAGATAATTGCAAATCATAAGGGAAATAAATTGGACAACCCACCCCCACCCAACCCCCTTCTTCGCCTTTACACAGAAGATAATAAAACGAACAGATGTACCTACCTTAAGTTTCACCAAACATATACCCGACATTTTTAGAGTGAAAAAACCTACCCTACGAACCCAACCCAATCCCCAAACCCCCCGCAGATGTAACACCCCCACCTCCACCACTTCCCATCCATCACTGAAGTAGTGGGGGCAGTGGACGGGCTGAGTGGACAAGGGAAAAACCGGTTTAATTTTGGTGGATTGACACATGTTGATGAATAATTAGGTAATTTATTTGGTCCCCGAAATTTCATGAACTGCTCATATATGGTGCCAGGGTGGTGGTAATGTCTGAGCGTGATTGTAGCAAAGGAAGAAATATATTGGTCTGTGTCACGTCCAGTGAGATATACGTAAAGACAAACCCTGACTGGCATAGCATGCATCTCGAGAGAGAGAGAGAGAGAGAGAGAGAGAGAGAGAGAGAGAGAGAGAGAGAGAGAGAGAGAGAGAGAGAGAGTTGTGGTTAGTACATACCTATTCTCTATCTTAACATGGAAGCCAGATACTTCCTATTTACCCAAAAAATCCACGTGTCCCATCCATTGACTAGCGGAGCCCATATACATGTTGTTTCTTGTGTAATCAGGTACATACAGGTAAGAGATAAGTATAAAAGAACTGTCGTTCTATGCCACTACGCATATCTACGTCAGTACACGTATACACCGTAACTATAAGCCACGGTAGAGAATGAGGTACAACAAAGTAATTACATTCATAGGTTATCGACAACTTTAATCAATCAATCAATCAACCAGCTTGTATTTACCTTAGACTACATAACACGTAGAGTAGTATATGACGATAAATAATAATAATAATAATAATAATAATAATAATAATAATAATAATAATAATATACTTTATTCTGATGGACTGTTGAGTCGAAGGTTCATCTCACACACGGTCGAGATGTATATTTGAAATTAAAACACCATTGTATGTAAAATTCCTTTCAAGCATTTCAGTCTTCTGTTCAAGTTTACTAAGTTAATTTTTAGTAAAAGAACACGTGATTGGACTTTGAACTTCGGAGACTGGGGTCAAAGTATTCAGATAATATGGTGCCAGGTTGTTTTGAACTTTGTACGTCAGGACTGATTCGTCGTATTTTACAATATCTTTAATAAGAAACTATTTGAGTTCTTCAAATAAAGTTTCAGTGGGTATTTAATATTTTTTATCTAAAAGCGTTATAGCCACATTATTTTGCAGGCGTTCAATGCGTTTAAAAAACTAAGATGAACAATGTCCCAAATAATAATCAAAATGAGGTAACATCAAACAGTTGTAAAATGTAGTTCTTGATTCGGGCGTTAAAATATTCGTTATTCTTTGAAAATGAAATAACTTGAAGGAAATTGTTTATTCTGTGATTCTATGACTCCTAAATGTTTGTCATGAGTTACACATTCAGGTTTGTCATGCCGCAGTATACAAAAATATTATTTTGCATTCTCCTTTTCTTTTGTGCAATGCCAATTAATAAAAACGTTGTTTTAGTTTTATGTTTGTTTCTTTTTTTCTTTTCTTTTTTTTTTGAACTTATGTACAAAGCATTCTTAGTACATCAAATGGAAAAGTTAGACATGTCAGTATTTAGCTAAATAAAGATACAGCTGTATTCCTAATTTCAATAGTAGAATATTGTGATAAACCAGGTAAACCGCTTTTCTGAAATCTAACAGTAATACACCAATACGATTCCCCTTATCTATTTCCTGACACAAAAATATTAGTAATGTTAATTAAAGCAGTCTGACAGGAGTGGAGTTTCTAAACCCTGATTGAATTTTGGATGACAACGTATGTGTCGATAAAAAGGAATAAAAACTGGTATAGACCACGGCCTGATTAAGGTGGTAAGAGGTCCTGGACCAATTTAAAAAAGCGCCCCCCCCCCCCCCCTCGCCCCATTCCAGCGTTGCCCTTGAGCAACTGTTCCATTTGCTCCGTCTTTAATCCGGCCTTGGTTAAGACTTGTAAGTCGAGAAGGTTTGGTTGTATGGGAAGAAACTGGCCTATGATTATGTATATACACAGGACACACATTCGACAAAGAGTTACGTCTAAAAATTGAAATATTTCAAAAAGATGAAAACAATTACCATCTTTTAATTACTAATTACTTTGTTTTAAGAGAGAGAGAGAGAGAGAGAGAGAGAGAGAGAGAGAGAGAGAGAGAGAGAGATAACTTTCACTCGGTTATACTTCGAGATGATTCCCAAGAACCCAGTAAACAATCATAGATTTGCTTTAAATATTGCTGTAAAATAGCGGATCAAAACTGCTTTACTCCTAAGAGAATATATATATATATATATATATATATATATATATATATATATATATATATATATATATTAAAACTAATTCATTCCATCGGCGACAGCTGTAATAGTATTTTATTATCACACATAAAATAACACGAAAGCATCAACATATGCTCATAGGCTCGTATCTATGTCTGCCTGATATTTGCACTTGGGAATTATATGGTGTACGAAAAGGGTCATCATCAATCTTTATTTCATCTTTTCAGAGATAAAGTATACAAAAAAGGAAAAGATACAAAATAATGCATATGTTATGTACAATTAACAAAGGTGTAGATGAGAGGAAGCCCTTTACAAGCGCAGCTTCCCTTTGGGGATTCTCATATGAGAATACCATTCTTATTGAAAAGTAAGGCGCGCTTGATTATTTTACACATCATTATTATTTTTGTTACAATAAATAATATTTTATATGTAATGTCAAAAATAGCAAGCAAAAACACATGACTATGAATATTCCTACCGTCACATGTCTTCCAAACTTAAATAATTTGAAAATCAATCTTGTTACTAAGAAAACAATTCATGCAGTACAGATGCAGATAATAATGAAGCAGACATAAAATTTATTAGTATTCGGGCTCGTCTAAACCGACACCGTTGGGAAATTCCCTACCCAGAAGATATTGAATATATTTCTCATTTGATATATTGTGAAGGAACACACCAAGACGAAGGTCAAAGTTATGGCACTAATTTGAACCGTTATCAGAACATTTGCAAGAGATGTAATTATCTGTAAATCTCTTGTCGTGTTTGGAATTTGACATAAACTTGAAGGTTTTATAGAAGTATGAACATTGTTTACTCTTTTGTAGGACATGGCAGTATGGCATAAGTTTGTAAAGCGCTCGTTTTCATACTTATGGGTAGCATATTTTATAATTTGTTTCCATTGTATTTTTTCTGGAAATATTTTGTCTCTAACAAAAATTTTAATAAATTCATAAATATTATATTGTGCAAAATGCTACATATATCGGGAATAAAATCTTTCTGTTTTATAACATCTTTTCAAGAAAGATATAGATATAATCTGAATAAAAATATTCTTTTACATGTTACATTTTCTGGAAGATGGCATAATTTACCAAGAAAGTTCAGTTTCCTTTTATCAATTTTTGATACAATTCCATGTATCCCCAGTAAACGTTCGCTCGTTCCTGACTGTGTGGTGTGAAGAAAGCCTTGCGGAATTTTGGTACAATGATGCTGAAATACATCGAGCTTTCTTAAATCTTGAGTCTAATATTGGACCAAACTTCACAACCATA
This sequence comes from Margaritifera margaritifera, assembly GCA_029931535.1. NCBI lineage: Eukaryota > Metazoa > Mollusca > Bivalvia > Unionida > Margaritiferidae > Margaritifera > Margaritifera margaritifera. Next base: position 522,014 of record JAQPZY010001561.1, on the reverse strand, counting down.
AAGGGCTGATGGTATCACAATTTGTTTTATACAAACTGACGTAAGTAAGAGGATTTGATCTAGCTTCATTTGTGCCAACCCTACAAGAGAATAAAATGATTTTCTGTCTTTATTACAAGCACTGTCTACCTTTGACAAACATTACATATTGGAACACACAGGAAATCCAACATGCTAGGTTACATTTAAAAAAAAAGGATAGTATGATTGCCTAATTTCCAGTTAAACGTCTCGCATGTTGTTTGTATGATTAAAAACGAATACACCCCTTTTACTAAAGTTGAAGGTGAAGTTTCATGTTTGGGAGTAGCTGTTACATATATCAAGCATCTTTTACAAATGGATTGGTGAGTTTGCGAGCAGAGTTATATCATCGGCTAGAGCTAGATTTCCAGGTGGAGTGGACCCAGTAAGTATCCCTAATTTTGACTCATATAATTACTGTAAAAGGTTATTGATATAAACAAGATATAAAAATGTTGAATAAACACCTACCTGCCGAATGCCACGTTCTTGTGGAAAAGTTTCGGATTTTGATTCGTTCATCATGACAATGCTTTGAATATTTGAGTACGATTTCTTTATTACATGTAAAATCTTCCTTGCGTGCCAAGTTTTCTGAGTTTTAGGAAAAGTCCGTCGTGATTCACAGTGTCAAATGCCTTTTGAATATCTAAGAAAGCAGCAAACACTCTTGATCCTTGTTCTAAAGTGGAAAAACACAGCTTCGTGTAGATTGAAAGATGTTGTTATACTACTCAGTCCCTTTTGAAACCCCTGTTGTTCGGTATTAGGGAAGTTATATATAGTGTTATTACACCATCAAGTTCATCTTTTGAAGAAGCACTTTTCAAATAGTTTGTATAATACAGGCAACATGGAAAATGCTCTATAATTGTCAGGGTCACTGTTAGATTTCTCCCCACCTTTAAATATGGGGACAATTAAACCTACTTTCCAATCGCAAGGTATATAACACAGGTCTATTATCCCGCTAAAAACACATTGTAATGAATTTTGTGAGTTTGTTCCATCGTAACGTAAATGTTCATTTTGAATACCATCAATGTCCTGGTCTTTTCTAAGTCTGAGCTGTTTTAAGACACGGGCTATTTCTTGATAGCTACATTTTTCTTTAAAGACAGGTTAATCAATACAGAACCCGTCCATTTGTTCATGATTAAATCAATACAGAACCCTTCCGTTTGTTCATAATTTACAAATGTGTCTGTAGATTGAATTTACAATTTAGAAAAAAACACCTAGCAAACAGTCGAGATATCTCATCCGGAGCAGACGCTAATTCACAGTCATATTTTTATTCAAAACTATCGGTGCCGTTGCAGCGGTATCCAAATATCGTTACAATGCCAAATTTTTTTGATGCAATGGTCATTTTTGCATTTATATAATGTGTCGATGATATTCACCTAACATTGCATTGGTTCTAAAATATCGGTGTTATGCTTTGTTTGTTTTTTTCTTGTGTTTTTTTTGTGTGTGTTTTTTTAAAATTTATTTTTTGCTTTGCTTTGCAGTGATATATTTTGTCGTTGCAACGTTAATATCACTGTAGAAGACGTAGTTTTTATGATCTCAACGCTAACATTTTATTTTACAGTTGCAACGGTAATGCAACGATATAATAATCCGTTCCAACGACAAAGATGCCATTGCAAATGTAGAAAAAATACAAACAATAAGCTGTTACAACAACAACAACAACAAAAACAACAACAACATACAGCCGCAACGATAAAATAAACCTTTGCAACTACAAAAAATACACTTGACCCGGTATTTGAATATCGTTGTAATGATGGGTGAATATCTTTGCAACGGTATATAGATACCATAGCAACGACACCAATGTTAAAAATATCGTTTCAACTACAAAAATTACCGTTCCACCAACAAAGTTTAGAGTTGCCACGATGTTTGGATACCGTTGCAACGGTACCGGTAGTATTGACGCTTTACAAACACCACAGAACTACCACTTCGAGATGACACATGACCTTATTGTGAGCTTTGGTTCTCTATCTTTAACCGAGGAAATCTCTACGTACGTCTGAGCTTCACCTTCTTTAAAACACGATATTCGGGAGGGGGGGGGGAGGGGGCCGGAACACGAGTTTAATTTCACAATTTTTCCACACTTTGCATCAAACAGAAAATACACAGGCAAAGTCAAATTTATGACAAATGTCTCTTTCACCGCACAGACCTGATAAATCTGCGTGCAAAAATTAGGCGACGGTACATTCGGGCCAACGCGTTTCACTGTTTTGGGCCAGCTAATACGGTACGTGTTGAACAGAGCAAAGTTTATTTACACCCAAGTAACAGCTATGACACAAACGATTATTTTGTCAAACTGCGTGAGACTGTAGCTAAACAACAATATACAAACAAATATTTTACAAGGCTTAAAAAATGTCAATTATAATTCAAATAAATGTGCTCAAGTTTCTTATTACCTCAATACTCCTACAACAAAATTAAAAAAAAAAAATTCAGTATCAATAATATAACTATATTTACCACTGATAGTGTTAGTATGACAAAACAAGCAGACCCTGACCTTTCTTCTTTAAGACCAATCAATCATCGACCAGTTTCAAAGGTAATTTGGAATTAGAACACGTGAATTTAGACAGCGTTATATGATGATTAACAGGTAAATTTAGAAAGTAGTTTTTCATGGTAAAATCATATTTTATTACACTCATATTTTATTATAATCATATTTTATTATAATCATATTTTATTATACTGTAGGTAAGACCTTTAAAAAATAAACATTTATTCCTCCCATTGTTGCAGACATTGACATTTAAGAACATGTTATTTTTTTTCAACCAGTATATGTTATTGAAACCCTAATAATGTCATACCCCATTTATAGCACCAATTTTAAAAACCTGATCTAATAAGTCAACGTATTTATCATTATATGGTTAACTCTGTGTGTCATTTAGAAGAAACTTGTGCATAAGGTAAGAAAGTTTTGATTTTTAATATTTTATAATTGTGTCGATGAGCCATAATTTCTTGCATGGATTTTCTGTAAAACATTTCATAATTAATCAATTTGAAATAAATTGCTAATAATTCTTAAAATTAAAGCCTTGGAGGTCATATAATGTCTGAGTTGTTGTTGTTGTTGTTGTTATTGCCAGGTACTTATGGTTAAGTAGCTATATTGTTTTCAGAGACGTATGATTAAGCGATATAGCAGTAGTTGTTCTGTGTACATATGTCACGCATCTCTAATGAAGCGAAGTGTTGAGTTATATGTTTTATGTAAAAGTGTTTTTAGAACTACATGTATTTTTATTGGTTCTGAATCTTAACAGCCTGATATGGATGGACACAGTAGTATGTATTGTTTTGTCTGTATTACCATACGTGACAAAACTGTAGAAAAAAAAAGCGCGTACAAAAAGCTCGTAAAAAGCAAATAAGTACTGGAATAAAAATTCCTTGAAGCATCAATTGCATCTATTATGTTTAATAATGGAATACTTAGAAAAATCACTTAAAAATAATCGTTTCCTGTAGGTGAAATATTGAAACAAGGTTTTTGTATTACAGCGCGAAATTATTACAATTTAGTAAAAACAAAATGAAGGTGCCTGTGATAGAGGTATGCGCCCAATGCTAGTTTTTGTACCCTGTCAAATATCTCGCATATAGCGAACTACAAAATAAAAGGAGGCAACATATGCTTTTCACGCAAGAGATTTCTGGTCCCCCCGCCTACCTTCTCCACGCCGAAAGAATCGTTCGTATCATGCAACCAATTTCATGCAGTTTTATGGCCCTCAGATCATGGCTGACAGAAATAGTCCCTTATTTTGTTTTCTTTTTATATTGCGACACCAAGCGTAGCATGATGCTGTGTGTGTTGTAGATTTTTGTAATTTATTCATATGCAGATGTTTACACTGCTTTACTGTGACACTAGTATATGGCAGGATATTAAACCCAGGGAAGAACCACCGACCCACGACAAGCTTATGGCAAGCTTTCTCACATATCCACGTCGGCCGAGCCTGAGACTCGAACCCACGCAGACAGAGGCGAGCGCCTTAGATCACTCAGACACCCGGGGCGCCCTATACCTATCGGGAGTTTACCTGTAAAAAATGTTTATCGTTATCGTTTATCGTCTTCATGGTACAAATTACAAGAAGTTCATTTTGTGTTCATTTGTAACGCTGGACTTGCGCAATATTGACCTCGAGGTAATTATTGTTCAACGGTAAAGTAGGAAAAATCCGATTACTATTCTCTTCTTCCCTGCAGATAGAAAAGATAAACAGCATTATTGGAAAGGTAGTGTGTGGATAGAGTATATAATGTGTGTGTGTGTGTGTCTGAGAGAGAGAGAGAGAGAGAGAGAGAGAGAGAGAGAGAGAGAGAGAGAGAGAGAGAGTCAGTCAGCCATTTGGATGCCATCTTGGTGTATTGGCGAATGTATCATGTACGGAACATGTAAGTGTGCGCACTATTCAACGTAAAGATCCTAGCGACTGCATCTCAAGCAAAGCAGAAAATGAAACAGAACAAATGTATATATGTATGTTTAACAACACATCAGCACAATCCTGACTATATAGTGCCGACTAAACATTGTTCTAAAAAATGTAAAGGTAAATTTGTTTACACTCTGTAGGAAGACAACCCCTTCCAAATAAACCTGAAAATTTAGTCCTACAAGATACAAGATAAACGGAAAAAGTTGTAAAATTCATTTAAGGTATATATAATGTTTTAAAAAATATGTACAGAGGAACACCGTTAAAATATAAGGTCAGATTTTGTTATATAAACCACATTCTTTAATAAAGTTCAAGATTTTCTCTGGTGGCGCATCATCAAAAAGCTTCTTAACTGAGTTCACAAGAAAAACAACCCTGTTTGATAGCGTGGACGTCTATACACTGCTAGACAAGAGTCTGTTCTACTGTTAGTGGACACTGGAAAGTTATGTGTTCTGGTGATTGCAGGAGAGCTTGAACTCCTTTATTTTCTCTTTCATATCCCTTAATACCATTTTGGCAAGGCATTCAAGAGTACATACTACTTTTCCCAGATTTTATGAGTAAATCATGTTATGTAAGACGGGTTGTCAAATTGAATGTTTTGTAAGGACTTAAGAGTGGTAATATTCAATGTCTCAGAGATCGGATCTAATTGTCATGGCTTCGATAAAGCGGAACCTGTGTCATTCTGTAATTTCAGGATTATTTACGCGGCAAAAGTTTACATGTACCAGGAGACTTGACTAATACAATTTTTATTTGGTTCTTTTGTCCGAAAATCAGTGACGTGTGAAGCTTTAGTATTGTGCTGTAATAAGTGTATATATGAATAGAATTTGCGCGTCAAGCCAATAATTTTAGTATTTTACAATCTTGTTGTTCCTTTGGATTAAAAGGACGTGGATACAATGATACGTGATTTCAGGAGGATTGAAATTTGAACAGTAAAGTTTACAACCCGTAATTACAAGTATAAATGCTTTCATTTATCTATGCTTATCTAGAATCAGATGAATAGAAATGTGGGTAAATCTTAAATCACAGAGAATTGCACAGAATATATCACAAAAGTGCAATTTTTTCATGCAAGAATTTTCAACGGCATTTCCACTTGAATAAAGAATTTTTGAATTATCGTTTTTTTAAACTTTAATAATACTAGTACTTAAATACTTTAGGCTTTTTAATTTTTCTCTTTTCTCTTTTCTCTCTATCCTTACTGACCTCACATATCAATTTAAGGCAGCGAGTGGAACCGGCAGCTACCGGAAATTGCATACATATATGTGCACTGAAACAAAATGCTTTTTAAAAAAAATTGTTCAGAAAGAGGTGAAATAAAACAAACACGTGTAAAGACAATATTTTATTACAGTAATGAAGCTGAATTTTCCAATAAATGTTTTTTGTTGATCGGTAGGAATGCATTACTAAGAAAATGGGTGGGTGGTTGGGGGTCCGGATCATATATGAGGCTTTTTTTGTTGTGTCATTAAATTCGTAATTGGAAGCAATCACGAAATTCACAAAAATGGTACTCCACGAAAAAAGGTGAAACCACAGTATTAAACGAACAAGTACAAGAACACGTGGACCTTAAAAGACCGTGGATTTTACTAAAATAAAACGCATTTGGCAGCCAATGATAGATTGAATATGTATGAAATGAGAATAGTTGAGGACATTATTTTGATGGTCGACATATTGTCGATACGTTTTGGAATATCTTCAACTATCTGTTTCGCGACGCACTCCAAAACTAAACGACGTCTGATAATCGATTGTCACGCAACCACTCGTCGTTTACGCATAGATTTCAAAGCAGCAAAACGCTGTCCATCAAAATGTCTCCAAGTTTGTTTGCTATTCTGGGTGGAAATATGGACCTAGCTCTCTACTACAAAGACAACTGCAACAACAGATTATTTAAGTACTTTCGATACCCCATCTAACTGAATGAAGAACTCAATTTGATCTTTGTGTTCTCTCATGTGGTAGAAAACAATGCGACACCTCCACTCCGTTGCTGAGAGCCATTTCCTTAGAGTGAATTTTTCCATTTCAAACAGTGATGACCAGAAAAGAGGAAACATGTATCACGTTAATCGAGAATTTATTTATCCGCACTAGCGTCCCGTCAGTAAATTGTATTTTGATAGTGTGAATATTGGTATTAAAAGAGATCTCGGACAAAATAGTATATTCTCCAAAGTAAAAGTCACGGTGAAACTTCATTTTCTCAAACGATTCTCGAGTGAGTCTGAATTCATGAATCCCGTGCACCGAGGAGTAGCTCGACAACGAGGACATAGTTTGGGGAATATGTTCAAATCGCTTTTATTACTGTCGTACAGATCGTTAAACCTTTTGTTAACCAAGGACTGCATGCCTTTAAGCATCATGCCCTGATCCAAAACATTATGGTCGACAAACAGAATCCTAAACAGGCGTTACTAGAGCCGGGGAAAAATGTGTTGATCCAGACAGGAATAGAACGATTTGGACCGTCTGTGAACCACACCACAGGTCTATCAAAACATTTGCTCCAACATTCTCTCAGCAGCAAGGACAAGGCAAAAAGAGACGTATAAAAACATTATTACAACACGGACACGACAAGAAAAAGAGATGTAGAAAAACATTAAGACAACACGGACACGACAAGAAAAAGAGATGTAGAAAAACATTAAGACAACACGGACACGACAAGAAAAAGAGACGTAGAAATACATTAAGACAACACGGACACGACAAGAAAAAGAGACATAGAAATACATTACGACAACACGGACAAGACAAGAAAAAGAGACGTAGAAATACATTAAGACAACACGGACACGACAAGAAAAAGAGACGTAGAAAAACATTAAGACAACACGGACACGACAAGAAAAAGAGACGTAGAAATACATTAAGACAACACGGACAAGACAAGAAAAAGAGACGTAGAAATACATTAAGACAACACGGACACGACAAGAAAAAGAGACGTAGAAAAACATTAAGACAACACGGACACGACAAGAAAAAGAGACGTAGAAATACATTAAGACAACACGGACAAGACAAGAAAAAGAGACGTAGAAATACATTAAGACAACACGGACACGACAAGAAAAAGAGACATAGAAATACATTACGACAACACGGACAAGACAAGAAAAAGAGACGTAGAAAAACATTAAGGCAACACGGACACGACAAGAAAAAGCGACGTAGAAAAACATTAAGACAACACGGACACGACAAGAAAAAGAGACGTAGAAAAACATTAAGTCAACACGGACACGACAAGAAAAAGAGTCGTAGAAATACATTAAGACAACACGGACACGACAAGAAAAAGAGACGTAGAGAAACATTAAGACAACACGGACACGACAAGAAAAAGAGACGTAGAAATACATTAAGACAACACGGACACGACAAGAAAAAGAGACGTAGAAAAACATTAAGACAACACGGACACGACAAGAAAAAGAGACGTAGAAAAACATGAAGACAACTCGGACACGACAAGAAAAAGAGACGTAGAATAGTAGAGACTTAGACGTTTTTTTTTTATTACTACATTAAAAAGTCAAAGATGGTGTATCAAGATTCTTGTGAATGTTCCAAGACGAGACTTCATCTGTTTGTCATGCCACCCACGAAGAGGATGATGCAAGAACCTCAGTAGTTAGGGTACCATCCCTTGTCGTCTATTACGATGACAGCTCCCATCAAGTTGAAATCAATGGGCAAGCCGAGGACTCCATTGATCTAAATAGCAGTTCATTGTACCTGAAATTGAAAATAATTAGAGAAGACAATACGAATCCAGAAGCCAATGCCAGAGTGGCTCCTGAGATCAATTTCATGCATTTTTTAATTCAGTGAATTGGATTTGTATCTGAGCAACAAACTAGTTAGAAGCAGCATGAACACTTATCCTTACCGAGCCTACCTAGAAAATCTACTCACCTATGGAAAAAAGTCAAGAACACTTACTTAGATTCTTCTGAAGCGTGGAAATCTAACACGTTCAACGCTTTCAGCGACACGGAATTGACAGAGGATGACGATGCTCACAATATAGAATTTAACGACCGTAGAAATAAAAACAAAATAAGGTCGCATTTTAGAAATGATGGATTGTTTGCACTTGGACATGTGGCTGCAAGACAAGTATTTGCTGAACGGAGTAGATGTGCGTCTCAGACTGAATCGTAGTAGCACCCTTTTCCTTTTGATGTTTAATGCTAACGATTTCAAAACCAGCAGCATTGCCAAAATAAAACCACGTTACTGACCATACAACATTGTTATGGGTGTCAAGTTACTCATCCTATTATTCAAGTACAACAAGACAACTGTTTGATGATGAGTCAAGAAGAAAGTTGGAGGATTATCTGGAACAGGCTTGGGCTTTTATCCAAGAAAAGAAATTCTTGAACGAGTGGCAAGACAGACTCTTTACACCATTCTCAACCCCCATTGACCATCCCCGAAATGAAACGGAACGAAGCCCTCTTACATCAAAGTAAAAATCCTACCTTCACCTCTGTTTGTGGTCTAAGAATGAATAACTGAGAACTTCTTTACCTCCTTACATACAGTTCGTACACGTCCGTGTGGAATCCTGTAGTCTGCGTCAAAGCTGAACTCCCTCATCGAAAGACGTTTGAGCCGATGTCATCATCGGCAACGAGAGTCATCGACCAGGAACACACTGGGTCGCTGTAAAGTTTCCGAACGACGACATGGTGGAATATTTTGATTCGTATAGGTTACATATCATGTGTGTATTGCAGTATTATGTGTATTTTATTCCCTCTCACCCATTTTGTTTTGGACACCTTTATGCTAGAAACGATGAAAACTAAAAATGGTGGGATCGTGATCAAAATGGTTATCTATTTTCTAAATCTCAAAACCGTAGCTTAAATATATGGCAATACGAAACTGTCGTGGATTATTTGAACTCAGGTCTTAGTAACCAACATTGTCAACCATGTTCACTATCACCTTTTTGTATTTGTATTGTAAATTGCTTATTTTCCCAGTGATCAGTTAATTATTGTACATGAAGGAGAGGAATTGTCATAATCGTTCATCTTCATTATTGATTATGACAATGATACTGACACTGACAATATTTATTTAGTATTTAACGCCACCGGCCCATATACAATTCATGTTATTTGGCATTTAAAGCCACCGGCCCATATTCAATTCATTTTATTTGCTTTTGAAGACTACAGGCCTATATACAATTCATGTTATTTGGTATTTACGGCCACTAGCCCATATACAAGTCATGTTATTTGGTATTTAAGACTACCGGCACATATACAATTCATATCATCATGAATATAACTCAAGTGCGCTTTAATAAGCATCATAGTATTCAGTGCTAAATTACATTGTGATGCCTAAAATATTGAGAGAGAGAGAGAGAGAGAGAGAGAGAGAGAGAGAGAGAGAGAGAGAGAGAGAGAGAGAGAGAGAGAGAGCAAAAAACAATACTAGTATATGGAAACAAAACGTCAATATTCACATTACAGTTGGAATATATCAGATGGGTCAAGTTTATAAAACTTGTTATCTCTTCTGAACGCATAGTAAAAAAAAGTAAGATAAATTTCCAATAATATTGGTCTTTTTAATCTGTACAAATTAATACAATTTTACTTTTGTAGGATAAAATTGACAAATTGATGGGAGATATTTTGATCTCAAATCCGAATGAAATTGGCATACCATGACCATATGATATTCAGCTTGTATTTGTACTGCATCACATAGGTATAGATACGTTCATTTGTTATTATATTGTGTGCTATTTTATTGCCTCTTCCACTTTCAATCATTTAATTGTAGATAGAACATCTAAGGCATGTAAATCACTTGTCTGAACTTGAATGGGAGACCGATATTAAGGTAATAGTCAACATTTAGCTGAGATTTAAACTGACTGAAATGATGAGCTTTCTTACGAATTCAATATGTCCGAAACCCATTCTTGTAACAAGTTATCCTGTAAAAAACATTGCTTAAAGGACAAAATAAAAAGGTTTCATCACCTACGTTTTGTGAGATCCACAGGTCTCCAAAGCCATATGTATATAATGAATCTTGACTTTTGAGGTCCAATTACCAGGACAATCTTCATCAAGTTTCATCAACATTTTTTGTAAAATTTTGCAGGGTATCCGTAATTGTTAATTCTGGTCAATTGTATTTCGTACTTGAAACATGATGCAAAGTACTGAATACAGATAGGGTATCAGTCACATTCACCTCTAGAGAATGCAGGAAACGTAGTCAAAGCTGCAGTCATTACGGACATTTTCAATCTGGTGTGAATATTTATATCCCCAGGCTTCTGCCCCACAGCACAAACTAGGTGAGATTATAGTGTCGAATAATTTAAAAGATTCAGAAACTGATCGAGGTACAATTTTACCTAGAATCTTATTAGTCGTAAAACATGCTTTTCTTGCTTGTAATGCCATACATTATTTTGCCTTAGTCCAGATGAGTTTGGGAGTGGTAATGCCATACATTATTATGCCTTAGTCCAGATGAGTTTGGGAGTGGTAATGCCATACATTATTTTGCCTTAGTCCAGATGAGTTTGGGAGTGGTAATGCCATACATTATTTTGCCTTAGTCCAGATGAGTTTGGGAGTGGTAATGCCATACATTATTTTGCCATAGTCCAGATGAGTTTGGAAGTTGCGATGCCATACATTATTTTGCCTTAGTCCAGATGAGTTTGGAAGTTGTGATGCCATACATTTCTTTGCCATAGTCCAGATGAGTTTGGAAGTTGTGATGCCATACATTCTCTTGCCATAGTCCAGATGAGTTTGGAAGTTATGATGCCATACATTCTCTTGCCTTAGTCCAGATGAGTTTATAAGTTGTGATGCCATACATTATTTTGCCATAGTCCAGATGAGTTTGCAAGTTGTGATGCCATACATTCTCTTGCCTTAGTCCAGATGAGTTTGGAAGTTGTGATGCCATACATTATTTTGCCATAGTCCAGATGAGTTTGCAAGTTGTGATGCCATACATTCTCTTGCCTTAGTCCAGATGAGTTTGGAAGTTGTGATGCCATACATTATTTTGCCATAGTCCAGATGAGTTTGGGAGTAAGCAGTTTCAATTTTCTAACCTCGATAGTACCATTACACGCTATTCCTTAGACAACTTCCTGTTATATAAACAATAATTTTACTTTAAATAAGATTAATCCCTGATTTATTACAAAATTCCTCCACAACCTTAATTTAAAGTTGTAGATTTTTCACAGTATCTGCACAATTAGCAACATCATCAGCATACAATATGACAAAAACGCCATGTATATCAGGATAAACAAATATTCCATATCTTCATCTCTCTCTTAGTTTGGTAAATGAAATCGTTTATAGATAGATTACAATTCAGAGGAGTTAGAATAAATAAATAAAGTATATATATATATATATATATATATATATATATATATATATATATATATATATATATATATATATATATATATATATATATGTGTGTGTGTGTGTGTGTGTGTGATCAACTCGGACAGATGCACATAACCTATTATACATTGATGCTATCATACTTAAAAACTTTCCTCTTAAATACTTCTTCACTAAACATTCACTCAGTTGGTTTGAGTTGAATATGAAATCTAACGCCTTGGAAAAAAATCGAATGAAAAGACAATTAAATCTGTCATCAGGTCTACTTAAATATTTATGTTAAAAAGTAAAACGATTAAATAATGATATAAACGGGAGAGTACTCCTTTCGGAAACTAGACTGAGCTTCCTCGATTACCTTTCTTTCAGTTGACCATGCTGGCAATCTGTTATTCAAGATGCCGGTAAGACAAAACCATCATGGAACATTGGAACCCAGGTTTTATTAACCAACATTGTCCACCCTGTAAGTATGTTCTCTATTAAATTTTTCATTGTATGTTTTTTTTTTTTGTTCATAAAGATGAGGAACTGACCTAATCCTTCGCCTCCATTATTGTTTAGTGAGTTATTCTGTCATCAGTTGAGCAGGGTTTATTAAAATGTTGATTCTAAAGAAGTTGTAGTTTTTGTCAATATTTTGTATACTTTTAAATTCTCTCTCTCTCTCTCTCTCTCTCTCTCTCTCTCTCTCTCTCTCTCTCTCTCTCTCTCTCTCTCTCTCTCTCTCTCTCTGGATGTTTTATTTTACGTCCGCGTGTCTAGACATTAAATGTTTTCTATCACCTCTGTGTACCAAACTTATGGATGTTATCTATCACGTCCGACACGTCTCGCAGCGGCGAGTTCGGAGAGGGAATATCGTGGAGTCGAGCCGTTATAGATGAGGATGGTAGGGGCCTGTCTGCGGTTACCAAGGATTGATCCTGTGTAAGATCACTCTGCTCCAACATCGAACATCAGCATACGAGGAAGGACGGGGACTACCTCCCGTGTACGAAATAATCCCAAGCAGAGAACAGTCCACCTACTCCTCTATTGGAACCTGACAATTGGGGCAGCAAGACAAGTGATGATCGATGGAATGGAAGTGCTCAATGCCCAAACATGATAGGCTCAAGGTAGGAACTTCTCAACTACAAGTAGTCACCGGGAACCTGCGAGCTTTAAAGAAGGGGCAACAGCTGGAGGGCTGAGTAGTACGGTAAAGGGCGGGTTTCGGCACAATTACCATTTTTTCGTTCGTCGCTCGTCGGCCTTTTTAAGTCCTCCGAGCTCCTAACTCAAAATGGTAATTATGCCGAATCCACGCCCTTTACCCTACTACTTCAGATTGAGACCAAATTTGTAAACTACTTGTTAACGGAAAAATTAATCCCGCCTCCCCCTATAAATAATGTTTAGATAAAATCAAATTCAACCAAAGATTATATCTAGAACATCCTCATTTTCATCATGATCATGATTATACCCAAATGCAAATGTATTAATTCCATCATAACAAATTCTTTTGTCGTCAAGGTTACATAGTCCAGCTTTGTTGATCACATTTGTTTTAAGATTATGGTGGTCTGAGTTAATGGTTGTCATGGAAACAAAATTATATTCTCCTTGAAGCGCATGAAGATAATCATCAAATGAGATACACTTATTAACGACGGTTTTAACAATACCTTTTGCTTTCTTTTTTGTTTTACTATCATCTGTTTTAATACTGTACAGTTTACTTCTTAATCCGACAAATTCTATGATGGGCATAAAGTTTGTTTCGTCTTTAAATTTACCAATAACCTTTTTATTTTTGTCGCACTTAAATGGACTATCTTTAGGATAATCTGATAGGTCGAATAGTGTTCTGTCATTATAAATATCTTGATACAAGTATTCTGTTTCGACATGATAGCAGAGATAATCCGTATCTGTAAACAATAATTGCGAGCCGGGATACTTTGGTTTGACATAATCGTAATGAAATTCGTATACTAATATTTTTGATACATCCAGTATAGCAGATCCGACATAGATGGGTTTATTTAATTTTAGATCTGTTTTACTTTTATGAACTGCAACTAAGTTTTCTTTGAAGATTTTCATTGAACTTTATCTCGCCTAATAGGATCGTTAATCAGCTCTATGTTTCTTCGCTTTCTAATATTCTCCATTGTCTTACCAAATACAGAATTGACCATTAGTTTAAAAAAGTCTTTTTCAGAGTCTGTTGTAGCTGCTGTTCTCTTACTTGTGTTAAAGTCGATGTATTCTTTGAGCCAACAGCACTGTCGAAATTTTAGTGCGCGATGGACATACGTTATTATAATGCCGTGTTCTACAGCTTGTTTTAACGCGCGATGATGAATTATGTATCTCGTTTTGTTCATTAGATTTGGAACAAGCTTATGCACGACATTTTTTCCAAGATTTTATTTTAATTTTAGATCACGCTGTTCCTGAGAAAGCATGTCATCTGTAATTAATAATGATTCTGCGCAGAAAGGGTAGTCGTTATGCAACTTGTGAAGGTGGCTGGGATACATCAGATCGACTTCAACGAAATACCCAATATCTTCTGGAACGGTTTTACTTGTTTCTGTTAGGTATTGTTCGCCTGTTATCCAATTAAAATCATCAACTGGCATCGGTTGCGACATAGCCAATCCATACAGATTATTTGGATCTAAATAAGTTATATAGCTTGATGATTTGCTACGATCGTATTTCTTCTTGTACTTGTTATTGGCAACAGCGTGTTTGTTGGTGATGACGCTGATTCCGCCTCTTATCGACCTTTCTATAAAATAAAACATGGTCGGATCCGTTAACAGTTTTAAATTAACTTTTGTTAGTTTTAGTGCGGCATCCCAACATAAACCTGGAGATGAATAATACCAGCAAGGATCGAGTTTGTAGTAGTTTAAACAGATCCATCTGAACTCTTCAAAGATATCTGCTAGCAACAACACGTCCGTCTGAAGATAAATGTCATGATAATCTCACATTGTACGGCAGTTTAACGTGTTCCAAACTTTTTGAGCATGCGCGTAATCTTTGTCGGACAGCTCCTCCATTTTAAGTTTAGAATCAAATTCTTTTTGCGGCGGAAGACATGTTTCATCGAATCTATCCCAGCTGTCCATATGTTCGTAAGGATAAATTCCTTTTTGTTTTAGTATGCCGCTGTTTTCCTTAAATGTTCTTCGAGATTAGTAAACTTACTGCAACCAGCGGCTAGTACATATAACGGTGCTGGTTTAAACTGTAAACTGTCGATGAATCTCAGAGGACCTATTGTAACAGACATATATTTTTCGTCTGTATTTGCGATGCAATTAATTTTTTTATCACGTAAAATAGGATTATCAAAAGCTTCTACAATTATATATGCGCATCATAACCTCTGAGATTAAGAAATACTATTGGTACAAATTCTGGACACTCTAAATGCAGATTACATTTATCATGTGCGGGACCGCGATATTTTCCTGTGATATGCAATGACCTTTAACTTTATCAGTGGGGATTTCGCGTTGGCAAATATGGCATATATTTGATAGATTAAATTCTTCTTGTTCTTGTTTTGTTAGTGGTATCATATTTTTTGGCCGCTTGTACATCGATTTTATCAAATATGCCTCGTCCATTAAATTTGATAGGAACCATTTTGCTGGATTATCCCCGCGATATAATTTAATGTCTTTTGATAAATTTCGATCTGTACACACTACCTTATATGCAACACCGCATGGAACATGATCTTGTATTTCTGTGGTCGATGATATATCAGGATTATTATGAGCTGTCGTGATGGATACAAGCAGCGACTCAAAATCTGTGTAAATGATAAAAGGCACTTTGAGTTGATTGTTGTAGTGCTTAAAGTTTAATGTTTCTTTTCCTTTTTCTGGCAACGTCACTTTTTGAGTTTCTGTACAATAGTCGAGATGTTTAATTAGAACCTCTTGTGTCTTACATCCGTGAAGGCATCTATAACAAAAGTACATTTTAGATTTATGTTTGTTGTACTGGGATGCAACTAACCCATCAAAGTTTTAATATAGCAGTAGTGCTCTTTGTAATACAGAAGATTTATTGTATTTTGCGATGCTGCCTTGCTTATTAATCGCGGATAATATTTTATTTTTCTACCAGTTTCCTCAAGGCCAAATACGTTAATACTAATACTATTTTGTTTCTCAAATTTTGAGATCTGTGATTCTGCAGCAGGGAACTCGATGCCAGTAAAATTTAACGAGTTCTCATAATTTTTGTATTGCTATACTCTGTTAGGATTTTTGTCTGGTGTGTACGGCGCAGATAGCACAGACCACATGAAACATTTGTTGTCATTGTTTTTAATGTTTATTACACATCGACTATTAGCAGTTTTTTTCTGGTAATTCTACATACGATTTTCCTCGTAATGGTGTAAATTTATGCGTGTGAAATATGACAGCTTGCATTCGCTGAAGAACCCATGCAGAACCTAATGAAATGTACTCCGCGACTTTATTTTCGAGCTCGTTAAACACTGTCCTTGTTATTATTTTATTTAGATTTGTGCCGAGCAGAGCTGTTCGCGATTTTGATGAAATATAGGCTTCAATTTCTTGATTATCTTTTCCAGGCTGCAGTTTTGTAAGTGTTACCTTGTACTGTACTAAAAATTTAATGCTAAGATGTTTAACTCGCTCGCTCATTATTGTCGGTGATATCATGTCGAATAGTTTTACTGGAGATAATGTTACAGTATTATCTGGCAAATCTACCTGCCAGGAGTTATCAAATCCGGCAAAAGATGACGCAATCTTTTTAACATGTGTTGATTTCCGCGCCGTCATTATATTTAATACTAGACACTATTTCTTTAATTAAGCAAACAATCAATTAGACATTTAATTTCCTCATAGTATAATGGCAACAAAACTATCAAAAATGATACCCGAGTATGATGAAATTAATACATCATGTGCTGATCCAGATTATAATGGATTTTATGGCACGATGGCAGGTTTAGTTTCTTTCGATGACAACATCGACTTTGAAATTATATCGCCGCCAGCTGGTTATAAAATCTTCTGTGATGGGGCGGAGATGTTTGTTAAAGATTTTATCTACACTTGCTTTGTTGGAGAGATTCCAGCTGGGCAACGAGTTTATCACGTCAACGGCTCATTTCTTGATAATAATCTTGATAATCTTGGTCTGCAAAACGAATATCAACGGCATCCTGTTTACACAAACTATGAAGCGAACGATCAAGGTATCACACGTAATATACGAACAAAGAATGCTGTTGGCTGTATGTCTAACACCGGTTATCTGATGGTTAGAGTAAATCCGGGTAAAATCGTTTATTCGCATAGGTTTGTGTATGAGGTTTTCAACGGCATTATTCCACCAGGCCTTGTAATAGATCACATTAATAATATCAAAACCAACAACAGACTTGAAAACCTTGATTTAGTTACTTGACAAGAAAACTCGAGGAGAGGAGCTAATGCTAACGGAATTAATTTTAAACCAGCTCGTCCGGTGATGTCAACAGATGAGGAAACCGGAGAACAAATTACCTTTGATTCAATAACATTTGCGGGTAAGTATTATGATATTCATCCACAATCCGTAAAATATGTTGCAGACGGTACTCAGAGATCAGCCTTATCGAAGAAATTACAACGTAAAATAAAATTCGAGTATGTTTAGACCACATTATTGAAATTCACGTAGACCGTAGTATTTTTATTAAATCATCTTTTGAAATACAGTTGTGTACATATAACATTATAGTTCCAATATCCCAGTACACGACAACGTTTCCGTGTTCGTTATAGTACTTTAGTTCTTCTTGCGTTAATAGAACATTTTTTTTTTACTCCGGTTTCGATGCCTGATTTGCTGATAAATACTCCAACAATTCCCTGAGTATTGCTATTAGCAAAACAATATTTGATTGCGCGCTCGAGATCAGACATATTTTCAATAAAACCTTTTGCGTGATATCTTATTGACGTCATTATTATTAAATTTTATATAAAACTGGAATTTGTAAAGAAAATATTAATATTAGTATAATGCTGGCGAAATTAAAATTACTTCTCGACATGACAGCAAATTTCGATAGAAATTCAATTTTTGAAGATCCCTCGCCAAGTAATTATCGAAAACGTTTACAATCTGTTGATAATAAGATCAAGTATTTAGATCTGCTTGTAGTAGATCCGGACGACCTCGAACCTGGCGAGGTAATTGATAATTATGATGCGGTAATGGTCGCTGATTCTCGCCCATATAATAATTTTAGAAAACGAAGCTGTTATAATGCAAAGTATCATGTGGCTAAAAAGACAATCAAATTTAATTTTACTTTTGAGGAGCGTGAACAATTTCAACGCCGACTAAAAAATTTTTTAAATATTAAGATTCCAGGTCGTAAAAAAAATATCAAGTTCGATTATATTTTTGTCAGGATATTTGAGCTGCTTAATACCACGGAAGAGCGGCGGCATGAATTAATAAGCTTGTGTAGACCTGTCAGATGCAAATACATTTTAAATAATTATCAGCGGATTTATCAGCAGATTTTGTCAGCGTAAATCAACCTGAGTTTGAATTTCATTGAAATTTCGATTCGCAATCAACCAATCAAAGACTTTGTCGGCACCCAGCTGTTAAAATCATCGCCATATCCTCTCCATTTTACTAACGATTTATTACCTCGTCGCGATATTACTTTTTCAATTACAAACACATCTTGGTCTGTATTCTGAAGTTCTTGTTTGTAGAAGCTCCCTGAGATCTCTTCTTTATTTTGATCTTGCAGCTTGTATGTGACAGGAATTGTGGTCAAAACTTCATCAACAACAAATACTTCTTCGGTCCAGTTGGGCGTAAAACCTTTTTCAAACTGTTTTTTAGATAGTGAAATTCTGACGCGATCGCCAACATTAAATTTGTGTTTGCGATAAAGATTTTCGTTTGCGAGTATTGGATTGGTCATTGCTTCCGCAGGTGTCATTCCAATGGATTTATGTTTTGTGTTATTGTAGTCGGAAATGATTTGCGGCAGTTGATCAACATATCTATTGGTATTATTTGCTGTCATCCAGGTATACAATTTTTCTTTTAACGGTTCGATTAAATCGTTCGACAATTACGCTTTTACCTTCATTGCCTGTGACGTATTTTGTGATATTATGTTGTTTTAACCAGTTTTCGAATTGTTTATTGTAAAACTCGGCGCCGTGATCTGTCCAGATTTTGTTTGGTTGGCGCTCACTGTCCGCGACAATTTTGTGAAACGCTGTTGTAATCGTACTGCCCATTTTATTTTTTACTGGTATACTAAAAGCGAAACGACTTTGTATGTCGACCACGTTTAATAAAAATTTGTTGCCGTCGTTGTCGTTGTCGTTCAAGCAAATTGCGTCATTTATTAAACTTGGTCTTGGTTCAAGCTTCAGAATAAAATCTATAAACGATTTGCCCTTTCGCGCGCTCATCCACTTTATAAAAATGACGCAGTAGTAACCCTCACGTATTTGTTCCAGTTGGTTGAATTTGCTTTGATGAGTAATTTATCGGCGTGGTTTTGTATCTGGGAAAACTTTGAACATATCTTTTGATGACGTCATTCGGAGGTAGACCATACGAATCAAAGTAATTGTTTTTGTATAATGCAACCCAATGCGTTCCGGATCCATCGCCGAAATCTTGTATATTAATAATACAGTTCATTGTTTTTGCCGCGCGCTTATCAAGATGATCTTTGCTGAAGACCCCGCCAAAGTCTTTAATATTTTTTAAATGGTCCATAATTTCGAAGTTGCTTAACGGTGGTAGCGACTTCAGTACCTTCTTCGGCGCCATCGTACTCCGTATCCTGCTCGTCTTGTTCCTGGAAGTGTTACTCCGTGGCCTGTTCGCGGTCTTCCTACTCGCCTTTTTTTAATTCCTCGGCCAATACCTAACAAATTTGGTAAAAGTGAACCTGCTATTCCTGCTAACAGCGGTCCAAGAAATCCACCTTGTCGAGATCTGTTCCACGTCTTCTAATCATTATATATTTGATTTTAGATAAAATTGAAATCATTGTAAACAAATATACTTAGATAAAAATCAATCGAATTTGCTCGCAACGATTTTTATTAAAAATCCATCTCGATAATTGAATTTGTTCACAAATTAACACGTTGAAATTCAAATTCAAACAAATGTGGATCTCTTAATTCCTTATCCGTTTGTTTTATAAAGGACATTGACAACCTTGTTAAGCGCATCTGGCGAGTTCAGAATGTCCTTTGCGTCCTTAGTAGCCTTTTCCATACGCATTATTATATCAAGTAAATTTGGAGGCAAATTAAGAACTCCACCCGATCTTAATCTACTTGTCGACTGCCGCCGCGAAACTCCTGATCGACGAACCGACGATTGAACATTACCAGTTCTAGATTTTTTAACTCCGGATCCGCGCGTGGCTCTGTTTGTTGCTCCGGATATTGCTCAAGATGCTGCCGCTATTCCTAATGTTCCAAGTATTGGCAATACTTTTGGTAGTAAAGTTTTCGCTAGAACTGCTAATGCGGGACCAAATGATCCGCCCAATCGTCTTGACCGGGCCGCATGTAATCGTGGTCTTCTTATCATTATATATTTGATTTTGTATAAAAATTCGATTTTGTATAAAATTGATGATTTGTAAACAAATTCGATTCAGTGAAATTCGTTTGGATAATTTTTATACAAAATCATTGTTTACAAAAAAATTCACGCTCACACTTTGATAGACATTCTACCATTAACGGCATCAAGGACAACATATATGTCGGATGTGATCAGCGCATAAATGTTGTAAGGCGCTGGAGCAACTCCATATCCGCCATTTGTTGCAACTCCACCAAATACTCTACCACCTGCAGCTGCCGCAGCTGTTGCCGCAGCGGTGTACTGCGCATTGTCCAGATTCCACTGAATTTCGATATCTGCTGGTGTACCCACTAATCTCTCAGAATGTGATGTAAGATCAAAATGGAATATGGGATATAATCGCGCGAATTCGTCGAGAGATAATTGCGAGCCATCAGCTGTGTCCTGGTACTTCCATCCTTAATCCAGAACATATTTGTTGATATCGACCTAGAATAATCTTCTGAAAAACCTATTAGATTCATAATTGTACTTGCTAAAGGAAGATGTCTTATGTGCTCGATCTCTTGGTCGTTTATAATGTATTTCGCATCTTTGAACAGAGACCACCCATTGTTGACCAACGCTGTTACAGTATTAGCAGCAAAGGCCGCAGGTGCTGCTCCTGCCGGGTCCATAAGACGTCCTCGAATCTCAACGTAACCCTTATGCGGAAGTAAGTAAAGGTCTTCGTCTCTGGTCCTCAAAATAAGATTACCTTGTTTGTCGACGACGTTCGGTTGATCCTCTTGGTATTCAATGTACTCGAATTCTGTTGCTGAATTGTCCACGTCGTAAACATCATTAATATTAAGATAAGATCTGATAGACATTTTATTAATATGATTTACATAAAATTGAATTGAATTTGTAACCGAAACTGGAAACTCTAGAGTTTCTTCGAGTTTGTTTACTTGAATTTCTATGTAAATCTTTCTCTGAAACTTGCAAGTTTCGAAGATTCAATTTCAATCGAATTGATTTTCAATCGTTTACAAATCATTTAACGAGGTCGAAACTTGCAAGTTTGAATTTGTAAACAACGATTTTTATTAAAAATTCAAACTAGTAAAATACCGGGTTATTTATCACAGGAAGCGCTTGAGTTTGAAACTCTGGAGTTTTTTTGAGTTCTTTGACAGATCCTTTGTTGTTTTCATCATTGCCCGCTCTATTTCTGGCGTAGGAGCAATATCTTTTATTACTTCATTAATCTGTTTTTGTGTGATAACTGGCGTTAATCTACGAAACTCTGGAGTTTTAGTGGTAGATTCAACTCTAGAGTTTTCGCCTCTTATCTTATCGGCGATCTTCTGCCCAACAGCGGTTCCGGCCGCAGATATTGCGCCTGTAGCAAAAGATTTTGCGGCACAAACGCAATTGGTGAGGCTTTGACCGCTGCCTTGCAAAGGAAATCTCCAACCCAATCAAAAAACCCCTTTCCAACTGTTTTTTTCGTCTTATAAATCGCGACAGGTGATATTATGCTCTCTAGTCCCGGCTTTGTGCGAGCAATCTTTGAAAATATACCCCCAAGAAATCCTCCAACAATTTTTTTGTTCATGATCTTGCGTTGGCACATTTTTTATACAATTACGCCTACATAAATCTAGAAATGGATCTGATTGAATTTGTTTACAAATCAACTTGTAAAATTCAAACACTTTGAAAGATCATCGATAAATTTCGTTGAAATTCAAATTCGACTCGATAGTTTCATTGACTTTTACGTAAATGCAGGTAGTATGTCACTTGCTCGTTATTGAAATCTAATTGCCGGCCCGACTGATCCGTTATCGACATGGTTATGTCCGCGATTCTATCCCTAACATTAAGCGGATAATAAGTAACTGCTCTGGGCGATACCATCAACAGGGAACCCGGAGGAGCATCTGGAATAAACGAATAAATTGTTTGACCTCGGCTTCCCTTGGACGTATGAGATCCATAAATGAGAGAGCAATTAATCAAAATAGAGTTTACATCTGATATATTTATCGGGAAGTCGCCGCTGATAGTTATATCTGCATTGGTTAAGGAACCGTAGATCCGACGTGCAAAACCAAACATCGTGCCGATAGTATTCGATGGAGTAAAATCAACACGAAGGTTATTTTTTAGTCGTAATGACGAGCGTATCGTATTGTAATTCGCTGCAAGATTAAAGTCATCGCCGCTGAACCCGAGTTTTGTTATCTCGGCCTTGATAAGCTGATTGACGTCTTCAATATTATAAGCGCCAGGTGGAATTGTGATCAAACTTGTGACACCAACGGCCGGCTGAGGGATAAAACTAAAACCGTCGTCGACGTTACGTTTAATGTTATAAAATGAGTGCCACATAGTCGCTGATATTAATCCAAGTTCGTAATTCGTGTCTGACTCGAGTTCAATCGCGGGGTAATATGATACTCTAAAATTTGCCCTGTCCTGTGCGGTCACAGATGAGTCCAGAAGGAAAGTTACGGCGGACATTATTATATATTTTTGATTTCGATAAATTTCGTTGAAATTCAAATTCGATTTCGATGAAACTCCAGAGTTTCCAATTTCGTTGAAATTCAATTGAATTTTACAAGTTGATTTGTAAGCAAATTCAATCGTTTACAATGAATTCGATTGAATTTCAACGAAATTTATCGGATCCATTTATTTACACAGTCTTTGTACGCATTATCGTTTATGTGCTTGCCAGCTCTAAGATAATCTAATAGCTCTACAATTTCATTATCAAGTTCTACACCAGAAATACCAGCCTGCTTTGACGAGATAAGTATGGACAGCCGATTTAATATATCGTTTTTATTTTTAAAGATTTTAATACCAGACCCCGTTGAAACTTGCAAGTTTCGAAGATTCGAGCGCGTTAATTTACCACGTGCGTCTGTCAGATTTAAATCCTTACCAATAAAATAATCTCGAACAGGTTTAAATTTTTTAATAATATTTTCCTGCATCAGCGCGCTACTTTGCCGTCGCTTCTCGATCTCAGTCGAATTTTTTAATCTGATCGCCACTAACTTCGCAAGTGCATCCGTTTTACTCGGATAATTTCTATGAAATTCGACTCCAGAGTTTACAACACCTTTGTTGTCTTTACCTTTTTTGATTATGTTACGATGAAAATTTCTGGAAATTTCCCTTTGATAATTATTCTTTCGGATCTTTATACCTTGACCAGTTTTCGGTGGTGGCGGCCATTGTACTGACAGTTTTTTTGGTTTTGCCGGTATTGCTGGTTTTGCTGATGATTTTGGCGGCGATTTTAATTTTGTCGGCGATTTTGATTTTGTCGGCGATTTTGTCGGCGATTTTGATTTTGTCGGCGATTTTGGCGGTGATTTCGGCTTCATATGCATTGAGTGAGACGTTGGTGGCGTGGCTAATACCGCTTTCGGTTCATCTGGTGGTGCTAAATCAGCATCCCAATCAACATCATCGTCATCACCATTACCATTACTATCTTTATCTCTTCCATGTAATTTAGCTTTTTTACTAAAAGCCGCACTTAAAATACCCAGCTGGGAGGCTGCTTTTTCTTTTTCTTCTTGTTCTTGTTTTCGTTTTTGTTTTTCTTTCTCAAGTTCTTTTCTATCTACTTTTTTCAGTTTAAATCCTGTTTGCATTTTACCAGACATTTCACTCATCAAAGGATCAGATGCTGCTTTTTCTTTTTCTTCCGACGATTCTTCTTCTCCCGGCGCTGCTTTTCTCAATTGATATCCTTCTTGTATTTGCCTAAATACGTCAGCCATCGATGAAGGCGTTTTTCCATTTTTCCTCGGCTGATCCACTATTAATGAATCAGGCAGCGGTGGTGGTGGTGGGCCCTGGTGGTGGCGGTGGTGGTGGCCCTGACGATGATGGCCCTGGTGGGGTCCCTGGCGATGGTGGCGGTTGTTTTAAAGCCAGTACTTTCTTGTACGCGGTTTGTTGTCTAGTTTTAAACAAAATACGTGCTTCCAGTTGTTTATCCGCGGTATTTAGTTTAAGTTGTTTTTTGTTTTCTTTCTGTTCGCTAGTTATTGAATCTATTCCGGCTTTTAAATCACTAACACTTAGATCAAGCGCTTCAGTAAATGAGAGATCATAGAACATTTTTTTTTACTTCTTTTATTTTAGCGCTCTCTTCTTCTACCTTCTTAAGATCTTTTTCAATTTTTTCTTTTGTTTCACTCACAAACTGACTGTATGTCGGATCATCTCGTAATTGTTCTGGTGTTATATTTGCACTTTTAGCTACATCTGATGTCGTTATATCTATTCTTCGTTTAGCTTCTGATTGCCGTTTTATTCGTTTGGCGTACACTTTTTTATACTCTTTTCTTTCTGCCAGGGAGTAATCATGATAATTTCTTAAATCCTGACTAAAATCACGGTTCAATTGTCTTGCTCGCTTTTGATTCTCACTGAACATTTATTTTAATAAATCTGGAAAATCTTCCATTGGTACCTTTTCAGCTTTTTTATTAAACTCAGCGATACTATCAGGTCCTAAAATAGGAAGTGCTTTAGGAAGATCAAACTTTTCTTCGATTTCCACTAGTTGCTTATCTGTCTTTGAAAAAGACTCGTCGGGCTGAATTTCTGGAAAATCTTTTTTTAGTGTTGTTTCTGGTGTTGTGAGATCGGCGCTGTAAACGGCTATGTCGTGTCTATCGTCGCCAGCCTTTAATCCCAAAGAATCCTGGAAAGGATCAAAAGTGTATTTCTGTATTCTCAAAGAATCCTCAAAAGGATCAAATTGTGTTTGTAATTGCTTATTAAAAACTTGAGGCGCAGCTGGTGATTTTGGCGGCGATGACGGCAGTGGTCGCTGCGGTGATTGCGGCGGTGATTTTGCTGGCGGTGAATATTGAGGTGATGGCGATTTTGCTGGTGAATATTGCGGCGATGGCGATTTTGCTGGTGAATATTGCGGCAGCGGTGAATATTGCGGCGATGGTGACAGTGACCGCTGCGATGACGGCAGTGCCCGCTGTGGTGATTGCGGCAGCGGTGAATATTGCTGAATATCTTCGTCTTCAACTTCAGGCCTCGATCTCAAATAATCTGTTAAGAAACTGGACATTTCTTCTGCTTCTTCAGGTGAATGTCTAGCGCCATCTCTTACTTGCGGCCGCGGAGTCAAATTTAAACCCTTAATATACCGCAGTATATCAGCAAGTGTACGTTCAGTTGGTTTAAAACTATTAGAAATTGCTGTCAATATATCCGTCTCATGTTCATTACCAGCTTTATCTTTAAACGTGCCAATAAAAAACTTACTAATAGGTTTTAGAAATCGCTGCATCGATTCTTCTTTGTCTTGCTCGTTCCATCTCGCTGACTGAAACAATCTTTGATTTTTGTACTTAATCGCGGCGAGTTTCCCCAGCAAATTTATTCGCTCGTTATTGCTGTGAACTTGCAGCAAATAATTTCGTTCCATTATTAATTCGGTTAGACGTTTTTTGACGTTTTTTAAGTTTGAATTTTAACTGTTGATTTGTAGACAAATTCGATTGAATCCATTCAAGTTTTTTTACCTTTAATTTTTTTCATGCGTGACTCAATTCTCTTGATCAAATTTTTATTTAATTTATCAAATTCTTTTATGTTCTCTTCTCCACGTATTTCTTCATTAATATTTAAAACCCGACGATCGCGTTCTGCATCGGCTTTAAGTTTTACAAGATCATCATATCCGTACTTATCTAATTATTTGCCTGTGTATCTCTCAGGATTTTCAATATAAAATTTTATTATATCCGGCGCTTGTGCTTGTTCTTGTTCTTGTTTTCGCGCTTGTTCACGCGCTTGTGCCCGTTTTCGTTCTCGCTCTAGTTCTTGTGCTTGCTCTCGTTTTCGTGCTTGCTCTAGTTTTCGTACTTGCGCTCGTGTTTGTGGTTTCTCTCGTTGCTTTTCTACTGCAGTTGTGGTTTCTGATTCAGAAGTTGCTGCTGCTGTTTCCGCTGTCATCTTTCTCTTACCTGCTGTTTTACTTACTGCCGCCTCTAGCGGACTCTGCTGCTGTTCTTCTTGCTGCTGTTCTTCTTCTGGTTGCTTCTTCAGCTGTTCTAGTTTCCGTTGTTCTTCTTGCTGCTGTTCTTCTTCTAGTTGCTTTTGTTGTTCTAACCATTGTTTTTCTAGTTTCCGTTGTTCTTCTAACCGTTGTTTTTCTAGTTTCCGCTGTTCTTCTTCTAGTTGCTTTTGTTGTTTTTCTAACCGTTGTTTTTCTAGTTTCCGCTGTTCTTCTTCTAGTTCCTTTTGTTGTTTCCGCTGTTCTTCTAATCGTTGTTTTTCTAGTTTCCGCTGTTCTTCTAACCGTTGTTTTTCTAGTTTTCTTCTAGTTGCCGCTGCCGTTGTTCTTCTTCTAGTTTCCGCTGTTCTTCTTCTAGTTGCCGCTGCAGTTCTTTATCATCAGATATTTTTTGTTCTTGTTGTCGTTTGCTTTCATCCTCATGGTGTCGTAGATCATCTCTCCATTGTTGCGGCGGCGGCGATTGTTCCTTGGTTTGTTTCACCGGTTCTAAGAACTCCCTCAAATTAAGCTTATCCCGTTCTTCTATAAATACATCGCGTCGGATCCTGTTAATATAAGCATCAGGGTCGTTCCTTTTTTCAGCGTTATCTAAAGCATTACGTGCGCGGAAGATAGCAAAAGACAAATCTCCGAGGTTCATAGCACGTGCCTCGGCCGCATATTCTTCACGAATTCGATTTTCAATTTCATCAATTTGCGACTGAATGACTGGCGCTTCCGAACTTAATTCTGATCGCTTAAGCTTGCCAGACATAATTTTATGCAACTCAACTAGTTCGTTCACATCTCGGCCTTCTATGTTATCTAATGCTATTTCCCTTGGACTTGTAAACTGTTGCGGTGATAAAGATGCTTGCCCATTTGACATTTTTCTCTTTAGGACATTATCATCACCATAACCATCTCCATCATCATCACCATAATCACCGCCATCATCGCCAAAAATACTTAAGCTCCTAGCACGAAATTGTGCGCCCTGTATCGCCTTAAGCATTTCCGCAGTTAGATTAGTTCCACGAGAAATTCCCTCCAATATTTCCTTAGTTGGTTTTAATTCGCGAGAAATTGCTGTCGACATATCCATCTCTTTTTCCTTACCATCAGCGTCGGTAAACGTGCCAATAAAAAACTTGCGAACAGGTTTTAAAAATCGCAGCATCGATTCTTCTTTGTATTGTTCACCTTGCCTTGTCACCTGAAACAATTTCTGATTTTTGTACTTAGCCGCGGCGAGTTTCCCCAATAAATTTATTCGGTCATTAGCGCTGAGGACTCGTTGTAAATAATATCTTTCCATTATTAATTTGATTATACGTTTTTTTGCGGCGATCTGCAAATTTTTCAAAAATTCAATCCGCCGAGAAATCATAAAAATCCTGTGATATTCTTTCGGAACATTTTGCCATGTTCCAAAGCGTACTTGTCAAACAAAAAGAAATCGTATGTTTTGACAGTCGCGTACTTGTACATTTCAATAAATTCCTGTTTGTCAATATCCCCGCCATAAAAATCGTTGGCAATTCTGCTTATGTCATTATTATCAAGCCCACCAAATAAAATAAAACAGCCTGTGTTTCGTCTTATTGTTTTTGGAACCGTAAAATAACTTTGCGCCAGATAAATAGAATTGCAACGTTTGTTTCTCGACAGAGCAAAATAGGATTCGATGGGTTTAGTATCGCTGGTTGTCAGAGGTATATCATCAAATACGACAACTTTATTTTCCTCAGCATCAAGATCGGCAACTGGAATAACATCATCAGGCGAAATGAAACGTGATAATATCCTTGCCAGATACTTGTCTTAAAACCTTATTGTTAAACGTTTGCAGCATACTGTATTTTTGTTGTTGTGGATTAATTGTGTAAACAAACACACGATCATAGGACAACATTTTCCCCATTATCAGGTTCATTAGTAGATTAGTTTTTCCAGAGCCGGTTCTCCCAACAATCAAATAATGTGTATCCGGTAATTCATGCATATGTTTTGTCTTAGTGTTCTTAGATGGATCATCAAAGTTTATTATCGACATGTATATTTCGCGGTGTACATTAAAATATAATGCACGCGGTTTGCAAATTTATCGAAATCACTGAAAATATATATATTCGAAATGAATTTGAATTTCAACGAAATTTATCGAAATTTATCGAAATCACAATAATAATGTCTTATTACAGCAAATTAGGCACGTTAATTAAAACATCAGATAGCGGTACTTCAAAGGCAGCAGTGTCGGCCGCAGACATAACAGGATTAGTAAAGAAATCAGGGGACACAATGACAGGCAACTTAAAATTGAGTAATAGTCGAATTATAGGCTTGGAAACAGATTATCCTGTACTTAATACTGATATTACTCAAGCTGTTAGTCTAGAGCAGATGACAGCGTTAAATGAAAAAAAAAGTCAGTAAAACTGGCGACACAATGACAGGGGTGTTAGACATGGGAGCAAGTAAAATAACGTCGTCAGCATTTCCTACGCAATCCTATGATCTCGTCAACAAAACGTATGTAGACGATGTTACGTCGCTATATATCAAACGAACTGGAGATATGATGGTCGGCACATTAACTATGTCAAACAATTCAAAAATAACAGGCTTGTCAACAGCTTATCCGCTAGCAAATTCATCTGATGCAATTTCTTATGCGCAAATGTCAACAAAGTTCAGCGAATACGTTCCCCGACTCGGAAGTACGATGTTAGGTTCACTCAACATGGGAGGATACGTTTTAAATGGAATTAATACTTATTTGTCATGGGCGGCTGACAATGCTGTTAACGTCCAGTACATGAACGATAACGCTGTTCCCAAAACCGGTAGCACCATGACAGGGACACTTGACATGAACAACAGATTAATAACAAATTTACCAGTACCGACTAATCCAGGAGATGCCGTTCCTTACTCATCATTGCTAAACCTTAGCAGCACAGTTGTAAACAAAATCGGCCACACAATGACAGGAAATCTCATCATGTCAAACTGCGTTGTAAAATGTGCAAAGGCGCCAACTGCAACAGATGAACTAACAAATAAAGCATATGTCGATTCAAAAGTTGTTGGTGGTGGTGGCGTCACTCGATCTAAAAATAATGTCGAATATATTCCACCACTGTCAGGAAATAACAATAATCGTACTGGATTTATCGTATCAACATCGTCATCATATCCTGGGTATGATCCTTTTTACGCATTTGCATATCATCTTCAATCCACAGTAAATACAAGCGAATGGGCAACAAATGGCATGTCAGCAAATTTCTGGATTAAAGTTCAGTGCCCATCACCAGTTGCGATATGGAAATTTCAGCTGCGTGGACGAGCTAGTGGCGGAGAAAGAATTTATAATTGGCGACTTGATGGATCTAATAATGATGTTGGCTATTCGACATTATATACAACCGCGACAAATGTTATTTATATTGGAAATACCATGCAAGAATTTGCTGTATCCGTCGTAACCAAATATTTGTATTTTAAACTGGTTGTAATTAACGCCGAACCTACAAATCCTGGTCTAACGTTATTTCAGATGTTTACCTTGGATAATATTGTTTAACGATTGAACTGTAAACATTTTTTGTCTACGAAATTATTATAAATAATGAGCGAAATTGTTGAGATATGTCGCGAATTCTACAATAAAATATTTGAATTTGATCACACATTAGATAGGCCAGAATTTAATACAGCAGATTTTAAAAAACAAAGTAAAGAAAGACAAGATAATATTAGATCATCTGTTCGAGAACTATCAGATGTGCTTAATGATACATCTTTAACCAATGATAACGTTATAAACCTAAGGTCGGTAATCGCAATGAGAAAAAATCAGCTAAGTGAACTGTTAGATAATTATGACATATTCGTAAAATTTTGTGTTGCGGCAGAAATGGGAAAATTGGAAAATCAGCTCAAAGATTTACTTCATACTATAATTTTAGAGATGACGCGAGATAATGTTCTGTTAATATTACGAACAAAATTAATAGCAAAACGAAAATTTGCCGGCGATAAAGAAAAAGCTGGGGAACATAAGAACAGCCTGGACTGTTTAGATAATATTTTTGAAAAGAAAAAATTTGGTCTTGGTAGAAATGTAAAAACGCATAATAATTTTGCTAAACGGCGATTTTTCAAAGAGGTTGGACTAGATTACAATGATATTGAAACCGTTCTTGCTGTGCACAACGAGTCCGATGATGTTCATGCATTGGCTACAAGCTATCTAATACTAGTAGCATCAAAAACAAAAGGATATAAAAACAAGTACGATGATAATGATATAGCCAATGCATTTGATGCTATAGAAACAATTGAAAGAAGATTAAAACCAGTACAAGATTCTGACAAAAAGGTTTATACGATGAACTAGATTCACTTGCTGAAATACCAGATGAAATAAAATGGACGCCGGATCCATACCAAGAATCATATGATAGAATAATAACTGAAGGTGATGATAATCGCGTGTTAAAAAACTTTAGGGATGAACCATTTTATGCTAATTTTCGTGAAAAGTTGAAGGAAAAATTAAACGTTAATGAGCTCCTGAGTGAAGATAATTTTCTAGACGATTTCGCTGCAGCATATACGATAATATACCAGTACTTGTTGTTAGATACTATACCAATCGGCGCTGTAAAATCAGCTGTCGAATTAATCAAATCTATCGAATTTAATAGAGAAGATCTTGATTTAAACAAAATAAATAATGTTCCAGAAAAGTTCGAGTTTACTGGTAAACTATCGCTTACACCAGAACAGGAAAATATGTTGAAAGGTAAAAAATCTGTTTTATTTGATAAATATAGAAGTGTCCTTAATGATGAAAAAAATAAAAAATTTAGAAACTTAATTATTAAGGCCGCAACAGATTTTAAATTTGAGAAGGTTATTAAATTTTATAATGATCTCGTCAAATTAGGTGATGCATTTTTTACTCTTTGGTTATACGCTTTTTATCCTTTCGATCTAAAAAAATTGCATGATAGTTTTGGAAACAAAATTAATGCGGCTTTAGATTTCTATAATAATAATAAGCATTTGGAAGATAAAATAAAACTAACTGATCTGAACAAAATAAAAACGTGGACAAGTATTAATGATATTGAAAAATACATTTTTTCTCATTACGAGATTCAACCAGAGCAATGGAAAATGTCATCATCATATACTGGCAGAAAGATAGCAGCGAATATTTACAGAAATACTAAGATTAGATATATCGGTTCAATATCATTATATAATCAAATAAATCCGGATACGAGCATGCAAGAAATTAAGACAGAATTGACTGATCATTATCTCAAATATTTTTCAGGCCAATCATTATCAGATCAACCTAATCATCCTTCGAATGTAAAAGAAAGGTTCGCAACAGCATACGTAATACTTTACCAGTACCTGTTACCAAGTAATATTAACATAGACCTTGTTAAAGCAGCAATCGAATTTATTGATTCACATTTAAGTACTATTGGAGAAATAAATGATATTACATCTGTTTCAAAAACGCTAGATCATAAATCAACAATACATTATGAAGACCGGCAAGAAGAAAGAATCAGAGATAGAAAATCAAAATTGTTCGATAAATACAAAACAGTACTCGCTGACAAACATAATGTAGACTTTCGCGCATTAATTGTTAATACAGCTGCAACACTAAAAATTATGCATTAATTATTAATAATGAAAACGATTATTGATTTTAATCATATCTCAAAAACGATGAGCGAGATCAACTAATATCATACTTTAATACATATCATAAAAAAATGTACTGTGCAAAGCGGGCACACAGGTACTACAGCCGACTAATAAAATTAATATTCTATGCTCCACTGTTACTGACAACAGCAGGCATCGTTTCAGCAGGAAGTTTATTTAATCCGCTTTTTCTTATATTATCAGGTGCTGGCATATTTATCAGCGCTGGATTTAAACGTCTCGAACCAAAACTCGAACACAAAAAATCATCATGTAAATTAGCAGCAACGATGTACTCAAAAATACTAACACAATTACAAGCATATTTGCGAGGTAAAGAATATGATATGATCGGTTTAATCCATGAAATGCAAACGAAAGAAGATATGTTAATAGATATCGTCCCCAGCAGAAGATCAAAATACGAAAAAAAGTATCTACTAAAATACGGGAAATAAATTTTCAATTCAATTTTATCTAAACATTATTTATAGGGGGGAGGGGGGATTAATTTTTCCGTTAACAAGTAGTTTACAAATTTGGTCTCAATCTGAAGTAGTAGGGTAAAGGGCGTGGATTCGGCATAATTACCATTTTGAGTTAGGAGCTCGGAGGATTTAAAAAGGCCGACGAGCGACGAACGAAAAAATGGTAATTGTGCCGAAACCCGCCCTTTACCCTACTACTGGCTGGAGTACTAGCAGCAAAGCCTGGCGTCGAAACCTGAAGGATAGAGATGAAGACCGTTCTACCTGTAATCCACCCCCAAGAGACCAGCTGCTCCGAAAATGGCTGAATGTATGGGATTTCAGTTTGGCTTCGAAAAACCCTTTCGATTACAACTCTATATAATTAAATATTGACCTTTTCAACCCAGCGTCGAAAACAATTATAACTACAGCATGAACTTGGACAATAAGTAAGATCACTAAATTATCAAAGGATAACTCATATCCAGTTTTTCATTAAAACGTCTGGACCCATTTTGTACACACTGTACACTAAATTCTAAATTTTAATGAAATAAGTAAACTTGTAATAGGCACAATTATTACGACTAAAATATGTGCTAACACATAACTGGCATGATAGGGACAGTCATACTTAACAAAACTGGACAGAATTTGACAAGGAGATAATAACTGGCATGAAAGGGACAGTCATACTTAACAAAACTAGACATAATTTGACAAGGAGAGTATAACTGGCATGATAGGGACAGTCAAACTTAACAAAACTGGACAGAATTTGACAAAGAGAGTATAACTGGCATGAAAGGGACAGTCAGACTTAACAAAACTGGACAGCATTTGACAAGGAGAGTATAACTGGCATGATAGGGACAGTCAAACTTAACAAAACTGGACAGAATTTGACAAGGAGAGTATAACTGGCATGAAAGGGACAGTCAGACTTAATAAAACTGGACAGAATTTGACAAGGAGAGTATAACTGGCATGAAAGGGACAGTCAGACTTAACAAAACTGGACAGAATTTGACAAGGAGAGTATAACTGGCATGAAAGGGACAGTCAGACTTAACAAAACTGGACAGAATTGGACAAGGAGAGTATAACT
Organism: Margaritifera margaritifera; assembly: GCA_029931535.1. Taxonomy (NCBI): domain Eukaryota; kingdom Metazoa; phylum Mollusca; class Bivalvia; order Unionida; family Margaritiferidae; genus Margaritifera; species Margaritifera margaritifera. The sequence continues at coordinate 487,980 of JAQPZY010001561.1, read as the reverse complement.
GGCATGATAGGGACAGTCAGACTTAATAAAACTGGACAGAATTTGACAAGGAGAGTATAACTGGTGTTTCAATTCGTGATTCCGCAGCCGCTTTGTGCCTCCAGACATGTCTTTCTAACTTAGCCTCTAACGGACATTCTTCCATAATTAATTAGTATGCTGTGCGTAAATCTAAACGATCGTGCATGTCCGAAGGCCGACAAACCACGTTAATTCAAACTCATTATCATCATCATCTTCATCACCGCCTCACCATCATTGGGCAGTCTGCCGTGCAGGAGAGAACATCGTCACAACAGTGAACAGAGTTGTGCAGATGGGAAGGGGACTAGCTGCCGTTACCACGGATTTATCCGGTGCAGCGAAGTCGATCTACACCCCATCAGATCCCGAAAGTAGAGGAAACAAGAGATAGGTAAAGTTAAAGTTAAAGACTTGGAATACCCAATGCCCTAAATAGTATGCTAAAGGCAATTTTTGGAATACCCAATGCCCTAAATAGTATGCTAAAGGCAATTTTTGGAATACCCAATGCCCTAAATAGTATGCTAAAGGCAATTTTTGGAAAACCCAATGCCCTAAATAGTATGCTAAAGGCAAGTTTCCCTTCTTTGACAAAGCTAAGATAAGTTATTACTTCGAAAAGGGCACAACTCTTTGAGGGGTGGAGCTGGAGCAGCAAGCCTAGTAGATGAACCTTGGAGGATGGAGGTGTCGAGCATTACACCTGCAACCAGTCCATGTGAAGTAACCACCAAGGACTAGATGCTTCGAAAATGGCTGACTGTATGGGGTTTTCAATTTGGTTTCGAAAACCTCTTTCGATTATAACTGTATACAAGTAAAAATTTGACTTTTTCCACCCACCATCTAGAACAAAACTATAATTTCAGCATGAATTTGTAAAAAGGTAAGATCACTAATCTATTAAAGGGTAGCTCATACCCCGCATTGATATATACCTTTTGGACAGATTAAGTACACTCTGTACACTAAATTCTAAATTTGGATGAAATGAGTAAAGTGCGAATAGACGTAATTATTAAAATTAAAATATGTGGCTAACACATAATTAGCCGATAGGAACAGACCGATTTAGATAACTGGGCAGAATTTGACTTAGAGATTATACCTGGTGTTTCAATTCATGATTCCGGTGCCGCTTGGTGCTGCTGGACATGGTCTTTCTCAATTTGACATCATACCGATATTAATTAAATAGTGCGCCGTGCGAACATCGTGAACAAGTCATAAATGACGGAATGATCGAATATGACTATAATCCAAGTCAACAACCGTCTTGTCATTAATCGTTCCACTAGACATGAAGAAAGAAGAATGAACCAGACCGTGAATAGCAAATTGACCGTGGCCTAGGTGCATTTTGAGCAAGTCAGGTACCTCCTAGACCGGGTGAAAGAGTTGGACTTGGCAACAACAACATCAGTAGCAGCAGACTCTAGAAGCACAAGAAGAACCCATGATCCCAAAGGTGGAGGGATTGGTAGAGTTAGGCTAATCCACCTCACTTTAGGCTATCCGTGTATATGGACCAGTAGAGTCCAAATCGATGGAGAAACATGTACTGCTTACGGAGCTCGGCCTGGGAGGCGCCAATACTAAGGGAGGTGCGGTCAGTAAAAGCAGCCCTTCTCAGGGATACCCCAACGGTCCTTTTCAGGGCCACTCCAGTATTTAAGAACAAGGATACTAGTCATTGATTGACAATTTCTCTATGTTTGTGTTTGTCTCTGTGCAATTGTGAGTGGTATTTGCATAAAGTATTTGCATATAAAAATAAAATAGACCATATCCCACTCCATTTGTGTATGTGTGATGGTATGTTGAATAGTAGGTATAAAAACATGGGCAACTCTCTCCATTTATATGTGGAATGGTATGTTGAATAGTAAATATGTGTGTTAGTGACCATCACATTAACTCCCCTTTCCCTCATCCGTTTTGTTTATAAAGGTGGGTGCTCGATGGTAAACGTGGATATTGGATTGTAAATATAAGTGTATGAGTTATCCCCATTCCTTTTGTATGTGTCACAGTATTTTGGATAGTAAATAGATGTATATGAGTTATCAGCCTTCCCTTTGTATGTGTCATGTTATATTGGAGAGTAAATATAGGTGTATGAGTTATCCTCTTCCTTTTGTATGTGTCACAGAATATTGGATAGTAAATATAAGTATATGAGTTATCAGCCTTAGTTTTGTATTTCTGGTATACTGGAGAGTAAACATAAGTGTATGAGTTATCTGCCTTCCCTTTGTATGTGTCATAGTATATTGGAGAGTAAATATAAGTGTATGAATTATCAGCCTTCCCTTTGTATGTGCCATAGTATATTGGATATTGGATAGTGATATCCTAATGTTAAAAGTCCTTTAAAGCCCAAGGTGACACGCTTTTGTTAACTTTCTATAAATCCCATAGTGACGTTTTCGTAATGGTAAACTCCCATAAAGCATATTGACATTGCGTCTATACCAGCTCCACATACTACTTATGGTGTCAGACATGATGGTTATGGAAATGGTGGAAGTACAAGGCTTGTGAGAGGTTTTGCTGGTGCAGAATCATGTGGCTGTACAGTTTCCATACTTTCTATACTTGAAAACTTATTGAAGAGCTTGATAGGATCGACAGATCCTTTCAGAACGTCTACTAGATTCTTTCATTCTCTGTTTGGCTTTGATCATGCATTACCACTGGTGACAGCGATTTGGTGCTCTTTTTGTGGGCTGGATCAAAGGGACTGACCATCTAATTTTCGGTGGGGGTGGGGGTGTGAGGCTGCTTATTTTGTTGTTGTTTTTTTTAAAATTTATTTCTGGCACCCAAATAGCTTGAAAAAATAGTCTTGCTCTGATTTGTAGAAAATGAATTATATTAGTAAAACAATATATTATCTTGAGGTAAAAGAAAGAATAAAAATATTCTGGTTCGAACAAAATACCAGGATACCCCCTTCAAAAAAAATTTTAAAAAATAATAACAATGAAAAAAATTAAATGGTTAGTCCTTAACAGGTTTTTGCTAGTATTAATGAGTTTATTATTGGTCAGACAGTTACATTGATTACTTGAGTTTTTGCTTCACTCTCGGATTGTTTGGTTGTTCGCATGGGTTTGGACAGAGTTTCGTGGAGTAAATACTACTATAAAATTCAACACGTATCTAATCATGTAGATCATTCTATTAGCAGGTAACTTTTGATAATAAAAAACTGGCAGGTTAATTAGAATCGTGAGATCATTGATCTTGTCATTATTTATGATTAAAATGACAATGAACATCATATAATAATAATAATAATAATAATAATAATAATAATAATAATAATAATAATAATAATAATAATAATAATAATAATAATAATTAGAAAGAGCAACCTTTGGAAGCTTTTGTAAGACAAATTTCAAAATTATGACTGATGCGCCTTTCCTGAAATTGAGTTTTGAAATAAGTGGGTCATTCTTGCCATCTAAAACCGGAAGTAAGATGCATTACCAACATGGCAGCTAACCAAGCATGGCATTGACGGCAAACAAAACTATCGATAAAGTTTAAGGCCCAAATGGACAGACAACAGTATTATTTCCCAATTTTTCAGTTGCCACATATGTTGTATCGATAGAAATATTCGCCAATTTAATAGTTATCAACTTTTAAGCTGGTTCTTTTGTATTTTTGACAATCGCTAACGCCACCTAGAAAGTTTTGTATTTATGACAATCGCTAACGCCACCTATAAAGTTTTGTATTTTTGACAATCGCTATCGCCACCTAGAAAGTTTTGTATTTATGACAATCGCTAACGTCACCTAGAAAGTTTTTAACACATATTCACCGTTGTGCCATTTTCGGCAAGTGTTGTGAAGTATTTTCGCCATTTTTAATTTAGTACGGTGTTGTCAGGGACGATAACGCATTAAATTGTAAAAATGAATATTATAACATGTTTTAAGATGCTGATTCAGCTGAATTATATTCAGGTCAAAGTCAAAATGAGGTGAACTCTAATGTACTACTGTGGACGATTGGCCGTACACAGGAGAAAATGTTTTCAACGTATTTTTATTAACTTTTGGAAATGCCTGCATATGACACCATGTTTCTTTGCTGCAAGGTATTTAAACAAATGTTTTCTGTTTGGAGGTGAGTGAAAGCTTCTTTATTTGCTGACGAGAATTTATAGTTGAGAGCAAAATTTTGGAAACGATAAATCCGTGATATATTTAGATTTGAACATTTGGGCTCCCCCTGCCATAATGTCCTAGGGGTTTGGGGGAAAGCTATTAATATGTAATATTTATGCTGGAATTAATCCAAAAAAGTATAGATTAATAATGGAAACCAAATATTTCAAGAATATCTTGAGGATAGCTATGATAGTCTCAGATTAACATAATTAAAGAACCGCGTTGCCGATAATTCCTTCTTGTTGGTATCTTTGTTCTGTTTTAATGCGACAGTATAAAATATAGATGAAAGGATGGCAGGGCTTTTAAGGTGAGGAAAAACAAAGTAAGGGGCCGACATTAGTAGTATAGTGGGACACTATAGTGACAAGGGGTCTTCTTATGTTAAACAGGATAACAAATTTATGGTGACAAGGGGATTTTAACATTAGGCTGCCATCTTAGTTCAATATGTGAATCTGTCTGTAGAAGTTTAGCATGTTAGATGTGTTTGGCGGGAAATATGAGTTTGTCTACCCTCTAACTGAAATGAATATAGGTTTATCACGTGGAAGGTTCACTGGCCTCTAACAAGAAATGTAATGATTAAACTCCACCTACTGTTTAACATGTCCCTCATTTACTGATCAAACGGGGTAAGATGTAAAAGAAGAGGTATAACATAGAATTTAAATCCCTTATAAACAAAACTAACTTCTCCCAATCTCCCCTATATCTTCCCTGTGATCCTCCTTATAAATAAAGTTAAAACCTCTATCCCCCATCTATAATGTCCCTGTTCTGTGTGGTTCTCCTATTTTAAGCAAAACCGCCATCACATTCACTCAGGTTAGGATGTAAAAGAAGGAGTATACAAAAATAGAATTTAAATCCCTTATATAAAAAACCTTACCTAGCCCCATGCCACCCTATGATCCCCATTATAACTTAAGTTAAATCTCTGCCCTCTTCTATAATGTTCTTACCATCCATTTATTTTAAACAAAACTACCATCCCCTTTACTATTCTCATAATCTCTATAATTTTACCAGTGGAGTGAAAGAAGAAATAAAAGTAGGCCGCCATTTTTTTAATTATTTTGCAGTATTGTGGGACAAGGAACAATTAACATAAGGTTACCCTTTTATGGGTTTCTGAGGAAAAGGATAAATCCTATGTTAGAAATGTTGATAGGTTTTATCTTTCATAATCCTATATGAGGCTCAAGGGAGGGGGAGATTTTAGAAATCCTACATTTGACAATTCTCACTGGCAGTCCGTTGTATTTTTTGCGTAAGGCTGGCGTATTTTTCATTTATCAGTTTCTGAAAACCAGTGTTATATTGAAACATTGTCGAATGAACACAGTTTTTGTTTTGTCGCCCTACATTGCCAATGACCTAGGCTGGCAAGGGCTTGTATAAAAAAAATAACAATGTTACAATCCCTACCATGCATTGTAAATTTTGGTTTTTGGCAAGGCCTACATTAATCAATAATTGCGACTCCTTCTGTCGATGGTTTAATAGCAAATGATGCATATTCAGGTCCTAAATTGGTTACAAATAATTGTAACTAATGACCACTCATATTCTGACTGTTGTTTCAAGTATGATTTGACTTTGGCTGTTTTCAAAACTCAAACTGATAAATGTGCCAATCTTATTTAAAACCCAACGGTGTGACATTAATAGCATATTTTTTGTGACAACATTAGATCTACGCTTGGAAAAATAGAAATATTATAGTGCTGACATAATTCAATCATGGGCTATTTTTTTTTTTTTTTTTTTTAAAAAAAGATGGATTTCCTATGGATGTGTTTTTGTGATGTGTTCTTGAAATTTCATTGTAATTCATGGGAAAATGTACAACCCCCCCCCCCACCCCCACCCCCAACCTAAGTACTTGTCTCGGTGTTTCACATACACACACTCATTGACAGACATATACATTTTATAATCTCTCACATACATCATACATCATGAAAATTTTTTAAAATAATTTTTGTATGGCCTATAGTCTGTAGAGTACCACCCCCATCCCCCGTCTCTGTATCCCTCCCCCCTCTCTCTCTCTTCTCTCTCTCTCTCTCTCTCTCTCTCTCTCTCTCTCTCTCTCTCTCTCTCTGTGCCTAATCTCAATCATTTCGTGAAATAGAATGTTATGTTACTTTAGTTTTGTGCACCAAAGAATGTAGAACCGTTTCAAAATACGGGAACTAATAAACGTTACAGTATAAGAAAAGTTAACTTAAATGTTGTCAGTAATGTTTTCCACTGCGTGTCTTTAAAATCAAAGGCAAAACACGATTCTGTAACAATTGACCTGACTTTGTACTTTTTTGACACACGCAATTTGTCAGCCTACATTATATGCAAAGTACGCTGACATAACTGTGTTCATTCGACAATGTTTCAACATAACACTGGTTTTCAGAAACTGATAAATGAAAAATATGCCAGCCTAATGCAAAAAATACAACTACACTGTTACAAACAGACAGATTCAGCCTGTAATAAAAACCCAAAACAACAAATACAACAACAAAAACTATGAACCAAGATGGCGCCCTATTATTAAAATCCCCTTGTCGCTATACATATTTTACCCTGTTTAACATAAGAAGCCCCTTGTCGCTATAGTGTTCCACTATATTATTACTGACATTGTTGAGAGAGAGAGAGAGAGAGAGAGAGAGAGAGAGAGAGAGAGAGAGAGAGAGAGAGAGAGAGAGAGAGAGATCATCAACTTTTCAAGTTGCAAAAAGAACATTTCTGAGGTTATATTTCGCTTTCTTATATGTAACGGTATACGTTCAATGCATTTTTAAAATTAAAAAAAAAGAAAAAAAAAAAAAAAAAAAAAAAAAAAAAAATTGATACGAAAGACTAAGCAAACCAGGAATTGTTTCGTAACGTCATTTTGTTTATGAGATAACTTTGGTATGTCCATCATTTGTCTCGAAACAGAAGAATGATTGCGGTGGCGATTTGTATCGGGGGTTGGGGTGGGTAGCTTTACTTTGTAAAAATAGCACTGACGTTCCATTTAATGCAGGAATTGAATCATATTTAGCATCTTTTAAATCTAGATGCGCAGTTTCATTTTTCAAATTAACTTGAATGTGATGTAATATTTAATCACCTAATTTGTGTCTTTAGCAAATTTGCCCTGAGCAGTATACAATGCCATTATTGACTAAGAATGTAGTTATTATGAAATAAAAATCTCAACAGAATGGAAATATCTATTCAATTCAACTATCCTTATTTTGCAAGTCTTACTGTTTCCACTCGCATTCCTCTTGAATGCCTAATAATTATATTGACAGCTTGGTCAGAACCGGGTTAGATTTATTGGCAAGACTTGGACAAAATTTACTCTGGTATTATATGATCTTTTCTTTTCTTTTTTCTCTCTTTATTTTATTTTATTTTATTATTTTCCTTTTTTTAAGGCATGAATTTAGTGGGTTTTTTTGTTGCTTAAAAAAGGTTTCCCGGTAACCTTCATTTCCCAGTAACCTCTGTTTCCCAGTAACCACCATTTCCCAATAACCTCTGTCCCAGTAACCTTCATTTCCCAGTAACCTATGTTTCCTCGAATGTTTTAACTTAGATAATTCTTCTTTAAGTAATCTTAGAACAGATAAATAAATGATCAAACAATCTAAGGGAAGTAACCAAGTTTTTCTTGCAAGAATCGAAGTTCTTCACAGTGAAAAACAGACTTACTATAGATCCGGAATAATCGAAGGTTGGTGGAAGTTCAGGTACATAACATCTGTTGTTTATAAATCATTTACTTTGCTATTTGGTAAAATTCATGTTTTAAAATATTTATTTCAAGCGTACACAGCTGCTTCGATTTTTTAAAATTGCGAATTCTTAGTGAAGATAGAGTACTCAGATGTACACTTTTGGCGGTTCATTGTACACAACCCTGTCAGTGTCATTTGTCACTTACATTGACTGTATAAGTAAACATGGTACAGGTGTCATTGCACTTTGATAATGAGATGACCAGTTTTCTGTGATGATTGATATGGTCACGTAGGCTAGCATTATCACCACATATTAGACATAATATCGATTAGAAATATATACGTATTAATCCTTAGATACATGTAACCACACCCATGTACAATACCTTACAAATTTCAAACCAAACCTTGTTCCATGTGAGCAAACTTTTTTAATTTGGAAAAATAAAGTTCTTAATGATGAGTGCAATGACAGCCTAATACACGTCGTAAGATGCATGGTTGTGACACAGATATTTGCGAAGGTAAAAATAAAAGTAGGTTCATTTATGCTGTATACAATGTGCAAGATACCAACCGCTAAATTCAGTAAAATTAATATAGAGGGTACGAAACTAGTGATAAAAAATCACAGAATCATAAAAATGTAATGAATGCAGAATATAGACATTATAATTTTTTTTTTAATTATATGCCAAACATTTAAAAATAATGCTGCCTGAATAAAAATGGCTTTATAATATTTTTGTAACATTCGTAATAAAGTATCATTTAAAAATGTGAGTGCTTTGACTACATTTAAAGTAATAATTAAAATATTCCGATGACAGTATTTTTATAACTTTATTTTTACCAAATCAGTGATGAATACAAATAAAAATAGAAATAATATTGTCAAATCAAATGGTTGATAGTTTTATTGTAAGGTGCATGGTTGTGATGTGGGTCTATACTGTATACACCATGCAAGATGCCTACCACTTTAATGACTATGACTATGATGAAGGGATACAAAACAATAGTAACAAAATTCTCTAAATCATAAATATCTTAGATAATTAGATTATAGATTTGTATCAGATCTATATATTATGTGTTAAACATTCCACATAAATGCAGTATGAACAGAAGTATCTTCACCATAGAAATATGTTTAATTCATATTTAGAGAGCATTTAGCATGCCAGCAATTTGATTAACATTTAACAAGAATATGTGATGTAGATATTATTATTATTATTATTATTATTATTATTATTATTATTATTATTGTTGTTGTTGTTGTTGTTGATGTTGTTGAAAATACAAATAATTCCTAAATATAAGTAAATGTCTGATAAACATATAAATCATTATTATTAAAATTATTTATTTTAAAATCTGATTAAATTTCCTAATTTTAAAATTATGATAAAAAAAATATCAGCCATTATTATACAATATTATTTCTATTTTTATTTGTATTCATCATTGATCTGGGAAAAAAGCATTGTTATCTGAATATTTTAATTATTGCTTATTCTACAGGCATATGTATATGGTTCTTTCTGTCTTCTATAATAATAGTCAGGGCTGAGCAATTTTTTTTTCATCCACTTGTCCAGGTCAAGTGGTTTCAGAAAATTCACTTGTCCCACCTACCCTGTCACTTGTCCCAAAATGTCAATCATTTGTCAAGATTTGATGAGATGTATGCACTTTAATCCATATAATGAACAAATGAAATAATATACAACATATTTATTCTTACAAGAATTAAGTTTGTCAAAAACAATGCTTGATATTATACATTTTGTTACATCAGAGGTTTTCAGTTTTTCACTGTCCAATTGTATCTTATATGCACTATTTTTTGCTCCAATGCGATAACATCAGTACTTCCATCAGCACGAATTCATTTAATTGGATTGACTCGCTGGATTGAAATCAAAGGGTGAGTTGTTCGTGAGGATCTGGTTTTCACAATTAGATGAAGCCATTTAAAACACTGCTAATTAATCATACCGGTTTTGTTTTGTTTCACATGTTTTGACTGGCCAATAGTTTTGGTCACTTAGCCCAATATGCAGTCAAGCGGTAATAGAATGTGTGCACATGCATCAAGTTATCAATGACCACTGGCAGGTGGGATACATGGTGTAAATAAATAATGGCGAGGGATAGAAACGAGCATTCATTATGCCTCCAGAGCATGAATGGCCAGATAAAGGTAGTCAGAGTGATTATGGCATGAAATTATGCACTTGCCTGACTTTTTAAAACTTCAAGGAAAAAAGCACTTGTCCCAGACCAGCGACTTGGAAAATTGTACATGCCCGACTTCAAAAATGAATAGTCTGGGATGTCGGGCTATGGGATTTGCTCAGCTCTGAATAATGTCCAAATTTTTTGCAACTTAAATGTACTAAATTATGATTTTTACAAAAATATTATAAAGTCTTTTTTTTTTCTTCAGAATGCATTTTTGGGGAATGTGTGCCATTTAATTAACAAAGAAATTATAAAGTCTATTTTCTACTTACATTACATTTATATGATTCAGAGAATTTTGTCACTGTAGTTTCATAACCTTTATTTTAATTTCACTGGTTACAGTGGCTGGTATCTTGCATGTTGTATACAGTATAAATGTACCAACTTTTATTTTTACCTTTGCAGGTATCCGTGTCGCAACCATGCACCTTATGATGTGTATTAGGCTGTCATTGTACTATAAATAGCATTTCTTTATCATTGCACTTGCCAGTAACAATTTTATTTTTCCAAATTATAAAATTGTGCTCAGATGGAACAAGGTTTGGTTTGAAATTTGTAAGGTATAAAGGGATTCAATAATTCTCAGCTAGATAGTAACTGTGCCAGGTAAATACTTTCGAACACTGGAGGTGGTGTACAATTCATAATGTATTGGGTCCCGACTATACTTAAATTAATCAAAACCATTTAAATTTTCCAATTCTCTCATGATTTAAATAATGCTAAAACATTCATAATTGACAGTGTGATAAATAATGCTAAAACATTCATAATTATTGAAGTGTCATAATGCTAAAACATTCATAATTGACAGTGTGATAAAAGATACCTGAAAATGTGCTTCATTTTTAAAAATTAAATATTTATTTCTGTTCTGCCTAAATGCATCAATGATTTTTTCTGGACTAATAACTGTTCCATTTTCTTTCACTCCTTTTTTCTGCCTTTGTTAAGTATCAGATTTAATTGCCAGTTACTTATTCATTACAGGTTTTTTTGTAGTGTATTGATTAATATAAATTACAGGTATAATTTCAGTGGTACATATTATTGAGTATATCAGTAAAAAGGGTAATCAATGATTGCATATTATTGAGTATATCAGCAGAAAGGGCAATCCATGATTGCATATTATTGAGTATATCAGTAGAAAGGGTAATCAATGATTGCATATTATTGAGTATATCAGTAGAAAGGGTAATCAATGATTGCATATTATTGAGTATATCAGTAGAAAGGGTAATCAATGATTGCATATTATTGAGTATATCAGTAGAAAGAGTAATCAATGATTGCATATTATTGAGTATGTCAGTAGAAAGGGTATTTAATGATTGCATATTATTGAGTATATCAGTAGAAAGGGTAATTAATGATAGCATATTATTGAGTATATCAGTAGAAAGGGTAATCAATGATTGAATATTATTGAGTATATCAGTAGAAAGGGCAATCAATGATTGCATATTATTGAGTATATCAGTAGAAAGAGTAATCAATGATTGCATATTATTGAGTATATCAGTAGAAAGGGTAATCAATGATTGAATATTATTGAGTATATCAGTAGAAAGAGTAATCAATGATTGAATATTATTGAGTATATCAGTAGAAAGAGTAATCAATGATTGAATATTATTGAGTATATCAGTAGAAAGGGTAATCAATGATTGCATATTATTGAGTATATCAGTAGAAAGAGTAATCAATGATTGCATATTATTGAGTATATCAGTAGAATGGGTAATTAATGATTGCATATTATTGAGTATATCAGTAGAAAGGGTAATTATTGATTGAATATTATTGAGTATATCAGTAGAAAGGGTAATTAATGATTGCATATTATTGAGTATATCAGTAGAAAGGGTAATCAATGATTGCATATTATTGAGTATATCAGTAGAAAGGGTAATCAATGATTGCATATTATTGAGTATATCAGTAGAAAGGGTAATCAATGATTGCATATTATTGAGTATATCAGTAGAAAGAGTAATCAATGATTGAATATTATTGAGTATATCAGTAGAAAGGGTAATCAATGATTGAATATTATTGAGTATATCAGTAGAAAGGGCAATCAATGATTGCATATTATTGAGTATATCAGTAGAAAGAGTAATCAATGATTGCATATTATTGAGTATATCAGTAGAAAGAGTAATCAATGATTGAATATTATTGAGTATATCAGTAGAAAGGGTAATCAATGATTGCATATTATTGAGTATATCAGTAGAAAGGGTAATCAATGATTGAAAAATTGCAGGAGGATGTCCGGGTTTAAATTTAGTGACCCTTAATGTCTGCCATACTTTTTCGGCAGTGAACACTATGTAGAAAAGGCACTCATGTGACTAAAGTTGTAGAGCTTGGTATCATCAGTCATTTTGTATCATACGTATCACGATAATTGTACTTAATACTGTATCCTGCTAAAATCAAAAACAGAAGCCAGTTAAGTTTCTAATTCAACATTTATTATTTATTAGCATCAACTTAAAACAATAACAACTGTATTTCACCAGCAAGACTCACAAAAAGTTGAAAAGTTCAAGCTTCTTCAAGGTGCTCTTGTTAAAGATGCTACAATTTGCTTCTGAGGAACCAACTTTCTGTTTTGATTTCACATATCCCTCTGCCAGTATGTGTAGGGAGCTTGCAATGTGTGATTCCAGCGATGATTTCTGAAAGTTTTTATGCCCTTCAACGAATGAAGTACCCTGCACACTTTCGTATTTCTCGGAATACTCAGTGCATAAAGTGCACTATGTCATAGCCTTTCCTGGGTCATACTTCAGCCATTCATATTCATTTGCCCAGCATTTCTGGTGCTTTCATAGTCTCTTCTCTTGATCATATTTGCAATTGTGCTCTCTCTTGTCATTATCTAATTTCTGCCGTTTTTGGTGGCAGCTGAACACCTTGCAAATATTTCCACATGTTTACAATTGTCACCACACATGCATTGAATATTTATCAACAATGATATAAATATTAACACATATTGTTCGGTAAAATTCTGGATTATTTGTTGAGTCGTTGCACATGACCTTTTCCGATTGGTCAGTACTAGTCTGATACCCTACACCTTTTGTCATCATCAGTAATAAAATCAGTGTTTCAGGCCAGTACACCAGGCTAGCTCCACGTGCATGAAGTCTGTTTTGACAATAATCACTCTGATTTACGTGATGAGTGGATGAATGGTTTAACACTTGTCCATTTGCGCCGCAAGTACTTATTGTACCTCATCAAGTGCAGGATGTTGGAAGGTACTCAACACAATAACAGATCAATTAACTATTAAAGGGAATGCCGACTCATGTTTTATTTGATACATCCGACACAAGACCACTTGTTAACTGTTATGATAGTGATCGTTGGTAATTTTCACTGCTACAATGGAATAGTGCTGGCTGGGTTTCAGTGATCCATTGGCAAAGTCACAAACCTTGGGTTAGCGGATTAGCATTAATTTCGAAGTCTGCAACCTCACCTATATCACAGTGTGCTTTTATGGCACCACTAAACAGAATTATAGTTAGGAATCCCTGTACTATCATTATGTATAATGCAACCCATTATATTGTGACCTCGTCTATGTCACGAGACACTTTTTTGGCTTTCCTACACAGACTTATTGTGAGGAATCCCTGTACTGTGTATAATGAACCCCATTATATGGCAACTTTGCCTATATCACTGTACATTTTTATAGCTCCCCTAGACAGTGTTATAGTGAGGAATCCCTGTACTGTGTATAATAAACCCCATTATATGGCAACCTTGCCTATATCACAGTACATTTTTATAGCTCCCCTAGACAGTGTTATAGTGTGCATCCCTGTACTGTGTATAATGAACCCCATTATATGGCAACCTTGCCTATATCACTGTGCACCTTTATGGCTCCCCTAGACAGCATTATAACAAGGGACCATTGTAGCAACAAAAATGTCATTTTTTTCTCTGAACCTTTTAATTTTATAATCATGCCTACAGAAATAAATGAATTCATGACAGTATTCCATGAAAACCTTATTCATGCTTGGCACTTTTAGTGTCATACAGTTACTTTCTCTCAAGGAATTACATCCCTATACATGTAGTAGGTATTTTGGTAAACAATACATAGTGAAAACATGAAAACATGAAATCTTCATTAACTTTTAGCTGATAATAGTCATGATATAAGACAAATTACATAGTTTTATTTATTTTATTTCTGTATATAATTTTATGTCAATTGATTGACAACTATTTCTTTAAAACCTTGTTAAACATAGAAAATGCTCTTTCACCTAAATACTGTAATAGTAAGATACTTACTAAGGGGTGGGAAATCCTTGTTGTCAAAAGGGGGTAAATTAGACAATACACATATAGGGAATACACTGTAGATCATATTATAGTGGCAGTACAATGTACTATTTTAACTTAAAGTTAACAATATGAAGAAGGAGAAAGATACATGTGTAAGACTTGTACATGCATGTGTTTCCAACAAGTAAGGCCCAGTACACTTTTAAAGTTTTTCAGCACAAGACTCATTAATGGGTTGCCATGTTATTTGCAACTTCTTGTGCAGAATGACTAAGATCAGTGAGACTTTGCATTCACTTGTTGTATCAGAGGAAAAAAAATTTGAGAGTCGTTAGTGTCCTGGGGCTAACGGAAAACTATGCTACAGTAGCTTAATATATGTACACAACTTTAAATAAACCCCAATTAAGAATATCACAATGACCTTGTTTTACCAGCACACAGTTATCACAAGGTCAAACCACATTTCATATATATATATATATATATATATATATATATATATATATATATATATATATATATATATATATATATATATATATATATATATATATATATATATATATATATATATATAAGAGATCCTAAAACCCCTATATTTGCCGGACATGTCCAGTAGATCAAAGGTTTTGACCGGCACATGCTATGAGTAACCAGATATCGGTCATAGGAGTTCTCAAATATCATTAAATCAACTTGTCTTTGATTTGTTTATCCATTTAACTGCCAAATAAACACCTTAACGAAGTAAAATTCAAAGTTCCTTTGGTCTAGTTTACAGATTGTTTGTTTGTCGGACAATTAAATAATCAAAAAGATGACTAGGTCTAATTTACAGCTTCTTTGTCAGGCAGTCAATAGAGGTGTCGTCAAATAAGCTTGTTTGGTCCGTATGTTTTCTCACTTGTTTAAACACTCTGTAAATACAAAACACAAGACAAAAGAGGTGTCAAAGTTTATCTCCTGGACTTATAAAAAAGCCTTTAACTGAACAATTGCCCCAGGGTCAGTACTAATAGATATTAGATCAGTTACTTATGCCATGTGGTTTGTGTCAAGGTGTGTCAACAGATGATATTTTTAGAGCAAAATATGCAAAGCCTAGGTATGAATTAAGAGAAAAAGATACTAGCTATAACAATTAACTTTTATTACTATCCTCCAAGACTTATTTGGGGATCTGATCAAATTAAACTTCAGCATCTGAATTGACTGGAAATGCATGTTAATTAGGTGTTACATATTTTTGAGGTAGCAAGACAGCTTGTCGTCAATTATTAATTAACTTAATTATTAATTCAACTAAATTGTCTGCACATGTGAGCATATGTATAAGTGTCAGATGCAAGTTAAACTTTTTTCAAACACAGTAGTTAATTTGTTGCTTAGATTAGATCATACTTAGTTTACTTGGATAAATATTATATTCCCTAACTGATGCTGAATATTGTGTTTACCGGGTTTCAAATTTGTCTGTAGCTACTGTAGAGTCAGTAATTGTTATTACTTTTTCAGGTGTACAAATAAATATATACAATTGTTAATTATAATAATTATATATAATGAAATGATCATAATTATAATTACATGTTGGTAAAAAATTATATAATTTTCTTAGGCATCAAAAATGTGCAAAGTTTTAATAAGAATAAAGTTATCTGTACCAGAAATTTAGAGGACAAAAATAGTTATGATTTTTATTGAGCTCATTCTGTGAAGTTTAAAATTAAAAAATAATTAATTTTTTTTACCAAGTCATTGTAAGAAGCATTTAGATTGGTTACAATTACATCAGTACATGTACATGTACATATCTAGCCACGTGCTAGATTCAACTCTATATTTAAGTCTTATGCTTAGCTAAATACAAGTCAGACTCAGCAAAAAGGGGGTCTCTTCTGGCCAAAAAATTAGTTTCACTGTATTAATATCTCTATATACTGTATGTCTAAATATGTTTATATGAATATGCAGTAGTCCACTAGCCTGAGGCTAGTAAATTTCCTGTTGGATTAGTAGTTCTTATAATTTCAATTGTCCGATGGCTGGTAAAGTTTCAGTTGTTACCAGTCAGCTAGTGAAGAAGGACTAGTAATGATTCAAATGGACCAGTAAATTTCTGAATCTGATAGTCCTTCTGGCTACAAAGAAATTTATGTTAAATTCTAGGCCTGAATCCTTGTGTTGAAATAGTAGGACTCCATCCTCAATCCACAACCAAGAGGACTCCTTCCTCAATCCTTATGTTGAAACAAGAGGACTCCTTCCTCAATTCTTAAGTTGAAACAAGAGGACTCTTTCCTCTATCCACAAACAAGAGGACTCCTTCCTCAATCCACAAACAATAGGACGCTATCCTCAATCCACAAACAATAGGACTCCATCCTCAATCCACAGACGAGAGGACTCCTTCCTCAATTCTTAGGTTGAAACAAGAGGACTCTTTCCTCAGTCCACAAATTTAAGTACTGATAAAATTATCTCTCTCATCTAAAGGCTGATTGTCTTTAATTTTGTTAATCTTAATTTTTTTGATGTGCTGTTATGAATACTTTACATTCATGTTATAAATTGTTAATGGTGAGTCCAAGGCCCCTAACCTTGGCACTGAAATGTGTCTGAGGTAATAAAAATGTATGCCCAGGACAGTAATTTCATTGTATAAAGTGAGCTACTGGCCTTAGTTAAAGTGGTTTTTGGAATGGAAGTATAATGTAGGTAATATAATGTACCTTCATGAAATATAAATAGAATTTTATGACCAGTTCAAACATCAGCTGTTATAAAATGGACAACGCCCATGTAATACTTAAGGAGAGTTGTTTGATCTTTTATAGGTGACCTTTGACCCTAGGTAAATTGCTGACTAAATTTGAGGCGGAAAGGTAAACTGAAGTGAAATCAAGACAGGTGCAATACACACTGTGAAAGCTTGTATCTACAGGTACATACATTCACACAGGTATTTTAGGTTAGTTAATACAAATGCTAACAGATAAGGAAACAAAAAAAACCTGTATTCATTAAATTGGTAAAGTTTTCTCTAAATAAGTTAAAAGGTTAAATGCTGGATCAAGTGTTTTTTTGACTACAAGAAGTATTGTCTTAATTTTACATACTATTTTTTATCTTGAAATTTTGTTGTGGTATTTATTACCAGTAACATTTAGCTTGTTTTTGTATGAGGGAAAAAAACCCTGTAGAAGTCACGTAATCTCAACTTGACGTGTTTGTCAAGTTTGGAAAAGGGAGTTCTGGCATATATAAATACAAAGAACAGATATTTTTAGCCCTTCATGTAGAATAGGTACACTATATGGTTTGCACAGTTGGTTTACTTTTACATTTATTTACTTACACTTACCAGACCTTGTATTGCAATTGAAGATATATATCAGTAATTGATTTATAACCAACTTTCTTGCAGATGTGGGGATGGTGTCTATCAAGAACAAATTATGCATTTATGAATCTGATCCTTACCAAAAGCCTATTGACTAATTATCATTTGAATAGGTAAGTTCAGTTACCTCAAGAATCTTCTAATATTCATTGTTCATTAATATACATATAGGTATATGTAACAAATTACACCATAGATTTGTTCTTTTTTAGATAGGTTTGTGCTATGCAGTGAAAATAGTTGGGACTCCATCTTTGATCATTCCCTTCAGTGCATGTGTGTGTGTGTGCATGTGTGGATAGGTGTATGACTACAAGTCATGTTACTTGTCATCAAACTATTGTTTTGGTGGTTGTATTTTTGACATTTCTAGAGGGCAGGTCTAGAGGGGTTAGGGTTCATGGAAATGGTATCCTCTTGACCTATATGTGAGCCACAGAGGCTGAGTGGTTAGCATGTCAGCATCTCATTCAGTGGGTTACAGGTCTGAATCATGCCCAGATCAACCTAAGTTGACTGTCATTGTGTGTTTCTGAGCAAAGTGCTTCACTCCCATTGCTTTGGCACTAAATAGTCTTTTGTGTGCTGATGTGCCATTAAACACCTGCCATCTGACCAACCGACAACCAAACCTCTTGACCAACCATCCATTTGTTCTTTAAACAGTACTCCCCTGTTATAATGCTGTCTATGGGAACCATCGAATAAAATGCGTTATGGTGAGACAACCTTATAATGAAGTACATTATACATGTATAATTTTACTGCTACATAATACAAATGGGATCCATGACCATACCCACCTTATAACAGGAATGGTGTTAAAATGAAGGGCCTTATAATGAGGGAATGCTGTATTATGATCATTCAGTTCAGCTGTATAATAATTTTTCCAGATAAAATCCTTGTCTTCCAGGGAGTCTAGATAATAAATGTTTGACTGAATCAGGGCACTCCATAAAATTAGCAGTATAAGTATAGATAAGTAACAGGGGGAGGGTTTGGGGTACTCCCACAACGAGGGTACAGAGAGCAATAAATAATAGCTGGTTGCTTTGGAAGATTTAGGTGGGTAAATTACATAGCTACTGGTGCTTATGGAATACCCTGCTGAATTGTTATGCTTACTTGTGCCATTATGAGTTTATTGCATTCTGTCAGAAAATAATACATGGTTAGAAAATTCCACTCATTGACTCGTATTTATGAGTGGTGGCTCGTATTTATGAGTGGTGGCTGAGGAAGGGCAAGTCACCTATTCAAGATGCTATTCTATTTGGATGAGTGGCACGTTAAGCAGATTCAGTATTATGTACAGTTTACGATGAGTACAATTGATGCAGGAAAAGTAAAAGTTCTAAGTCACTTGCCCTGCAGGGCAAGTAGCCAACTTAAATTTTTTTAAATAAATAGATGATCATAAATATATATTGGAGTACACTTGTTGTTTTCCTTGAAGACATATTATTAGTATCATATATACTCGCATATTAGCTGGGTCCAAATGCAAACAACATAGATCCTAATCAGGGTGTATGTTGTTTGTTCTACTGATTAGTCCTTACAGACTTCATAGACCTAGATCTGCTAGCGCATTATGCAATAGCAGATCTGGGTCTGTGCAGTTTACAGTTGGTATGGGCTTATGCATGAGTATATACAGTATGTCATAAAATGGTTATGATCCACACATAAAATGTTTACTGCATATAGTCTGTCTCATTAAAGTAACACAGTTTTTCCACTTTTTCTAAAAATCCACTATATTTAAGTGTAACAAAGGTTTGATATCACAATTGTTGGTCTAGTAGGTGTACATTACTAAAAAAGAAATTTGAAATGTTTTTTTTATACATTAATTAATTTTGTGTATACTTTTTCACCTATATCAAAATTGTCAAAAAGTGCTTTGTATAAATGTGGAATGAGTTCACTTCCTAACACAATCAGTTTGATGTTGTACAAGTGTTGGCACGTAGATAGTATTGTTTACTGGTTTTTACCTGCAACTGACTTGCCTTAATGATGGTATGGTTTTTGGTGTTGTAGTCCACAGCAACACAGGTAGGTTATTTAGTGCTGAGGCAATTTGAGTAAAGTACCTTGCCCAAGGACACACCATGGTAGCCAGCCTGGACTGATGTGATGGTACAATTCAAATCCATACCCTTACAGTCACAAACCACTGCAGCACTTTGTCTACTCAGCTTTAAGGACAAGTCACTGTACTCTTGTATTGACGAATCCCCATGTTCTGTCCGTTGCAGAATTGTATTTATTGAAAAAGTTCACTATCATAGCATATAGACTGACTCAACATTAACAACCAGCCTAAACAGGTATAACCTGCCAAGGTACCAACATTTATTTTGAAAGGCATTATCTTCCTAGAGTTAATTTTGTACAAATATTTATATATTCATTTTTATAACTTGACTTTTATTGGCACCATATAGTCAGCTTTGTGCTGACTTGCCATTAAACCCTACTACTACTACTAATTCTACTGCTACAAATTATTATCCACTTTGTGTACAGATGGAACCCAATATAAATAAATTATGCAGAGTAAGAGGAGGTCACTCTAACTTTCCCATCCATAACTTGACCATGTGATTTGCAGTCCAAAAAGTTTGTTACCGAGTACTTTTTGTGACATATTGATAACATCAGGATAAAGTTTTAAAAAATATCCTACAAAGGGGAGAATACCAATATATCTTACCAAGGGGAGAATACCAGTATATCCTACCAAGGGGGGAATACCAATGTTTTCTACTGCTTATTTGTTAAAAACATGATAAATTAATTGTTGTGCAGGTCTCAAGTTAAAATCTTGTAAAATAATGAAATATTTTTAAAAATATTTCAGTAAGTGTCAAGGAACTTTATGGAGGGCAGTGTATGTTGGAATAATAACTTCTGTTGTGAAAATGAGGGGAGGGGGGGCATTTTTGTCTCCAAATTATTACAAATATATTATTAATGTCACATCCATGAATTTTCCCATGGCTGTCTTTGTTGCAGGCATCACTATTTTTTTTATCAAATTTAACTTCATTTTTCTGACATCATTTTATGTTGAATCATGTGACTTGATAGGTGTATTCATTGTGGAGGGTACTGCTAATCACAAGCAAAAGGAGGTCACAGTAACCTATATTTCAGACTTAAGTGAGTAGGTTAAGTTTTGGCATTTAGTTTCTCTGACACTGTTGCATGTACAATCATGTACATTTATCTTGAGAGATTCTTGTCACCATTGTCAAAAGTAGATCTCAGTGATCAGGATGTACTTTTTGCTGTAGTGAATTTAAAAGTTTTGTGGATTATGAGATGGCATGCAGAGCCATGGTGGCTTAGTAGTTACCATAGTAACCAAAAGGGGTCAGGTTCAAATCCTACCATCAGATCAACCTGGGTTAGCTACTATTGTACGTTCCTGGGCAATGCACTTTACTCCATTTGACTTTGCACTAAATAACTTTTTGTTTTCCTGTGCTGTAAAAACAGCAAAAACCAAACCATGGCAGAGCAGGCAATACATAGCATTGTAGGTAAAATTACATGGTTGTACTTTTTGGAAAAAGGAAAGATATAAAAATAAAAAAAATAAATATGCCTTTATTTATACAAATGTTCCTTGATTATGACAATATCGTAAGTACTTGATGATAAGACTGACCCCACACATTTTTACTTTGGAAGCTACAGTGGTTCCCTGTACTCATAAGAATGACCACCCTATTTATACGGCCACCTTGTCTGACACCAAAAAGACCACCATATTTATAAGGCCACCCTGTCTGACACTAAAAAGACCACCCTATTTATATGGTCACCTTGTCTGATACTAAAAAGACCACCCTATTTATATGGTCACCTTGTCTGACACCAAAAAGATCACCCTATTTATAAGGCCACTTTGTATGACACCAAACTAGTTTTTCTTTATTTTTGTTGGTTTCAACAGTTCTTTCAACACATTATTGGCTGTATCATGCCAAGGAAGTGGGTTTCAACCAATTTGTTCCCCTCATTAGAGGTCTTCCCTTTTATAAGGTTACATTTTTCATCGTATAATGAATATCCTTGTAAGAGGGGCACCAAGGTATTTACTAAGGATATCTTTTTCTGATAATAATCTCTGCACACACACACACACATACACACACACACACACACACACACAGAGACTTTTTAACTTATGGCCTTCTGGTTTTATCATGGGAGAAAATATTGTAATTGTAATCTCCATGTATGACACCTGCATGTACACAGGTTTGTGTATAGTTTATGAAAAGGGTTGAATTACATGTTCCTGGTCCAAATTTAAGACGTAGTTATACCAAGGTCAGATTACCAGACATTAGTGGATGACTCAGCAAAAATGAGACTGGTACATGTGTCAAGAGAAAGCCTACATCAGTTTCTGACCAGGCTTTTTTGGGCAATAAATGTTTTAATTGAGAAATTGATCAGCTTTCCCATAATTATATA
Organism: Margaritifera margaritifera; assembly: GCA_029931535.1. Lineage (NCBI taxonomy): Eukaryota > Metazoa > Mollusca > Bivalvia > Unionida > Margaritiferidae > Margaritifera > Margaritifera margaritifera. The sequence continues at coordinate 465,529 of JAQPZY010001561.1, read as the reverse complement.
AAATGAGGTACAACGTTATAAGAATTTTTTTTAAAAATTCTGTTGGGCTTAACTGCACTTGAATTACAATCAAATCAAGAATAAATAGTACAATACCTTAAGAATCAGTTACAAAATAATATAGTCTATATTTTTTCGTATGTTTTATTTGTGAAGGCTAACATACTAATGGAAGAAGGTAAGACTTTGGAAGTTTGAATTTTCTAAACCTGGTAGATTTAGTTCGCTTGAATGGACAAATTTTAAGTTCTTTGCATGAACATTTAAAACCATAGTGCATGAACTATGAGAGTTTATCATGTTCCCTTAAATTTTGTTGATTTCCATATCCCATATCCCATATCATAATCTATGTTGACCATTTTGCTTAATCAGGTTTTTATCTGCATGTAATGAAAGTTTTTAAAATTTACGATGAATAAATTTAGGAAACAATTTCAGCAACTTTGTCTATAATTTACCATAGTTTTTATTTTTTGCTCCTTTTTCTTGATTGTTTGTGTTAAATATCTTTAAAGTTTTTTATGCCACAAATTTAAATCCAGCAACTGCATTTTATTTGTATGTTTTAACATTGTTACCAAATGAAACTTTTGAAGAATTGAACTTTATATTTTACAGGTTTTATAAAGTCATAAAGCTTAAAAATCGATTACACATGGCAAGAACAGCCCTAGTAAAGCGAAGGCTGTTCATATATAATGTGTAATCGATTTTCAAGCTTCATAACTTCATGAATCCTGCAAATTTTGAAATTAAATTATTATAATTACATATAGTTATAAAAATAATAATAAACCTCAAGACATAAATAACCAATTTTGAGATTATATATTTTTTTTATATGGTTCATTTTGTGTTTGAAATTAAAGAATTCAAATCACCATAAAGTTCATTTTGTATGTGAAAACATGTATCAAGTGCTTCCATTTTTAGGACAATTAAGTGAACTTATGGTACAGCTGTCTCCCATGTTGTCTGTTGTTAATTATTGCCCAATGTGCATCATGTGTCATCTGTTGCATGTCTGTCAACATTTGCTGTTTTCATTTTCAGTTTTTTTCTTATCCAAAACTACCTGAGAAATTGCAAACAAATTTAGCAGAGATCATGCAGGCTTAAAGGCATTACAAGTTTGTACAAATGATTCTGATATACCCATTTAGTATGGAAAATAGAAAACAATTTCTCAAAAATCACTCAACACAATTGATCAAAATTTAACAAAACTGGCAGTAGTTACCAGCAAGATTCCCTTAAAGGGACTGATGCTCTATTGGTTGAAAAGAATTTGTAGGAATTCACAAGAAGTCATTTAGTAGCAAGAGTCCCTTAAAGGGACTGATGGTTTACTGGTTGAAAGAGTCCCTTAAAGGGACTGATGCTTTACTGGTTGGAAAGAATTTGTAGGAATTCACAAGAAGGCAGTTAATAGCAAGAATCCCTTAAAGGCACTGATGCTCTACTGGTTGAAAAGAATTTGTAGAAATTCACAAGAAGTCATTTTCTTCCCTCCATTTATATTTTGTAATTGCCAAGTATTGAAATCATCTATATTCTTGAGAAACTCCATTACATACCAAATTTGGTAACACAAATATTTCCTTCTATGTTTGAGTCAACATGTTCACAAGATAAATGCAGTACAACAGTCCTTGTAATTGCCTTTGATCTTGAACATGATATAATTGAAGTTCTCCAACATGCTAAGTCTGGTTTAATTCATAATTAATATATTTGTTTAAAACAAGAGTCTCTTCCAGGAATCTATTCATTCATTGGTTTTCTGCCCTAAGGCAGGTTCGAGGCATCCGTCTTCTCAGATATTTCCTTAGCATCACTTTATGTTTCATGTTTGCATATGAGTTATTCTCCTGGAGATCGTCCAGTAGCATGATTCTAGACTTTCCTCTTGGTCGCTTTCCTTCCATTCTGCCTTCTGTGACTTCTCTTAACAGGCCTTCACCTCTTAAAATGTGTCCAATCCACTTCTACTTCCTCTTGAGTATAACATTCAATAAAATTCTCTTTTCATCAACCAATCTTTGGACCTCATCATTTGTCTTTTGGCCACTCCAACTAACTTTCTCCATGCACCTCCAGTCCATGCCAATCTTCTTCAGAATTTCCATCAGCTTTTTCCACTTAACCCAGTCAAATGCTTTCTCAAAATCGACAAAGCAGATGAAAAGCCCCTCTTCATGTTCTAGCCTTCATTCACATAGAATTCTCATCACCACTATTGTTTCTCTCATTCAGCATCCTTTCCTAAATCCAAACTGAGTCTTGCTGATGAAATAATTTGCTTTCGCCTCTAACCAGTTTATCAATACTTTTAACTTGATTTTGGATGCATGCAAAATCAGACTGATTGTTCTGTGGTCTGCACTTTCTACAGTGTTTAGCTTCTTTTGTAGTGTCACTGCCAGACTCATGACCAAGAGGGTGTGGGTTCGAATCCTACCATCGGACCAGCCTAGGTCAGATACCATGGTGTGTTCTTGGGCAAGGCACTTTGCTCCGGTTGCCTCGGCACTAAATAACCAACTTGTGTTGCTGTGCCATAAAGCACCAAACCAAACCAAAACCATAATTTTATTTCCTAAACATATAACTGCATAATTATTTACTTGAAAGAAAAATAGGGAGTGAGAGGAAGTGCAATTTACCATTTAATTTTTGAATAACAACAACTGAAATGGCTCACAAAGAATGAAGCAGAGGATTAGATTTCATCTGTCTTGAAATTTTGTACTTTTACTGATAATCAAGTCCACGGGAGGGTAATGTGATGCCAAAACAACAAGTTAACAGTATCATTAAAATTGAAGTTAAATGGTGAACTGTATAACAACAATTAATTCACATCAAACAGTACACAAACTCTAAAGAATAGATATTTGCTATCTGGTCCATATTCAGAGTATGTACACAAAACATGGACAATGTGGTAAGCTTACAAAATTCATGTATGAATATACATCAAGTAAAAGAATATACTAGGATACAGCTATCTGCATGTTTTGTCAAAATAGAGTGTAACGTTGTGCAAATTGTAGATAGTTCTACAAATGTATGACAATCTTCCGAGTTTCACAAGATCATGAAATCTTAAAGCATTAGGATTTCTAATGTACATGTTGGGAATGTGCATTTTTATAATGTCCATAAGAAAAAGTCATTTCAAATGATAATGGAATTCATCACCTACCGTAAATCATCCAAGCTACACAAGAAACATTTTTATATAGAAGATCACTGAACTTGTCTCAGACAATGTCAAGATTACCCACATACTCGGTTTATTCAAATCTATAACTAATATTTTTTGGGGTCAGTTATGGGTCTGGTTTTCAAACTTCATGACAAAGTGTGGACATGTTGGTGGTCAGAGCTGGCATATTCATGCAGAACCAATTAAATATTGCTGGAAGTGTTTAGTGAAAATCCCATGTTAATGCCACTATTGGTTCAGGAGTATTAGTGATTCATGTAACAAGATTTTTGAGATGGCCACTATGGTGCCATGTTGGAGGTTTGATGAGCACCATTTTCATTCAGAACCAGCTACATATTGCAATAGTGTTTCATTGAAAACCCTATGTGAATACAACCATCCATTCAGGAGAAGTAGCTATAAAAAAGATTTTCAAGATGGCCCTCCAGGCAGCCATTTTGGAGGTTAGATCAGTATTATAGGAACAACTGCATATTGCAAGAAAGAAGTTTTATATATATATATATATATATATATATATATATATATATATATATATATATATATATATATATATATATATATATATATATATATATATATATATAAAATGAACATTTCAGGATGACCATCTCATCATCAGGAGAAGTAGCTGTTGCATGATTTTTCACCATGGCCACTGTTGTGGCCATTTTGGAAAGTCATATCAGCATCATTTTCAATTACATAAAGTTAGAGGTGTTTGAATGAAAAGTTCATGTCCATACCACAATCCCTTCAAGAGAAGTAGCGATAAGATTTTTCAGATTGCTGCCATGGCCATCATATCGCAGGCTTGATCAGCATCATTTTCATCTAGGATCAACTAGATATCATAAGAAGTCGATCTTTTACTGAAAACCCTGCACCAGAAAATTTGGTTTCTAACTCACTGGTCCAGGACCAGCAGAATCCTACACTGCCGAGGTACGCATAAGCCAAGCATTGGTCGAGCAATCAAGTCTCACATGTGAATATTTACTACACTGCCCAGGTCCACATAAGCCTAACATTGGTCCAGCAATCAAGTCTTTCATGTGAATATTTACTAAATTGCATTGAACATAAACAAAACACAGGAAGAAAATTAACAAAAATAATGCAAAACTAAAACTTTAGATATCTACAAGCTTGATTGCATATTCAATGATTAATTATTTATTTATTCAGTTCCATAAATATCAGGAAATTATATATTTCCGCTTACTGGGATCCATGATTTTCAGAAATCAGCTAGACATCTAATTTCTTTCTTATTTCATAATGAAAATCTGAACCTTTTGGAGCAAATGTTTTGCTCGAGGTGAGTGCCTTCCATTGGATTTTTCTTAACATTAATATCCAGTGATCAAGTAGAAACAGGGTGAACACCCTTCTCACTTCTCTTCACATTAAGAAACAGATGCATAATCATCAGTTTTTTTTATAGTAGTTGACATCCTTTTTGGACCTGAAACATTTGCCATCCTGCAGTGCAGGTACTGCACTTGTAGCACTTGATCCTTGTGATAAGATTCTGTCAAGTAGGAGATAAATTTCCTATACTTGATTTTGGTCCACTTTTAACTCCATACTTAAACGCATCTAGAACATTCAGTAAGCCCATACAGTAGATGCTTGACTTTATCTAAGGTTGAGGAAAGACATATGTTTCATTAACAAAAATCAAGTTTAGATTGATGCTCAGCATATTGCATGCTAAATTTGTAGATTTCTGTTCCATGTTTTACAACACCAGTCTCTCACTATCAACCGATTGACTTCCTCTTTACATCAGTGCACTCTTCAGTCTCTCACTATCAAACGATTGACTTCCTCTTGCATCAGTGCACTCTTCAGACATTTTAAAGATTAAACAGCACAATTTATTCAATTTAAAGGAACAAGTATCCGAACAAGTAAAAAAAAAATTTATTGAATGGGTCATGTTATTGAATGGGTCATGTTGAATGGGTCATGTTGAATGGGTCATGTTGGGTCATGTTGAATGGGTCATGTTGGGTCATGTTGAATGGGTCATGTTGGAAAGTACATTGAGACCATTTTTATTAGACAACATAAGAAGTCTTTAGTGAAAACCCCATGTTGATCAAACTATCCTTTAAAGAGGAATAGTGATAACAAGAAAACCCCATGTTGATCAAACTGTCCTTTAAAGAGGAATAGTGATAACAAGAAAACCCCATGTTGATCAAACTGTCCTTTAAAGAGGAATAGTGATAACAAGAGGGGAACTATTTTCATTCAGGACCATTCTAGACCATGGGATGAATGAGTTTATCAAGTTTTATGACAATCCACTCTGTAGTGTGTAGCAATAAAAAACTTGTGCTAACAGATGGACAACAGATGTGCTACAGATGACAGATTATGGTCTAACAGATGGACAACAGACGGGCTACAGATGACAGATTATGGTCTACAGGCCATCACATAAACTCTTCTGGGCTAGAACCATGCACTTTATTTTACCTGGTAAGAGCCATTGGGCCCCACTGTTTCCATTTCTGGAATGAACACTATAATAATACTATTTAACACATGGCAGGTATATCACATACTATTTATGGTATTGTACACAAGTGCAGATACATATATTATCTTTAATGCACAAGTGGAGTACATAAAAAATGCCCTCTCTTGTAGAGAGATTACCCTTAAAGGAATTTATGTTGACAGGCGACTTGCTCACTGCACTGATTTAAGTGGTCTGGGAACAGGTATGGAGTAGTAGGTAGATTTTGTCACATTCTGGCTTATGAAACACTACATAATTGGGAGGGGTATTAAGATGTTGAAGTGTTTTAAAGTGAAACAATTTTCGCAGATTTAAGGTTGAAGTATACTTAAAAATACATGATCGGATTATAGCAGGTTTTGTGACATCAATGAAATCAAGGGAAAAAAATGCTTTTTTGTCTTTAAGTTTTTTGGTAGAAAATAATTATATACAGAAACAAATGAATAAATTTAATAATTTTAATAATACCTGGATATTTATACCATTTTCTTATATTAAAGCAAGTCATTATAGACATCATGATTATCGTAACTTTAGGACTGATATGTCCCTTGACACTCAAGTCACTATGCAATCAGATAAAAACAATTTGTACATGTTTTTGCTAAACTTATTCATTTTCAAAAAGATAGTTTGTATGTACAGGGTTTAATGGCATGTCAGCACAATACTGGCTTTATTGTGCCAGTTAAGAGTTAAGTTTTAAAAATGTAAAGACAAAGAATTGCCTCAAAAAACTTTTGATTTCAAAATGAAGAAAAGAGACTCAACAGTAGTGCTGGGACAATTCATCACTGCATCGATGTGTCAAGATTTAAAATCCACAGATTCGCTTATCGATACATACAAACTAGTGTTGATTTCCATCAGAAACCAGGTGTTTGGCAGAAAGTTTAGTTCTATCTCAAAGTTAGCCTCTATTGTGAAGAGTACTCAAAGCACAATGTAAGATGTAAAATGATTGGAGAATTGATCTTTCGCTGGTGTATATTGACCAATAAGTTAATGCCTAACAAAAGCAACAATTCGCACGTGAATAAACATGGGTGACAGAGGAGAGATTGTCTATACTTCCAGCCCGACAGGGTCAAAATCATCTGTGTGGGAGCATTTCAGACACCTGGTAAGTGTGCAGGATGGAGTTTGAAATACAGTAAAAGCAAAAACAACATGCAAAGTCTGTAAAGCTGTCCTGAACCATACTGGGAACATAAGAAATATGCAAACCCATCTTACTTGACATCACCCTATTATTTCCAATTTGAATGCTAAAACTGAGAGTGAAATTAAATCTGAAATTTTTTTAGAAAACCGGTTGGATCTGGTCAGCCTAATATTGCTGAAATGTTTGGAAGGCAAAATAAATATCCAGCTAAATCCCAATGAGTTCAGACAATTACATGCCAGACCGGATTTTTCAGTGCTTGTGACATGAGGCCTCTGTCAATAGTTGATCACAAAGAGTTAAGAAAATTGATCCATGTTCTCAATCCAAGGTATTCTTTTTCAACCAGAAAAACATTTCTACAAATAGCTAATTCCAGAACTGTATAATGAAACGAGAAATATTGATGTTGTTTTTACATTTTTATTGACCAGATATTTTACATTGATATTGGGATATTCTAGTTACTAGTTCTAAACCTCTAGTCAATTGTCTATGGCTTAGGAGAAGAAGTTATAATAAAGGATAACTTTATGTATTTATTCTTTATTCATTAATTTTTACAATATTTTAATATAATGGCATATATTTACAAAAAATACCTCAAGTACAAGTGCTTGTATGACTAAACATTTGCTTTCAAATATATGAAGTAATAAAGTGTTACAGAAAATATCTGTGTAGATTATTTTAAAAATCTATATGTACAAAAAATGGAGAAAATTAAGAACATCTCATCCAGAGCAAAATACAGTAAAACCTGTCCTAATGGTCACCTGTGTTCAGCGGTCACCTGGTCACAGTGATCATTCTAATTTCCCCCATGGCAAATTTCCTATGTAAATGCTTTGTATTTAAAGGTCACCTGCACTCAGCGGTCGGCGTCCAGGTGTTTCTTAATCAAACAATGGTTCACCCTGCCTTAAGTGATCATTGCAGTGTATCGGCAGTGACCGCTCCAAGTATGCAAATTAAACCCTTCTATTGTTTGATGAGCAAGGCATGGTTTAGATAAAGATATATCATGTGAATCAGTGTTTAAGCATTTCATATCTCGATTGTACTTATCATACTTCAGTCATGCTATCAGTCAAACTCGAAGGTGTCAACATTTCGGCTTTGAAAGCGAGGCGGTTTTTGTCCTTATATGAGAGAATCAAAGCAATTCATTTGCTCTATTGTAGAAAAAATAGTCATGTAGTTGCAGCAGAAAAGGGAGTTGGGTGAACTCAGATCCAAGTGATTATTAAGCGTAAGGGAGATATTATGTCCGATTTTGAGAACAATGTTAATCTGGAGTGTAAGAGATTAGATACAATCACACCAAATGTCGAGATTAATGAATAATGCTGGAAATGGTTCCAGGATGCAACAGCCTGCATGTACACTGCACTTGTGATATCCCTAACAGTTTATATGCATAGTACATGTATTTGTCATGAACAAAGTTTGAGAGCTGAACCTGCCTTCAGAGGTCATCTGTCTACAAAGGCCACTTTGGCCTTTTCACATGGGTGGCCGCTGTATACAGGTTTGACTGTACCATTATAGCTAATGTAAAATCTGTTAGGGACTTAGAGGGTCATATTGCAATGATGCCTGTTCAGATAAAACTAGTACCTTGACCACCACACACACACTCATATGCTTTTTACACTTTGATTACTTTACTATGTAACAAATCTTTACTTATTTACTATGAAGTTTCAGGATGTAAACTTTTTGAGTTGTCATCTACCTTAAATGAGTAAGTAGATTTGGTAGCCCCATTGCTTTTATGCAGATAATCTGATGAAAAGTGTGGTGTATATATCTACTGTATCCTGCTCACTTTAATCCATCCTATAAATTAAATCATCATTGACTTGAAATGATCACCGATCTTATATATATATATATATGCACACATTCAAACCGGTCACTAACAGCTATCCATGGAAAAATGGAAAAATGGCCTTTGTACAAAGGCGACCTCTGTACACAGGTTCACCTGTTAAAATTGGTTTTTTAACAAATATCATGCACTGAATATCATTATTGTTATTATTATTATTATTATTATTATTATTACATTATCAAGATTGTGCACTGTACAACAAAATCCTAAATTACGTGTATATGTTGTTCTCTCCCAGATTTATGTTCCACACAAGATTATTGTATCCTGCTCACTTTAATCCATCCTATAAATCAAATCATCATTGACTTAAAATAATCACTGATCTTAGCTCACGCTTTAAAAACAATATCTGGATTAGCCAGTTGCTCAACTCGCCGATATCAAAAGACAGTCGGCTTATGTGATAAACCTGTGATTAATGGGAAATCAAAAGAAGCCATATATGGCTACTCTTTTTGACCCATGAACCGAAACTTCACCTGTCTTTACAGACAAGTTTTAAATATTGAATCCTCCCTGACCCTAATGAAAAGGAATGTAACTCATATCTCTTCTCAAAGACAAACTTTTTTCTTAAGGGATAGCTTTAATTCATAGGCAGATAGATGAAGATATGAACTATAACTGTCACTCTGGCACAAAAGGTGACTTATATTTCTGCTGCGATAACACAACTACTTTTCCCACCATCCAGCAAATGGATTGCTTCTACCATTTACCCTAATGATAAAAACTGTCTTGCTTTTGAATTTGACATATTGACACCTTTGAGTTACACTATCAATGTGACTGGAGTACAATAAGTACAAATATGATAAGAAATGTATGCACATCGATTCACATGATATTCCTTTATCTAAACAATGCCTTCCTCATGAAGCAAAAGACTGAGTGGTCACTGTAGATATGCGCCAATGACTGCTTAAGGTAGGGAGAAACCATTGTTTGGTTAGGAAACACCTGGCCGCAGAAGGCAGGTGATGTAGATATGCGCCAATGACTGCTTAAGGCAAGGAGAAACCATTGTTTGGTTAGGAAACACCTGGCCGCAGAAGGCAGGTGACCAGTACATACAGGACATTTATATAGGAAATTTGCTGGGGAGAAAGTAGAATGGCCATTGTGAACAGGTGACCGTTGAGTAAAGGTAACTGTTTACTATTGCATTAAATAAGATGTACTGGTTTAGATAGGTTTATTTAATAACAATATATTTTAATTTGTGACTAGTTTTATATGAGAACCCTCCTGGCTTGGCTTATGAATTTACACACACACACACACACACACACACACACACACACACACACACACACACACACACACACACACACACACACACAAATGTTTTCATTGTCAAAGTAATGTATAATTAAATTTATTGCTGATTAACTGGAGTTAAGTCTCAGTTATCAATAATAATGATAATAATAATAATAAAATCTTTTAACATAAATGGATTACTATTTTTATTCAGTTTTTTTTTTGTTTCCTTCCATCAAATCCAAATAGGACATGTTTTCCTGAAGAAATGGTGTAAGGTCAAATATAAAGAATTGCGTTAGTGATGGGGCAACATTTAGGTAAATTTACTTAATGATACATGACATGTTGGAAATGGAATGTGCAAATGTACATCTTAATTCATCATACAACAAAAGTGAATTTCACCTCAGCTGTTTATTTAATATTCATTACACACACATAAACTCTTGAGAATTGTAAAGATTAACATATGGCAGTGCACCAGGTATGAATTTCTTAGAGGGGAAGGCAGAAGGGGCACCATTAGCTATAGGGACACTTCTGTTGAAGGAATTAGGGGCACTTCTTAGGAACAAAGAGGCTTTTTTGTGACAAAACAGAAGATTTGACACCATTGAATGAATTTAGAATTTAATCTTTTTTAGAAGTTGAAAAAGACGAAAGCACATTCATAAATGTATCCTACAGTAAATAAGCACAGAAATAAGTGGAATAAACAGAACATAAGACAACAGTAATTGTAAGAAGGTGTTTTTAGTGATCTAGAAGGAGGCATAGGGGATGTCTCAAGAAGGATGGAGGGTAGGAGCTACAAGGACATACTTGAGAGCAGATGGGGGAACACCTCTCTGTTTTTTATTATGACTTAGTGTTTCTTTATTTCCATAGGTGACTTTGTCTCTGAATGGTAAAGCAGAAAGACAGACAGACAGAAGAATATGTCTCTATTGTAATCATTTATGAAATAATATGAATTAATTTTTCATTCTCAGATATTTTAACCCATAACAACATCACCCCAGACCACAAAAAGAGTTCAAGGAGACCACCATATTCATACCCAGATGATCAGGTGTGTAGCAAACATCGGTTGGCACTGGACTTTTACAAATCAGAAGAATCAAATGAATTCCACCATACATCTTCAAATATATCAGGACAATTAGGAAACAATTTACTGGGACAAAATTCCCTCAGTCTACACCAGGATCATGCAAGTCAGTCTTCATTAAGTAGAAATATCTGTCGTTGTGAAGATTCCAACAGGAGCTGTCAGTCGGAATTAAAGCCTGACTGGTCACCAGTGTTTTTGTACCAAAAGGATTGTATTTATCCATTAAAATGTCAAGACCACTCAGAACTAGGTTATGATAGATTTGAAACACAATTCACCATTCCTGAAGAGCACATAACACAAGACAAAGAACTCTCACTGCAGAAAAATTCAAATTCAAGAAAATGGAAACAAGTTTCTGAAACCTCTAGATTTTCAAACTTCTCAACGTATATTACATACCAAAATCCTTCTGTCTTAAGTCATGCAGATAACCCAATAGCACAATCTGGCGAAATCAGGAGAAATTCAAGAAATATATCCTCTCTTCATGAAGAAGTATCTAAATCACAGCAATGCATCATCAGCTCTGAAGCTATAGAATTTAAAAACTGTCTTGCAGAACCTTCAGATTCCTCAAAGTTTGAAAAAGGAATAAAGAATTCAAACTCTGGAGATTCTTCAAATAATTTGCAATCTGAATCTGCCGACCATCCTACAGAAGCCAGGTTGCAAGGTTTTTCAAAAACTAGAGTAAAAGAGGCTTTTGAAAGGGGCAAGGAATTTTTAAAATCTAAATTTGAAAGCTGTTGTCAGAGGCTTCCAAAAATCAAGGCAGTAATAATTACAAAAGGAAATAATTTTGGAAGCAGAAAATTTGAAGATCAGCAGAACGAGAAACAGGAAGACATTGAAAAGGATCAATTTGAGAAAAGTGTATCTATGACCAAAATAGGAAGTTCAGGTAAATTTATTTCCGTTTTCCCCCCAGCTGCTTGACATCTGTAGGTCATTACTACTGTGAATTACAAAATATTAAGTTTTTAGACTTTCTTGAGTTCCTAAGTTGTATGACAGAAAATTTTGGTAAATTCCTATATTACTGTAATTCGAAGTTCAGTACATGTAACATCAGTTTTGATTGGGGGTTTTTTGTTTTTTTTTGTTTTTGTTCTTTAAATAGTCTAACATGATTCAGTGAAATTTTAGTTTGTGTAAAACATAAATTAAAAAAACATGAATAATGCTTTATCTATATTGTCTTATCAGCACATTGAGACCTCTATAAGAGTCATCTTTGGTACTGGTTAAAACTGGCTGTAAGCGGTGGCTGTTATATGGAGGTTGATTCTTCTGTTATGTTGGATTTTCTAAAATGTCTTTGTCTCATAAACTTAGTTGTCTTATAGAGGTACATGTAGATATACAAGCAGGTTTGACTGTACTGTCAAAATATTAACCCATCGTGTGTTGTTACTAGCAGGTTTGTTCATGTATATGTAGCATAGGATTTGCAAGTTTATTTGTATGATCATATTATCTTTTGAAATCAGAATTCCTTGATAAGTCATGAGCAACGAGGTCCATAACCATCAGTTGCAGCATAAGCAAGAATGGGAGATATTGAGAGATACTTAGATTTTGGTTAACACTAACAGTTGGTGGAATGGGGGTAGTGCTAGCAGCTTTTATTGATACATGAGAATTATAATCTCCTTATTCTGCACAAATATTCATATAATGGAGTTTGATATTTAGGGATATTAGATCAAGTCAATTGAAGTTATTAAATTGATGACAGACTTTTAATACAAATCAGTTCAGTACTCACAAATTTGTGTGATAGGATATGGGTGGCCAAGTGGTCTAAGGCACGTGCCTTTACAGATCACTCACATCTCACCTCTGTCCACATGGGTTCGAGTCTCGGCTCGGCCAACGTGGTTATGTGAGAAAGCTTGCCAGTAGCTTCTTGTGGATCAGTGGTTCTTCCTGGGTTTTTTCTCCATCAAAGATACTGGCCACCATGTATAGCTTATCATGTGCTTAAAAATGGTGTTAAACCACCAAAACCAAACCAAACCAAACCAAACCACAAATTTGTGCATCGCTAAAGTTGAGTTGCCCCTCTCCCAGTATAAGAGCACGTGTATCCATCATAAAAAAACAGACACCACCATAGCCACACCCATCAGTAAGTTTGGACAAGTTTATTCCTTAAGATAGCAATTTGAAATATCACCATGCACGCTTTTGTAAATATATTGCACATGGAAATAAATAAGTACAACTTCATGTCATCTGCACTAATAAACATTTCAGTGCATGGCAGTTGCACTGTCCAGAACACTGCATCTGGATCAGAAGAAAAGAGCAGAAAGAAAGTAAAAATGTAAAAAATATGTATAGCTAATGGAAAAAACTTGACAGTGGTGTGTGATTTTAACAAGACAATAGGCTGACTTACATGCACACCTGGATGTTACGTGATGTCAGCATATTTCCTATATTGTAACTGGCTGGACACAATTAAACTGTTAATTAGCTTGTGTCGTTGTGTTGAAGGCTCATCCAGTTCTCAATAGTTGTCAAAATAAAGCCAGCTTAGCCACTGTTGGTTCTCACAGAAGTGCTTGGAGGCGTTGCTGTGACAGTCATTTGACTCGTTTCATGTTTAAATAGAAGAGGGCATATCACATTTATGATTACATTGAAACTAAATTAAAAGGTAAAATTAAAATACAAATTTCACTTGACAAGATTTCTTTAATTGCCACCAGAAAGGTATTTCCCAACATTTTCATTGATTATTATTTCATTGCATAATATTTTTGTAAATCAGAGTCAGAATATATGATTATTTTTTTTTTAAATTTGCAAATTTCATAATGATGATTCAACATTTTTGTACAGTGCCACTTTCAGCAATAAAATGAGTGATACATTGAGCGATCATTTACCAATTTTGATTGATATTTTTCCATGTTAAGCAAATAGAATCCAATTTTTTTCTCTTTTCTATGAGAAAAAAAATGAGATCTACAACTGCCTCAGTGTTGGTTCATGAGTTATCCAGGCATGATATAATGAGGGAGCAGTGCCTGTGCTTGATTCAAGCCCTAAATTTGCTTGTAAATGACCAGAGGAAAATTAAAGAGTCACCAAGTTGGGATCAAACTTGGTATGTAAGTTTATCGTAAGATCTCAGTTGAGTTCAGTTATGAGCTGTATATGCACATATTAATGAGGCATTGTGGCATCTGATTTGCCAAACTTGTTAACACTCTTAGAGGATCTCTTTCTGACAATATGTTGATCAAGCTTCTATCACCAAGATGTTGGAAGAGTTTGATTATAAGTGACAGCTATGCATATTAATGGTTTTAAGTAAAACATGTAAGTGATTCTGCCCCACATGGGCCTCTTGTTATCACCATGATTTTAGATAAAAAGAGTGATTATGTAACACTGCATGTCAGATTGAATTGCCCTTAATGTCACACAGCTCTTCCTGCTCCGTGTAATATAGAAACTTCAAACCTTGGATTATGATTGGGGCTTAGTCTGTGGATTTCATATCAGTTTAAAACCTTGATCCATCTGCATGAGGTGGAGCTAGAGGTTGGGGATACTTTTGTATATACCAGAATTTAAATTTTATCCATATATATTATTTGTGCATTTTAAGCTCACCTGGCCATACAGTGTAGGTATGTTACCACTCTGGAGGCTAAGTGTCTGATCCAATTTGATCCAACTTGGAATATGGGCTTATACCATCAAGATCTTAGATGAGTTTGATAATGAGTGAGATCCATACATAATAATGAAGTTATCTTGCATCTGATTGGCTGAGCTGTCACTCAGGAAACTATATTTCTGATCCGATTTTGATAAAACTTGGATAGGCTTATATCGTCAAGATCTCAGATAAGTTTGATAATGATCAAGATTCATATGTATTACTGAGGTGATTTTGCATCTGATTGGATGAGCTTGTTACCACTCGGAAAGCTATATGTCTAATCTGATTTTGATCAAACTTGGAATGTGGGAATAAATCATCAAGTTCTTGGAAAAGTTTGATAATGTGCAAAATTTGTGCCAACTGATGAGGTAGGTAATCTTGCATTTGATTGACTCAGCTCGTTACCACTTTGGAAACCATATTTTTGAGTTAATTTGAAATATGGACTTACATCAAGATTCCAAATGAGTTTGATAATGAGCAAGACCCATGATCTTTTTACCACTCTGCAGGCCATATTTCTGATACGAATTTGATAACACTTGGAATGTAGTTGTAGATATTCAAGATCTGTCATTATTTTAATAACAATTGAGATCCACACAAATTAATGACGTGATCTCGCCTCTAATGAGATGTTACGATTATCGACTGTATTTCTGATCCAATTTTGACCAAACCTAATAATGGAGTTAAATCATCAAAATCTTGGATGATTACAGTTATGAGCAAGATCCATAGATATTATTGAGAAGATCTTTAATCTGATTGACTGAGCTTGTTAACACTTTAGTGCTTTATTTATGAAAAGATTTTTAATCAGACTTGCTAAAAAGGCTTATATCAAACTTTGTAAATAGGCTTACATGTATATCAAACTTTGTAAATAGGCTTACATGTATATCAAACTTGGTAAATAGGCTTACATGTATATCAAACTTTGTAAATAGGCTTACATGTATATCAAACTTTGTAAATAGGCTTACATGTATATCAAACTTTGTAAATAGGCTTACATGTATATCAAACTTTGTAAATAGGCTTACATGTATATCAAACTTTGTAAATAGGCTTACATGTATATCAAACTTGGTAAATAGGCTTACATGTATATCAAACTTTGTAAATAGGCTTACATGTATATCAAACTTTGTAAATAGGCTTACATGTATATCAAACTTTGTAAATAGGCTTACATGTATATCAAACTTTGTAAATAGGCTTACATGTATATCAAACTTTGTAAATAGGCTTATATCAAGATGTCCAATGAGTTTTATTATGAGCGAGATCCACATTTATGCATATTATAGAGATGACCTTGCATCTGATCTGATCAAGCTTCTTACCACTTGAGAGATGATATTTCTGAGTTAATTTTAATCAGACTTGGTAAATAGGTGAATATCATCAAGATGTTGGATGAAATTTATTATTGAGTGAGCAATATCAGGCATACTTGGGCCTTTTGTTTGAGAGTACATTTTTATTTGTAATCTGATTTTTTTAAATGTGCAAGAAGTGTATAATGAGTACCACCAACTTCTCAAAAAAGTATCATTTTAATTGAACGTAAACTTGCATTGCTAACTAGACTACAGATTTGTACATTTTGATATTTTTGCAGAAGAACTATGTTAACCATGTTTGACACATATATCATTTGAAGTAAATTAATAAAAAGTGTCAGTTTCTGTTGAATTACATTCCTGATAAGATTCCATGTGAGAACATTATCATTACATTATGTGGTGTTTTGTATTTGTTTGATAATTTCTGATTAGCGGAGCCCTACCAAATGAACAAAGATTTTTTTCAAAAAATATTAACAAAGCTCCAACAGCTTTTCGTTTAATCACAATACACAGGGTCTATTCTAGAACTGAAAAGTTATGGTGGAAATTTGGAATTGGGAAAACATACACATTTTTTTAATTGGGAATTCTGATGAAATTCGACCCCAAAACAGGCTTTGAAAAATCCCTGAACCTCCATCTTTCTTCAGAAAGTGGGAGGATAATAACTGAGTCCAGAATTGTAAGTCATGTGTATCTGAGAATTGGTATTGTGCGTATTAAAAGTCAGAGAATTGGTATTGAGCAATGAGCATATTACATGTCTGATAATTGGTATTGTGCATATTACATATCTGAGAATTTGTATTGTACATATTACATGTCTGAGAATTGTTATTGTACGTATTACATGTCTGAGAATTGGTATTGTGCATATTACATGTCTGAGAATTGGTATTGTACATATTACATGTCTGAGAATTGGTATTGTGCATATTACATGTCAGAGAATTGGTGTTGTACATATTACATGTCTGAGAATTGGTGTTGTGCATATTACATGTCAGAGAATTGGTGTTGTACATATTACATGTCTGAGAATTGGTGTTGTGCATATTACATGTCAGAGAATTGGTGTTGTACATATTACATGTCTGAGAATTTGTATTGTACATATTACATGTCAGAGAATTGGTGTTGTACATATTACATGTCTGAGAATTTGTATTGTACATATTACATGTCTGAGAATTGGTATTGTACATATTACATGTCTGAGAATTGGTATTGTACATATTACATGTCTGAGAATTTGTATTGTACATATTACATGTCTGAGAATTTGTATTGTACATATTACATGTCAGAGAATTGGTGTTGTACATATTACATGTCTGAGAATTTGTATTGTACTTATTACATGTCTGAGAATTTGTATTGTACATATTACTTGACTGAGAATTGGTATTGTGCATATTACATGTCTGAGAATTGGTATTGTGCATATTACATGTTAGAGAATTGGTATACTTATAGTTTAATATCCTGACCAGTTGACACTCTCTTTGCACCATGTTTTCAGATAATGCAGTATCAAATAAAATCATGAAGCCTAAGACAGGTGGTTATGATGGACCAAATAAGGAACCAGGGGCAGATCAAGGAAGGGATCAGAATGGTTTTGATGTCAAAGGTAAGTTTTCTACCCCCTTTTTTGTTCTGTATTGGCATATAGCAATGCCTATAAAGGAAAACATGCTTATAGCAAGCCTCTCAGGACCCCTGAATCACATTATTGTGTCCATAATTCATTTTATTATATATTTCCTAATGAGATATCAAAATGTGTCAGTGGGAGAACAATTATATCACCACAGTGTCAATACCACTTTTATCAATTTTGGAACAACTTTCTTTTCCCATTTAGAAAATATATCTGCCCTTATTTATAAGGATACAAATGTTCCTTGAAATGTGGTATCTCATTTTGTTAATATAAATTTATATCCTTTTAAGGTATACAATAAAGGCATAATCTGTAGGAATTACCCAGAAGATTGATGGTGTGACCCATTACCATCAATCTCTGGGGGCCAGTAGGCCAGGAGTATGGGTTCCACCTAAGCCCCTGTGCCAAAAATGGATTTATGAGCTTTTTATGCCCTTGCAAAAACTTTTCATTGTACTTCCTTTTCGCACAGGTTAATAAAACTTGGAAAGTTCACATAATTAGGAACAATTATTGTGACAATTTTTAACATAGCTGCAAGTTAAGTGGTTTTGCACAGTCGACAGGGACCATATTGGGTATTGATCAGATTTGTTGAGAGCTACAGCTTAACAAGACCTGGGAGCTCCTACTGGGCATACATCAGGCTACTTGAGTGCTACATCCTAACAAGACTTGTTTTCTCTTACTGGGCATACATCAAGCTACTTGAGTGCTACAGCTAAACAAGACCTTGGGCTCCTACTGGGCATACATCATGCTACTTGAGTGCTACAGCTTAACAAGACCTGGGGGTCCCTTCTGGGTGCACGTCTGACTACTTGAGTGCTACACCTTAACAAGACCTGGGGGCTCCTACTGAGCATACATCAGGCTACTTGAGTGCTACAGCTTAACAAGACCTGGGGGCTCCTACTAGGCATACATCAGGCTACTTGAGTGCTACAACTTAACAAGCCCTGTGGACTCCAATTGGACATATATCAGGCTACTTGAGTGCTACAGATTAACAAGACCTGGGGGTTCCTACTGGGTGTACGTCCGACTACTTGAGTGGTACAACTTAACAAGATCTGGGGGCTTCTGCTGGATATACACCAGGCTACTTGAGTGCTACAACTTAACAAGACCTAGGGGCTTTTATTGGATACTAGGGGCTTTTATTGGATATACACCAGGCTACTTGAGTGCTAAAACTTAACAAGACCTGTGGGCTCCAACTGGGCATACATTAGGCTACTTGAGTGCTGCAACTTAACAAGACCTGGGGGCTCCTACTAAGCATACATCAGGCTACTTGAGTGCTACAGCTTAACAAGACCTGGGGGCTCCTACTAGGCATACATCAGGCTACTTGAGTGCTACAACTTAACAAGCCCTGTGGGCTCCAATTGGACATATATCAGGCTACTTGAGTGCTACAGCTTAACAAGACCTGGGGGTTCCCACTGGGTGTACGTCCGACTACTTGAGTGGTACAACTTAACAAGATCTGGGGGCTTCTGCTGGATATACACCAGGCTACTTGAGTGCTACAACTTAACAAGACCTAGGGGCTTTTATTGGATACTAGGGGCTTTTATTGGATATACACCAGGCTACTTGAGTGCTAAAACTTAACAAGACCTGTGGGCTCCAACTGGGCATACATTAGGCTACTTGAGTGCTACAACTTAGCAAGACCTAGGGGCTTTTATTGAATACTAGGGGCTTTTATTGGATATACACCAAGCTACTTGAGTGCTACAACTTAAAAAGACCTGTGGGCTTCTACTGGGCATACATTAGGCTACTTGAGTGCTACAACTTAACAAGACCTAGGGGCTTCTACTGGGCATACATCAGGCTACTTGAGTGCTACACCTTAACAAGATCTGTGGGCTCCTACTAGGCATACATCAGGCTAGTTGAGTGCTACAACAAGACCTGGGGACTCCATAATTTCCAATCTAAGAAGAATCTCATACACTTCCATTTAAATGACAAATAGTGAAATGAAAAACACATTAGCCTGTTGCTTTGAATCACAACAGTGGAAAAACAGCTTGCTTAATATCAAATCTTTTTATGAAACAAAACAAAAACAGTAATAATGATAATCATGATTTATTCTTTGAGAAATAAATAGTTTTCTATGAAATTTGTATTTCACATAATGTTGGAAAGCACAAAAAATTAACAAAATGAAACTGCCATAGGGAACAAGTCAGTGTAACAAAGTTCCATCTGCAAACCATGATGTTAAAATTTCAGAAACAAAAGAGCAAGCATGGCTAAGCCTGAATTGTGATATGCAGCATGTGTTCTGGAAATCTGCTTTCCTCTGGATTTTTACCATTGAAACATCTTCTCTGTGTCAAATAAATTTTCAGCTTCCAGCCAAAAATGATTGTATATGATTTCATTTTAAAAATTGAAACTGCAGTAACTCAGTTATTCAAGCATTGGACTGACAATCCTGAGGTCATGGTTCAATACCCGCCCAGGTCAGATGCCTTGTTGTGTTTTTGGAAGGGCATTTGGCTCCCATTTCCTTGGCATGATATAGCCAATAATGTGTAAAAAGTGCCATTCAAGGCCCACAAAAACAAAACAATAAAAATTGATAAAAATTTTAATGTTAAGAGCTGAATCATATTGTATATTTTTTAATGAAATCATAGAAAATAATTTATTGCTGGATGCTGAAAAAGGCCCTCTTTCACAGTGGGTGGGTGGGTGGGTATTCTCTCTTATGCTCCCATTTTACAATTTACACACACACACACACACACAAGTTGCTTTATTCTGGCTTTGATACCCAAATTCCATCAAAGTTGGAAGTTTTCTTTCAGTTTTTGTTTTAGTTTTTAATCCTAAAGCATTTAAAATAAAAAAGGATGAAATTCCTTTATTTTGATAGGACTGTCATTGGAATTGATAAGTCTGGTGTGAAGTTATGAATTTTGGAAAAATAATTATTAGCATCTTTTGTTGGACTTGTTATTTTGCAGTAAACCTTGCACTTGAGGCTGTATTTTGCTCTAAACTGTTAATCAGAAAATTAAAATGTCCATAAAATTACAGTTCACTTTGAATAAGGCTTATACCACCTATAAATGACTTATATGTCACTTATAAGTAAAATGTTGATGAAGCATGGATTGTTTTTCATTTATACTGTACTTATACTTGCATACACTGACATCTCACTTCATTACATATGCAAATTATAAGTAACATAGTTGTGACCTATAGATCCACTATAAGTCAAACATAAATCACTTAAAAGTCGGAATTTATTTTCATAAGGGGGTTTTGAACAAAACTCGCTGGGTTTTATTACAGTTTTAGTACTCGGGATATTGAGAGTTTCACACTGAGAACCACAGTAACAGCCATGCTGCCAGGGCACACGAGTGTGCAAATCATGGACACATTTTACAAATTTACACACTTGGAAAGCAGTAATGTGTGAGAACTCCTGTAAATTAGTTCAAAGTCTTGCATATAAAAATACACTTTCTGCAGTATATAATTTTTATTTAGCTGTTAAGATAAACTTAATAAATAATAATCTAAAAAAATTTAAAAGTGAGGATACTTATATGATCATGATACCTTTGTTCATTCCAAAATATGCAAGATATAGGTTAATACAAAAAAATGCTTGGAAATCCCACTAATTATTTATAACAGAAAAATGTAATTACTAAAGGGGTTCTGCGATTGAAGCCCTTTCCTCTCATTTGTGCATGCGCAAACTTATGTCCATTTCTGGAAGGTGAGATCATAGTCGAGCATGACTTGGCGGAAAATTACTGATTCTTTTCAACTTTAAGTCATTGGTGGTGTGAATGTGCAAAGTAAATGGCAGATTGAAGAAAGTGAAGGGTGAAGAGGAGTTTCTCACCACATGGAGGATGATAATTCTACAATGATATCAGATGTCAGGTTAGATGAATCACCCAAAAAGAAGGAACCAAAATTTGAAGCAAAGTTTTAGAAATCTTGGCTGTTACAGTACAATAGTTACAACACAACATTAAGGCAGGAAGTATGTTTTGCAATATTTGCAAAAGTTGTGGGAAAATATAACCTATTTACATCATAATTTGGCAGTTTGAATTAGGACATTGACTCTTACATGACACAATGAGTGACCAGATCACATGCATTTTGGAGCAGAGATCTCCAAGAGACAATACCAATAAAATGTGGAAAATTCTACAAAACAACCATAAAGAACAGTTCCTATACATATGCCCTTCAGGTGGCAGGCTGTGAAAGGGGATTCACAGCGCAGAACACAATTCATACGCAGATAACGAACAGAGTAAACTCAGAAACAGAAAACAGATTAATGCCTATACAACTAGAGGGGGCAAGAAGAAAGAGAGACAGATATTTAAGTGTTGAGTAAATAATGAATTATAGCGATTTTCTCCCCCCATTGCTT
The DNA here is from genome assembly GCA_029931535.1 of Margaritifera margaritifera. Taxonomy (NCBI): domain Eukaryota; kingdom Metazoa; phylum Mollusca; class Bivalvia; order Unionida; family Margaritiferidae; genus Margaritifera; species Margaritifera margaritifera. The sequence continues at coordinate 443,157 of JAQPZY010001561.1, read as the reverse complement.
TTTTTTCTAATTCCCCCATGTTTTAGTGACAAGTGGGGAGATCCCTCCTTTAGATAAAACCCTGGCAGCGTCTTTGCAGTTAAAGTCCATTTCCCCAAAACACTTATATAAATTTATTTCCAACAATTGTTTTTGGAACATCTTATGAAATGGATTTATATATAATAAATGCTCTGAGTACTGGTTTCTAAATCCTACGCTATCATATTGACTTTGCTGCTTGAAAGTTCTTCCATATTTGTCTCCCCCTGGCCATTACATGTCACTGCATGCATGCACTATTACGGTACTGGTTACAGTTACTGGTTACATATGTGCCTGACTCTAGAAAGACTAAATAAAAATAAGACAACACTTCAGACACTTCAGTATTCATTTATTGCTATGAATAAATTTGATTTCTGTAGAAAACTTCAGGTATTGACTCTCAAACACTTTGAGTTAGCAGTTACATCATAATATTTGTAAACAAACAATGACACTTACATGTGTACTAAATTTCATTAGTGTTGTAAATATTCTGAAAAGTCAGTGTGCAGGAAAATTTAGCAATAAATGAACTGTCTTGTTCATTTTAATGAAATTTTGAAATTTATTTAAAAGGAGTTTTCAGATGTTAGCTTAGACAAATTATGTCAAAAATGAGACTGAAATGCCCGAGTTATTCGAAATCCACCCATTTGAACCACATAATGGTTTAATTTTTTTACCTCTTGATATGTCATCACAAACTAGAAAAAAACATGCTTTAGGCAAGCATCGTTAATACGGTAGTTTTTTTCTTCCCCTACTTTTTAATTTAAATTGTAATAACCACTTCGCTATGTAGAAAAAAATCATGGTGTAGAAACACCTCACTATGTAGAAACACTTCACTACATGTATGTTGAAACACCTAACTATGTAGAAACACTTTGCTATGTAGAAACACTTCGCTATGTAGAAACACTTCACTATGTAGAAACACCTCACTATGTAGAAACACTTTGCTATGTAGAAACACTTAGCTATGTAGAAATACTTCATTATTTAGAAACGCCTCATTATGTAGAAACACTTCATTATGTAGAAACACTTCATTATTTAGAAATACCTCACTATCTTGAAACATTTCACTATGTAGAAACACCTCACTATGTAGAAACACTTCACTATATAGAAACACTTCATTATGTAGAAACTCTTCACTATGTAGAAACACTTCATTGTGTAGAAACACTTTGCTATGTTGAAACACTTTATTATGTAGAAACACTTCACTATGTAGAAACACTTCCTTATGTAGAAAAACTTCACTATGTCAAAACACTTTGCTAAGTAAAAGCACTTCATTATGTAGAAACACCTCACTATGTAGAAACACTTCACTATGTAGAAACACTTCATTATGTAGAAACACTTCACTATGTAGAAACACTTCATTATGTAGAAACACTTCACTATGTAGAAACACTTTATTATGTAGAAACACTTCACTATGCAGAAACAATTCCTTATGTAGAAACACTTCACTATGTAGAAACACTTCATTATGTAGAAACACTTCACTATGTAGAAACACCTTACTATGTAGAAACACTTCACTATGTAGAAACACTTCATTATGTAGAAACTCTTCACTATGTAGAAACACTTCATTGTGTAGAAACACTTAGCTATGTAGAAACACTTTATTATGTAGAAACACTTCACTATGTAGAAACACTTCCTTATGTAGAAAAACCTCACTATGTCGAAACACTTTGCTAAGTAGAAGCACTTCATTATGTAGAAACACCTCACTATGTAGAAACACTTCACTATGTAGAAACACCATACTATATAGAAACACTTCACTATGTAGAAACACTTCATTATGTAGAAATACTTCACTATGTAGAAACACTTCACTATGTAGAAACACCTCATTATATAGAAACACTTCACTATGTAGAAACACTTCATTATGTAGAAACACTTCACTATGTAGAAACACTTCATTATGTAGAAACACTTCACTATGTAGAAACACTTTATTATGTAGAAACACTTCACTATGCAGAAACAATTCCTTATGTAGAAACACTTCACTATGTAGAAACACTTCATTATGTAGAAACACTTCACTATGTAGAAACACCTTACTATGTAGAAACACTTCACTATGTAGAAACACTTCACTATGTAGAAACACCTTACTATGTAGAAACACTTCACTATGTAGAAACACTTCATTATGTAGAAACTCTTCACTATGTAGAAACACTTCATTGTGTAGAAACACTTAGCTATGTAGAAACACTTTATTATGTAGAAACACTTCACTATGTAGAAACACTTCCTTATGTAGAAAAACCTCACTATGTCGAAACACTTTGCTAAGTAGAAGCACTTCATTATGTAGAAACACCTCACTATGTAGAAACACTTCACTATGTAGAAACACCATACTATATAGAAACACTTCACTATGTAGAAACACTTCATTATGTAGAAATACTTCACTATGTAGAAACACTTCACTATGTAGAAACACCTCATTATATAGAAACACTTCACTATGTAGAAACACTTTATTATGTAGAAACACTTCACTGTGTAGAAACACTTCATTATGTAGAAACACCTCACTATGTAGAAACACTTCCTTATGTAGAAACACCTCACTATGTAGAAACACTTCCTTATGTAGAAACACCTCACTATGTAGAAACACTTCATTATGTAGAAACACCTCACTATGTAGAAACACTTCATTATGTAGAAACACCTCACTATGTAGAAACACTTCCTTATGTAGAAACGCTTCACTATGTAGAAACACTTCATTATGTAGAAACACTTCCTTATGTAGAAACGCTTCCTTATGTAGAAACACTTCACTATGTAGAAACACTTCACTATGTAGAAACACTTTGCTATGTAGAAACACTTCATTATGTAGAAACACTTCACTGTATAGAAACACTTCATTATGTAGAAACACTTTGCTGTGTAAAAAACAGCATCATTTACATTGAACATGCTGAAACATACTGAAATTCAATTATGATAAAAGTGAGAGTATTTATTTATTTATTTACATATTTATTTCCTCATGCAGTAAGATTATTCCTGCAACTCTCACAAAAATATTGTGAATAAACTAAAAGTTTTGATAGTCAAAATAGTTTATCTCTTTAACGTCTTCAATTCATTAAAAATACACTGAACGTAATTATTTTTTGACTGATTAATTAATGTTATTATTTGTTTAATACATTACTTATTTAATTCATTCCTTTGTGTGCTTATATATTCACTTATGTATCTACTTACGTGTTATTTTCACAAATACTTAAAAGAATTAGTCAAGGAAAAAATATGTGAAAGAAAGTGAAGAATGAAAGTTATGACTTATTCTAGCTCACATAATTGATAAGGTGAAAATCTTTAATTAAAAATTTCTTTTTTTAGACAATTTGATAAAAATATATAAATAATTTTGAAATTTAGAACTATGATATAAAGAGTTGAGACAAAATATCAGCCATAATTACTGCCTCGAGTTAAAAAACAAACTAATCAGATGAAATTATATGGGGCAAATCCTAAATTATAACAACAGTTAAACTTTGAGCTACTCAATTGACCAAATATTGTTTCACTGCAGTGCACTGTTAACTCAAGTACTTGTGCAAATAAATGACATCTACCATAAATGTGTAGAAATACAGTTTCATTATTACTGAGGGCTTGGTGATATCTGTGCCATAACAATGAAATATCACATGAGATGAATATGGACACATCCTTTAAAACCATAATGGAAAGGTCTATTCTTTGTTTTTTTATTGCAGTTTGTGAGAAGAAAAAAAACGCTGTAAACTAAAAAAAATTTCATAGATATGGAAGTGATGCATTGCCATTGTGTATGTTTTTTACATCAGCATATCTGTTATAGCAGGGTCAGTATATAATTTGGGGACTGGAGCCTCCAGTGAGCTGCCAGACATCATTCATTCACTTTTAAAATGCAAATCTTGAGAAGTAAGATCAAAGGCACAGTAGGGTGAATTTGCCTTGGGCTAGAATCTTAGCTTTGCCTACCAAGGTGACACATTGAAGTTAGCTGTAACAGTGTTCTGTTGGAAAGCAATTTATAACATAAGAATTCTTTATTTCAGACTGCATGGTTCATATATCTAAATTAAAATATAAGTGTATTTTTAGCACACTTTTTGTGGTTTTTATGTACAAATATGGAGACACATCTACAACTACTGAATGTGTCTGTCATTGTTAAGAACAAAATTTTGTAAAATATTTAAAAAGTAATTTGTTCCATCTTTCTATAATCCAAGAATTAAAACCAATGTCATAGTTATACAGAGATCTCAAGAAACAACTCTTACTATTTAGATATTCATGTCATCAATGAAAACACACTTTCTCATTATTTCTTCAAAACTAAATACATTATAGTTTACAAACATGGTAGAGGCACTGTTTCATCTTGAAAGGCTTAATAGTAAACAAAGACTATTGTTATTAAACCAATGACTACTTTTCTTTTTATATATTCACTGAAGTTTGTTCACAGAGGTGTGCAATACATTGTACAGCAATAAGATTTGAATAATCTAATTTTGATATTCAAAAAACAATTTCTAAATTTATGTAAAAGCATGTCAGTGTGAGTACACAAAAATCTGTAATGTCTCATCATATCTTCATCATCCGACGTTGGATTTTAAAATATGACCAAAATAAGTATAACTATTGACATGAAAGAGCATGATCGTTAATTAGTACAAAAGAGAGATGGTAATTTGAAAGGTGTTGACTGAAAAACCATGCATACCGATGTTTGTGCATTATATATGATATCATTCTCAAATACGTACTGATCACATATTTTTAATAAATTTTAAATTAAGGAAAAATATTATGTTAATATCAGTACCAAAAGAACATCACCATTAACCTCTATTCGGATATAGTTTTTGAAATTTGATGATAGATAGTGACAAAGATAATTTCATTGAAAAGATTTATTTTTGGTACTCACAAGTTAACTTTGATTTTCAGTTTTAAAATATCAAAATGGGTAAATAAATTCTTGAATTAAAATCAGTAGCAATGCATTTGCATTTGTCAGTGTACAGAGAGTATATAAATGTAAATTTTATTCATGTATCTTGCATACAAGATTTGTCAAGTGGTTTACAAAAAGTCATGGTGCAAATTCTCCAGGTCGATTCAAAATTCATCTTTTACAACTCATACTTTCAACAGTTTTGCATCAATTCCCAAATAAATTACACCAGTGCACTCTTGCATCTTTTGCCAGTAAAAGGATATGTTAATGAATATAGGAGCAGTGCTGTTTTTAAAATATGTACCATGAATGAGCTTATCTGGCCTCTTCAACCTTATGATCTTACATTAGGGAACAGGTGATATTTGGCAGACTAGGTAGGAATTTTACAATCCCCCTATAAGTTTGAGTCACAGATTTTAGCAATAGGAAACTTAATTAATTTGTTGTACCCAGGATATTACTTTTACTTTCCCATCAAATGGAGGGATACAAAGATTTTTTGTTCCTTCCAATTCAATCCAAGCACATTTGATTCAGAGAAACATTTGTTTAGCCAAATTGTTTTTGATCAGCTAGTTTGCTTGCACATGAGCAGATGGGTGAAAATATACTTATTTTGTTTTGCTTATTGAACCCATGACTTTCACCTCCAAACCCCTTTTTCTGCAAATCTCAAACTCACCCTGCTAATCTCAAACTCACCCTACAAATCTAAAACTCACCCTACAAATCTCAAACTTACCCTACAAATCTCAAACTCACCCTACAAATCTCAAACTTACCCTACAAATCTCAAACTCACCCTACAAATCTCAGACTCACCCTACAAATCTCAAACTCACCCTACTGTTTCGCAAAGGTTCATATATCCATGTGCTGTTTGGACCAGTGTGCTTTAGACCTGATGAGAGGAAGTCAAAAATTTGTACACAATCTCTGGTTCCAGACTGGCAATTATTTGCCTAAAAAAGAATCAGTTCTCAAAAGTTCAGATTTTCCCGCTATTTTTTTTGATGTGAGTAGACTGTTTACCTCATTCAGCATCACTGGAAAGCTTCATCATTTTTCTGTTCTCTAATATCATCTGCTTGTGTGTATCATGGATTGATGTCACAGACTATGGAACAATATCATCTGCTTGTGTTTATCATGGATTGATGCCATAGACTCTGGAACAATATCATCTGCTTGTTTGTATCATGGATTAATGCCACAGACTTGGGAACAATATCATCTGCTTGTGTTTATCATGGATTGATGCCACAGACTCTGGAACAATATCATCTGCTTGTGTTTTTCATGGATTGATGCCACAGACTATGGAACAATATCATCTGCTTGTGTTTTTCATGGATTGATGCCACAGACTCTGGAACAATATCATCTCCTTGTGTTTTTCATGGATTGATGCCACAGACTCTGGAACAATATTATCTGCTTCTGTTTATCATGGATTGATGCCACAAACTCTGGAACAATATCATCTGCTTGTGTTTATCATGGATTGATGCCACAGACTATGGAACAATATCAGTTCCTCATGGATTGATGCCACATACTCTGGAACAATATTATCAGCTTGTGTTTATCATGGATTGATGCCAAAGACTATGGAACAATATCAGTTGTTCCTCATGGATTGATTCCACAGACTCTGGAACAATATTATTTGCTTCTGTTTATCATGGATTGATGCCAAAGACTATGGAACAATATCAGTTGTTCCTCATGGATTTATGCCACAGACTATGGAACAATATCATCTACTTCTGTTTATCATGGATTGATGCCATAGACTATTGAACATATCATCTTCTTTTTAGCATGGATTGATGTCACAGACTCTTGAACAAGGGTACCACAACATGACACAAAAAGGTGGTATTCATGAGATTAAAATGTGGCAAACTTAATAAACACATTGTGGAAAAAAGAAGTGAAATATTTATATACAGGCCCCATATTGATGAACTCCTCAACTTAAGTATACAATCAAACTGAAATTTTGATAGCTTACAATAAGTACTCAAAATGAAATACTATAGCTTTAAAAGTAGCAATAAACTTAGATACAGACATATGTTATATATGTAATGTTTATTACATAACAATTTGACAAATATTAAACTCAGGACAAAAGGAAATACAAGTGCATACTCAAATTTAAGAGTTTTGTGAATAATGCACCAGGTAATTTATGTACATGTATGTATCTGTGTATCTGACCACATCACACATAACATGTTCTTAAAGTTGTGCAAGCTCACATGTAGCCACAGGGCACATGTGTATTCATGAATATGTCTAGTATTCTATATACATGAGAGGAATTCACATGTGTATTCATGTATATGTCTAGTATTCTATATACATGAGAGGAATTCACAAGAATAAATTCAGGTAGTTTATTAGCAGCTGTTGTAATGATCCAGCAAAAATAACTCATATGCAAAAAATGGCATTACAATCTTAATAATCTTATATGCTAAAAAATGGCATTACAATCTTAATAATCTGATATGCTAAAAATGGCATTACAATCTTAATAATCTTATATGCTAAAAAAATGGCATTACAATCTTAATCTTATATGCTAAAAATGGCAGTACAATCTTAATAATCTTATATGCTAAAAAATGCATTACAATCTTAATAATATTATATGCTAAAAATGGCATTACAATCTTAATCTTATATGCTAAAAATGGCAGTACAATCTTAATCTTATATGCTAAAAAATGCATTACAATCTTAATAATATTATATACTAAAAATGGGATTACAATCTTGATAATCTTATATGCTAAAAAATGACATGAGTTGACCTGTGTTAGTTTTGTTCAGAATGTAGTTTATTAAAATTTTCTAATCAACTTCTGTAAAAGGTTTAATTGCATAGCATATAAATGTCCTACAAATCCATTTTTTATTAAAGTTTTTAAGTTGATCTTGTTCAATGTAAAGTTACCTTTGAAATTAATTGATAATGTACATAATTATGAATTGGATCACATTCAAATCAATCATCACAGCAAGTTACCTAGGAAATTAATTGATACATGTACATATTAATTAGATCACTTTCAAATCAATCTTTACACAAAATTTTACAGTGCTATAAAACTGAGCCATAAAAGTATATCTTGTTGTAAGTGAGGTTGCCTTGTACTGGGGTAGGTTCAATACAGGGCAGCCGTAAAAGTGTACCATGTTATAAGTGAGGTCATCTTATATTGAGGTAGGTTCAACACAGGGGAGCTATAAAAGTGTACTTTGTTGTAAGTGAGGTCTTAAACTGAGCTAAGTTCAATACAGAAGAGCCATTAATTTGTACTGTGATATAAATGAGGTCATCTTATACCGACGTAGGATCAATACAGCGGAGCTATACAAGTGTACTGTGTTACAAGTGAGGTTGTCTCATACTGAGGCAGGTTCAATACAGTGGATTTATAAAAGTGTACACTATTATAAGTGAGGTCACATACTGAGGTAAATTCAATACAGGGGAGCTATACAAGTGTATTGTGTTATAAGTGAGGTCTTATACTGATATAGGTTCAATTCAGGGGAGCTATACATATGTACAGTATTATAAGTGAGGATGTCTTATACTGATATAAGTTCAATTAAGGGAAGCTATGTAAGGTCCTGTGTTATAAGTGAGGTCTTTTACTGATGTAGGTTCAATACAGGGGAACTATACAAGGTACTGTGGTATAAGTGAGGTCTTATACTGATGTAGGTTCAATACAGGGGAGCTATGAAAGTGTACTGTAATATAAGTGAGGTCATCCAAATTGAGGTAGGTTCAACACAAGGGAGCTATAAAAGTGTACTGTGTTATAAGTGAGGTTGTCTTATACTGAGTTAGGCTGAATACAGGGGAGCCATAAAAATGTACTGTGTTATAAGTGAAGTCATCTTATATTAACCCATGACTATACCCATGTTATATTAGGGACTACACTATACTGAGACACTTTAAGGTCTTATATTAACCCATGACTATACCCATGTTATATTAGGGACCATGACTATACCCATGTTATATTAGGGACCATGACTATACCCATGTTATATTAGGGACTACACTATACTGAGACACTTGAAGGTTTTCTATTAACCCATGACTATACCCATGTTATATTAGGGACCATGACTATAGCCATGTTATATTAGGGACCATGACTATACCCATGTTATATTAGGGACCATGACTATACCCATGTTATATTAGGGACCATGACTATACCCATGTTATATTAGGGACTACACTATACTGAGACACTTTAAGGTCTTATATTAACCCATGACTATACCCATGTTATATTAGGGACCCTGACTATACCCATGTTATATTAGGGACCATGACTATACCCATGTTATATTAGGGACTACACTATACTGAGACACTTTAAGGTCTTATGTTACCCATGACTATACCCATGTTATATTAGGGACCATGACTATACCCGTGTTATATTGGGGACCATGACTATACCCATGTTATATTAGGGACCATGACTATACCCATGTTATATTAGGGACTACACTATACTGAGACACTTTAAGGTCTTATATTAACCCATGACTATACCCATGTTATATTAGGGACCATGACTATACCCATGTTATATTAGGGACTACACTATACTGAGACACTTTAAGGTCTTATATTAACCCATGACTATACCCATGTTATATTAGGGACTACACTATACTGAGACACTTTAAGGTCTTATATTACCCATCACTATACCCATGTTATATTAGGGACCATGACTATACCCATGTTATATTAGGGACCATGACTATACCCATGTTATATTAGGGACCACACTATACTGAGACACTTTAAGGTGAAACTACTGTAATTTCATGTAAAGAATAAAAATTATGTCACAACCTGGAACCTGCAAGATGGGACTGAGTAAATATTTAGTTTTCTCTGCTACCCATTGAGTTTTGTACTCCTGTCTAGATCAGACTAAATAAAAGCACAGTATTGCTAAAAAATTATATGAAAATGATTCTTTTATAAAAATTTAGATTTTGAAACCAACTTTTTATATCTGAATGCAAAGAGTGTTATCTCTGTTTCCTAATGTTAATCCTGTGTCATTTTAGTCCTGGTCAGTTAGACTTTTTTGGATTATCTTAGTCCATCACATGCTTCCATTTATGGATGAGAGAATCAGTTTGAACTTGCAAAAGTGAGCGGTTTCAAACTGATCAGTTTGCTTTAGATATGTCCTTCGTGGCCATTTTGAAAAATTTGTCTGTCATGTAAAATTAACCCTATTTTAAAAATAGACTCATCCAGCATCCCAGTATCAGCGGTCGACTTAACACAGATTTTTCCATTGGCCAGCAGGGCCAGCTCACATGAACATCAACTGGCCCTGCAGAAAATCAACAACTTGAACAAATTTAAATGGCTTTGAAGACTTGTGGCTGTCAGTATTAACTGGCCCTTCTCAAAACCCACGGGCTGGCAGGCCAGCAACTAAATTAATGCCTGCAGCATGCATTTAGATGAAGCTAGTCATTATCATCAAGAAGCATGTTGGGTTCCAACCTAATGGCACAGGATTAACATTAGGAAAGCATATCACACTTTTAATGGAAAAGTATTCAACAGTGTTTGCACTGAGATGCGAAAGGTCTGTGTGAAAATCTTAACTATTTATAAGAAGTAAATAATTTTTATCCAGTTTTTGACTTGGAGGAATTTCAGTCCCTCCACGCCTATGGCATAGTGTCCTTTGAGACTTTTACTAAATGTAGTTTGTATTAGTAATAGTAGAAGACTTCATGGTCTTACTAAAATTAGTAACAAAGTATAGATCTAGGGGCCTTTCATGTCAATTTTATGTGTCAGTGAGGCAACTCAAATTTAGGTAAGTGATTAAACCTCATAGTTATCTCCCCTTGATATTTTTCCAGAGATGAACATAGTTGAAACAACAGTAAAACATGCTTTTAAAAGGAAATCCAAATAATTTCACAAATAATGTTTAAAAGGTTAATATAGATTCTCTAGTTACATAGAAAAAAAAAATGTATAAACATATTATAAAGATTATTGTTATAAGTATGTTTATGATTGTACAAAAAGGACCATCAACACCAATATTCCAGGAGATATGTTCTTGCATAAATTTGAATCACTTCAACCCTCCTGTCATCAGTATTCTGAATACTTTGATTAGCAATATTGTACTTTTATTCATGGAGATTGAAAATGGGGACAAGTCTCAGAGAGTTCCAGAGAAAACTAGTTTCATATTTGCATGTTGTAAAGTCTAATCAGCCAGCTGCTCAGAATTTTCATGGCATAATGATTTCAAGCTACACAGATCCCTCACTATAATGCCATTCAGAGGAGTCATACAAGTTTACCATGTTACATGATCCCTCACTATGATGCAATTCAAGGGAGCCATGAAAGTGTACAATGTTTTATGATCCCTCACTATAATGACACCCAGGAGAGCCATACAAGTACCATGTTATGTGATCCCACATTATAAAGACATCCAGGAGAGCCATGCAAGTACCATGTCATATGATCCCTCACTATAATGCCATCAAGGAGAGTCATGCCAGTACTATGTTTTATGATCCATCACTATAATGACATCCAGAAGAGCCATTCAAGTACCATGTTATATGATTCCTCACTATAATGCCATCAGGGAGAGTCATGCCAGTACCATGTTTTATGATCCATCACTATAATGACATCCAGGAGAGCCATTCAAGTACCATGTTATATGATCCCTCACTCTGTTGTCATCCAGAAGAGCCATGCAAGCACCATGCTATATGATCCCTCACTATAATGACATTCAAGGGGGCCATAAAAGTGTACAATGTTTATGATCCTTCACTATAATGCCATCAAGGAGAGCCAAACAAATGCCATGTTATATGATCCCTAACTATAATGCCATACTAGAGAGCCATACAAGTACCATGTTATATGATTCTATACTAGAATGCAATTCAGAATAGCCATAAAAGTGTACAATGTTATATGATCCCTCACTATAATGCAATCAAGGGGAGCCATAGAAGTTACCATGGTATCTGATCCCTCACTATAATGACATCCAGGAGAGCCATGCAAGTGCCATGTTGTATGATCCCTCACTATAATGCAATCTGGGGGAGCCATACAAGTACCATGTTATCTGATCCCTCACTATATTGACATCCAGGATAGCCATACAAGTACCATGTTATCTGATCCCTCAATATAATGACATTCAGGAGAGCCATGCAAGTACCATGTTGTATGATCTCTCACTATAATGCCATCCAGGGGAGCCATACAAGTACCATGTTGTATGATCTCTCGCTATAATACCATCCAGGGGAGCCATACAAGTACCATGTTATCTGATCCCTCACTATAATGCCATCCAGGGAGCCATAAAAAGTGTACCGTATTATAAGTGATGTCACCTTATACTGAGGTACTTTAAATATCAAAGTTATATTTATATCAAAGATGGAAACCATGACCTCACACGTTATATGAGGGACCATGCAATACTGAGTCACTTAATAGTGAGGGACCACTGTAATAAACCCCACTGTCTGGTGCTTTAATGCAATTGCAGATATGGATCTATGCTGTTTGCATTTATACACATGTAAATATAGCATTAATACATTACAGTTATAAGTTCTACATTGTTGTCTATGGTAGCCTTGTGGTTCTTAGCTCACTGTCCAATGCTTATGGCAAGACATGTGTCTGTCATCCATCCATCCATCCACATTGCTATCTTTTGACTTCTTCTCAAAATGCCACTGGATAAATTTTGCACAAACTTTGAAGGATGTTTCTTAGGGCATAGTCTACCAAAATTGTGTTCAGGGTATTCTCCTAGCAATTATGTGGCTTCCATAGTAACCATATGGAAAACCTATTTTCAACTTCTTCCCCATAACAGCTGATCCAATTTTGATCAAATTTGGTATAAATGTTTCTTAACACATGTTTTATTAAAATTTTGTTTGGGATGGCTCCATAGCAACCTTATAGAAAACATGTTTTCAACTTCTCTGGAACAGCTGAGTCAAGATCCAATTTTGATTAACTTAGGAATGTTTCTAGGGACATATACGTCCATATTGAAAACTTGTTTATAACTTTTTCTCCAGAAATGCATAGTCAAATTGAATCAGACTTTGTAGGAATATTTGCTTGGACATGCTCTATTAAAATTGTGCCCAGCTTGACTCCACTAGCAACACTCTGGTGTCCGTAACAACCATGTGGAAAACCTATTTCCAACTTCTTCTCTAGAATGGCTGAACCTCAAGAATTGTGCCCAGGTTGGCTCCACTAGCAACAGCCTGCTTCCATTAGAATTATGTCTGGGTGGCTCCCTTAGCAATGGTGTGGTTTCCATAGCAATAAGGCTGCAACATTTACAGTGTAAAGAGCTTAGTTTAATTGGTAAATGTGTAAATGAGCATGCATGTGGGTGTCGCTGATGCAGGAACTATCTGTTCCAATTAAATTATATCTTTCCACATCTTTGCTTCAGAATTTTATTTTTTTTAGGATTTTTCAGTTTTATTTTCTTAAAGTATGTATGTATGATTTTCACAGAGAATGTGGCATCACAAGGAAAGGGATGAAATTAATGAGAATTGGTTATATTGTTCATTACACAATATTACACATCAGGTTGATTTACTGATAATGCTGATAAAAATTTCTTTAAACTACAGTATTTACCTTTAAAGAAGATGTTTGGTAACAGAACCTTTGATTAGTAACATTTTATTTTAAAGAAACACTGTTTCAAGTTTGTAAGCCACTGCATAGTTTCTTAGTCATTGTAGATTCTTCAAAAGCATCCCATGCACATGTCCAGGCAGTATGTCTGGTCCCATTATTGACTTGTTCATCATGTACATATATGTAACAGTAGGAAGCTATGTCACGATAATTCTGAGGATGTTTTATTAAAACTGTCAGATGTATTCAACAAAGACATGTCTTACAAACTGTCAGATTTATTCAACAAAGACATGTCTTACAAACTGTTGGATGTATTCAACAAAGACATGTCTTAAAAACTGTCAGATGTATTCAACAAAGATGTCTTACAAACAGTCAGATGTATTCAACAAAGATATATCTTACAAACTGTCAGATGTATTCAACAAAGACATGTCTCACAAACTGTCAGATGTATTCAACAGATATGTCTTTCAAACTGTCAGATGTATTCAACAAAGACATGTCTTACAAACTGTCAGATGTATTCAACAAAAACATGTCTTACAAACTGAATCCTGTCATATTAAGAAGTAAAATGTATACAGCAAATGAGTGAAGTATGGCCTGCACATTAGAATAGATGTCAGCTGTTCAGTAAGTCAAGATCTAATGGGTAGATAGAGAAAAAGTTTGAGTTTCTAGTCATTTCAATTAAACAGCATCGTTTTGGTTACTGTAAACCATATACACATTTAGAAATTTGGGTAATGTTGCAGCCTTATATAAAAACCATATCCAGAATGACTGAACCATTTTTTATCAGATTTGGTAGGGGTGTTTTTTTGGATATCCCCAATCAAACTTTTGTCCAGAGTTGCTCCCCAACCAATGGTGTGGCTTTTTAGCAGTCTGGTAAAAAACCTAATTGTAACTTTTTTTGAATGGCTGCACCAATTTCGATCAAAAATAGGTAGGATTGTTTCTAAGGTCATGCTTTGCCTAGATTGAATTTGCAGTGGCTCCCCTAGCAACAGTGTGGCTTCCATTGCAACCATAGAGAAAACCTATTTTCAACTTTTCCAGAATGGATGAGCCATTTTTGATCAGATTTGGAGTTTCTTTGGATATACACTGCCAAAGTTGTGAGTGTTGGCTCCCCTAGCAGTGGTGTGGTTCCCTTAACCAAGTGGAACCACTATTTTCAAATTCATGAAAATATACAGGGGCTTCAGCAAGAACTAAAGTAGCATGAAAAGTTGGAAAAGTAGCAGGTGGGGAAGGGACGGAGCAAAATCACCCTCAGGTGGTCCAGGGGGCAATGTCCCTGTTAGGGGATTGGGGGTAAGGGCAAAGATAAAATAGTGTTGGTGTATCAACTCAAGTTACACTGTCTTTCCTTGATGAAGACATGTGAAATTTGTTTGAAAATATTATTTTTTGTATTATACAATTTTGTATAAAATTCATGTTGACAATTTATATCTTTGGTTTTTTCCCTGATGATCTTAGGATTCTATACAGTTAATAAGGACAGAGCTGAATTTTTTTTTTTCATCCACTTGTACATGACTAGTAGTTTAAGAAAATTCTCTTGTCCCACCCATCTTTTCACTTGTCCTAAAATTTCAATCACTTGCCAATATTTGATAAGATGTACAGAGGAGCCTCGTTAATCCGGACACCTTCATTCCCAGTGAATATTTCCGGATTAATGAGTTTAGCAATGGCACTGATAAATTCCGGATTTAACCAAGTAAGTCTCGTAACTGTTCTGGATCTCATACAGCCTGTGCAGTGGAGAATATACATGACACCAACCAGCGTGTGCAGAAAATCCCTGAAGTTGGAGGTACTTACACTCCACTAGAAAAAGCCAATTTAAGACTAAATTAGAATAAATGACACAGCCTACACCCAAGCCCATTATGGAAACCATTTTCTGATAGAGAATTGCTGAATGCACATTTAGGAAATCCGTTCCCGTTGAATACTGTCCGGATAGCTAGGTTTCCGGATAAACAGAGTCCGGATTAACGAGGCTCCTCTGTAAACACTTTAATCCATAGAAAGAACAAAAGAAATAATCTACATTATATTTATTTCATCAATTGTCCTAATTTGTTCAGTTTTCTACTGTCTAGGTATCTGATTCTTGCTCCAATACAATAGCATCAGTATTTAGCATCAGCAAGAATGGAAAGCAATTTACTGGAATTCAGACTTTCCCTAACTTCTCTCAAGACTTTATCATTTGACAAAACGAAGTTTCATGCCCTGAGTCTGTTCTCGAAATAATTCCAAGTTCAACACCATTCTTCTCCTGCAGTGCATTCAGCAATTCTCTATCAGAAAATGGGCAACATAATGGGCTTGGGTGTAGGCTGTGTCATTTATTCTAATTTAGTCTTAAATTGGCTTTTTCTAGTGGAGTGTAAGTACCTCCAACTTCAGGGATTTTCTGCACACGCTGGTTGGTGTCATGTATATTCTCCGCTGCACAGGCTGTATGAGATCCAGAACTGTTACGAGACTTAATTGGTTAAATCCTGAATTTATCAGTGCCATTGCCAAATTGACTGGTTGAATTTTCAACCTGTGCTAGTTTGGGATATTGTTAGCAATAACTGCAAAACATATTTTCTTCAGAGTCAATGAATTCAAGTCATGAATAATTACCTATCGGCCCAATGTGGCAGAAAATTTCAATCTATTAGTTGTGTCATATTTGACATCTATTGCTGCCTCCGAGTCTAGTTTATGTCTATCCAGGCAGTCTTTCATATCTTCATTATTACCTTCCTTGTGAAAATAATTTAATAAACTAATTTTATCCACATAGGAAAGATAATCTAACTTGACAACGACGTCTAAAGCAGTCATAATGTGCTTTTGTTATTTAATATAAACACAGACAGCAGCTTAATTTAAATGCTCCACTTCAAATGCAATATTGCACATGAAAGTTGATCCTCAGTATAATAAGTTTAAATTAAAGAATTGTATAATAAGTTAAAATTAAAGAATCATTACTGTGATTTAATCAGTTCATAAAGGAAACTGACAATAATGTTGGTAAAGTGTCTTTTATTAATTTGATTGCGATCCACTTGCGAGTATCAGAGTTAAATATGCAACAATAGAACAAGGATGTTTAAAACAGTAATAATCAATCATACCGAATTTGTTTTGTTTTGAAGTGTTTTTATTGGCAGATAATTTGGTTGCTTAGCCCTATATGCAGTCAAGCGGTAATAGAATGCGTGCACATGTGACAGGATCATGTGTCAATGAACCTCTAATGTACGTGTGATATGTCACAGGATATGAAAAATGGAGAGAGGTAGATTCAAGCGTTCAGTATGCTCAGAGGGCATGAATGGCCAGATAAAGGTAGATAAGGAGATTAAAGCATGAAAAATAGTGCATGCCTGACTTGTTTAAAAAAAAAAGAAAAAAAGCACTTGTCTTGAACTAGCACCTTGGACAATTTTTCTTGTCTGACCTTGAAAGTGAATAGTCTGGAACATTGGGCTATGGGATTTAATTAGTCCTGAAGGAAAAAATGTATCATGCAGAATTATCAGAGTTTTTTATATTGATATTGAACCGTTGCAATATCTTAATAGTTCTTTGAATGAAATAAATATCTCTAAATTACTTAGCTATTAAAAATAATTTACGTAAAAAAGTGTTAAAAAAGATTCATGGGAAAATGCAAGTTGCCAGGTGATAGAATAATGAGGAAATTAAGCAGACTTTAGATTTTTATGATAATACTCAAACTAAAATCAAGAATGAAAATAACTTAAGAAGAGGATGTATTATGGTGTGGGCAATGTCCTGGGCAGAAAATACTGTAGGCCTACTTTATAATACTGTATATGTGTTGTAAATGTTACAAAGTATAAATAAATTACAGACTCATTTCAAAAGAATTGAAGTAAGTAGACACACTTTCAATAAATACATACACACACACACACATATATGTACCAAACAGAGCGGAAAATGCTATCCCTGGATACAACAGGAGAATGCTTGATAACATTGACAGAATTTTTAAATATGAATGGTTGAGAAAGGTATAGGGGTTGGTGCGTGCAGACAAAGCAATGGGTTCTGTAACAAGCGATCCCAGGTTAGAATCTCTGTAGAATACGAATTACAAATTCTCTAACCTGTATGATAATGTGTTTTATTCATATTTAAAAATTCCTGTAGGATCCAGGGATAGCACTTTCCACTCTGGTGTATATTTGTATTTCTATAATAACCTTTATATACCTTGATTTCTGTCGCAGGAATCCAGAATGACAGTGTATTTAGATGAGAATTAATTACTGGGTCAACATGCGGACGTATCTGCTACGCTCAAATGTCTATACCAGCGACTTTGTAGCATCATTTTTTGGTGATGTGTGCATGGTTGAGATGGTATAGAGCAGGGGTGTCAAACATACAGCCCGCAGGCTGGATTCAGCCCGCCAGACTCATTATTATTTATTATTATTTACTATTATTTATGTCAAATCTATCCCGCCATAGCAAATGAGTTTGACATCCCTGGTATAGGAGTTGGTGCAGGCAGATAAGGCAATGGGTGCTGTAACCTGTGGACCCAGGTTTGAATCTCCATAGTATATGAATTAAAAATTCTCTAACCTGTATGATAATATTACTTAATCGTGTATGTATGTGTGTATATATATATATATATATATATATATATATATATATATATATATATATATATATATATATATATATATATATATATATATATATACATGGAATTTCATTTTTTTTTTTGTTTATTTACAGAAGCATCTGAAGAAAATGATAATCTTTTTGAAGAGAGTCTGAGCCCAGAAGCTCTGGAATGCATGGACAGGTAAAGTTACTTTTCTAAAAGTTAATTCCCACTTTCAGCAAGTGTTTTCTGTTGTTTGGTTCAACATGTCATATTAATACAGTAGAACTTAAACAAATCAAATTAAGGATGGTTGATTGTGTTTAATGTTTTTAAAAGATGTATTTAGTTTTCATAGATAAGGGTCCAAGCGACCTAAAATCACTTAAAAATGTACGGGTCTGTCTTCATTTTATTTTGATGCTCTTAGTTGAAAATATATCCCCAAATAAGGATAATTACATAAAAAATATATCCCAAATAAGGGTAATTACATAAAAAATATATCCCCAAATAAGGGTAATTACATAAAAAATATATCCCCAAATAAGGGTAATTTCATAAAAAATATATCCCCAAATAAGGGTAATTACATAAAAAATATATCCCCAAATAAGGGTAATTACATAAAAAATATATCCCCAAATAAGGGTAATTTCATAAAAAATATATCCCCAAATAAGGGTAATTACATAAAAAAAACATATTCCCAAATAAATGTCATTACATCAAAATTATATGCCCAAATAAGGGTCATTACATCAAGAATATATCCCCAAATAAGGATCATCACAAAATAGTATGGGAAAGAGTAGAGTCACCAGTTATTCATAAAATAATAGCTGATTGAGTTTTTAAAACTTCATCTGATTTGTGCAGGTCAAAAGACATAGGCTCCTCATATCAATTACACAAAGAAAAGTGTGTGTTGGTCGGTGTATTCATATCAAATACACAAAGAAAAGTGTATGTTGGTGGGTGTATTCATGCCAAATACACAAAGAAAAGTGTGTTTAGTGTGTGTTGGTGGGTGTATTCATATCAAATACACAAAGAAAGTGTGTTGGTGGGTGTATTTATATAAAATACACAATAAAAGTGTGTTGGTGGGTGTATTCATATCAAATACACAAAGCAAAGTGTGTGTTGGTGGGTGATTTTTTTCTGGATGACACAGTTATTGAGATCACATTGCTGTTCTGCATCAGAAAGCTTAAGTCGGTGATTTATGGCAGGTCATAAATTACTAACGATTTCCACACATCATATACTTTTCACTGACATTTTCTTTTTCATGATCTAATACGATATAGAAGTTACAGCCACTTAATTTTATGTCCATCTCATGCAAAATTCTTAGCACTATGGTACACTATGGTAACAAGTGACATTATATCAGTGACATCATGATGTAATGATCATGTCATTTTGATCTGTGCAGTAAACTTTGATTGTACAAAACATGGATATCATTAAAGTGCTGTGGCCTGAATTTTGGTTCAAGTTTTAGGTCTTTTCATTATTTTATTCATAGACCAGAAGAGCTTTATGGATTTTCTGTATTTTGTCATCCATTGTTTGTCTGTCCATTACCACAAGTTTCTTGTGGCTACTTCTCATTAACTACTTGGAAGATTGCTATGAAACTATACACACACATTCATCCCAAGGTTTAGTTGGTCTTAAATGAAAATGGTGCCGATCTGGTGTCCAAAATGGCCACCATGGCAGCCATCTTTCAAATCTTATCACCTCTTCTTCTGAATGGAAAGATATATCGATATGGGGTTTTTACCACTAGACTTCTTATGATGTATAGTTGGTCCTAAATGAAATAGGTGCCACTCAGACATCCAATATGGTCATAGACATCCAATATGGCCATCAAAGTGTCTATTTTGAAAATCTTGTTATCGCTGACCCTCCTGAGTGGAGGGTCATGTCAGCATGGGTTCTTTCACTAAAAGACTTGTTTTGATGTTTAGTTGGTCCAAAATGGACACAGTGCCATTCTGACATTAAATATGGCCACAGTAGCAGCCATCTTGAACATTTTTTGTATGCTGCTCCTTCTGAACAGAAAGTCATCAACATGGGGTTTTCCCTAGAAGACTTATTATGATGTTTAGTGTGTCCTAAATGAAAATGGTGCCAATCTGACATCCAATATGTCCAACACAGTAACCATCTATAAAATTTTGTATCAGTACTTCTCCTACATGGAATGTCATATAGACATCGTGTTTTCACCAGAATACTTTTTATCATCTGTAGTAGGTCTTAAATGAAAATGGTGCTGATCTGACACCTGATATGGCCACCATGGCAGTAATCTTGAAAATCTTGTTATCACTACTCCTCCTAAACAGAAAGTCATTTTGACATGGGGTTTTCACCAGAAGACTTCTTCTGGTGTCTAGTTGGCCACAAATGAATATGATGCTGTTTTCACATCCAGTATAGCCACCATGGTGGCCATCTTGAAAATCTTGTTATTGCTACAGCAGCAGATTTGTTGGTCATATCAACATAGGGTTTTCACCAAAAGACTTCTTACAGTATTATGTTGGTCCTAAATTTAAATGGTGCCAATCTATGTCAAATATGGCTGCAACAACAGTCATCTTGAAAATGTTGTTATAGCTACTTCTGAATGGAATGTCATATTGACACAGCGTTTTCACCCAAAGTCTTCTAATGCTGTCTAGTTTATCCTAAATGAAAATGATGCTGATCTTACAGCCAATATGGCCACCACCTTATCAACCAAGAATCAGAAGTGGTTTCAACACTCAGCAGTTAAAAATAAGAAATGGTCTTATCTTGAATTCCTGGATGTTCTTTTTGGACAGTAGAGCATCAGCCCCTTCAAAAAACTTTTGTTATTTCAATATTTCCAATTTAAAAAATAAAACAATTCCAGATTTCCTGAATGTTGTGACCAGTCCAGATATCATTTTGTTGATAAAAGTATTAGACTTCATGCTCATTAAAACACTTACTGTTTCTCCCAATATTTTTAAGTGCCTACTGAACTTGGAATAGAAAGCACAATTCAGTAATGGCTACCTTTGCATGATGTTCACTAATCGATGTCACCTTCTACTGTTGTATAACATCAGGTTGTTGAGTTATACTGATAAGGTTTTGAAAGAAATAAAATTAAGTAAGTGCAACCATGGTTTATTTTCAGTAAATAGAGGGGAAAAAAAGGAGTAAAACAAAATTATTCGGACTGACCAACCCCTTTATTTTTAACATCAAGCCAGAAACACATACTTTTTATTTTTTTTAGGCTTAATTAAAAGGGTTAACCTATGGGATAAATAGGTTTATTTAATAATCATAAATCACCCCATTGCTCAGTTAAGGTATCACTACATTGATTAAATTCCTATATTTCCTTAACTTACTTGCACTGTATGGTTAGTGTTATGTTTATGTTCCATTATGCCGTATACCTCAATATATACATTATATATTGTCTGTATTTTTATATACTTTTGATGACATCCTTATATACATTATATATTGTCTGTATTTTTATATACTTTTGATGAAATCCAGTGCTTTAGTTACAAGTTCAGATGTGCACCAAGACTATTATACTTATATTAATTTGGACACATCATAGAAAACATTCAGCACAGGTTACCATATATACTCGTGTATAATCCAGGCCCAAATGCAAACAATATAGACCCTGATCTGTCGGCGCATTATGCAATGGCAGATCAGGGTCTATGTTGTTTACATTTGGACCAGGCTTATATGCGAGTATATACAGTACCTTCTGTATACAAACTGCTGTTAAAGAAGCACATGTGTACCAAGTTTTCTGTCCAGATTAAAGAACAGTTAGGAATCACTAACTTAATTTAGGTCTTGTCATCCAGTACAACAAATGATATTAATCAAATGACTTGTACATTCATATTTCATATAATCAAAATGACTTGTACATTCATATTTCATATAATAAAAATGTCTTGTAAATTCATATTTAATATAATCAAAATGACTTTTACATTCATATTTCAGTATAATCAAAATGACTTGTACATTCATATTTCAATACCTTAAGGTTAACATAATATAAAATAAATAGGGAATATATGTCTTTTTTGTGCTTTGTAAATTTAAGAAATTAAATTATCATTCTCAGTGAATTGGTTTCATTTGTCCGCAACAATATCAGTATCAAGGACAATAATAGTCTGCTTTTGAAAGAGATTCAATATTCCAACTTTGTGAAAGAATGGAAGTTTGAATTTATGCAGGAAAAGTTTATTCCAATAGCTTTCCATGTTCGTTGTTTTAAAAGCATCAAACTTTTTCAGGTTTTACCATAATTAGTACATTTATTGTCGAGTATTTTATCTGGAAAGTCAGAAAAAGCAACGACTTTTCTACCAGCAGCAATGGTGTCAACAGTTTATTTTCCTAAATTCCTTTGAAAACTTAGACAAATTACTTTTCATTACACTCACTGGCCTCTTTCACCTTGGCATGAGGTTCACAGGGTTTAATAGGCTTCATATGTAGGCTCATGCCTTTCTGTAATGTAAAGTTGTGTAAATAGATTATCAAATCAATTATTTTCTATATTGTGTAGCCAGAAGAGCCTGGATGACAACGAGAATTCTCAGATAGAGGCTGAAGCAATCGATGCGGAGTTACCTGTTGGGGTTGATGGTAAAAACACCCTTCCTGTAGTCACTGTTTAATGTAAATGTGTCTCTGTCAAGCCTGCATTAGCTGATTCTTTGTTGTTTGTTTCAGTAGTGTTTAATGGCACATCAACACATGAAAGGCTGTAATGTGCCTAGGTAATAGGATTAAAGTGCTTTGCCCAGAAACACTATTGCAGCCAACCTGGGCTGATCTGGGTTGAATTCTACCCGATGACATTTGGACTTACTGGTATTGCTTTAATTTGTTTTTAATAGTACATCAATACATAAATGTTATATTGTGCCAATGTTGTTGGAGTAAACTGTCTGATCCAGTAGCACACCAGAGTGGCCGATTCAGCCTGTTCTGGGCAGAATTGAAACTCGCACGCACCCTTCTAGTGTTCATTTTTTACTGTGCCATTGACCCTTATTTTTAATCTTTGGTATAAGAAAGCTGTATCTATGATGCCCTGTAAATAAGACTCCAGAAAATGAAGATACATGATCATTACAGTTGAGTTCAGACTGTCTGAATGGAGCACACCCAAGCTGGTTTACTGAATAGAGTGCACTTATTGCCAGATAAGTATAAGATGTTCAATTTCATTGGCTGATAGAAATGTCTTACTGGTTTTAATTAACTTGGGCACCAGTCGAGCTCACATGGTCAATAATAATGGATAGAAAACATAAAGAATGGAAGATGAAATGTTAAATATTCACTACTGCATTATTTCCAACGCAAGCATACAGGGTGGAAAAATGTAGACTCAAGTCTCCAAAATGAATTCTAGAGGGAAATGGTTACTCATGTATGAGGAATTCATATTCTGATAAAGAAGACCCAAAGCAGGGCAGGCTATTAATGATACAAAAGTCATACAAACAATAATCATATCATGCAGCAAATATGAGAATTTGAAAAATAGAATTGAGTGCAAATTAATTCCCAAAAATTAATCTTTAAAGGATCAGCAGTTGTTCAATGGTTATCATGCCGGACCCAAAAGGTTCAATGGTTATCATGCCAGACCCAAAAGGTTCAATGGTTATCATGCTGGACCCAAGAGGGTGCAGGTTCAATGGTTATCATGCCAGACCCAAAAGGGTGCAGGTTCAATGGTTATCATGCCAGACCCAAAAGGGTGCAGGTTCAATGGTTATCATGCCGGACCCAAAAGGGTGCAGGTTCAATGGTTATCATGCCAGACCCAAAAGGGTGCAGGTTCAAATTCTAGCACCACATCAGCCTGGGTTGGCTACCATATTGTGAACTTGGGCAAGGTACTTGACTCAATTGCCTTAGTACTAAATAATCTACTTGTGTTGCTGCACAGTAAAATACCAGACCAAACCATTTCATATCCATAATTAGAAATGCATTTACACGACATGGATGCACTGCCAATACAGTACAATAAAAGAATTTAATTAATACACAAAGGCAACATTCTGACGAACAAACAGCGGCTATAACACAGTAAAATGTAAGCAATAAATGGTGAAAATCCAACTTGATCAAAAGTTTATTTGTTGTAAACCTGATAGCAAGTTTGATTGCAATTCATGAAATCTTTCAAAATTTATTGGTTGAAATGAAATTCATTGAGTAAGGGCAAACTTCTGAGTTTAAAAGAAATGATAATGCAGTCAAAGTTATGTTGATTCCAGCTCAGAAGCTCTACATAACGATCAATTGGCATCCATGTTTGTGTCTATCCATGTTCGTGTCTATCCATTTTCATGTCTATCCATGTTCGTGTCTGTCCATGCTCATGTCTATCCATATGTCCATGCATTCCCTTGATTAAGCTCAGTGTTAGAGTTTAATAGATTAAGCTCAGCTTTCTCCTTCAAATATGTTCCCAGATGACATTAATATTAGGGGATATAAGCCTTCAACCTCCTGAATCCAGTTCTACTAAAAAGACAAAGTTCATCTTTTCTCTCTAATTCATATAGACAAAGGGCAATAACTCTTGCAGATTACCTTTCCTTGCTGCCACCATGTGTCGCTAGCTTTTAAGCTTCGCTATCGTACAGTCAGCATCTTATGACAAACCTCCCATAAATCCATGACATCCGTGAATTTTAACCAACCATCTAGGAATTTGGATTTATATTGTGTATTAATCATTCCTCTACAGGTGGTGCACATTATTTTTGAATTTTTTCCAATATATTCGTGAATTTGTCACATTCTCGGAGATTGTCTATTTAGTCCGCTTGGTACAACACGCTATCGTTGATGCATGTTGTGATTAAAGTTTTGGCGTGCACTGCCTATTGTTCACTCACTCAGTAGAGTAATGGGTGTTGTTTTAGCAAGTTATTAACATGCTGCATTATTAATTTATGCATATTTGTATTATTGTGTCATTTCAGTGAAACATGTTGATGAAGTGCAGTAAATGCAAAAAGTTCAAGGCCAAGGAAGACATGCATGAGTCCTGTCTGATGTGTACAAAATGTACTTCGTTCTTACATTGCAGTATGTGTGCCATATGGTGCGAGAATGTTTGGGCCACTGTCTTGCAAAAGTCTGCCAAAGGCAAAGAAAAGAGGGGAAAACCTCGCAAGGACAACACGGACGTATTAAGCATTCATCTGAAGACAGAATCTCTTGCAAGTCATGTGGGGGATGTTGCTGGTTCCCTCCCCTTGCAAAGTGTGTCATATACAACAACCATCTGCCATTATCACTTCTGCAGAAATGGGTTAGCAAAATGATGAGATTTTGCAGTCACAACTATCTACACTGGCTAGCAATATATCGATGTGTCAACTGGTTCAGGAGACGATGACGCAATTAATAAATTCCGTTCAGATTTTGCCCTTGTATCATTTCTCTTACTTCCACAGGTAATTCTGACACATTGGGGAGTGTCCCCCCAATTTTAGGCAGCTCAGTGGGCATAAGTCCCCTGCATGTCTGAGCATGGCCTTCTGGCCTGTAAGTCCAAGCGCATGTTTTTTTTTTTACAGATCCATTGGATGCATCCTATACTACAGTATCACTGTCCAAAACCATCCCGGCCATCCAGCCAGTCCAGCTGTCTCACTTCAAGGATCTTACTGATAGATCTATCCATTTAGCCATGCCTACGGCTTCATCTCTCTACAACTATGGGGATCTTAGTGATAGCTCCATCTGTCTTGCAAGGACTATGGCTACACATACCTACCATGATGGTGATTTTAGTGATAGATCCGTCTGTCCAGCCATGGCTACAGCATGGCCAGTACCGGCACCGACCAGACTGCCTTCCACACGGCCAGCTCTGCTGACTAGGCTCTTGGCGAACCAGCCATCTATACCTGTATGAGGCTTACTATATGTTCACAGCAGGGAAGTTACTGTGACAGCATTGAGTCATCTGTTCCACCAGGGATTGTTTATCCGGATATGGAGGCAGAACCTGAACAGGATACTACACACAGTGAGTGTGAAGATGCTCCTGAACAACAGCCTTACTCAGATCCAGCCATGGAGCAGACTGAATTCAGCATTAAGGCTGCCATCGAAGAGATATATTTGTTGTCAGCTTTAGAATGCCCTCCACCCCCTACCACTACGCATAACTATAAGGTCAAGGATTCAGTAGATATCAACGATGAGGAACAGACTCCATCCTTCTGGGTGCTCCCCAGTCAGCAGAAATCAGTGAGATTACTGACTGTCTGTCAGGAAGAGTCCTTTAACCAGGGAATGCTAAAGCTTTCTTTTCTGAAAGCCAAGTACCTGCGACGTTTTCATCGTGCTGATGCAAAACACTCTGACGCCTTCCATACTGAACTCCTGGCACTGGATACGAATTTAGCGGTGATCCACATGCCTGCCCCGCAATTTTACAGAGTGGACAGAAATGTGTTTCATGCCACATCGAAGCTGGTTTTAAATGTGTTCACCATATCTTTGATGTTAGATTTGGCCTCATTGGCGATTTTCTGACGGGCAAAAAAATCAGACAATGAGCATGCCTGTGAGTCAGTGGCGCGAATTGCTTGTGTTACGACTCTGTGGTCTAAGAAAAATGTAACAGAAAGGAAGTGAAACCAACAAATCAAGTAAAAATCAACAAGCAATTTATTTCTAGATAATTAAAATGAAAATCAAGAAGACACTTACAGTAATGTGAATTAAACTCCAAATAATCCAATAAGTCTAAGGATCCTAATTACAAGTCCTAAATATAGAATGTTCCGAATGAATGACTGTATCCTTGAATGTGTTGATGTGCCAATGGTATTTAATGTCCTGATGTGTCAGTAGTCTTTAATGTGTTGATATGCCAAAATGAAGTACTTCAAAATATTTTTGAATAAGTTCACATAAATCCCAAAATCATCAATTCAAAATCCAAAATCCAAAAGTCTATGAGCACTTTTATAATCCAATGAATATTTTAAATAATTCCTCTCTGTGCATTTGGAATGATTTTCCACAACTGTAATGGCTCATTAAAAGACTGATGGTAATGTCAAAACTAAACTAACTGTCCACTAAACATGGTATATATAAAGATAGGTCACATGATAGAATATTCTAGAATAATAAATGGCCTATGTGATTTTTGACACATAACTCGAATGAAATTCTGGTTTTATCTATAAACAAAATCAACCTTGACCTCAAATTGAATCAACATCTTGTTTATGAAAACTATCTTTGAACTCAAATATTAAGTAAACAACCTAATTCAAGGACAATAGTTAAACATGTTTTCCTGATAAACAACGTTAAGGTTTAAGCAAATATTAAAATCAAGAAACATTTATAATTTCCTAAAATATTTATAATATTATATAAGCATCATACATAACACTTGGGTCATTAATAGGGCAGCTTACCATTCTGTAGCAAATGCGCTGACTGCCTCTGTGAATTGTGACATGATACAACATGACACATGTTTGCATTCCATGTCGGTTAAGTGCCCTGGCATTACAGATGATGCTCTTTGGCTCGCTATTACTCTTAGGAGGCAAAATTGAAGAAGTTTGGAGGCAGGCAGCTCAGGAACTGCCACTCCAAGTCGCCGCCCACGCCCACCCCGCACAGTCTTTTAAGACCTATTCGCCCCTGCCTCAGTGGAGAGATAGGTGAGCAAAGGAAAAGGGATATTTTATGTCACAGGGTTCAGTTCAGATCCCAGCCTAATGCCAGGAGGCAACACCTATCCAGTTTAGGAGCTAGCCTTACGGGGGGGGGGGGGGGGGGGCAAGAAACCAAGTTTCTTCTCTTCCAAGCCTCCTAACTCTCAAAGCTGACCTACCAACCCCACTGCCTGCAGACAGCCTACCGTTCGGTGCCAGACTCCTGCAATTCCAATGTCATTGGATGAACCTATTTCCTCAGAACAAATGGGTGATCCAAGTCATTTCAGAGGAGCTTAGGATTTCATTTATCCAACCCACTCCTCTTTTTTCTTCTTCCCTTCTAATGGACGTACCATCAGATCAGGAGAAGGATGATATTCTACAATAGGAGATACGGTCATTCATCGACACAAGGGCGGTGGAGATTGTGAGAAAACCACAATCTCCGGGGTTTTATTCAAGGTTTTTCCTTTTACAAAAGGCAAGAGCAAGTTGAGGCCAATCATCAACCTGAGTTGCCTCATTCAGTACATTCTTGTGTCGAAGATCAAGATGGAGACAGCAAGATTGATACGACTCTTCATCAGAAGGGACAAGTATGCCATCAGTCTCAATCTGACCGATGCATATTTTCACCTCCCTATCCACCTGGTGTCACAAAATATTTTTTGTTTTGCTGACCAGGTTTACCAGTTTAGAGTTCTTCCGTTTGGTCTAAACGTCAGCCCCTGGGTCTTTACCAAAATCATGGATTGCATTGTTACCTCATTCCAGTCGACTTCATCTACAGCAACAGCAGCACACTTGGACGACATCCTCCAGAAACATATGTTAAGTTCTATTCTTCTCAAGGGTAGAAACGATCTCCTATACCTTTTAAATCATCTTGGTTTTTTCATGAACTGGGAAAAGTCCAACCTTCATCCATCCCAGTGTTTTGTCCATCTGGTTATGGAGTTTATCACCAATCTCAGTCTGGTACGACTCCCTCATGTATGTGTAGTAAGGATCATCAAATTCGTTCAGTCCATTTCTAACAGGACTTGGATTTCAGCGAGAGAGTTCTTGAAACTCCTTGGATTATTCAATGTGGCAATGGACTTGATCCCGCTGGACTGTCTTTTTATTCACCCCCTAAAAGATTACCATTCTGGCTCAATGGCATCCATCATCCAGTCCACTCGATCAAAAGGTCGTGATCAGGAATGAGGTACGATCATTCCTGTGTCAGTGGCGCAACCATGGTTGGCTCATGAAAGGAATTCCTCTGGAGAAGCCCTGATCAGACGTGACAGTATGTACAGATGCCAGTATGTACAGTTGGGGGCCCACCTGTTGCCGGGCTTCAATATGGTCAGCAGTACGTGGGTATCAGGGGAACTGCCTCTCCACCTCAGCCTTTATGAAATGAATACTGTCATCAACGGCTTTCAGTTCTAGAAGGACCAACTGTCCAAGAAAACAGTCCTGATTATGTCAGACAACTCTGTAGTGGTGACCTACCTCCTCAAACAGGGGGCACCAAATCACCCGACCTGTGAGTTCTGGTTTGGTAGTTTATACGTTGGTGCTACCAACTCCGTATCAACGTACAAATCAGGCATATTCCAAGCAGACTTAATATCTTGGCCAACACTCTGTCTGGAAAGGGTTGAGTAATTCATACAAAATCAATCCGTCTTTCATCGGATTTGCACACGTTGGAGGTGTCCGATGATCAATCTTTTTGCAACAAGGTGGAATCACAAGTTGCCCACCTCCATCTCCAATTCCAGGTCCAAAAGCTGTGGAAGCACTGTCAATCAGTTAGGAGGGGTTGTGGGCCTTTGCCTACCCACCCATGGTCTTGGTACCGAAAAACTACTTGAAGAGCACAGAGACAAGTTGTGGCACGCGCAAATGACTTTATCCCGGTGAAGGCCAGAAAGTAGGATATCATCCCTCAAGCCAGGAAGTAGGATATCATCCCTCAAGCCAGGAAGTAGGATATCATCCCTCAAGCCAGGAAGTAGGATATCATCCCTCAAGCCAGAAAGTAGGATATCATCCCTCAAGCCAGGAAGTAGGATATCATCCCTCAAGCCAGGAAGTAGGATATCATCCCTCAAGCCAGAAAGTAGGATATCATCCCTCAAGCCAGGAAGTAGGATATCATCCCTCAAGCCAGAAAGTAGGATATCATCCCTCAAGCCAGAAAGTAGGATATCATCCCTCAAGCCAGGAAGTAGGATATCATCCCTCAAGCCAGGAAGTAGGATATCATCCCTCAAGCCAGGAAGTAGGATATCATCCCTCAAGCCAGGAAGTAGGATATCATCCCTCAAGCCAGGAAGTAGGATATCATCCCTCAAGCCAGAAAGTAGGATATCATCCCTCAAGCCAGGAAGTAGGATATCATCCCTCAAGCCAGGAAGTAGGATATCATCCCTCAAGCCAGAAAGTAGGATATCATCCCTCAAGCCAGGAAGTAGGATATCATCCCTCAAGCCCTATCTTTGTGGCTAAAGTGGGTTATATTCTCCATGTAATCTGAAAACTCAAAAGATCAGAGTCGCCTCATGAGGATTTCAGCTCATGAAATTAGAGCGATCTCTGCAAGCCTCACTTTTGAAAGTAAATTTTCAATCCAAGACATAATAGAATCTGTTGACTGGCATGAAGAGTCACAGAGCTTCACAGAGACAAACTCTGAACCTGGTGGGTCATGTGGCGGCGGCCCAGATGACCACCAGACCCAGTTAAAGCTGACATAGCCTCTTAGCTCCACTGGATTTGCCAGTAAAATTTTGTCACTAATTAGAATTCAGTAATCATCTTCTTAACCAGATATAGGGGTCACAGATCACATGACCATAGGCTGTGTTGCTTTCAAGTCAGGAGAGCAGATTATCGTTTGCATAGGGAATCCAGCCCTTTTATTCCCTAGAAGGATAGTCAGGGTATAGGTAGGATGCTCAGTATTCGCTCCTCCTATTGCCTATTCACCTAACGGTAATGTGATCAGGGAACGTATTCAAAGGAGAAAGCAAATTATTTCCAGTAAATTATGTTGCTACAAGAATACTTACCCGATCACATTAAAAACCCTCCCAGCCACCCTGCCATGTGAGCATCCTCGTTGGTATTTTGCTTAGCTTAAAAACTAGCAACACCTGGTGTTAGCAAGGGGAAATAATGGGCAAGAGCTATTGCACTTTGTCTATATGATATAGACAGAAAAGACAAATTTTGTCTTTTTAGTACGGCTGCATTCAAGAGGTAGCCAGCTTATATTTCCTAACGTTAATGTGATTGGTAAGTATTCTTGGAGAAACATAATTTACTGGAAAAATTTGCTTTCCTTTCATGTCTTTTCTCGCAAACTAACAGGCAGGCTTGACAAAAAAAGGGTCTCTTGTTGATGTAAAAAATGAAGACTGGACTTGACCTCATCGTCGCAAGCCACAGGCGATAACCCACCATGCTTCTTTATCACTTGTGGCTGCTTGTACTGAGATTTCCTTATTTTTCATGAGTATGCATCAACAAAAGTACATGATCAACAACACAATGTAACAATCTTGTACACAACAATGAAAATGCCTCTTGTTTTATCAGTCGAGTAGTGACTGTGCTTGGAAGAGAAACTTTGATTGGCTTATGCAGACAGCATGAAAGGTCATTTTAGGTCACAGTGGTGAAGAAACATTTATTCACATCCGCAGTGATTGGTTAAGCAGTTTTATGAATATTCATGAGAAGCAAGGAAATCTCAGCACAGGTGGCCTGAAGCTTGCGATGATGATTTGACCTAAGTATTCATGATATTAAGTCTTATACCAAATTCTTAAAAAGTTCCTGAAGAAAAGTATGATGTAAAGGTAAAGTTTTAAGTCAAATAGGGGTCATAACTCTGTAAAAAAAAGTTGTATGTATAAGTTCCAAGTCGAATAGGGGTCATAACTCTGTAAAAAAGTTGTATGTATAAGTTCTAAGTCATATAGGGGTCATAACTCTGTAAAGAAAAAGTAGTACAAGAGGTAAAAATCAACTTGACTTAAGTTTTATTGATATTAAGCCTTGGTTTCAGTCCATTAAATCCTTCAAAAGTTAAATTGGAACTAAGCTTATGACAAGCAGACAGACTGAGACATAACAGAGGTAGCATGACATACACTCCCATAGAATATGACAGGGGGCATAACTAGAAGAGAGCATTGCCTGTTTCCCTTCTGGCATTTATTAATTATTGTTTTTTTTCTTTTCAGCTGTGTCCCTAGGACAGAGTTCTGTGAGAGGCAGAGACCAGAAGTAAGTTATAACTATTTCCACCACACTGATCATATGATAATTCTAGCAGTTTACTGTTTACTGTAATTAAACCTGCCTTTTAAAAATAAATCTAGTAATTTACCTTAATTACACCTGCCTTTTAAAAATAAGTAGGCATGTTGGTTTCGCCTTGGCGTAGGTCTGTACATACCTACATCATGTGCTTCGTAGTATATGCAAAACATCTTTGCCATTCATGATACAGCTGTCAAATTTGGTAGATAATTCCCTATAGGATGTAGATTTGCAGTAAGCTTTTGGAATTTCTCTGTCACCCAAAAGGCCCCAGGGCTGGATTAATAAATACATACAGTGCTCTTTCTTCTCTGTTGATTATGCTTTTTATTTTCAATTTGGTAAAGTTTTTTACTTACTCAAGGTATACCATGCACGTATCATGTTGTTCACTCTCAGTGCCAGGGTCTCTGGGGCAGTTGGAGGAAGTCAGTGGGATCTGTGTAGTAAAAAAATGGGATATCACGGGTGTCTGAGAGTTTTTAAGCATCGAATGGATTTCAATCCTCTGTCTGATCCTAGGGGACCAAGGGCAAAGGTCAAAAGGTCAAAAAAAGCGTTGTCACTAAACAGTGTTATCAGGGGTATTAAAGTGAAGGTTTTTGAGGTATTTGTAACTGCAGAAACTTTTTTCCCGTTCATGATACAGCTTTCAAACTCAGTGACTTCATGATGGAATGTAGTTTGGCTGTAAGTTTTCCAAATCTCATTGCAACCCCAGTCTGCTCCCAGCCCAACTCTTCAGAGCTCTCTAAGCACGGTTATAGGGTCAACAATACATCTCTGACCTTTTTTCTGTTAAGTGTTTTTCTATATTTTCCTTTTGGTACAGTTCTTAAATTACTCAAGAAAGATCATGTATGTTATAGTGCCTTTTTGGTCCCAGAGGCCCTAGAGTAGGGGGTAAGAGGGGTAAAAAATGTAACATCATAAAATCATATATGTCAAATCAATGGTCTTTGACTGTTCTTTAGCATGGAATAAATTTTAATCTTTGGAAAACTTACAAAACGGTGAAAGACAGTGATGTAGAAGATTGAAAGAATTTGTTATGGTACTAAAGATGGTATGAAGAGTGTTATTTTTTTTTTTTTTTAAATGTTTACCAAATTTTCCACATGGATTCATAGCAGGAAGACACATCATATATGTAATGAATATTGGGTTGTGGCCCCTGGATAACTCTATATGGGAGAGAGGGCTTAGGGTTGGTGGTTGGGAGAAGATGTGGGGATTTGTGATGCTGAGCTATCAAATTAGCTTCAGATTGCTTTCAGTCTGAATCAGACACTATTTCCAAAAAGCAGGTATTGTGTGATGGGGTTCCTTTTGACTTTCTTCGTTTTCATACTATTGAGCGTCAGGTACAGATATGGTTAAATATAGTTTAGAAATGGGCAGAAGAAAATGGGTTTAAAGTTTCAAAAATCTAAAATTGTTTGTATGCTTTTTTGCTGATTACATAGAGTTCATGATGACCCCAAACTCCATCTTGATGGTTCTTTTATCCCTCTTATGGAGGAGACCAAATTTTTAGCGCTTATTTTGTACTGAAAACTTCTTTTTTTCTGCATATTAGATACCTCAGGGATAAATGTAAAAAAAAACACTGGATTTAATACAAGCACAGATTGGGCAGCAGACAAGAAGGTCTTACTTTAATTATACAGGACTTTAATAAAATCTTAACTTGACTGTGACTCAGTTGTATATGTATCAGCTTGTAAATCTTACCAGCAAATGCTTGATCCAGTACACAGTCAGGATTTCGATTTTGTCTGAGACCATTTAGAGCCTCCACTTCAGAAAGCCTGTATGTTGAGGCAAATGAACTGTCAATTTACCTCAGATGAATGAAATTTTGGTTCTTCAATATACTACCACTCTGACCTCTAATACATCTAATCCCACATATGATACAATCTTTAGGCCCAAATACTGACCTTGTGCATTCAAAAACCAAATTTCATTCCACCTTTTGGCACACAAATTTATTTACACCTAGAAGCAGCTAAAATCAGCGTTGCAAATCTTGCAAAATTATTTATTCTGAAATCACCGATGTGGTTGGAATCTCATATTGTTGCTATACATTCCTGTATATAGATGGTTCCAAAAATGGAGACAAGGTTGGAGCTGTCATTGCAACACTCTGTGGCACCATCTTGAGCCAGTTACTGGATAAAGCCTCCATTTTTAGTGCTGAAATTACAGCAATATTAAAATCTTTGAATTACATTGAAATCTTGAGAAAAAGAAAGTTGTCATATGTTTGGATTCCCTATTTAACACTGAAAGTCTTGCAAAGCCTGAAATTTGACAACTCATTAATATCCTAAATCTTACGGAGACATGATTTGCTCATACAATGTGGAAAAAGTATTCTGTACTGTTGGCTGCCTAGTCACATTGGTATTAAGGGTAATGAAAGTGCAGATAAAGCAGTCATACCTACCCTGCAAAGGGTTCCTATCCTACTGCAAATTCAGGAAAAAGTTGGAAGAAAAGAATAGGTTTGTTCCGGACTTGGAAAAGCCCTTCAATTTTGCAAATATTTATAAAAGTTGGGGAAAAAGGGGAATTTTCAGCCACCATTTGATCACAGAAAAGATATGTAATTGAGTCATAATTGAACTGGTCACGAGTTAAATTTATTGAGTTCTTACTGGAATTTTTGGAGGTTATGGAACTCTCCAGTCAGTTGAGGTACAGTTGCTTTATGGGTCATTTGGGTGCTTGCCCTGATACATTTGTATAGTCACTCCAATAACTCGGGCAATGAGACTGGTTAGATAGACTGGTTACACTTTTGTCAGTTCTGTATTGGTATATTTTCTTGTGTAGAATATATGAAGACCAGTCTAGTGTTACATTGTGACAACATGTGAGAGAGTTGTCTGCAACATGTGATCTCAATAAGTTTAAGATATAAATGATAAAGCTTATCTTTTCCAGTTCTGCTTTTAATATGTAACGTTAAGAAAAATTTTATTGTGATAAATCTTTGCTTTTTTATTTGGTTGTTTGCACTGGAAACTACATTGTCATTATCATTAAACATTACCATCAGTAGTAACCTTTACGACCACTCTCACACACCCCCTCACAATTGCATCAAATTTTACTATCAAACCTTGCTAAATACCTAGAAATCTACCAACTGTTGGGGCAATTTTCAATGCAGAATCACATGCTCTGGGTGTACTTGTCAATGATTGCATTAATTATTCAGTCCATCATTGGATTACTTAGATTTTAGGGCACCAGCCAGATGTAAGTGGAATTTTTTTTTTTATTCGGTCCTTCTTTGTATACAAAGGTATATAATTTTTAAGGGCTTTTTGTCAAACTTTAAAACAACCCTTTTAGAAAAACTTTCTTCATACCAGCATATGCATTAAGCAGAGTAAAGTAAACATTTTTATTCTGTACATTTAAATGAGTTACTTGTAAATTGATATGAATTTCAGTAATTATACTTGCTTCTGATGATACATCCTGTGGTTTGGTACATGGTCATATGTCTTATTCAGATGTTATGGGAGAGTCTTAAAAAAGAAACAGCTTTCAAGTTGAAAAATGCACGTTTTCAAAGCTAATTTGTTGTTGATTCCATTCATATCGTCATACGTGGACCTCGAAAAAATCAGTTTCATCGTGGAGAAAACCTTAGCATTTTACCTTTCAACTTTTATTATTAAGTACTTAATGTCTTTGGTTTTTAGGGTTGGAGTGGGGTTTCAAGGCTTTATCTTCCTGTATGCTTTTTTGGCACTTCTTTATATTTATTTTTTTAGAACTTTACTGTTATTCGGCACCATATAGCCAGCATTGTGCTGATGTGCCATTAAACCCTACTCCACCTCTTCCTCAATAACTCACGCCCGGATGACTCGCAAACCCGCTTATAATGCAGGGTCAGGCATGGATTCCATTTTTTTTCTTCTAGAAAATTTCAAAAGAATTGCCCCCTATTTGTTCAATGTGAAGAAAATTGCAATCAAAACTAGTAAATGAAACTTTGATATATTGCTCGTTTTATTGTTGAAAAAGGTGGTTTGTGACCGGAAATCTGATTAGATATCATGAAATTTGAAACTTTTAATAAGAAGTCATATATTTTGTTAAGTTTTCTGTACAAAACAATTCTCAGTACAATGTAGATAACAATATTCAATGATATTTCGATTCATGAAAATGTCGGTAATGCATACTGGTGGCAGTACTTTAAGAAATAGATACCAATTAAATAAGTTTTGTCAAGTGAAATTCATGTTTTAGTTCTGTCTTTTAATTCGGTTTCAATGTAATCATCATAAATGCTATATGCTTTCATGTATTCTAACGTTAAAAGTGTCAGTCTACCATCACAGTTGCGTCCGCAACTGTTTCAAAGAACCTAGTTAAGTGCTGACTGTGTTTTGATCTTCGATTTGCAGAAGTGTTTGTTGTATTGTTACAATCAATTAAAAGTAGACCTGCTTTGTATTATAACGTTAATTATGTATTTTGTATCAAATCTAATAAAGGGAGTGAAATAATTAAAAAAAAGTTAAGAGGCATGCAGCTCCCACCCATGTAAGAGCTAGTGGTCATGATAGTGTGTCAGGTCAACTAATTTCAAATGACCAGTTGAACACTTATAAATATTATTATGTAATTAAAATAAATAAAGTATCTAACATTAGTCGGTGGTTTATCCTTCTAATTCTCAAATGGGATCAATGATAGAGAAGCAAGTGAAAGGAGTACCGTAATCACTGTAAGTCTTGGGACACGAAAAAATAATTATTTTTTTCCGTGGCCCAAGACTTATACACACTTAAAAAATATAGCATTTTCACTGTCCCAACAATTATAGACACAAAAAATGTCTGACGAAATTGGCAAAATTGGCAAGATCGCCACGTCAATAAACTGTTATAAACTACTATGATTGTTTTTATGTTATTATTTTGCATGTATATATTTTCCGATTTCTCCAACATGAAATAAAATAAAGGCAAATAAAGACTTCACAATTCACGGGTCGTTTCGGGTTTACCTTGAGACCTGTTTTATAGTGTACAGTACTTACACAGTGCAAATCGTATGCAGACTTTGCTTTATTCATAGTTTTTACCAAATCGCTTTCTTCAAGATCACAAATTGCTATTTTATATGGTATGATCCACACGCTAAAGAGTTACAGTTTGTCAGTGATATAAGCGATTTTACATAGTGATGTAATCTATATAAAAAGATACACTCGTTTAATTATATAAGGCAAACCAGCATTTATTCACATAACTGTTATATATACATTAAACAATGATCATAATATAGGTTAAAATTGTGAAGATAGATCGACTTTAGAAGATCATCATCGATCCATTCAATGTGTGATTTATCTTTTACTCAAGAATTTTAGTACGATTACCGTAGCTGAGTATAAAGGTACTTAAGGCCGCTTACATCAAAGCAAACTCCCGCCGAGTTTAAACGGTATTACAGTTATTTTCAAAGCATTATTTCTAAACTTCTTTATCGTATTTTAGAGATATTATAGAAGTGTAGTGCAGTGGTGCCTATGATTCGAAACCAAGGGATGTACTTCAAACGGCGCAAGTTAAAATCTTCAATGTACATGTGGTGACGCCATGATGTATAAACAAGCTCACTAAATGCGAGCGTTGAATCAAACGCTATTTTCGTTGTTGTCATACTGGTACCACATTTTAATGAGTTAGGTATTTACATTTTCAAGGCAAAACAAACTAATTACTGATGACTTTCAACAATTTTAATGCAGTAATGCATAAACTGACAATAATTCATAATGATAGTCCCTTTAACAACAACGAAGTCTTTTTTTTTTTTTTAAATGTCGTTGAGTTCGATAAAATACATCGATCGATTAGTAGGAAAAATAAAATCTCTAAGGTGTCCCAAGACTTATAGTACATGAAAAAATTGCTATAATTTCATGTCCCAACTTTTATAGGTCATAAAAAAATTACTTTTGAAAATAATTAAGGGTGTCCCAAGACTTATGGTGGCCCAAGACTTACAGTGATTACGGTACTCACACGAAAAGTTGTGTTTCACAGATATGGTTCATTATGGAGCAGCTAGTTCCAAAGTTTATACTGAACTTTAAATTAACACATTGGCTCTCAGAGGTTGCTCAAGGATGAGCAGAAATTTCACTTTTGCTTACAAAGAAATCGCAGCATCAGTATTTTACTAATAGAACAATTTTTTTTTTAAAAATTGAGTTTCGATGTTTATGATTGTTCTTCAATGAATTAAATGTCCCTAGTTAAAAAAAAAAAAAGGAAATAATGCTTTGTTGTAAATCAAGAATAACACTCGAAAATATCCACATTCACATGCAAAAAGATGTGACATAATACACAATGTTTTCGGAGGTACATGTGATGTTTCTCAAAACTTCTTGGAGTAATGTTTTTAACAATCTTTCAAAGGTTGATTATCTTGAAAATAAAAATAATTTATACAGAAAAGCGAACAACTTCATTAGAGAAAGCATTTTATTGACAATTATTCCCAAGGTGAATATTAAATGAGTATTAAACCATTTAACAGCTCCACCCCATCTTCTCATTGTTGATGTCCAAATAGGACAGCAGCCCCTTCTTAAATTTTCAGAGGTCCCTCGGTAACTTGCACCCTTGCTTATTCAGTTGTTTGTGTTTTTGGACCTCTATGTGCACAAGTTATCGAGGGAGAGGTGTACTACTATAATGAGGGCTGACTATTTATTGTACTCTTGATGGTTCAGAGTCTGGCATCAGATTGTCCTTAAGGTGGATCAAAACAGAATACATGGAAGAATATGTATGTATGCATGTATGTGTATATAGAGTTCAATTTCAGATCGGCACAATCCTGGCTGTATAGTGCCTAGTAAGTTAAGGTGTTGTTGTTTGTCCTTCAAGTTCGAAGATGACCATGACATCACTAACTGGCTGATCAGGCCAATTTGTGCTCTGAACTGTCTGTGGCACATTTGACAGGAGATGCCACTTGGGTTTGCTTGATCAACATAGGATGTGCTGCAATTCAGAGATTTACGCTTCTTGTGCTTCTGCAATTTTTCTCTGTTCAAAGTCTGTAGCTCCAGTATGGATGAGACTCCATGGAGCGATTCTGTGCGAGACCTTCCCAAGATTCAGGGTCAGTGTTGAAGTGTTTCAGGGATGACTGCAGGGAATCTTTAAAGCATTTCTTCTGACCACCATGAGAGTACTTTCCCTCCTTTAGCTCGCCATAGAAAATATTCTTTAGTAGTCACTTGTCTGATGTCCTTGGTGATGTGGCCTGCCCGTCTCAACTGTGATTTCACCAGCAGAGTGTGGATGCTTGGAATTCCTGCCCATTTGAGAACCTCAATGTCTGGGACCCTGTCCTGCCAGCTTATCCTCATCAGTTTCCTCAGGCAGCCCATGTGAAAATGGTTCAGCTTCTTAGCATGGTGACTGTACACCGTCCAGGTTTCACAAGCATACAGCTGGGTCGGCGACACAATGGCTTTGTAGACCTTCAGTTTTGTTTGTAGACTGATGCTTATGTGCTCCCACACATTTGCACGTAGTCTGCCAAAAGACACACATGCTTTAGCAATTCTGGCATTGGTTTCATCATCAATGTGGACTGCATGTGACAGTGTGCTGCTGAGACAGGTGAACTTGTCCACTGCCACGAGGGTTTGACCATTTACTGTGATGGTAGGCTCTATGTAAGGCTTTCCTGGTGCAGATTAAGGTATAAAAAAAGACATGAAACAGATGAAAGGAAAAATGTTTAAAATCCTTAAAATATAAAGTAATTTTTTAAAAATAAACTGCAAATCTTTTAAAAAGTCCAAGACCATCTCAGCTGGAACATTGTCATGGGATGTATCTCAATGCATAAAGGTTGCCTCCATTAGTTGCCTTTTATGAGATGTGGGAGGGTGCATCAGGCCTTTTATGAGATGTGGGAGGGTGCATCAGGCCTTTTATGAGATGTGGGAGGGTGCATCAGGCCTCTAATGAGATGTGGGAGGGTGCATCAGGCCTCTAATGAGATGTGGGATGGTGCATCAGGCCTTTTATGAGATGTGGGATGGTGCATCAGGCCTTTTATGAGATGTGGGATGGTGCATCAGGCCTTTTATGAGATGTGGGAGGGTGCATAAGGTCTTTTATGAGATGCGGGAGGGTGCATCAGGCCTGTTCAACATTCACAAACCCAAAGTGGCTGACCTTTGGTGAGTGACCATATGCAATCCTAGAGCTGAGGATTGAATCTTACTGCAGATGTGCACTAAGCTATTAGGTCCTCAACATTAGGAAGTATATATCATCACTATTAACTGTAACACAAGACACTTTATGAGTTTGTAACTTTGCGTAAATTGAGGGGTTTTTTTATGACGAAAATGTCCCCCAAACTGCAGTGTCTTGCATGCAAAAGCAAAGCTAGAACGGGGCATGAAAAATTGTCAATATTAGTTAAGGCAGAAATTAACCTGGTTTGATTGGAATAAAGTAATTACTGTCATTTGATTTCTGTCGGACCTAAGCTGAAACCGACAAATAGTTCCAGGAAGTATACCAGCGAATGAAAGGTTGCTATTTAAGGGTGGGTGGAGGGTGGAACAAATAGAATCTGATCAGTTTTATTTTTTAATCAATTTTATTTAGTAAGAGATTTATATTTTTATTGACCCTGCCTTTTTCAGAAAAGTGAAGGAACATAGTATTTGCATTTCCATCCATCTGTCAGTCCATCAATATGTCCAACACACTTTCATATTCATCCATCTGTCAGTCCATCGATATCTCCACCACACTTTCATTTCCATCCACCTGTCAGTCCATCGATATGTCCACCACATTTTTATTTCCATCCATCTGTCAGTCTATCAATATGTCCACCACACTTTCATTTTCATCCATCTGTCAGTCCATCGATATGTCCTCACTTTCATTTCCATCCATCTGTCGGTCCATCAATATGTCCACCACACTTTCATTTCCATCCATCTGTCAGTCCATCGATACATCCACCGCACTTTCATTTCCATCCATCTGTGAGTCAATCAATATATCTACCACACTTTCATTTCCATCCATCTGTCAGCCCATCAATATGTCCACACTTTCATTTCCATCCATCTGTCAGTCCATTGATTTGTCCACTTTCATTTCCATCCATCTGTCAGTCCATTGATATGACCACACTTTCATTTCCATCCATCTGTCAGTCCATCGATATGTCCACTTATATTTCCATCCATCTGTCAGTCCATCGATATGTCCACACTTTCATTTCCATCCGTTTGTCAGTCCATCTATATGTCCACCACACTTTCTTTTCCATCCGTTTGTCAGTCCATCAATATGTCCACACTTTCATTTCCATCCATCTGTCAGTCCATCGATATGTCCACCACACTTTCATTTCCATCCATCTGTCAGTCCATCGATATGTCCACCACACTTTCATTTCCATCCATCTGTCAGTCCATCGATATGTCCACCACACTTTCATTTCCATCCATCTGTCAGTCCATCGATATGTCCACCACACTTTCATTTCCATCCATCTGTCAGTCCATCGATATGTCCACACTTTCATTTCCATCCATCTGTCAGTCCATCGATATGTCCACCACACTTTCATTTCCATCCATCTGTCAGTCCATCGATATGTCCACCACACTTTCATTTCCATCCATCTGTCAGTCCATCGATATGTCCACCACACTTTCATTTCCATCCATCTGTCAGTCCATCGATATGTCCACACTTTCATTTCCATCCATCTGTCAGTCCATTGATATGTCGGCACTCTCATTTCCATCCATCTGTCAGTCCATTGATATGTCCACCACACTTTCATTTCCATCCATCTGTCAGTCCATTGATATGTCGGCACTTTCATTTCCATCCATCTGTCAGTCCATTGATATGTCCACCACACTTTCATTTCCATCCATCTGTCAGTCCATCGATATGTCCACCACACTTTCATTTCCATCCATCTGTCAGTCCATTGATATGTCCACCACACTTTCATTTCCATCCATCTGTCAGTCCATTGATATGTCCACCACACTTTCATTTCCATCCATCTGTCAGTCCATCGATATGTCCACACTTTCATTTCCATCCATCCCTCAGTCCATCAATATTTCCACCACACTTTCATTTCCATCCATCTGTCAGTCCATCGATATGTCCACACTTTCATTTCCATCCATCTGTCAGTCCATCAATATGTCCACCACACTTTCATTTCCATCCATCTGTCAGTCCATCGATATGTCCACCACATTTCATTTCTACACTCTAACTTTCTATAGCAATTGTATGTTGTCATTTATAAGTTCAAGAACGTACATTCACAAAAAGAAGTTTGACAGAAATAGATATACTTGTAAAATTGTCCTCAATCATGACTTCTTTCAATTTATTTTTCCAGACCTGATCATGAGAGGGATCAACAGCTGGTTATGTATGACCAGAATGGGGTTCAGAGTGGCCCCAAGAACAAGCGTATCCAGTGGATCCAAAGTATTGAGAAATCTAAAGGCTCCAGTTCAAATAGCAGTGGCAGGTAAATGGACAATTGACCCCACAGAAAAAAGAATATCTATTCATTTTCCACATCTATTTCTTATCAATATATATTACTGTATGCTTAAAGTTTATGTCCTGATATGCTAGGATATCCTGTCTCACCGAAAAACAACACAAGTCATAATCACACTGTTTAGAGGAATATTCCACAAATATACCAAGCCTTCAGATAACCAGGTCTAATATCTCCTGCCACCTGTATAGATATGCCAAGCCTTCAGACAACTAGGTCTAATATCTCCAGCCACTTGTATAGATATGCCAAGCCTTCAGACAACCAGGTCTAATATCTCCAGCCACTTGTATAGATATGCCGAGCCTTCAGACAACCAGGTCTAATATCTCCAGCCAATTGTACAGATATGCCAAACCTTCAGACAATCAGGTCTAATATTTCCATCCACTTGTATAGATATGCCAAGCCTTCAGACACTCAGGTCTAATATCTCCAACCACTTGTATAGATATGCCAAGTCTTCAGACAATCAGATCTAATGTCTCCAGCCACTTGTATAGATATGCGAAGCCTTCAGACAACCAGGTGTAAATATCTCCAATCACTTGTCTAGATATG
Source organism: Margaritifera margaritifera (assembly GCA_029931535.1). Classification (NCBI taxonomy): domain Eukaryota; kingdom Metazoa; phylum Mollusca; class Bivalvia; order Unionida; family Margaritiferidae; genus Margaritifera; species Margaritifera margaritifera. The sequence continues at coordinate 399,349 of JAQPZY010001561.1, read as the reverse complement.
CCATGCCTTCAGACAACCAGGTCTAATATCTCCAGCCTCTCGTATAGATATGCCAAGCCTTCAGACAACCAGGTATAATATCTCCTGCCAGTTGTATAGATATGCCATGCCTTCAGATAACCAGGTCTAATGTCTCCATCCACTTGTATAGATATGCCATGCCTTCAGATAACCAGGTATAATATCTCCTGCCACCTGTATAAATATGCCAAGCCTTCAGACAACTAGGTTTAATATCTCCAGCCACGTGTATAGATATGCCAAGCCTTCAGACAGCCAGGTCTAAATCTCCTGCCACCTGTATAGATATGCCAAGCTTTCAGATAATCAGGTATAATATCTCCAACCACTTGTATAGATATGCCAAACCTTCAGAGAATCAGGTCTAATATCTCAAGCCACTTGCATAGATATACCAAAAAAAACAAATTATCTCTTGCCTTGTTCCCTCTTAATAACTTTTGAAAGACCTCATGGATTTTCACCAAAAATGAGTATAGGATTTAAAATCAAGAAGACCTGGATTAAGTTTGATTTTCACTGTTTTCCATCATTATTGAATTTTGAACTATTTCCTTGATGTAAAATTTTGCCTTTACAGTTTGAGTTTCTTTAAGTAAGCACTATTGGTTGGGCATCCATGTCCCCTAAACACATTTTTTATTTTCAAGAATATCATGCCTTCAGGCAACCAGGTCTAATATCTCCAGCCATTTGTATAGATATACCAAGCCTTTAAACAACCAGGTCGAATAGCTCCAGCGACTTGTATAGATATGCCAAGCCTTCAGATAACCAGGTCTAATATCTCCAGCCACTAGTATAAATATATGCCAAACATTCAGATAACCAGGTCTAATAGCTCCAGCCAGTTGTATAGATATGCCAAGCCTTCAGATAACCAGGTCTAATATCTCCAGCTACTTGTATAGATATGCCAAGCCTTCAGACAACCAGGTATAATATCTCCTGCCAGTTGTAGAGATATGCCAAGCCTTCAGATAACCAGGTCTAATATCTCCAGTCACTTGTATAGATATGCCAAGCCTTCAGACAACCAGGTCTAATATCTCCTGCCAGTTGTATAGATATGCCAAGCCTTCAGATAACCAGGTCTAATATCTCCAGCCACTTGTATAGACATTCCAAGCCTTCAGACAACCAGGTCTAAATCTCCTGCCAGTTGTATAGATATGCCAAGCCTTCAGATAACCAGGTCTAATATCTCCAGCCACTTGTATAGATATATCAAGACAACAAATTATCTCTTGTCTTATATAGTTGTGTCCAGCTCATGTTGTTCATGAAATGGAGTATTATGGAAACTTCCTGACCCAGTATCATGGTAACTTCCTGACCTAGTATCATGGAAACTTAGTGACCCTGTATTATGGAAACTTCCTGACCCTGTATTATGAAAACTTCCTGACCCAGTATCATGGAAACTTAGTGATCCTGTATATTATGGAAACTTCCTGACCCTGTATTATGGAAACTTCCTGACCCTGTATTATGGAAACTTCCTGACCCTGTATTATGGAAACTTGAGCATGAAAATCTAGCTCAAGCTCTAAAATCCCAATATCAGATATGATACTGAGAATCCAGAAGCCATGGTAGCTTATCGGACTAATAAGGGTTGCTGGTTTGATACCCACTCAAGCAAGCCCAAGTTGGCAGCCTAGGTGTGTTCTTGGGAAAGGCCCTTTCCTCCCATTCCTTCAGCATTGTATAAACAAGAATGTGTTAAAAAGTGCCATTAAAACACACCAAACCATATACTGAATCCATTTATTTGTATGCGTATCAGTTTTCATCATTTTGTGGAAAATTACATTTTTGTTGGAACTTAAATTTGTGGATTGACGAAGGAGTCATTATTCAGCAGTTCATTGAAATTTAGCTAACTGGTAAAGGAACAAGGGTGAAGAAAATCATGAAAGTTTCAAGATTCTAGCTATATTTTAATCAGAGTTACAAGGTTACAATTATGGGACCTTGAGCTTCACCCTGAGTTCCTTCCTCATAAAGTTTTAAAAATATATGGCCTAACTTTCATGTTGCTCAGAGTTTACTCTCTCAGGTATTAAAACTACTGTGTGCAGATATTTGTTCAGTAAAAGTATTGTCGATGATTAAAATGAACCATGTTCTAGCAGTCTACTTTTTCCCTTAAGAATAAAATATTTGCATCACAATTTTGATGAAAAAGGTCATTTGAAGGAGTTAACATTTTATGTTGTAATAGCCATTGTCTGTTCTTTCTTCAAAAGGATGGAGCAGTAGTGGTTTAGTGGTTATCATGCTGGACAAGCTTTTCAAAGGTCATGGGTTCAAATGATTTCAGATCAGCTGCTGTTGTGTGTTGAAGGGCAAGGCACTTGACATCTATTGTCCTGGCCCTATATAGTCTTTGATGGGCAAGGCACTTGACACCTATTGCCCTGGTCATATATAGCCTTTGATGTCTTGATGTGCCATTAAATACCAAAAAGACAAACAAATCCTATGAAAGGTCAGGATTTTCTAAAACTGCTGGAATTGTGTAAGCAAAATTTCTTTGGTTATGTACAGTTCAAAACTAAACAGCAGGATATATGAACACAGTGCATGTTTACAGAAATGATCTGTGCATAAAGATCAGCCTTTTTTTTCAAAAGTGCCATGTTACAGGGTGTAGTTAATAATATTTTTGGTTTCACAACATGGAGTTTTCCCAAAAATAAAACAACTGTAAGATCAAGGTGGATTTCATTGTAACTCAATCAGATTTAGTAAGAAACTATATATCAGTTTAAAATTGGTGCTGTGATCAAATACAGCCTGAAAGAGACATCTGAAAGAATTACATGAACATGAATCAGGTAGGGTGGGGTTTGATGGTGGGATACTCTTTGCGATGCAAACAGCTGTTGATTGGCAATAGCTAATCTTTTGCACAGAGTACAGCAGAGTCAAGTAGAGGGCTTCTGTTACAAAGCAAGCGCTTAAACCACTAAAATTTCCATACCCAAGAGTCAGATTGTATTTGTTTCCTTGCAGTGTTGAGATGATCCTTCAGGACAGAGAAATGGATCCTGAAGATGTCCTGAAAAACCTTGGCTTTTGTGGCAAAGAGGATGAAACAGACACTTCATTTGCTCGTGTGCCAGATCGCTTTTTTCTGATGTCCTCGGCGGCTACAGGGATAGACCAGATCCAGCTTGTTTGGGATCATCCAGAGATTCACCATTTGATTCCACTGATGCAAAGAAAGGATAAACAACAACAGTTGACTGAAGGGAATGGGTCAAAGCGTGAGAAAATCAAAGGGGCAAGAGGTCAGTTTTCTCTTTGGCATAGCACTCTCTCTCTACCAACTAGGTTTCTCATTAACATGATAAACTCCAAAGATATTAAGAAGGGTAGGAAACTAGATTTACATTCTGGTATTTCTGAAGTCTCAGAAAATCAGCAATCATCACTTGTAGATAATTTCTTGGAAGATGATCTGACCCTGACAGATACTACATTTCTTGCTGATAATATTCAGTATGATTCAAAATCCTGTCTTACTGTGGTTCAAGATAGTAGGATGGATCAGCTTTTAAGTACAGGTTGTACAGATGATACAAAGTTAGGTTGTACAGTTGATAGAGAATTAGATTGTACAGTTGATAGAGAATTAGATTGTACAGTGGATAGAGAATTAGATTGTACAGTTGATAGAGAGTTAGGTTGTACAGTCAACAGTCATTATACAGAGGAAGAGCTAGAAGAAGAGGACACAACTGCATGTCACTGCATCAGAGCACGACCTACAACCCTTGACCTGGACTTTGACATAACTAGGAACTCGGGACAGGATCCATGGCAAAGCTGGAACAGTTGCTCATTAAGCTCTTCAGCATCACCATTGTCTTTCTACAATGTAAGATTGTCTCCTGATGAAAGTCTTGTTTGAAACATATTCATGATTTTGTGTCAAGAAATGAACATTATTAATCATTTTCACATGGAGCTAAATACTTTGCATTCACTTTAAACATGGCTTGAATAATTGAGAATAAACCAGACAGTTGACTTGTTTAACTCCTTATGCAAAAGAGACTCATCCTTAACTTAAGCCAGCCAACTGCTCTGAGCTGACTTCTTTCACTCCTTGTGTCCTACTTAAGCCAGTCAGCTGCACACAGTTGACTTGTTTCACTTCTTATGTTTTAGACACCCATCCTTTCACTTAAGCCCATCAGCTGCACTCAGACTTGTTTCACTCCTTTTGTCCCAGAAACCTATACTTTGCTTAAGCCAGTCAACTGCACACAATTACTTGATTTACTCCATCTGCCTTGTAGACCCATTCTTTACTTAAGCCAGTCAACTGCACACAGTTGACTTGTTTCACTCCTTATGCCTTAGAGACCCATCCTTCACTTAAGCCAGTCAACTACATACAGTAGACTTGTTTCACTTATGTCCCAGAGACCCATCCTTCACTTAAGCCAGTCAGCAGCAAATATATGTGTCTCTAGGGTCTGTTTTGGAACTGAACATTTAAGGGAAAATTTCCCCTTAGTTTAAAAAAGGGGATTTTTCTCAGTACAGAAGGGATTTTAATGAAGACATGATGTAGGGTCTGCAACTTTGAAATGTGATTTTTGTGCATTCAGTTAATTATTTTATTTTGTTATCTATAGAAATTAGGGTAAATCCTTCAATTGCATGTTTTAGAATAGACCATGGATGGCCTAGACTTTGCTTGTCATCTGTCAGTAATTTCTGAAGCAGGCTTTTTTTTTTTTAAATGAAAGATTTGGAATCTTTAAGATTTTGCATGGAATGTTACATTGCCATAGAAACCAGTCTTTAGACTTGTAGTATTTCTCCCATGGTAAGTTTAGGGTGCAATCCAAGTTGTTATTTTTTTTTAAAGGGTCGGGCTTATCATGGGAAGAAAATACAAATTAAATAGAAATTTTACATATTTTGTGAAGATGGGATATGGAGTTATCATTACAAATAGGCTCATAATGGATGAGCTAATCAAAAGTGAGAGAAATTTTTGTCAAGAAACTTGTCTTAAAACAGTTCTTATCTTGTAAAAGTTGTATTATATATGACCTTTCTCTTTTGTGACAATGACTTTTTGGGATATTTCCTTGGCATACAGAGTCACAGTCCTGCAAACATCCCAGTTTTATTTCTAGCAATGTAGCATTCCATTTTGATTGAGGCATTTGAATTTTTTTTGTTATAAACTTGATTTTTGTCAAAGAGAGTGGGGGGGGGGGTTGAGGCAAACATTGTTGTCTTTAATGACCTTGTGTTTAGCTGACATGTATCTCCATATGAGTGACCTTGCATGTAATTCACATGTGTCTGCATATGATTGACCTTGCATGTAATTGACATGTATCTCCATCTGAGTGACCTTGCATGTAATTGACATGTATCTCCATATGAGTGACCTTGCATGTAATTGACATGTGTCTGCATAAGAGTGACCATGCATGTAATTGACATGTATCTCCATAAGAGTGACCTTGCATGTAATTCAAGTGTCTGCATATGATTGACCTTGCATGTAATTGACATGTATCTCCATATGAGTGACCTTGCATGTAATTGACATGTATCTCCATATGAGTGACCTTGCATGTAATTGACATGTATCTCCATATGAGTGACCTTGCATGTAATTGACATGTATCTCCATATGAGTGACCTTGCATGTAATTGACATATATCTGCATAAGAGTGACTAATTCAGTAAAGATGTCTAAGATATTTGCTAGTGTCAGCTTGTAGAAATTATGAAGGTACAGTGAAACCTGTCTGTAGAGGACAGTGAACCACAACATATTGTCCATTATTGACAGGTGTTCTTTATATGGAGGTATAAAAGGGTAATGAATATAACAGAAGGGGCCCATTGATGTTGTCCTCTATGGACAGGCATTCTTTATATGGGGTTAAAATGATCATGAATACAACAGAAGGGGCCCATTGGTGTTGTCCTCTATGGACAGGCATTCTTTATATGGGGTTAAAATGATCATGAATACAACAGAAGGGGCCCATTGGTGTTTTCCTCTATGGAGAGGCATTCTTTATCTGGGGTTAAAATGATCATGAATACAACAGAAGGGACCCATGGATGTTGTCCTTTGTGGAGATGACTGCTAAGGTAGGTTTTACTGTATATTTTTGTGTTTAAGTGAGAAACTACAAAATGTACGGTAACCAGGAATGAGAATATTTCAGCTTTTTTTACGGCTGTTAGGACCATTTTTTTAGTTCAGTATAAATCCATGGAGAACATGTGCATGTTGTGGGGTGAGGTTTGGGGTGGTTGAGAGGGGGTAAGCAGACCTGCCTACCCTTATGATTTGGCCATAAGTCTTACGGAAATGGTCATTAAAATACGGACTTACGGAATAAAAGCAAAAATTACTGAAATATGATTGGTGCAGTACAATCCAGATACTGATTTGTCCGTGTTTGATTCAGATCTGGGTTTCATGTTAGATTCAATGGAATTTGTCAGGGAACCAGATTAAGTTTACAGGAGTACCTCAGATGCTTTAAACTGCACATATTTTGTCACGCGACACATCTAAATGATTAAGCTGTTGCTTGTATAATTTTCAAAACAAATGGCGTTCAACAAGTGACATGTTCAAGACACAAGAGGTAATATGCCAATTAAAAAGTTTTCATAGTACAGAAGAAAAAAAAGGAATATTCAGATTCTTGTGGGAAAAAAGCAGGAAGGGCAACAATTATGTTTATTGAATATCATAGCGTGTTTATTTGAGTATGTCTCATAGCGTGTTTATTTGAGTATGTCTCATAGCGTGTTTATTTGAGTATGTCTCATAGCGGGAGAAATCATGAGTATGTCTCATTGCGGGAGAAATCATGGGATGAATGCTGTGAATATCATGTGTTTATTTGAGTATGTCTCATAGCGGGAGAAATCATGAGATGAATGCTGTGAATATCATGTGTTTATTTGAGTATGTCTCATAGCGGGAGAAATCATGAGATGAATGCTGTCACCAAGTGAAATTTTAAAAAAAGTTAAGGATTACGTGAAGTTGAGAGATAGCAAGGAGCCATGGAGCTCCATAGGGTTTGGAACTGCAGTTTGTGAACTGTACTGGAGGTAATTAAGGACTAAGTGTCCTTTACAAACTATTTAGCTGAACATAATGTTTACTGTCGCTGTATCAGTCCTGAACTATTTAAACATATGTTTTCTAACTTGGCAATAGTAGTAAATAATATTTTATTACACTTTACTGAAAACTGGTCTCACTTACGGAAAAAAATCGACTGCCTTACTGAGAAGGTCTTGTTTAGGGTTGGCAGGTCTGGGTAAGTACTGCAACAGTGGTCTATCACCTTGATAGGTTACTGTTTCATTATGATGCTTGTTTGGGATATACAGCAGGAAAACATCGATTATTTGGACATTGACTATCCTCACTATTTGCTCATACACACTATTACCATGTCCCCTCGGTTTCTTTACTTATCACAATGTGGACATATCAGTAAATGAAACTAATTTGCCGATCACAATGCCAAAATAGAAGAGAAAAACATGAATCATAAACAAACATAATCAGATATCATACAATTATAGATACAATGGTATTATGAATAACAAAATTATCTTTTTCAAATAAAAATGAATGTAATTAGGAGAAAGAGAAGAAGAGAGTGAGACACAAAGAGAGAAAGTTTATTGTTACTAAGTGAGTGCGGCTATGACAGTATATAATTGACCAAAATATGATCATTCAGATGACCAATTGTCTGGATGAAATCTATGTCCCCAGTTGGGTTCAGATAATTGATGTTTTACTGTAGTTGGTAGAACACAGAAGCAGTCTAAATTGGTTTCTGAATAAAAAATCAATAATAGTGCATGTTACACATGCCAGGCTTACCAAAGCAGGGTACTTAAGATGATTATGATTAAATTCGGATCAGAGTTTTCCAGGGAGTTTACCATTTGAACCAATCAACAGTTTATCTGTGAGGAAACTGGCATGGCAATATGTATCCTTAGTTTCATCTGAATATAAAAGGCAAGATCAACTTATGTTTTCCTGTTTGAGCATATATTTATCCCCAAATTTACAAGATAAAAGAATGCTGGCAATGCTTCCAATACCATATCAATTGGCATAAAGGTGTAAGCTGGAGGCAAACCCTTACCTTCCCTCTCCCAAGACCCCCCCCACACACACACACACACACTTCAGGGCACTGCCCAGGACCTATGGTTCCCTTGTCTGCCAATCCTATTTCATTTTTATATTCATGGACCATTCTTATCTGTGTGTAACAGTATGACCTGTCATATCTCCCAGTAGAATAATGTATCATAGGTTTTCTACTTGATGTTCTTGAACTGTGTCACAACTGAAGCTATGCTATTATATTATGTTATATTTATAGTTTGTGTCCTGACATTCTAGATATACATTTGACATATATATTGCCACATTTATCAATAAGTTTCTTTTTAACACCACTGCTTTTTTCATGTTTTTTTCTGGTTTGTTTTATTTTTAATACAGTAACAATAATGTTTCATGATCTGCTGAAATATTTTTGTTTATTTTGAATACTCAGAGATCTTGTAGTTAATTGCTCTTAGATTTTTTTTTTGTCTCAGGTTCATGACTATGTTTAGCCATTGCCACCAATTTGATCTCTTACAGATGCTCATTAATTTATTAAAGCTGTGTCTTAAATGTTTATAAGGTCAGTAACATGCTTCCCTGAATTGAAACATGACCAAGCTATAAGGCCAAGTCAGTTAATAGTATGGTCTTGTGTGCATTGTTACATTTTGAGTTACAGTTGCTATTTTCAGCTTGTGATCAAAAACTGTTAATAACTTTATACAATGCAGGGATATTCCTGCCCTTTAAAGCATTTGTGTTGGTATAGATGATGATCCACCATCAGTTATGGCAATCATTACTAATTATAGATAAACCGGTAAATAACGCCTGGATCTCATAACAGAATTGAGAACTTTTGGATTCATGGAGAGTTTGCCATCAAATATTGTTACCATTACTAAGATTGTAAAAACTTGAACAGAGGTTGAAAATTGACTTGCCCAGCCTGACATGGTGTGTGAAAATTTCTGGCAGTCGAGTGAAATTTCCAATCACTGATTCATGGCTGCCCAGTTTTTCTCTTTAATGAAAAGGCTGTTCTGTCCAGAATATTGCTGACTTTGTTTATTGTAACTTTTCAGTACTAATAAACACTTACCAGATGGAGAGCAGACTGGTCTCAGTTGTTAATTACTTAAAACTGGTCTTAGAAGTGTCACAGAATAAGTTTCAGTAAACAACCTTTCACATGATCAAATTTAGGTGGTTAACGTTGTTAACTTTTTTATTTCTATAATAGCTGGTTGAGTACAAGTTTATTCTGGGTGAGTATAACATTATAGTACTTGCCTGGAGGGGCAAGTTGAATTTTAGAAGTTAATCAGTCCCTGCTTTAAATGAATCAAATGACAGAGAAGAAAAGCAAATTAATTAAAGGAAAACACCTGAAAAATTATAATCACAGTTGATTGGTATCATCCTGAATCAAGATCCTTTAGTTCAAACAGCTGAGCTATCTCATGCCAGCTTATGTATATTATTAACCATTTTTTGTATCTGGCCTCTATACATGCAGGGGTATAGTCTTTGTGCATCCTTGATTTTTGTAAGAATTATTGCCCTTTATTTTACTTAAATCTGGATACAATATATGACAGAATTTTGTGAATTGCCATTTTTAGTGAATTGCTGTGGAAAATTAATACATATTATGGTCATCATCAGAAGGTATACATGTTGACCAGTCATTGTTGTTGTACTATTTTCAGAAGAGTTGTTTGTGTTTCTTTCTTACTATAGACTCTTCTCCATGGTGGGATATGGGTTTGATGCTGGAAGGTGGGGTTTTTCTCCATGGTGGGATATGGGTAGGATGCAGGAAGGTGGGGTTTTTCTCCATGGTGGGATATGGGTTTGATGCTGGAAGGTGGGGTTTTTCTCCATGGTGGGATATGGGCGGGATGCAGGAAGGTGGGGTTTTTCTCCATGGTGGGATATGGGTGGGATGCAGGAAGGTGGGTTATATTTACATGAGAAAATGGGTCACCTTTCCTCTAGTTCAGTGTTTTCTTTTATGATCCTTGTATGCATTTTTTGTAACAATTGCCTTTTTTTACATTACAATATTCCTTTGATTTGTTGAAGAAAACTTAGAGGTTTTTGTTAGTACCATATTATTCCCAAAAAGAATACCATTTTTTTTCTTGCAAATATATTAATTATACAAATGCTATTTTGCTGTTTTTACTCATTTGCTGTAAGGATATATTTTTTTTTTTTTTTTTTGGCCACCTCTCAGTCTTTCCCAGCATATATGGCTGGTTAGAGCTTGAGACGCGGCCCCTCAAAAAAAATTTTTTAAATACCAAAAAGGCTTTAATTCTAAATTTGGAATAAAATTAATGAGGTACTTTCATGTCTAGATTTTCAAAAAAAAGAAAAAAAAACCCAAGTTATTAAATGTTTAAGGTTTCTGGGTCAGTACTCCCCTCCCTTTGGATATTCTCCATTGGGCGGGTTTCCTTCCTTCTCCCTTAATTCAAATTTTGAGTCTAGTTACCTTTGCCCATAAGGTCAGTTTGGTTTTTGTTAATTATTTTTGTTTAAGTATTTTTGTTTTTTATTTAGTTTATTTTATTTAAAGTGGGCTATTGTTCTGATATTTATCAGTTATTGCAAGAATATTTATTTATTTATTTGTTTATTTATTTATTTATATTGTTGCACATTTTCTATATTTATATATATATCATTTTTTTTTTTTTTTAAAAATATATATACACATATATATATATGTATATTTTTTTTTTTTTTTTTTTCTTCTAATTATTTAAATAAATGTGAAAGTTTTGCCGGTACTATCGTCCGGTACATCTCTCTATATTCGGGGCTTCCGGGCTTCGGTCTTTTTGCTTTTGGTATCTCTACTTCTCCCGTACATTTCCCTAGTTGTTCTTTTTTTTCCCTCTCTCCCTCCGCCTGTCCCGTTTCTCTATTTTGTTTTTGATTTACTTGTTGCTCTCCCCGCTGTTCCCGCTGTTCTTGATGAGACTTCTTTCCCTTTGCTTGTGTCATCTGCTCTTCTCCCTTCTGTCCTGTTTCTCTTTCTCTACTTTGTTGTTGTTCTTGTTGTTGCATTTGTTGCTCCTGTTGTTCTTGTTGGGACTTCTTTCCCCTTCCCCTATATTGGGTCAAAGATATCGCTTTTTTAGTTTTGGTCTCTTGGATTGGCTCTTGTATTGTTGTTGTTAGTGTCTCTGATACAGTTGGTACGACTGGTTCTTGTACTATTTCTTCCTCGCACTTTCTTGGATCATGTCCTTTCTGGCCACATTTGTAGCATGGCCTCTTATAGATGCATCCCCTATACCATGACTTCACTCTGAAGCCATGGATATAGAAGAAAGGCGGTATCTTATCAATGTCATTTTTCTCTATTCGAAAAATCCTCGCACCAGTCTGCACTGTCGGGTACAGACTGTACGTCGCCATTTTTTCCTCCTTTATGGTGACTTGAAACTTTTGTTGAAAACGTTCCGTCGTCGCCTCTAAAGGGATTTCTATCGGGATTCCAGTTACGTGTATGTCTACATATTGGATGGCGATTTCTCTTAATATGTCCTCGGCATCCGAAATCTGTGCTTTTTTTCCATTTACATCTATGGTCGTCCCTTCCAGTAATTTTCCATCGCCTTTTGGATGTATTATGACCTTCCCCTCTCCACCCCAGGTGACGGCCTTTATCATGTCTATGTCTTTTCCAAGTGCCCTCAAGCATGACAATACTTCTCCGCATGATGCTCTTTCTCCTGTTCGCGTCAAGGAGAAATCCAAAACCTGTGCGCCGGCTTGCCTGCTTGCTACCAGCGTGTTCCCTTTCTCCGTGCACACGGCGCATGTTCTGAAGTATTTCTGCAATACCGGCATTTTTTTTTTTTATTTTCCACTGCTGAGCTATGAAATTTTATTCGGCAACAACTTTCCTTGGCAAGTATCAGTGTCAGAAGGATATATTATATTGGGATTTGAATGCATATATTTTAATATTATTTTGTACTTATTTTCTACACAATCAAACCTTTTATTTATATATACAATCAAAAGTGCCAAAGCATGAATTAATAATTAATTGCCATGTCAGATATGTTCAGTAACTGATTGACTTATGCACAGATGATATATTCTTCAACATCATTCTCAATATCCTTTCATTTCAGTCAGTTTTAGGTTTGTAATGTAGTCTTTCAAATCAGCCATAACAGTTGATATTTATTCTCAGGTGCATAATATTTGATTTGCTATGTTACCAGAGTTAATGTTCCTATGAAAATGTTGTCAGGAGTTATTTCCCTCTTGCTGGGACAAAATCTACCACTTCTTTTGTCAAGTCATATTAATGCAACTATTATTTAAAGGTTCACCTTCATCATAGATTGGTAAAGCAAATGACAAATTGTTTACGGAAAATTTAAGCATACAATTTTCTTAGAAATGAGCAGATTTATTTTCACTTGATCGGACAGGCATAGATAAAGTTTAATGTTCTGGTGACCTATAGAATTCCTGGTCCACTAATTTTAAGTAACCTATCAGATCAAGTATTGTATTTCATGTTAGAGAGAGTTAGTGTTAGAAACGTTATGTTCCAAATGATGTTTATCACTGTCAAAAATGTGAAAGCTAAAATTGGATTGGATGAATGAAAAGGTCAGCAGAACATTGCTTGTATCAGTGTCCGTTATGCCACTGTTTTGTCAGAGATCTCAATTTGATCAAATTGCCGTTATCAATTTCAATGAGGGGTATATTGTGTAAAAAGTGTGCATCTATCTGGTACCGTATATACTCGCATATAAGTCAGATCAAAATGCAAACAACATAGATCCTGATCTGCTGGCGCATTATGCAGTGGCAGATCTGGGTCTCTGCTGTTTGCAGTTGGTATCGGCTTATACGCGAGTATATCTGGCCAATGTCAGTTCAGCAGTATATTTTGAGATAATTTACCTCTGAAACTTTTATATTTGTCTTCCTTTTGTTACATGATTGGTGCCAACAATTTTTATATTTTCCATTGTTCTCCAATTTCTTGTAAATATATATATACTGTACCCCTCCACCAAAGCCCTCCACTCCCCCACCCCCTGCCCAGCCAAGAAACTAACCCGTCACTCTTGTCTGTTGCTAGATGGCATGAGTGTACCATGGTATTTCTAGATGGTTTATTGTTTCTAAAGGCTTTGCTCATTAACAAAATGTATAAAAAAGGAAACTAAATTGTCTATAGTACACATACTCGATCTAGCAAAGTAATATTTGGTTGAATTCCATTATGAAACATATTGGCTGTCATTTCTTATACAACCCCACTTTCAATTAAATATATTTGTGCCTTTTCATGTTGTTTTTTTTTTGTTTTTTTTACACCTTTCTTGTAGAATTATGGCACTCTAATCTCAAGTTTTGATATATATTTGCTTGAATATACTTACATGCACCCTTGGTAACTGTCAGATTTTACTGTTGAAAATTTGCATGTGTGTAGTGTGACAGTGCATCCTCTACTAGCAATGGGATAGATACATTTTGGCTGGGTTTAGGGAGGTGGTTGGTGAGGGACAGGTTTATTACAGGGCTCAAAATTAGCAGTAATCTGCTTGCCCAAGGCTAATACATTCCTGTCGAACTAGTACTTGTCATAATTTTAATAGTACAAAGGCTAGTAAAATTTCAATTGTAGCCAGATAGCTAGTGAAGAAGGACCAGTGAAGATTCAGCAGGACTAGTAAATTTATCAGTCTACTAGTCCTACTATCAGTCTACTAGTCCTACTATCAGTCTACTAGTCCTTCTATCAGTCTACTAGTCCTACTATCAGTCTACTAGTCCTTCTATCAGTCTACTAGTCCTTCTATCAGTCTACTAGTCCTACTATCAGTCTACTAGTCCTACTATCAGTCTACTAGTCCTACTATCAGTCTACTAGTCCTACTATCAGTCTAATAGTCCTACTATCAGTCTACTAGTCCTACTATCAGTCTACTAGTCCTTCTGGTTGCAAAGAAATTTATGTTAAATTCTAGGCCTGTAATAAGATTAAATGAAGAAGAGGAAAAAATCACACCCTGGCTGGGTATGAGAAGTTATTGTTTAAGAGAGGTTACCATTATCTGGGGTTGCACTGATCTGTGTAAACTCTTATTTTATCTCAGAAAATAAGTCTTTTTAAGTTAAATATATTTTCCTGAGTTGCTGGAGGGATAAGATGTTTCAAATTACCCATTTATATTATATCATGCACAACTAAATGCCAGAAATAAAATAACTTGTTTTAACTTTTGTTTGAGCAGCTTGTCAGAAATTTCACTTATTGTTAGTATTTTGCATACTGTAAAATAGAAGTTATTGTTAGTATTTTGCATACTGTAAAATAGAAGTTATTGTTAGTATTTTGCATACTGTAAAATAGAAGTTATTGTTGCAACCTGACCTTTGTCTTTATGGTTGATAGTTGAAATAGCTACATGTATAAGAATTAAATTAAGTTTGTTCCATAATTGTATTTTTTACTAGTTTTTCACCATATATTGTTGAATTTTTACAATCGTTTTGTACCAGTATATCATTTTATCACATTGCTTGCATGTGTAAATCTTGCCACAGTTTTTTTATATTTGTCATTGGTTGTTATCACATGTTAAGTAAATTTATGAATTGTTAAGTGTCTTTTTTCTGATTTTAATGTGAATAAAAGAAGCTTACATTTTGTGCTTACATCATCTAGTCTTTTATTATTCTATTCATTTAAAAATAGAATTTATGTCAATCGGTGATGTGTATGTACTTCACTCAAGCATGAAAACAAAATCTAACTTATCAGGTACCAGGTCCCTTTGTCATGAAACTTCACTCAACTCCAAATCCTACTGGAAAATATTTTGAATGTTGCGTAAAGT
Organism: Margaritifera margaritifera; assembly: GCA_029931535.1. Classification (NCBI taxonomy): domain Eukaryota; kingdom Metazoa; phylum Mollusca; class Bivalvia; order Unionida; family Margaritiferidae; genus Margaritifera; species Margaritifera margaritifera. The sequence continues at coordinate 384,270 of JAQPZY010001561.1, read as the reverse complement.
TTTACGACACAGTTTTGCGACACTGGGGCCTGATTGTTCAAGATTTGTTACTGATGATTATGGCTTACATTTTTAAATATGGGTTCATACATATTGGCCAAGATATTGTTTCAACAAAAAAAATGCAGTTTTGATGATTATTACTTCATATAAACAGTATTATAACACATCATTGAATGTAATGCTAATTTTGAACATCATACTTTCTGGTAGTATAATTCACAGTATGTATTCAGAAATTTGAACACTATTCATGATTCACATTATGTATTCAGAAATTTGAACACTATTCATGGTTCACATTATGATATGGTGACATGGACAATTACATTTCCCTCTATTTTTCAACAAAATCAATTCTCCAAAGCGTATTAGAATAGGGGTGACCGTACCATGTTTTCAGATTTACTAGTATTCTAACTTTTGATGATCTCTGTGAAAGGGAAAAGATCAATATTGTTTCCTTTATAATTGAGAAATATGAAATTCGTTTTCATTTCAATCTGGAATTGGGTTGTGTCTTCAATTTAGGAGGCCAAACCTGGGACCTTCAGGTCAAAATGTCATTTGTTTTCAATTTTACATCTCAGTCAACATATATAGCATTCATTAGGCTTCACCCCACCATACAGAAGTTTTAGCTCACCAGGCTGAAAGTCATGTGAGCTTATGGAATGGCCCTGTACCCATTGTAGGGTTGACCCCACTGTAAAGAAATTTTTAGCTCACCAGGCCGAAAGTCAGGTGAGCTTATGGAATGGCCCTGTACCCATTGTAGGCTTGACTCCACTGTAAAGAAATTTTTAGCTCACCAGGCCGAAAGTCACTGTGCATCATGATTCATGTCTTGTGCATCATACATCCATTAACATTGCTTGCCATCCCAAGAAGATTGTCAGCAAGATTAGGCAAAAAACACTAAATGTATTGTATATACTCGTGTATAAATTGGGTCCAACTGCAAACTGCACAGACTCAGATCTGCTGTCTCATAATGTGCTGGCAGATCTGGGTCTATGCAGTTTGTTATGACAAATCAGTAGAACAAACAACATAGATCCTGATCTGCCTGATCATGGTCTATGTTGTTTGCAGTTTGACCCAACTTATACACAAGTGTATATGGTAGACAAATGGAATTTGGCAGGCATATTTGTATTGATATGTAGATGGAATTTGGCAGGCATATTTGTATTGGTATGTAGATGGAATTTGGCAGGCATATTTGTATTGATATGTAGATGTCCTGATTCAATTTTCAGGCCATTACAGCAGTTTTTCACTTTGTTGTACACTCTTGAACTGTTTTGACCCAATTACCCAAAATCCACATGAAGTAAACAGATGAAATTTGGTATATTCTTGTTGGTATACATATATAGATGACCTGATTTGATTTTTATGCCATTATTGCAATGTAAACAATTTGTAAATTTTTTGTTAACATTTTGGACTTGGACTGTTTGGTCTTCAGTGGGGTATATGTTTTACGAACACAAATCTATTTAGCTTTATATCAACAAGATCTTGGATGAGTTCAATAACCAGTCAAATGACTTGTGTTAATGAGGTCATCTAGACTGATTTGCTGCCCTGTTTTATGAACAGATTGCGATGAAACATAATAATTATATAGCTTTAAATCAACAAGATCTTGGATGAGTTCAATAACCAGTCAAATGGCTTGTGTTAATGAGGTCATCTAGACTGATTTGCTGCCCTGTTTTATGAACAGATTGTGGTGAAACTTAATAATTATATAGCTTTATATGAACAAGATCTGAGAAACGTTAGATAAGCAGCAAGATCAGTGTCTGTAAATAAGGTAATCTTAACTTGGATGTGAGTTTTGAAATTGATCTAATTTATGATGATCTTCCAGTTATTCTGTATGGTCATAGTATTTACCAAAATTTGAAAGTGAAACTTCTTTAGATTTGAATATTTACCATGGTCTGCCAGACAAGCAATCCCAAACCCACTTGCAGCCTGTTATTTAAAAAAAAAAAAACATTGCTAGACTGGCTTGCTTTTAATATTGCTTAAGTTTCTGTAGATTTTGCAATGGAAGTCAAGGTCTAGGGGCTAATAACAATCTTTAAAATATATCACAGACTCATTTACCCTCAGTTGGCACTGTTTAACTTCCTGTGAGTGAGAGATTAAATTATTATGACATTAAACTATTTTGTTGATATTCTGGCTTATGGAGTTTTTACCTCATGGGGCCATAAGGGCAAGTAAGCTTGTGGTATGATCATTTTTCTGTCATGTGTCATCCATAGTGCATCATGTTTTGTCCATTCACAATTGCCACTTAACAACTTCTTTGCAAAACCTGCCAAATAGAATTTGATTAAATTTGACAGAAAGCATCTAGGCATGAAGATCTTTCACATTTGTTCATATTATGCTGACCTACTATCAAATATGGCTGCTGTTACTAAAAATAGAAAAACATTTAAATGACTTCTCAGAAACTGAATTTGACCAAATTTGACAGAAGTCATCATTGTATAGATAGCTTTCAATTTTTTTAGATATGATGCTGATCCACCATGATAATGGTCACTTACTAAAATTAGAAAGAAACCAAAATGACCTCTGCTCAAACACCAATGAACAGAATTTGACCAAATATGACAGAAAATATCATGGTATAAAAGGCTTTACAGTTTGTATAAATGATACCAAATCTACCATCAAATATAGCCACCATTACTAAATATAGATACAACTTTAAATGACTTATTTTCAGAAAGTGCTTACCAGAAATTGACTAGATTTTACAGAAAGCATTCTGGTAATAAGTGAGATCAAATTATTGAAATGATGCCAATTCACCATTACTAAAAATAGAAAATCCATTAAATGACTTCTTATAAAAACTACTAAAACAGATATTGAGCAAATTTTACATAAAACATTCTGGCATGAAAGGCTTTTTAATTTATGCAAAAGATGCCAATCTGCCATCAAATATGGCTGCCATTACTAAAAATAGAAAAAACTTCAACAACTTCTTAGAAAACACCACATGAACAGATTAAAGGTTATGAATTAGGTCCAAGTCTTCAGTGGCTGGTAGAAATCCAGGGGAAAATGCTGGTTATATACCATGTGCAAATCTCAGTGGTTTCAAAGTTATGACACCAGTGGCAAGGCCCCAGGGGTGGTAAGGACAGACCCAGGAATCCATAATGACCACACAGATTAACTCCCTTTGTAATGCCAAGTATATATATATATATATATATATATATATATATATATATATATATATATATATAGATAGATAGATAGATATATGGTCTAGGAAAGAAGATAAATCACACCAACATTAATAGACGATGGAACAACTTTGTGCTCCAAGCTTCTTTTTCCCCTCCAGTTTCAATACATGTGTGAATTTGCATTCACAAGCTGACATGTCAGCTACCCTGGTGAGCAATATCAAGCCCAGATGGGCCTCTTGTTTAATAACACAAGTAATTTATATGTCTTTTCATTCATGCTTGGAGTGGGTAACAAATGAATGTATAAGACATGGATTTACAATACAGGGAGTAGCAGCTGATTGTATAGGTTTAGAAATGAAGATATTTGACATTGAATTGTTGCACTGGAGCAGAGGTAAGTCATCATTACAATATGTAATTGTTATAGGGATCAAAACTAATATGCCGCAAGGGCTTTCTTCTTTTTCCCTTAATTGAAGACATTTTTGGTGAATTTCTTTTTTAAATTAGGAATTTTGTTTCTACTCTGTCACTTTATGTATGATTATAAAATTATTAATCAGATGTCATGTACAGAAGATCAAAGTGGATATGTAGAAATTTCCACTTTTGTGTGATTTTGGCATTTGGTGATATTAATTATATTTTACACTCTTACCCATTTCCTTGAGATTGAATTTAAAACATCTTAACTTGACCACAAAGTTGCAAACTTAAAACCACATGGAAATTTATTTTCTGGAAGTTAGTTTTGGTCCCATAAAAACTTAATCATGTTTTAGTTGCTGTTTTCCTTATTGATTTGACCTTCTCAGTTACTTAATGCATGTGGGGCTTTTTGTATTGTTTTTTGTATTTCCCATGTATTTTTGTTGCAAAGAAAAGATGGACTTGTAGCATTTGAGATTAACTCTTTGTCTAAATTAAAACTAATCGATATTGTCATGTTTTTGTCATCTTCTTTGTTTGCATCTTTTATTGTTCCTAGTAAACCATTTGTTTGTATATGTTTAAAAAAAACACCCTTTTGTATATAATTTTGTTGCAGTTTTAGATATTGAATTTGATTTCCAATATTCATGCTTTTTATTTGCTGTTGGTGATCTGATGTTGTGCAGAAAATAACAAAATGCATTGGTCCCTCACTATACTGCTATTATGGGGATTCATAAAAGTCTACTGTGATATAGGCAAGGTTGCCTTATAATGGGGTTTATTATACACAGTACAGGGATTCCTCCTATAACTCTGTTTAGGGGAGCAATACAAGTGTACTGTGATGTAGGCGAGGTCACCATATAATGGGGTTCATTATACACAGTACAGGGATTCCTCCTATAACTCTGTTTAGGGGAGCAATACAAGTGTACTGTGATGTAGGCGAGGTCACCATATAATGGGGTTCATTATACACAGTACAGGGATTCCTCACTATAAGTCTGTGTAGGGTAGCCATAAAAGTGTACTGTGATATAGGTGACGTTACCATATAATGGGGTTCATTGTTACTTGGGGTGAAACGATTCCTCGATATATCGATGCATCGATACTTTTGCCATATCGATACACGTATCGATACAAGAGGTGAAGAATCAATACAAAATGATATCTACCCTATATAAGTTACTTTAATCTTCAGCATTCATGAATAATTTTTAGTCGTTTGCCTTCTTATTCTTTAAACTGAGAATTGATAATGTATCGTATCATAGGCTGTGTATCGTGAATCGCATCGATACACGGCACAGGTGCATCATTTCACCCCTAATTATTACATACACCACTCCCTCGATAACTTGTGCCATGATAACTCACGAACCCACTTATAATGTGGGTCAGGCATGGATCCCATTTTTTTTATACTAGAAAATACCAAACAAATTGGCCCCTATTTGTTGAATGTGAAGAAAGTTGCGATCAAAATTGGTAAATGAAACCATGAAATATTGCTTGTTTTATCATCAAAAACTGTTGTTATTACCTGGAAATTTAAATCAACATCATGAAATTCTCAACTTTTAATAAGAAGTAATATATTTGTTAAATTTTCTTTCCAAACAACATTCACAGTACACTGTAAATAACAATATTCTACTAAATTTTTATCAATGAAAATGTCATTAATGTCTACTGGTGGCGACACTATAATAAATAAATACCAATTAAATAAGTTTTGTCAAGTGAAATTTGTGTTTTTGTTCTATCTTTTAATTCAGTTTCTGTATAATCATCATAAATGCAATATGCCCACTTATATTCAAAACTGAAAAATGTCAGTCTACCATCACAGCTATGTCCATGAGTTTTTCTGTGAGAACCCAATTAAGTACTAACTGTTTTGATCTCTGACTTGCAGAAGTATTTGTTGTATTGTTACGCTCAATTAAAAACAGATGTGCTTTGTATTATCACGTTCATTACATCTTTTGTATCAAATCAAAAAAAGGTGCTGGAATAAAAAAAAGTTAAAAAGGCATACAAATCCTTGCAAGCTGTCACAGTCATGAGTCATTTTAATTGATCAATCAAACACTGTTATAAATATTATTACATAAGTAATATAATATAATTAAACTACTTTAAATTAGCCTACTCATCCACAAATGTGATCAAAGATAGCAAGGCAACCAAGCGAAATGAGTACTTAGTGAATAAAAAGCTTTGTTTCACAGATGTGGTTCATTATGGAGAAGCAAGTTCCAGAGTTTGCAGTGAACTTAAATTCCTGAATTGGCACCCAGAGATTTCCTCATTGACGAGAAGTTTCACTATGAATTGCAATGAAATCATGGCATCAGTATATTACTAATAGAACAATAAAAAAAATAGAGTTTGGAAATTGACAGTTGTTTCATGAAATAAATGTCCCTAGTTTTTGAAAATAAAGGAATTTTGTTTTGTTGTGAATCAACAACCGCAAAAAGCACTGACAAAATACACAGTGTTTTTGCATACAAGTGATGGTTGTTGAAACTTCTTGGAGTAATGTTGATAACAATCTTTCAGAGGTTTTATCTTGAAAATAAAGATAATTTATATCAAAAAGAGAACTTCATTACAAAAAACTCTTTATTGACAATTATTCCTATCGCAATTATAAAACGAGTATTCAGCCATTAAACAGCCCAGTTTACCCCCATCCCCAGTTTATTCAATGTCCAGCAGGGATAGCATCCTCTTCTTAATTTTTTTGAGGTTCCTTGGTAACTCGCGCCCTTGCTTATATTGTGGTCTATATTTGTTTACCCTGTTGTGTGCGAGTTATCAAGGGAGAGGTGTAGTACACTGATTCCTCAATATAACTCTGTTTATGGGAGCCACAAAAGTGTACTGTAATATAGGCAAGGTTGCCATATAAGGGGGTTCATTATACACAGTACAGGGATTCCTCACTAAAACACTGTTTAGGGGAGCCATGAAAGTGTACTGTGATATAGACAAGGTTGTCATATAATGGGGTCCATTATTTTTACGACTTTATGGTCTAAGAAAAATGTAACAGAAAGAAAGTGAAACAAACAAATCAAGTAAAAATCAACAAGCAATTTATTACTAGATAATTAAAATGAAAAATCAAAAAAGTCACTTACAGTAATGTGTTTTAAAATCCTAATAATCCAATAAGAATGATTGTTCTAATCACAAGTCCTAAATATAGAATGTTCCGAATTCACGGCTGTGTCCTTGAATGTTATGATGTGCTAATGGTCTCCAAAGTCCTGATGTACTAGTAATCTTGATGTGCTAATGTCAAAATGAAGTATTCCAAAATATCTGAATAAGTTCACTTAAATTCCAAAATCATAAATTAAAAATCCAAAATCCAAAAGTTTATGAGCACTGTTATAATCCAATGAATATTTAAAATAATTCCTCTTAGAATTTGGAATGAATTTTCACAACTCTAATAGCTCTTTACAAGACTGATGGTAATGTCAAAACTGAAAAAATGTCCACCAAACATGGTATATATAAAGATTGGTCACATGACAGAATGTTCTAGAATGTGTGTCATCTTAATGGAATTTTTACTTGTAAACAAAAATTCAACCTTGACCTTCAAATTGAGAAAACATATTGATCAAAACAACCTAATTCAAGGACACTAGTTAAACATGTTTTTCCTGATAACATTAAGATCCAAGCAAATACCAAAGTGAAGAAACATTTATAATTTCCTAAAATATTTATAATATTATATAAACATCATACATAACACCTCCCCTCATAAAGAAAAAGAAAGATTTATGTAATAAAGCTTTCTTTTGAATATACATCTAATACTATAATAACCAAAATTACATAAGAACATGTTTTATGATACTGGACTTAATTACATCAAGCAATATTACATTTCTAGGCACGTGAGAGTGCATCTGCAATCACATTGTCTTTTCCCCTGATGTGTTTGATGTCAATGTTATATTCCTGCAATATCAAACTCCATCTCAACAATCTCCGATTTTTATCTTTCATTTTGTTGATGAAAGTAAGGGGATTGTGATCACTGTACACAATAATTGGAGAAAGAGCTGAGGTGACATACACTTCAAAGCCAAACATTCCTTCTCAATTGTGGAATAATTTTTCTGGTGCTTGTTTAGTTTTTTAGAAAAATAACACACAGGGTGATCCACACCACTTTTGTCTTCCTGAATCAATACTCCACCAACCCCTACATCACTTGCATCAACAGATAATTTAAATGATTGGCTAAAATTTGGTGCAGAAAGAACTGGTGCATTCTTAAGCATGGCCTTTAACTTGTCAAAAGATTCCTGACACTTGTCAGACCAATAAAATTTGGTTTTCTTACTCAATAAACTTGTCAAAGGTTCAGCAATTTTGGAAAAATTGGAACAAAATTTCCGATAATATCCAGCCATACCTAGAAATCGCATCAGTTGCTTTTTACAAATTGGAACTTGAAATTCAGAGATAACTTTGACCTTAGCTTCTATAGGTTTAACTTGACCTTGTCCCACAATATGTCCTAAAAATGTGACACAAGCATGGCAAAACTCACTTTTGCTCAAATTAATTGTCAGATTCGCATCGCTGAGTCGATCAAAGAATTTTCGAATGGTTTCCAAATGATCTTCCCATGTGTTGTTGTAGATAATGACGTCATCGATATAAGCGTCACAATTATCAAGACCAAATGTTATCATGTTCATCAGACGTTGAAACGTTGCAGGCGAATTTTTCATTCCAAACGGCATAACTTTATATTGATAAAGTCCATCTGGAGTTACAAATGCTGAAATTTCTTTTGCCCTTTCCGTCAGTGGAATTTGCCAGAATCCTTTTAAAAGGTCAAACTTGGTGACATATTTAGCATTTCCAATTTTATCAATGCAATCGTCCATTCTTGGGATTGGAAATGAATCAGTTTTGGTGACACTGTTGACTTTTCTATAGTCAGTACACATACGGAATGTATTATCTGGCTTGGGAACAAGAATACATGGTGAACTCCAGTTACTTTTACTTGGTTCTATGAAATCATTCTCCAGTAAATACTGAATTTCTTTCTTCAGATAGTTCTGTTTGAGAGGATTCATCCTATAAGGATGCTGTTTCACAGGCGCAGAATCTACAATGTCAACGTCATGATAAATTTTACTTGTTCGTGTTGGAACATCAGGAAACAAGTGCTCATAGTCATGTAATAGCTGTTTTAGTTCATTTCTTTCCTGTTGTTGTAGATGTGAAAGTTTCTGGTCTAGGTTGTTCAATATTTCTGAATTCCGAAGATTGGTTATACCAGAGTCACTATAGTCTGATCGTATTCCATCGTTGATATCTTCACTGTGTGGGACAGGTACAACTAAATTAACTGAATAATTAGCTGGGCTATCTCTGTCAAAATATTCCTTTAACATATTTATATGACAGAGTTGTTTCTGTTTCCGTCTCCCAGGAGTGTTAATGATATAATTTAAGTCATTTACTTTCTTTTCAACGGTATAAGGACCATAAAATTTAGCCTGAAGAGGATTTTGAGTTATGGGCAAGAGAGCCAGAACTTTGTCACCAGGTTTAAAACTCCTTTCCTGTGAATTTCTGTCATACCTTAATTTCATTTTTGACTGGGTAGTGCGAAGATTAGTTCTTGCTACTTCACAGGCCTTTGACAACTTGTATTTGAAATCAGAGACATAATCAAGAAGATTCATCTTTGAATCTTCATTTGAAAGAAGTTTCTCTTTCAATAATTTCAATGGTCCACGGACAGTATGACCAAAAACTAGTTCAAAGGGACTAAAACCCAACGACTCTTGAACTGATTCCCTAACAGCAAACAACAACAAATGAACACCCTCATCCCAATCCTTTTCTGTATCAAAGCAATATGATCGAATCATATTCTTCAAAGTTTGATGAAATCTTTCCAAAGCACCTTGACTTTCAGGGTGATAGGCAGAAGATTTAAACTGTTGGATGCCTAATTCATGCATAACTTGTTGGAAAATTCCAGACATAAAATTTGACCCTTGATCTGACTGGACAGATTTGGGAAGGCCAACAAGTGTAAAAAACTTCAGCGAAGCTTTCACAATAGTTTTAGTTTTTATATTTCTCAGAGGAATTGCCTCTGGAAATCTTGTAGAAATACACATGATGGTCAACAAGTATTGGTTGCCTGACTTGGTTTTAGGTAAAGGACCAACACAGTCTACCATTATTCTACTAAATGGTTCATCAAATGCAGGAATAGGTTGCAGATGAGCCTTAGGTATCTTCTGATTGGGTTTTCCTACCATTTGACAAGTGTGACAAGATCTGCAGTATTTAGAAACATCACTTTTGAGTTTCGGCCAATAAAAATGATTCAAGATCTTGTGATAAGTCTTACGGACTCCTAAATGACCAGCTAAAGGAGTTTCATGGGCTAAATTAAGAATTTCCTGTCGATATGACTTAGGAACAACAATTTGATAGCTCACTGTCCACTCGTCACCAGCGGGTACATCAGGTGGTCTACATTTCCTCACAAGGACCCCATTTTTCACAAAGTAACACACTGGAACTTGTGTGGCTTCAGTTTCACTAATAGCCCTCTGAAACAAACAAGATATCTCGGGATCTTGCTCCTGTTCAACGACAAGGGATTGTCGTTTGTCATCCTGATTAGAACAAAGAGAATGAGTTGCCAAAAGAGGATCACTGTGATCAATACCATTTGATTGATCAATACCTGAGGAAAAAGTGACCTCATCAAAAGACTGACCAATACATGTGTCAGCTAAAGGAATAATATCCTGATCAACATCACTCTCAAGAGCTCTTTTTGCCATAGCTCTAGTAACTGCACAAGCAGGGTACAATTCAGGGATTTCAGTTTCGACAGGATCAACTTTCTGATCCAAACAAGGCTTGTCAGTTACAAGTGGATTAACCACAACCTTATCTCCAGCTAGGTCATTGCCTAGTAATAAATGAACACCCTCTATGGGTAAAGAAGTCACTGCCCCAACAGTCACAGGTCCAGAAACTAAGTCTGATGCCAAATTTACACAATGAAGAGGAACATTTACAAAGCCGCACTCTACTCCCTGAACAAGAACACTTTCACTTGAAGAAGACTCCTCAGACAAAGGCAAAGTACTTGACGATAAAAGACTCTGAGAAGCTCCAGTGTCCCTTAATATTTTAATTGGGATAGGTTTGGCAGAATCACCAATAAGTGATATAGAACCTTCTGACATGAATGGTTCATAAGCCTCCAAAATAGAATCAGACTTGGGTTTGTTTGACCCAACAAATGTATTGCTTTCAATACAAGACCGTGACCTTGACCTCGTAGAAATAAGAGCATTTGGAAAAGCTCTGTCTTTACTCTGTTGCTTATTTTTCAACTTGAAGCAATCAGAAATAATGTGCCCTTTCGTTTTACAATAAGTGCACGTAGGAAGAGATAAGGATTTCTGATCAGTCTTATCAGATGTTTGATTCCTAACAGTTGTGCTGTTATGAAATTTGGAAGTACTCGAATGAGATTGAAATGGTTTTTTACCAGAAAACTGCTGAGAGGACGACTTATTGCCAAATGAAATTTTGTGAGTCAAGGAATAATCATCAGCCATACGAGCAGCATTTTCCAAAGTTTCCACATTCTGCTCGTCAAGATAGGTTTTAACATCACTATGGATGCACCTCTTGAACTCTTCAATTAATACGAGCTGTCTGAGGTTATCATAAGCTTGATCAACTTTCTTGGCTGAGCACCACCTATCAAATAGTTGTTCTTTATCCCTTGCAAATTCGACATGAGTTTGTCCAGTTTCTTTTCTACAATTCCTAAACCTTTGTCGATATGCCTCTGGTACCAACTCATAAGCTTTCAAGATGTACTCCTTAACCACATCATAATCAGTGCTTTGTTGTACTGACAGTGAAATGTAGACTTCACGAGCTTTGCCAATTAGTACACTTTGTAATAACAAAGTCCAATGCTCTCTGGGCCATTTCAAGTTTTCAGCTATTTTCTCGAAATGAAGAAAGTATTTATCTACTTCTTTTTCCTGAAAAGGGGGTACTAACCTAATATACCTAGTAACATCAAAACCTGAACTTGTGTTTAAAGGAGTGGAGTGTGCTCTGTTTGCCAGTTCTAATTCTCTTAACTTAAATTGCATTTCCCTTTCTTCTCTTTGCATCTGCATTTGTATCTGCCTCTCTTCTTTCTCTCTCTCCATCTGTATCCGCCTATCTTCTTTCTCTCTCTCCATCTGTATCTGCCTCTCTTCTTTCTCTCTCTCCATCTTCCTCTCTTCTTTTTCTCTCTCCATCTGCCTCTGCCTCTCTTCTTTCTCTCTCTCCATCTGCCTCTCTTCTTTTTCTCTCTCCATCTGCCTCTCTTCTTTTTCTCTCTCTCTCTGAATCTGAAGCTTTGCCAATTCTAAATCCATCTGGTTCTTTAACTCTAATTCCCTTAATTTCCTGTCAGAACCAGATACAGGCTTTCTCTTCAAACTTAAAGCGCTATTTTCAAAAATTCCCTTTCCTACTAAATACTGAATTAAAATAATCTTTATCTCCTGTTTTGTCAATGATATTTTTGCCTCAGATAGACTGTATTTTCTGGCAAGCTCGAGCAACTCATCCTTTCTCATGCATTCTAACCCCTCCTGGGTAGGTTTTGAAATGAAATTCTGAACATTAGATGCCATTGTAAATGCTTGTTGGTTTCACACACAAAAAATTTCTCTATTAAAAATCTTTGCCAAAGACAAAAAAAATTCTCCGAGACAAAATCAATATGAATTTCAAAGATAAATTTAATATCTCAAATATGCTTTAATGAAATTCAGATCCCGGAACGACGAGCCCCCAATTTCTGTTACGACTCTATGGTCTAAGAAAAATGTAACAGAAAGAAAGTGAAACCAACAAATCAAGTAAAAATCAACAAGCAATTTATTACTAGATAATTAAAATGAAAAATCAAAAAAGTCACTTACAGTAATGTGTTTTAAAATCCTAATAATCCAATAAGAATGATTGTTCTAATCACAAGTCCTAAATATAGAATGTTCCGAATTCACGGCTGTGTCCTTGAATGTTATTATGTGCTAATGGTCTCCAAAGTCCTGATGTACTAGTAATCTTGATGTGCTGATGTCAAAATGAAGTATTCCAAAATGTCTGAATAAGTTCACTTAAATTCCAAAATCATCAATTAAAAATCCAAAATCCAAAAGTTTATGAGCACTGTTATAATCCAATGAATATTTAAAATAATTCCTCTCTTAGAATTTGGAATGAATTTTCACAACTCTAATAGCTCTTTACAAGACTGATGGTAATGTCAAAACTGAAAAAATGTCCACCAAACATGGTATATATAAAGATTGGTCACATGACAGAATGTTCTAGAATGTGTGTCATCTTAATGGAATTTTTACTTGTAAACAAAAATTCAACCTTGACCTTCAAATTGAGAAAACATATTGATCAAAACAACCTAATTCAAGGACACTAGTTAAACATGTTTTTCCTGATAACATTAAGATCCAAGCAAATACCAAAGTGAAGAAACATTTATAATTTCCTAAAATATTTATAATATTATATAAACATCATACATAACAATTATACACAGTACAGGGATTCCTCACTAAAACACTGTTTAGGGGAGCCATGAAAGTGTACTGTGATATAGGCAAGGTTGCCATATAATGGGGTTCATTATACATAGTACAGTGATTCCTTACTAAAACACTGTTTAGGGGAGCCATGAAAGTGTACTGTGATATAGGCAAGGTTGCCATATAATGGGGTTCATTATACACAGTACAGTGATTCCTCACTAAAACACTGTTTAGGGGAGCCATGAAAGTGTACTGTGATATAGGCAAGGTTGCCATATAATGGGGTTCATTATACACAGTACAGTGATTCCTCACTAAAACACTGTTTAGGGGAGCCATGAAAGTGTACTGTGATATAGGCAAGGTTGCCATATAATGGGATTCATTATACACAGTACAGGGATTCCTCACTAAAACACTGTTTAGGGGAGCCATGAAAGTGTACTGTGATATAGGCAAGGTTGCCATATAATGGGGTCCATTATACACAGTACAGTGATTCCTCACTAAAACACTGTTTAGGGGAGCCATGAAAGTGTACTGTGATATAGGCAAGGTTGCCATATAATGGGGTTCATTATACACAGTACAGTGATTCCTCACTAAAACACTGTTACGGGGAGCCACAAAAGTGTACTGTGATATAGGCAAGGTTGCCATATAATGGGGTTCATTATACACAGTACAGTGATTCCTCACTAAAACACTGTTACGGGGAGCCATGAAAGTGTACCCCATTTTAAGTGAGGCCATGTTATACTGAGGTAGGTTCAATCAAAGGTGGGATGCATGACCATTTGATGTTATATGTGGGGCTGTGCTATACTGAAGTATCTTACAGTGAGGTACCATTGTATTTGTCATGCATGATTTGTGGCATTCCTAACTTTTTGGGGGTTTTGTATTTTTGTTACTGTGTCAGTATTGCTTTTGAAATACATGTCCATCACTTAGATATAATATCTACATATGTATGTAAACTATACAAGGTCCTGACATGCATACTTATGCAAGGTACAGTCACTTGTATCTATTTAAATTGTTGTTAACAAGTTACATATTTAAGTAGTGTATATTTAATTCTGTAACTTCCATTTTTGGTCACAGAGTTTGTTAAGTGTGGACATTTTTTTTAAAAAATTTCATTCACTAATAAATTTGTCAAATTTTCAGTTTTACTTTGAGGTCATTTTGATGTAAAATTGAAAAGTTGTGTTTACATAGATGTCATTCATCCAATTAGTCAAATTGCAGAATGTATTAATTTTGCAGATTCTGTTTACTAGCTTGAGCATTGTAGAGGAATCACTTTTGTTATATATCACTTCAGTATATGTGTTTGTGTGTGTGAACATCACTACCTAGAGACTCATTTCATGGAATTCAATTAAAGTTGGTAAGTTATATGGGTGATATATGCAAGAAAGAAATTAATTGCTTAATTTTGATCCTTGTTTGTTAACAAATTTTGGAGTAATGCCTTGATAGATTTTACTACAACTGTGTACTACATTCCTGTTACATTATGTTATTTGCTCCAGTCACCAGGCATGCTGTAGCATTCATCACTATTTAACAGAAACTTGCGGCAGCATGCTTTAACATTCATCACTATTTGACAGAAACATGCAGCAATTATAACCTCTGGATGAAAATTTTTAGTTGACACCTTGAAGAAAATCAATAAATTACAACTGTATGCATTATAGCACATACATGAGCTGTTGGACTTTGTGTCTTAAGATGTCCCTCTGCGTATTGAATCATAATTTCATATGGTTTGGCCGACAGTTTCATATAGATCTTGCTATTCACATCTGAGAACTAAAGAACATTTGTTGACATAGAGGAAAGAAGTTTTGAGGGGTGTGGAATTTGTAAAGGCTGTTGTCTCATTAATTGTTATGGTGTAGAGTCAATCATTCTAACTCATTTAGACAAATTTAAAGGAAGCTTATAATTACAATGAAAAATACAGTTTTAAATTGCTTTTCAACCTTCTGGTCAAGGAATAATACTATGGCAATAATTATTACATTATTTGTATATGGAAAAAAAATATTGCCTGTCCTTAACCACCTACATATACCAATAATCAGAATTTAATCTAGCAAACAAGTTTTGGAGCCCATCTGTAGTATATATGCTTGGGTTGAAAATTCACTTGCACGACTGGAAATGGTGAGTGAAAATATTGATATATGTAAAGAATAAAAAGGTAAACTAATTACTCATGGCCATTGAAGAATAAAAGTAACTTTTATAAGGTAAGTATTGTTTTGTATCGATTTTCCACCTATTGTATTGATGTGTGTATTGAAACAGAAAAATTATTGATGCATCAGTGAATCATTTCAACCTAGTAACCAACATTTGGCTTAATCCAGTAGTTTTTAATGCAAATGGTTTTCATCAGAGGGAGGAATGAAACAGGAAACAGTAGTTTTTAATGAGAATGGTTTTCATCAGAAGGAGAAATGAAAAAGAAGGAGGAATGAAACAGAAAAGAAAATCTACTCTTTGTTTACATTCATCAAAATCAATTAAAAGGAAATGCTTCTGAAGAGACACAGGATTAACACATGACCAGAAGTCAGCTAGTGGTGGATCCAAAATGGGTTCCTTAGGTTCAGTCAGTATAAATCAACCCCTTTATATCCCTGTTAAACTTGTATGCATTTTATTGGGAAAAAAATTTGGCATTTTGGGGCAAATTTAACTAGCTCCATCTTAGAATTTGATTTATCTAACCCATATAACAAAATAAAAATCTTGATCTATCTCTGAAAAATCAATCCCTCGTTGCTATGATCTTCTGATATAAGATGACAGTTGGAGAGATTTGTATTATCCTCCTTAAAAATTCCTTGCTGTAAATCTGCCATACATGCAGAAGTGTTGATCAGGCCATGCAGTAAAACCTGGACTTATAAATTACAGACAAGCTAATTTAGGTGGGTTATTGCAAAGATACTGGAGAATTCAATCAGTAACCTAGGACCCTTCAGATTAAAGGATTTAGGAGTTACCTGAGATATTTTATTTCAATTTTGATAAATTTCAGATTTATAGAGTGTTGTAATTTCAATTCCACAGTAAGGTACAGTCCTGTCTCACTATAACGCCCCTCAGTATATTGCTGCCCCACTTATAAGACAGATATGGTCATGGATCTCAAAGTTATTTCAATTCTGTTTTGTCATTGTTTAACTTACTTTTAGTTTTTGGCTTAAAAACTAGTTATATTGTGACTTCACAATCATTAAATTTTGTTCTCATAGTTAGCTGCCGTTATCTTTTTTTTTTTCTCACTGTCACACAATTAACTGCCTCCATCTAGGGTTGGTTTATCTCTGTTGCACAGTTATCTTACACTGCCTTTGGTTTTTGTCTATGTCCAGACATTTATCTCCCCATGCCTGTGGTTTTCTATCAATCACACAGATATACTTCTGCCTGTTTTCTTTTTTTTTTTGTTTTTTTTTTCTCTTTCACTCAGTTACTTGCTTCTTTCTAGGATTTTTCTCTGTCACAGTTATTCACATGTATGGTCCCATCACACAGTTTGTTTCCTCTACCTATGGTTCATCTCTGTCACATATTTACCTGTCTCTCTATATTTTTTCTCCCTGTTGCAAAGTTATCTGCTTCAATCACTGGCTGTTCTCTATGTCACATTGTTATCTGCCTCTGTCTGTGGTTTTTCTCTGTCACACACAGTAGTTGCCTGCCTCTATCTATGGTTTTTGTCCCTGTCACTTAGTTACCTGTCTCAGTCTATTATTTTTTTTCTCTGTCACATAGTTATCTGCCTCTGTCTATGGTATTCTCTCTTTCACACACAGTAGTTGCCAGCATCAATCTGTGGTATTGGTCCCTGTCGATTAGTTACCTGTCTGTGTCTTTTGTTTTTGTATCTGTCACATAGTTACTTGTCTCTGTCTGTGTTTTCTTCTCTCTTACCCACAGTCTGTACTAAGTTGCAGTGATTTCTGTGATTCCTCAGTGTCAAAAACACATATGGCACTGAAGAGGTTAGGTTACTGCACAAATAATCAATTAGAGCAGGAAACTTCTGTCGAACTGAAAGATACTATGACACCTCCAGGTTTGCCTTATCACATGTAGGTCAAGTCCTTGTCTGGTACTGTCTAGATCATGCAGCTGCATGCAAGTTCTGCATGTATCATCACCCAAAGCCTTTTCGTTATATATCTCCAGTACCATATATATTTGCATATAAGTGGGATCCAAACAGCGTACACCCAAATATTCCACCACTTAATGTGCCAGCAGACCTGAATCTATGCAATTTGTTAGGACTAATCAGTAGAACAAACAACATAGACTCTGATCTACCATCACTGGCAGAGCTTGGTTTGTGCAGTTTGTTAGGACTAGCATGAACCCTGATCTACCATCACATTAAGTGCCAGCAGATCAGGGTCCACACAGTTTGTTAGGACTAATTAGTAGAACAAACAACATAAACCCTAATCTACCATCACATAATGCGCTTGTGGTTTGTTAGGACTAATCATTGTGTGATGGCAGATTAAGGTTTACAGTTGAATCATAATATGTCATTAAGTACAATACTGTATTTTGTTTATGCATAAAATGTCCCTAGCCAAAATTTTAAAAACAAATCTTCCATTGCTGGCAAATGGGTGTAATATTCTGTTATTATAACGAACCCTAAAAGCATGGTCAAGGAATGAATCACACTTGAATAGGTTTTATGTCTTCTTTATTCCAACTCCACTCAACAACTGACAGTAACTGAAACTCTATATCCTGCCTGCAATGCCAGATGAAGGCAGGACTAAGTACGATTGTCATTTAAAGTATTGACCACTGCATCCCTCATCTTCATCGGACTTAATTTTTCTACCCAATATTCTACACTATATGAAAAAAAGATAATGCTTATAAAACGTTTTATTCAACGTTTGACAGCCATTAGTGTCAAGTCACTCTATTGCAAGCTTTACTGACTTAGTACCAACCAGAATAATGGTGCCATTGAAAATTCACAAATGTTTACATTAGTCTGCACTAGTTCAGTGTCTAGAGTTTTCCCACTATAGAATTTATGATGTCATTAAGCTGCACTTTTATTGCTCACAATTTGGTTTGGTAGAAAAGAGCTGATTATTAGCACTGAGTGCAAGTTTTGATGTACAAGCAGGTGTTAATATGACCTGTTATTTTAAGCACTAAATTAAATTCAGAGGTCTGAATCCAGTGAATAATGAGACTTTTTATGCAGATTGGCAGTGATAAAGTGTTTAAATTAGCTTACACTTCTGTACGATAATTCCAGAATAAGATGAGATATGGAGACACATAAATGATTACTTTCCGTGCAGGTAATATTATGACCTGCGGCGTAAAACTACACAACACTATAATAATTAATCCAAAAATCACGCTGGAATTCTCCGTTTGAGCACTGGTCGCTTTGTGTGGTCACCCGGGGGCCTACCATGTGAGCATTCACTGCAGCTAATCGGGGTTGCTGAATCTTGTTCTGAATTTATGGTCTTGAAATATGAAGCATCTCCTGTAACCAGACTATCATTATGCCTGATCGTTATCTTTGACTCCTTGTGGGACACGACTTTTACTGGGTTTGGGTTAAATGGAGTGTCAAGTTTATTTTTGCTCTGCTATTTATCAACACCTGATCACCTTGTTTTAGAGTGCATTGCCTCGGTTTTCGCTTCTGGTCAGTATAACCCTTGTTTTTCATTTTCAATTGACGATCCTGCTCCCTGATGTATATGTTATTTGGCTTCCCAGTAAACTGAGATAATCTGATTTTGATTTTTTGAGAGAACATTATCTCAGCAGTGGCTAAACCCGTTGTTGGGTGTGGTGTACTCCTACAATTCAGTAGGAATGTATTTGGTTCATTTTTCACAGTCTGTTTCGCAGCATGTGCTTCACATCAACGACATTAATCGAGCTTCCTGTGTCAACACTGTTTTATAACTGCTAATTTTGGCAGATGTCGGAACTTTGTTGTTGATTTTGTTAATGTTGGCTCTTACTTAAAATGAAGCTTCCTCATATGAAAAGTGATTGCTGTCATTTGGGTTCTTGCTGACATTTTCATAAATTTCATGCAACTGTCCCCGGGAGCATGTGATTTTCTTGCTTCTTATCTTTTCCCGGCACACAGAAATCAGATGATTCTGCTTTCAGCAATAAAAGCAAGTCATTCCTATTGCTGTGCACTCCCCTTTGTGTTGGATATTTCCACCACAATTGTTGCATTTTTGTTGTTGTTTCGTGTAAGATCCGGCCATTCGTTTGTTTTTATGCCATATTCTTTTTGTTTTCACTCTGTCAACTGAATCAAATTGGTCACTTGTTGTTTCATTGGATTTTTTAGGCCTGTTGATCTGAAATTTCAAGAGTCCTGGCTACTTGCACCAGCTGTTCAAGTCACATCTCTTTTCATAGTGCTTTCTTCCTCAGATGGCTCAAAGTGCATCCCTGAATTAATTGTGACTTAATATCCCGCTCTGTATTGTCAAACTCGCAAAACTTCGCCTTTGACTTCAACTGGATAACAAACTGATCTGTTGTTTCCAATTAATTTTGTTTTAAATTCAAGAATTCAGATGTTTCAAACTCTATTCGTTTTTGGATTGAAATACTCATTAAGGACTGTTTTCACTGTGTCATAGTCCTCGCTTTCATCGGTTGATAAAGAATTGTTAAGTTCAAACACTTCATCTCCCGCATAGAGGAGCAAGAGAGTTTTTTTTCCATCCCATGCTTTCAACATTCATAGTTACGAACAAATTCTCTAGCTTCATGATATAATGTTTCCATTTAACCCCAAGGTTGCTTTCTCCTGTAATTCTGAATGTCGCAAAATCGGGAAGGCTTACTGCTGCCATTGTCACAATATATTTATTGTAATCCAAAGATCATCAGATTTAAAGCACAAGTATATGTAACAATCATTAACTGTTAATCTATGTTTTGCCTAATCCGACAAATCCTAGTCACCATTGCAATGTTCTCTTATTGTAACGAACCGTAAAGGGATGGTCAAGAATGAATCACACTTGAATAGGTTTTACGTCTCCTTTATAACAAATAACAGTAACTCAACTGAAACTCTGTATCCTGCCTGCAATGGCAGAGGAAGGTGTGGGTAAGTACGATTGGCATTGCAAGTACTGACTACTACAATAGGGGTGTACACTGTTCCTGGTACCTGTTATTTGAAACAAGCAGCATAGAGTTAATGCAATGGCAGGTCCAACTATTTGCAGTTGGATGGATGTATGTGATACACAGGTGTGTGTGGGTGGGTGTACACACACAAATCATATAGCAAATAACAGTCTTTGGAGATTTTTTTCTCACCCACCATCGGTTATATTTTTCAATATCCAACTTCCTATACAGGAACAAAAATGTTGCATCTGAAAGGGTATAAAATTCACCTAGGAGTGTAGTGAAAGGAACACTGACATCAAATTGTGTGCAAGTTTATCTCTTCAAAACAGTACCTGTAGCAGTAGCTGTAGTTGACATTATTGTTTGCAAGTGACTTCATCTTCCCTTTTGAGTATAGTGTTAGATTTAGTTATGTAACCCAGGATAATATTCTTTAAGATTTCTTTTTCCAGTCTTATGGCTGAGGAAAAAAAATCTTTAATTCGGCAACTCGTATCCAGGTGCATACTGTACGAAATCTAGTTGCAATCAGAAATGTCCTTGTTAAATGTTTGATAACTCAGAACATGCAGTCAGTATAAAGGGTACTTCACTAGTGTGATAGTACAGCAATGTCTAAAAAAGGAAATTAATGTACTTTCTAATTTGTAATGGCATGAAAATACTCAATGGCAGAGTCCTTTGAATAATATTTTGCATCTTCAGGTAATGCAAAACTAATTATTATTATTATTGTTGATGTTGTTGTGATGTTATCATTTTCATTATTATTATTATTATTATTATTATTATTATTATTATTATTATTATTATTATTATTGTTGTTGTCATTGTTGATGTTATTATTGTTGTTGGTGATATTATTGTTGTTATTGTTATTATAATTGTTATCATTTGGAATACTGTCTGATTACAAGGCTGTGTATATGTTGTGGGGTACAAAGGTAATATATAATTTACATGAAGTGATTAATAGGTTTTGCTAGTACAATATAATGCAGCAATTAGTACAACAATCGATACACCCATTTTGCACATCTTCAGTGGGGTTTAACTTGCAGTATGATGTCATGTGTGATGTTATTAGCAAGCGTTATTAGTAATTTATAGCCACGATTTCTACAAATTCTGATCACTCTTTTTCATGGGGT
This sequence comes from Margaritifera margaritifera, assembly GCA_029931535.1. Lineage (NCBI taxonomy): Eukaryota > Metazoa > Mollusca > Bivalvia > Unionida > Margaritiferidae > Margaritifera > Margaritifera margaritifera. The sequence goes on along the minus strand of JAQPZY010001561.1, from coordinate 362,580 downwards.
ACAGATCATACATTGATTTCATTGTTACCACAAACCATGAATTAAAGACTCGTGAACAATGATCCTTCAGTCAAATCAATACAACCACTTCCCAATGTAAGAATCAAGAACCAACAAAAATTACATTTATGGGTAGAACCATGAAATATGATGACCACGAAAATAACTGAATTCTAAGCACTCCATTTTCTTCCATCTCACAGACCACATATTTAAGTTTGTTTGGTTGGTTTTAATGCCACTATAAGAACATTATTGGCCGTATCAAACCCAAGGAAATCAGGCACACCAAGGCTGGCCTGGCTGGGTATTGAACTCGCAACTCTTGGATTACAAGTCTGACACTTGACCAACTGAACTACGACATCTCCCCACATATTTAGGAGTGCCACCATTTTCATATAGAGTCCTATGAGTTTGAAATAAATATTTGTAATATGTTTTTTACTTAGCAAAATCAGGGAACTGTGTGGTAACCACATGTCCATGCATGCATTGATGTATGTATAATGTTTGTTTGGCCCCTCCACACTATTGAAGATCAACATATCAGAACTTGGAGATATAACTCAGAATGGCCTGTAGATGATATTTACATGGTATAGAATGGCCTGTAGATGATATTTACATGGTATAATTGATACAGTATGGCCTGTAGATGATATTTACATGGTATAGAATGGCCTGTAGATGATATTTACATGGTATAATTGATTCAGTATGGCCTGTAGATGATATTTACATGGTATAATTGATTCAGTATGGCCTGTAGATGATATTTACATGGTATAATTGATTCAGTATGGCCTGTAGATGATATGTACAGGGTATAGAATGGCCTGTAGATGATATTTACATGGTATAGAATGGCCTGTACATGATATTTACATGGTATAGAATGGCCTGTAGATGATATTTACATGGTATAATTGATTCAGATTGGCCTGTAGATGATATTTACATGGTATAGAATGGCCTGTAGATGATATTTACATGGTATAGAATGGCCTGTAGATGATATGTACATGGTATAATTGATTCAGTATGGCCTGTAGATGCTATTTACATGGTATAGAATGACCTGTAGATGATATTTACATGGTATAGAATGGCCTGTAGATGACATTTACATGGTATAGAATGGCCTGTAGATGATATTTACATGGTATAGAATGGCCTGTAGATGATATTTACATGGTATAATTGATTCCGAATTTCTTCAAAGGTTGATTGGTTGTGGAAGGGAGTATGGTGGAGTGGGGGATGATGGGATATTGGATAATGGAAGGTGAATAATTGACAAGAGGAAAAGGACATTCTATTTTGCTACCTATCTCAACAAAATTGCACAAGTGAACTAAAATACATAGGATGTTAAAATATTTTGTTTCAATTTCTTTAACACGGTAAAGAAATGCAACTGGGTTTTTTGGAAAATGACAAGTCTTTCATAGTCATTTTGGAAGTGTTAAAACCATCAAGCACAGTGCTTCTACTCTATAATACTGTTGGAGCTATAAATGTGACCAACATTAAAAGTGAGGGAGCCTTGTACTGAGGGATGTTTTGATAAGGCTGTGTCCTCATAATGAGGTAGCCTTATAATGATGGATGTTTTGATAAGGCTGTGTCCTCATAGTCAGGTAGCCTTATAATGATGGATGTTTTGACAAGGCTGTGTCCTCATAGTAAGGTAGTCTTATAATGATGGATGTTTTGATAAGGATGTGTCCTTATAATGAGGTAGCCTTATAATGATGGATGTTTTGATATGACTGTGTCCTCATAATGAGGTAGCCTTATAATGATGGATGTTTTGATAAGGCTGTGTCCTCATAGTGAGGTAGCCTTTTAATGATGGATGTTTTGATAAGGCTGTGTCCTCATAGTGAGGTAGTCTTATAATGATGGATGTTTTGATAAGGCTGTGTCCTCATAGTGAGGTAGCCTTATAATGATGGATGTTTTGATAAGGCTGTGTCCTCATAGTGAGGTATCCTTATAATGATGGATGTTTTGATAAGGCGGTGTTATCATAGTGAGGTAGCCATATAATGATGGATGTTTTGATAAGGCTGTGTCCTCATAATGAGGTAGCCTTATAATGATGGATGTTTTGATAAGGCTGTGTCCTCATAGTGAGGTAGCCTTTTAATGATGGATGTTTTGATAAGGCTGTGTCCTCATAGTGAGGTAGCCTTTTAATGATGGATGTTTTGATAAGGCTGTGTGCTCATAGTCAGGTAGCCTTTTAATGATGGATGTTTTGATAATGCTGTGTCCTCATAATGAGGTGGCCTTTTAATGATGGATGTTTTGATAAGGCTGTGTCCTCTTAGTGAGAGAGCTTTATAGTGTGGGATGTTCCAACCAGGCTGTATCATCATAGTGCATTAAACCACAAAAAGTATTTAATGATGTGAAATCACATTACTATTGGTTCTCATTAGCCAAGAGTTATGTGATCTTAGGCAAATACAAATTATTAATTGATTATTGATAGTATTCTCTATTTATTATATACATGCAGAAAGTTAATTACCTTTCTCATAATTTTAAATTACAATTGGTTATCATTACCCAGGTGTTCTGTGCTCTTAGGCCTGCATGAATTATTAAACATGACAACTATGCAAACCTGTATTCTCTATTTATTATATACATGAGGAAAATGCATTACCGTCATTTCTCATAAATTTGCAAGGTGTTTTACTGAAGATAATTCACTAGTTAATTATTGGTCACATGATGGCTGTCATACCTACAAATTTTCTTGTTGGGAACTGCTTGAATGGGGCTTATTTATGCACATCTTCCGCATCCAATTGAAAGAAGAAGAAAAAAAGTATCATATGACACCACAATGCACATGCTTTGACGCATCTTTGCTAGCCAAGGGTCCTTGATCCACTTTGTTCCACATCAACCCTTGGCATATTTACCTAGCTGATACACTGTTCTGAAAAAGTGCCTTCTTGTGGATAAGAGTCCCTGCCCATGGTATGCAAAATCAATTAACCTGTGAGAGAGCTCATTACATGACCTGTTAGGTATTTACTAAGGTGATTTCTATTATGTCCACAGGCATCGACTTGGAAAGTTGATTAAAATGCTTAAATTGGAGAAACTTATGTGCAACATGTGTCATTGTGTTCTGGGGCCACAATGATAATTCCTAACAATCTCCCAATTTAAATGTAACAAGGGATCTGATTAGATCAGTTTCTTTCAGCTGCATCCAATCAAATAGCAGAGCAGTAGATTCCATTTCAGCTAGTGAAATATGCCAAGGGTTGATGTGGTACAAGGTGGATCGACAAACCTTCGGTAACGATGATGGCTGAGATGTTTCATTGATTATAATGTAATGGTTCATTCATATGCTTACCATTGCAGTTGGTGAAGTGTATTCATTTGTAGAAAGTAGGGTGAAATGATTCATCGATGCATCAATACTTTTGCCATATCGATACACGTATCGATACAAGAGGTGAAGAATCGATACAAAATGATATCTACCCTATATAAGTTACTTTAATCTTCAGCAGTCATGAATAATTATTAGTCATTTGCCTTCTTATTCTTTAAACTAAGAATTGATAATGTATTGTATCGTAGGCTGTGTATCGTGAATCGTATCGATATGCAGCACAGGTGTATCGTTTCACCCCTAGTAGAAAGTCTGAACAATATACACAATTACTATATTTTCTCAATGATAAAACAGAGATGCAAAGTAATATTCATGATGTATATAAAGTAAATAGAATAACATGTTACCATGGTGATTATGTTGGATAATTCTTTCGTGTCTAAGATCATTGAACTCATTTGTTTGCTGTGCTTACTCATGTTTGGACATGATCTGAGGCACTCCAGAACTAATCAGTATAGTCACTATACAAGCATGCATTATCCTCCTATATTATGCTGGTTGGTTGGTTTTTAATGGCACTTTCAAGACAGTATTGCTTATGTGATGCTGAGGAAATGGGAGCTAGGAACCAGAATTTTGGACCATCTCAGTCTCACTTCTGGAGTTCATTCCTCACAAAATAAACAATTTTTAATACATATTTTTCCTGCAGGTGTTTTCTTTTATTTCATTAATCTGATTAATTTGTCATGCTAACATTAAATTGTTTTCATAATCAAATGCAGCTTGAGAAAAGATGTTGATGGAATATTACATGGATCATTTCAGTCATGAGTGTGTATATTCACATCATGTACAACTTTTTAAAATAGAGTTCAAGTTAATCCAAAGGACAGTTTATATTCCCTGCAGTGCACATGGATGACCTCAGGAAAACAAAATCAGAAAAAATTTACTCAAACCTCACTCAGTATTATATCAGATCTCACAGACTGGGATTCCGAAAATATCACAGGTATGAATTTTCAGGTTTTGACGTATTGCATCTGATGGATCTACATACCATATTCACTCGCTTATAAGTTAGGTATAACTGCAAACATTGACCCAGATCTGCCATCGCATAATGTACTGGCAGAACAGGGTTTATGTTTGTTCTACTGATTACTCCTAAGAAACTGCATAGATCCAGATCTGCTGGCATATTATGTGACTGGAGATCTGTGTCTGTGCAGTTTGCAGTTGGATCTGACTTATACATGAGTATATACGGTACATTATGAAGCATGGAGCTTGGTATTCTATTATGTTGTTGGCACTGTATTATGCTTTCAGTTTTTGTGAGACATAATTTTCATACACTTTGTTGCACAGCATAATTTGAATTTAGGCTTGTTCACACCTCTATCACATTTGGTTGTAAGCCATAACACATTTATGTTAAACCTTTTTTAATGCACTTATTTCCATGTTTTGAGTTTAGTTCTGTTGTGCATTTATTTAGTTAATTTCTTGTGTGATATTTTACCCGCATGTGTTTATTTAATTTGTTGTGTTTAGTTTGTTGTGTTTATTTAATTTCATTTTGATTTTTGTAAGGTGTTTTATATGTATTTCCCAATATTTTTTGTTGTACATGTACTTCTAAACATTCTTTTGTTTTTTGTTATTGGTGTATTTTTTTGTATTTTTTGTAGCTTAACTGGCCATATGGTTAAGTTAGCTTTTGGTATGGTCCCTCTGTCCGTCATGTGTCCACGCATTCTGCATCATCCATCAATGCTTTATTTTGTTCAAAATTGCTCATTATCATTCAACCAGATTTCAGAGCTGGCATCCTGGAGTGTTGAGTCTCAGACAAGTTTGTACAAATGATGCCATTATCAGATATGGCCACCATTACTAAAAAAATAGGAAAAATAACCTTTAAAATAAATTCTCAAAAACTGCTGAATTGATATTGACTAAATTTGGCATAAAGCATTGTGTCATGAAGGACTTTCAATTTAAAATAAATGATGTTGGTCCACCTTCAATTATTGCTACCATTACTAAAAATAGAAAAAAAAATACTTCAAATGACTTCTCAAAAACTGCTCAACAGAATTTGACCAAAATGTATTCAGTCATGAAGACATTTCAATTTTGTACAACATGATGCCAATTCGCCATCAAATTTGTTTACATTACTAAAAATAGGAAAACTTTTATACAATTTGTTCTCAAAAACTGCTAGACAGAATTTGACCATATTTCACAACAAGCATCCTAGCATGATGACCTCTACAATTGTACAGTGATACTTATCTGCCATCAAATATGGCCAACATTACTAAAAATAGAAAACCTTCAAGCAGATTCTTCTCCTAAAAGCGCTAACCAAAATTATACCAAATTTTGAAGAAAGCATCCAGACATGGAGGGCTTTCAAGTTTGTACAAATGATGCCAATTAGCCTTCAAATATGGCTTCCATTGCTAAAAATTGAAAAGCATTTCAATGACTTTTTAAAAACCACTCATTAGAATTTGACCAACTTTGATAAAAAGCATCCTGGCATAAAGGCCTTTCAATATTTATACAGATGATCATGATGTACCATCAAATGTACATGAAGATACAAACTATGGGTAAACCTTGAAACAGTTGTTTTCTTAACATATGCAATCAACAGCATTGGAAGAAATCTTTATACATAAAGCATCCTACTGACCCAGATTTATTGGCCAACTGTTCTTGCATTTGGGTCTTTTGTTCTATCATACAACACCAGCTTTTCCATATTTTTTCATAGATCAATCTCTTGAGTGTCAACGTCATTGGTAGATTGCTGTGTGCAAAAGATTGTTGTGTGCAAATGATTACTGTGTGCAAATGATTGCTGTGTGCAAATGATTGTTGTGTGCAAATGATTGATGTGTGCAAATGATTGCTATGTGCAAATGATTGCTGGAACACAAGGAAAGAGTTTGAACCCGAGGGTTCCAGCAAACATTTGCTAGAGCATGATCAAGGAGTTTGAGTCCTGAGAGTTTGAGGTTCTGGTAAGTGTTTGCACACAGCAAACATTGTAATATCATTATTCTTATATGATAAGTCACTAGATAAATAAAATATACCAAATACCTACAAAAGGACATTTTAAACACACACAAGAAAATGTACTCAAGCCGCACATGCAAATTCTGATGTTTGAGTACAGATGATGTTGCAAAAGTGCATGATGTCAGACCAGATGGAACCAGCCTGATCCTGTAAGAATATCTGAAGTGTGTAAGATATTGTCCATGGCCTCTAAGTCAGTTTTATTTGAATTATAGACATAATCTACAAATAGGAAAGAGTTGACAGATTGTATATTATGAATAATTGAATAATATACATTATCAACAATTAGGACAAAGTTGACAGATTATATATTATGAATAATTGAATAATATACATTATCAACAATTAGGACAAAGTTGACATTATATACTATGAATAACTGAATAATATACATTATCAACAATTAGGACAAAGTTGACAGATTATATATTATTGAATAATTGAATAATATACATTATCTACAATTAGGAAAGAGATTACAGATTATATATTATGAATAATTGAATTATAGACATAATCTACAATTAGGAAAAAGTTGACAGATTACATATTATGAATAATTGAATAATATACATTATCAACAATTAGGACAAAGTTGACAGATTATATATTATGAATAATTGAATTATATACATAATCTACAATTAGGAAAAAGTTGACAGATTGCATATGAATAATTGAATAATATACATTATCAACAATTAGGAAAAAGTTGACAGATTATATATTATGAATAACTGAAACCCACTATTTCATATTTTAGGTTATTTTCGGATAATAGTAAATACCATAAAGAGGCAGTGGTAGACAAGAGTAATAATAATAATAATGATGTAAGTATGCTCAGTAAAACAAAGGTAATGAACAGGGTCTATTCTAGGATGCGTGATTGCGGATTCAAAAAATGCGATCCAAGAAATCAGTAATTGCATAAGAATTGCACATATTTTCAAGTCCTACTAATATTTATTCAATTGAAGGGTGAACTTCCTGCCTAAATTTTGAGTTCTAGAATACATTCAATGAAATTTGGTAAATGGAAATTCATAGTTATTTTGATTATCCAACATGCATCATCTGTTCACAATTGCTATGTAAATCTTTTCAAAAACAGCTCAACAGAATTTGACCAAATTTGACAGAAAGCATCCTAGCATGAAGCTCTTTCAAATTTGTTCAAATGATAGCGGTCTGTCATCAGATATGGCTGCAGGTACTAAAGCTATAAAAAACTTTAAACAACTTCTCAAGTACCGATCTTTCAGATTTTATGTGATGCTGATTCACCATCAGATATGACCACTGTTACTAAAAATAGAAAAACCTTGAAACAGCTTTTTTTTAACAAATACAGCTCATCAAAATTTGACCAAATTTGATAGAAAGCAACCTGGCATAGATGGCTGTCAGATTTTACAAATGATGCAACTACACAGGTGAACAACATCAGGCCCACATGGGCCTCTTGTTAATTATTACTCTGAGATTTATGGCCTCTGACCCAGTATGTTTCAATGTTTATTTTTATAATTCCCAGGTGCATGGGGCAAGGCAAAAACCAAGTCATTTTCATCAGTCCTCCAAGGGATGAAGTTTCTTAGCATGTTCCAGAGCTCCTACCAGCCTCAGCCAGCTGGAAACCCTGCTCACCGCCAAGTTCAGTTTTTGTCACCACAAGAAGGCATGGAAACTGTACCAACAATACTAGAGTTCCCAAATTTCCAGTTTTTAGCTAAGCAAGGTTTTTATAGACAAGTGCCAGGCGCTAAATCCTTGGATCTCAAATCAAGCCTGAATGGAAGTGAACGAGCCATTTTGTCTGAAAAACCTATATGTCTGAGTGCTACACAGAAAAGAAAACAATTTAGTCGTAGTTGCCGATCAAAATGGTCACTCACCTCACCTGATGAGGAAGAAGAAGAGGAGTTAAATGCTCAAAGAGAGGTAAAATTTGATGGTTCAGCAGAAAGTAAAGAAAACAGTGCTTCAGTTCAACAAAGTAAAAATGGTTTAGATTTGAGGAGTTTTAGTATTGGACTTAGTGAAGACTCTTTAGACAGTAACGAGTCTTTTTCGCTCACAGAACCTACCACCCCATCTCCACACATGACCACATCTGTTAAAGAGTCAAAGCTCAAACGTCAATCTTCCATACAAGAGATAAGAAAGAATCTACAGGAATCTATTAAAAACACCCCTGACAGCAGTACTAGGGATACATCAGGTATAGTAGAAACTTCCAGACAATCTAATCAAGGGATTTCTGACCTCCGTAAGAATGAAGTGGAAAAACTGATGACACTGGAAATTGATGATGGAGACTATGTATTTGATGATGTCAAACAAGTAAAATCAAAGATATGTGCTGCACCACCTGGCATCAATAAAGGGAGCACTGCCAGTAATAAGGACACAGCCCACACCAGTATGTCTGATTTTACAGAAATTATAAACTTAAAAAATAAAATGATGTTAGAAGAGAAAGACTCTGTTGACAGTGGTCTTTTGTCCGTAGGAAAAATACCTCTAATTGGGTCTAGGTCAGAATCTAGTCACACTCTTGTGCCAGCAGACTTTTCAATAGATGGAGAAATTGAAGGCCAGCAGAATCCAGATCAGGCTCAGGAGAATGAAAGTTTTTTTCCCACAACCGCTAATGGACAGGGAAAGAGTTATGTGAAGGAGACAGGGAAAGGAACCCAGCTATACAAAGGGAGACAACTGGATGTAAATCTCAAGATTCGTCCACAGGAATCCTATGAGTTAGAGGAGGTAACCTACTTTTCTTAATATAGATATTTTCTCATGTTCTATTGAATTAATAATGGAAATGTTTAATAAATGTTTTATAGTGGATGATGATGATGACCATAATGACAATGATAATAAGTTGATACAGAAATGGAAGCCCATGGTGATCATCTAGATGATGATAACAGTGCCTTATGTCAGCAATGGGAATGCTATAGTAGTATAATTTTACCTTTCAGATGTTGGAACCATTGATAGATGAACAGCAGGGACCACTGGACAAGTTTCCACTTGGAATCAGAGGTGAATTATGGCTTTCACCTTGAATCTTTACTATTATGTTTGAGAGACTTTTGCTTGAAAAGATTAGATAGAAAGAATGTGTAAAAATAATGGATGGACAAAAGATTGAGAAATTTAAAAGAAACAATGAGGAATGAATTTCATCTACATACTTGAAATCTACATTGTCTTTTTTAAGCAATTTATGAAACTTTCGTCTTTACTTTTAATGATTGTTTTAGTATATATATATATATATATATATATATATATATATATATATATATATATATATATATATATATATATATATATATATATTGGATTTACTTCTGTTTACATGAACATGTCATCCTTAGAATCTTAGATCTCTATGAATATTCCAAGTACATGTATATATTTGCATATATATTGTTGCAGGACATTGCACTTTGTGGTATCAATATTCAGCATTTTGCCTTTGTCTGTTGGTCAGCTCCATAGCTTTCATCAGTATATTTACCAATCTGGCAGGCTAATCTTTATTTACACAATCCATAATGGCTGTTTTTCCTTTTTCCTCCTGCAGGTGCCTTGGAGAAGACAGCCAGCATTCAGTCAGACAGCAGTGGCTTTGCAGATGCAGATAGTTCCGATAACAAGGTTATTTTGAGTGACATCACTTGCCTTTAGTTTACATTGATTAAATTACAAACATACTTTACAAGAAGTCCTGCAGAATACAGAGGTTGAAATTAATAGAATCAGTGATATGTATTAATGTGAGTTGTGGAAATCGTACTTGAGGGCTCATAATTTGTGGGCAGGGATGAGACTTTGCTAAGTTCCTGCCCTGCCCACAATTCATGAGCCCTAGGGTCAAATTTTCCTACTGCACATCAATTCACATTGTTGATTATTTTTCTTACATTCCTATGTCAAAAAGTGTGGGTTCTCAGCAATATCATGGTCAATTGGCAGCATTCACGCATTAAAAGGACAAAGTATCCATTAAAAAATGTAAGATCTTTAAAAGTAGCATATAATATTTGGTTTGAAAAGCAAAAGACAAATAATGTAACACTGCAACTGGGACTTCCATGTCTCGGTAAAGCCTTGTTTCTGCCTTCAGATTCTGACCCTTAGGTGGGATCTCCCAATCACACACCAAAGTGCTGATAGATTCTATTTCTGACCATTACATGTGATTCCTAATTCCACACCAGTGCTTATGATGGATTCTATTCTGACCCATGGGTGGGATTTTCTAATCCCACACCAGTGCTTATGATGGATTCTATTTTCTTGCATTACATGACATTAGAAAAACCTTTTTGATTGGTGCATCACCACTTTGAGTTGTTTGTAAGATGTCATCATATTCATCCCGTCACAATTACCTGTTATTATTATGTCACTGTGATTTCAGCAGTTGCTAATCTATCTGGATGTTAACCTCATTTCCATGTTTACAACAAATGTTTTGGTGTAAACCAAACATTATACTCTCTAAGAATGGAAGCATTTTTAACACATATTTTGTGGATTTTATGCATTGACTCATTAACCCCTAGCGCCATGTTTACGCATCATAAGGATGTACCCTACCTCCGAGCTCTGTAACATCAACATCATTTAAGATACACTAAAGTGGATGGTATTGCAGGAAAGTAGACAGATGTAGCTCTGCAAAGATACCTTATAATGTTGACTTTCAACTCGCATTAAAAAATACAGCGAAAAAAATGCATTTTTTTTAGACCTGATTTTTTTTAGGTCGTAAATTGCCAGCTTCAGAACCAGAGTTTGTTTCCGGATTTTAGACTTTTTGGCCTTATATCTAAAGCAGACCGGTCTGAACTGCACACAGACAGATGAACCTTTGCAAAAAGTAGGATAAGTTTGAGATTTGGGGTCAAAAGGGGGCAGGACACAAAAATCAGGGGGTCAATGCGAAAAAAAAAAAAAAAAAAGAAGTCCAACTTTTACCCATCTGCACATGTGCGAGCGTAATAGCCAATCAAAAACAATATTTCTGATGCACCTAAGCATCTGGTTAAACAAAAAACTTTCTTAAGTAGATGTGTTTTGCTGCATTTAGAAGTAACCCCAAAAATGTGTTTCCTACCCCATTTCAGGCAAAAATGAAAAGAATCTCCCAGGGTTAATGAGTTAACTGTAGTTATTGAGTACCATTTTGTTCATAACTTACATTTTGTTGCCAGGAATTTTGAGAAAAATAATTCTTGGTTATTCATTGGTGTTGGATAGGAAAATTCCAACCTCACGATTAGAATTTTGCACCACACACTCAGCACAGCCTCATGTTATGCAAAATTCTAACCCTCAGGTTTAACTTTTCTCTCCTGCACTGTTGCATATGAAGATTTCTATTAATTCTCATTTTTAGATGACTAAGATCATCTTTACAAGCATTTGTACAGTGGAAAAATAAGCATTAGTAAAGTGGAAGAAACAAGCATTGGAAATACAAGGATTTGTACAGTGGAAATACAAGCATTTGTACAGTGGCAAAAACAAGCATTTCTGCAGTGGAAAAACAAGCATTGGAAATACAAGGATTTGTACAGTGAAAAATGGAAACTGGTGTATTGGTAACCAGACATTGTACTTGGGCTTAAACTTGGGTTTGTACATGTGATCAAAAGATGTAAAGCAAGAACATCGTCATGGCACAATCTAGGCTTCTTTCTTTCTCACACACACACACACACTCTACTCTTTGAATTGAAACCAATTAGTTCCTTTTCACATTTGGTGCAGAATATTCAAATTTAAGCACATTTCAATCTTGGCTTATCACAGTGAACATTGTAATAACTACTGTGATGTTCTGTTTGTACTACAAATACTGTAAAATCAAAAATATTCATGGAGGATTTAATTTCATTTTATTTGTGGGTAGAAAATATGTATGAAATTATATCTACCACAAAAAATAGTATTGTTGATTGGGTGTTAACATAACCAGTGTGATCCAGAGAAATATTATCCCCATTAAATTGTCTGTTTACTCCAAAGCCACAGAAATTTGATCTGTAGGAAAATGTCTCATTTTACAGTAGTTATATATGTCTTTTAAATTTATTAAATATAAATATTATGCAATAACTCCATAATAATTCATATTTAGCATTTTTAAATCTTCAACTAATTAATTATTTTATTTATCCTGTATTTTGAGGATTTAATATTATTTTACCTTATTTTTATATTATATCTTGTTTTACTGCATGTTTTATCTACTAATTTTTAGAACTTAACTTTTAATTGGCATCATATATCCAGTTTTGTGCTGATGTGCCATTAAATCCTATACATATATACCCACATACATACATACAAACAAACATACAAACATACATACATACATACAAACATACATACATACATACAAACATACATACATACATACAAACATACATACATACATAGATACATACATACATACATACATACAAACATACATACATACATACCCACAAACATACATACAAACAAACATACAAACACATACAAACATACATACATACATACATACATACATACATACATGCATGCATACATACAAACATATATACATACATACAAACATACATACATACATACATACAAACATATATAGATAGATACATAGATACATACATACAAACATACATACATACATACATACATACATACATACATACATACATACATACATACATGCATACATACAAACATACATACAAAGATACATACATACATACATACATACATACATACATACATACATACATACATACATACATACATACATACATACATACATACATACTTTATAGCTCTCAAATACCTACCATATACCTGTACCATGCTTCAGTATGTGGTTTTGAACTGTACCTGTTCCATGCTTCAGTATGTGGGTTTGAACTGTACCTGTTCCATGCTTCAGTATGTGGTTTTGAACTGTACCTGTTCCATGCTTCAGTATGTGGTTTTGAACTGTACCTGTTCCATGCTTCAATATATGGGTTTGAACTGTACCTGTTCCATTCTTCAGTATGTGGTTTTGAACTGTACCTGTTCCATTCTTCAGTATGTGGGTTTGAACTGTACCTGTTCCAAGCTTACGTATATGGGTTTGAACTGTACCTATTCGGTACTTATGTATATGGGTTTGATTTGTACCTGTTCCATGATTGAGTATGTGGGTTTAAACTGTACCTGTTCCATGCTTCAGTATGTGGGTTTAAACTGTACCTGTTCCATGCTTCAGTATGTGGGTTTGAACTGTACCTGTTACATGCTTCCGTATGTGGGTTTGAACTGTACCTGTTACATGCTTATGTATATGAACTGTACCTTTACTATGCTTCTTCAGTCTTAAGTTTTAAAAAACCAAGCAATCTCCAGGAATTAATGTCCCCCACTTTTCATTGGAAGCAGGGAGTGTAGTTTTGTAGAGGAAAGGGCTAGGTGATGATAATGATATAGTAAATGAATTAAGGTAAAGGATGATGAAGAATACTAACAGTGGAAGCCAGGTGAGGTCTCATCAATATAAAGGATTATGTAGAACACTGACAATGGAAGCCAGGTGAGGTCTCCTCAATATAAAGAATTATGTAGAACACTGACTATGGAACCCAGGTGAGGTCTCATTATTATAAAGCAGCATATAAAAAAATATGGGTCCAACATTCATCAGCCATAACAACACTAAATGATGATACAGAAAGCTGATAATCAAATTCCACTAAAGTTATATAATATAGAGCTACATACAAATATTTCTTGAAATCTAAAAATACAAATTAAGAGAATTACTGTGTGGAAATAAAAGTGGATGGATATGACAATCAGAGCAATAACTATGCTATATGATGATGCAGATCAAATGCTGACAAATTAAACCAAGCAAGTTGCATACTAAAGTAGTTATTGGGGAAAAATTAAACCAAGCAAGTTGCATACTAAAGTAGTTATTGGGGAAAAATTAAACCAAGCAAGTTGCATACTAAAGTAGTTATTGGGGAAAAATTAAACCAAGCAAGTTGCATACCAAGGTAGTTGTTGGGGAAAAAGTAAACCAAGCAAGTTTCATACCAAGGTAGTTATTGGGGAAAAATTAAACCAAGCAAGTTGCATACCAAGGTAGTTATTGGGGAAAAAGTAAACAAAGCAAGTTGCATACTAAAGTAGTTATTGGGGAAAAAGTAAACCAAGCAAGTTGCATACCAATGTAGTTATTGGGGAAAAATTAAAATTGGTGAGTCTGACAATATGAGGCCATAACTCCACTTAAAGATTATACTGCATACTGTACATGTACATAACAATGACAATATGAGGCCATGATTCCACTTAAAGATTATACTGCATACTGTACATGTACATAAGTAACACTGACAATATGAGGCCATGATTCCACTTAAAGATTATACTGCATGCTGTACATGTACATAAGTAACACTGACAATATGAGGCCATGATTCCACTTAAAGATTATACTGCATACTGTACATGTACATAAGTAACACTGACAATATGAGGCCATGATTCCACTTAAAGATTATACTGCATGCTGTACATGTACATAAGTAACACTGACAATATGAGGCCATGATTCCACTTAAAGATTATACTGCATACTGTACATGTACATAAGTAACACTGACAGTATGAGGCCATAATTCCACTACAAGATTATGTTGCAAGCTGTTTATGCATGTAAGTAACACTGTGTCTGTGCAGTTTGTAGTTGGACTTAACTTGTAAGCAGGTGTATATGGTACCTAAATAACACTGACAGTCAAACTCAACTGAGGTCTTAATAGCAGACTACCAGCTAAATTTGTTTAAAATCCAACAAGTTAGTCATTCGTCTGCAGAAACAAATATGATGGGTTTGATAATCAGGGGCTGTAACTCTGCTAAAAGACATAGAATGCTGACAATGGAACTTGGCCAGGGTCTCATCAACATCAGACTTCATACAAAATTTGGTTGAAATCCAATTCAAATTAATTGCAACATCTGCAAAGGTTCAACCAGTATCAAGCAGTCTATTAGATTTGGTTGAAATTGAATCTTAGATAAAGGAGTTGTTGTGCAAAAATGAAATTGTCTGGGTCTGTCAGTCAGGGCTCATAAATCTGCTAAACTTTGACGAGGTAGAATGCTGAAAATCAAACTCAGTCAAAGCCTTGCCATCTTAATGATGCTTTTAAAATTTGGTTGAAATCCAATAATTATTAAGGAATTTATTGTGCAGAAATGAATGTTGGTGGGTCTTAAAATCAGGGACTAATAACTGCTAAATATTGACCTCTGCCAAGTTCAAGCTGCATACCAAAATTTTGTTGAAATCTAATAATAATCAAGAAATTTATTGTGCAGGAAAGAATGTGGGTGGGTCTGACAATCAAGGGCAATATCTCTTCTAAATGATGATTTTGAAGGCTTGCAACCAAACTCAACCATGGTTTCATCATTATCAAGCTGCAAACCAAATTTGGTTGAAATCCAGATTTAAAGAGAGTTATTGTGTGGAAATAAAAGTGGGCAGGTCAGACAGTCAGGGGTCACTAAATGATCATGCAAAATGCTGATTATTGACTTCAGGCAAAGTCTTGTCAATATCAAGCAGTATACCAAATTTAAATGGAGTTAGACCCACATTTTTGATGCAGCTTTATATGGCTGAGATCTTGCCTGGGTTCCATTGTCAGTGTTTTATGAGGTCAGTAGTGTCTTCCTTTACAAATGTACCTTAACTTGTTTATTATGTCACTATCATCATCTTGCCCTTTCCTCTACAAAACTTCACTCCCATACATCCAGTGAAAAGTGGGGGACATCAATTCCTGGAATTTGCTTGTTTTCTTCTAATATGCTTGTGACTACAGGTCAGCATTCTTGCTATATAATTGGTGGCAGTTTCTGACTCTCTTTTTCATCTTGTGATAACTTTCAGAATGGAAACAGGGAGATGAGTCCAGAATCCGAAAGAACAGTCATAAAGAGTGACCTCCTCTTATCTTCAAACTCCCCAGTGGATTATATTGTACAGCAGTACAATAATAATAACATTGTTCAGAAGTCCAGTCACCAAACATCTCAGTGTATGAAACCAGTCCAGGATGCTGACTCCACAGAATCTTCAACTTGTGTATGCAAAACCCAGGGCACTGATGTGTGTGAGAAACACAAGACAGTAGCTACTGATCAGTCCTCTACATCTAGAGGTCAGTGTCATATACATGGCAGCAAAACCTGTGAAGAGCATAAGAAAAAAGAATACAGTAGTCAATGTCCATCACTACACTCTATTAGTTATGACCGATCTCATGATGCTACTCAAGTATCCCCTGGCAAGTCTGCTAATAAACCTGGTGCCTTAATTTACACTATCAATATGCCCTTCACTTCCACAATAGCAGATGCAACATCCAGGGATCTTATTAGAGGGGTTTCATCAAAAGAGGACAAAACTTTTGAGAGCATGGTTCCTGAAATCTCTGCTACACCCCCTAGTTATTTGTCGCAGATTCATATAGAGATAGGCAAAGACAGTCGACCAGTCAAAACACAGGACAACTGCTTAAATGTTGATAAAAATGCTTATTCTGTGCCAAAGGGAACACAACATCAAGAATCGATCTCTAGTCAAACTGGACCAAGCAGTGCAAATTATGGAAAACTTGGTTTCAGTAATTTTCGAAATTCTCAATGGCCAGAGACCACTGGAACGCTGAACTTTAGTCATAAACAGACTGTGATAGATGACCTTATGACTTCAGAAAGGTCATGGTATTCTCATGTAACCCCATCAAAGGGGAGACAACCATTAAGCATGTCAACACCAATGTTGCACAAATGTGGACATAATTCTTTTGAGGATCCTACAGTATCTAACATGACATATCTAAAGGATCCCTGTGGTGACTGGTTGCCAAGGGAACATGTAGATTCTCGGCTGTATAATCTAAACATAATGCCAACGGGAGCTGTCTCTTCATATTCACTGACAAATGAAACTTTGGAATACCCACCTAAGCAGAGATATGCAGCATTTGATAGTGGACCAATCTTAAGAGACACTAGTTTGGATTACTTGAAACTGACCAAGCTTGTGAATCAGCCACCCAATACCAACTTGGTAAGTTTTATTTATTTTTGTCCAGTAATATTTCACTGTAAGAACTCATAGCTTGGAATCCATGTGAATTTTTGTCGTTAGGCATCAGTTAGCAGATGGTGAGATATAGGTGACCTAGGTTGGTGATAGAATCTCCCAAATTGTCACCAAATTTTACCTGAAAAACACTGACATATTTTGATTATCATGTGCGGAAGAATAAGGGCTTCACTATGGAATTTCCTGTTCAGGATGTGGGTCCTTTTCAGCTTTAGCTATTACTCATTGTTAACAAGCATAATCTGTCATAATTCTCCTCTTTTTCTAATATTTATTTTTTCAAACTAATACAAGTTTGTTTTGTTTGCAAAATTATGTATTTCTTTTGTTCTATGTTAGGAAGTTTAGTCTATTACATGATTTATACATCTTGGAAAATACATGACACTAGCACAGGTATTGTGTGAACTTTGGTGACTTCAAGGCAAAATTCCACAGACAACAGCACAAGCACCTATATTCGATTCACCAAATTTATTGTTTTTATTAGCTCACCTGGCAATAAGGCCAAGGGAGCTTATGGTAGGGCCTTGTGTCCATCGTGTATCATCTGTCCATCTGTCAACAATTGCATGCTACCACTCTGGAGTCCATATTTCTGATCCAATTTCAATCAAATTTTTAGTATAGGTTTATATCATCAAAATTTCAGAAAAGTTCAATAATGAGCAAGATCCAGGCATATTAATGAGGTGATCTTTTACCTGTTTGGCTGACATTGTTACCACTCTGGAGGCCATATTTCTGAACCAATTTTGATCAAATTTGGAACATATTCTTATATCATAAGATCTCAGATGAGTTCAGTAATGAGCAAAATCCACACATGTTAATTAGATGATCTTGCATCTAATTGGCTAAGCTTGTTACCACACTGAAGGCCATATTTCTGATCCAATTTCGATCAAACATCGAATATATGCTGTTATGACTCTAGGTCTTAAAGAAATATGTAACAGAAAGAAAGTGAAATCAACAATGTAAGTAATATCAACATGCAATTTATTTCCCTACAATACAAAGTGAAATTCAAGAGATTCTTACAATATTGTGAATCAAATTCCAAATAATCCTAAATGTCCTAATCACAAGTCCAAAAATATAGAATGTTCAGAATGAGTTCCAATAGTCTTGAATGTCCTGATATAACACAATGATACAATCCAGAAGTTCTTTGAATAAGTTCACAAAAGTCCCAAGTAATGTATTAATTCAAAAGTCAATGAGCACTTTAGTAATTCCAACAAATATATGAAATAATTCCTCTCAAATTATATCTGATTTCAACGGCAGAAACTATAAAATCTTATCTCAAGTGGATTCCCACAGACTGATCTAAAACAGGAATGAATTATTTGTTTACCAAATCACTATTTATACACATTTTCACTTGACCTATATCATAACAGGATGTGAAGCATTAAAATGGAGAAAAAAAACAGTCAACAAGACTGGTCTTGAACTCAAAAACTTGTAAACACTCTGTTTACAAGTGACCAGAATCTAAAGTACAACTTACCTTCATGGATAATATTTAAACACACATCATAGATTAAATATACATAACAATGCTTATATCATAAAGATCTTGTACAATTTCAATAATGACTGAGATGCTTGCATCTTAAAATGAGTTGATCTTGCATCTGATTGGTTGAGCTTGTTACCACTCAGGAAGTGATATTTCTGATCTGATTTTGATCAAACTTGAAATATTGGCTTATGTCATCAAGATCTTGGAAGATCTGCTTGTCCATCCCACTTTAATTTCTGCACAAAAACCAAATTTTATATGCAACTTGATACTGATGAGACCTTGGCTGAGTTGTCAGTGTTGTGCATCGTTGTTTAGCATAGTTATAGCCCCTGATTGTCAGACCCACTCACTTTCGCTTCTGCACAATAGCTCAAATAATTATTATTGGATTTATTTTCCTGAAGATTTTATAAATTTTAACCTATATTTTGTTTACAACCTTTTGAAGATATTTGCCTTTTATCTTGAATGACAACACAATTGTGTTTATTTAGAAGGGTTTATCTTCCTAAAGATTAAAAAAAAATTCTATTTATGTTTTCAAAATGTTTATGTTTGTGTCCATGTTGATGTACATTTCAGTGACATTGAACATATAGTAAACAAGTTTTACATCCGTTGAAAGTGTCACCATACATGTACATGTACCAGCTGTAAAGAAATTGTTAATACATGTAGTTATCTATTTTTCATTAGTCTGAGATTTTTTTTCTTCATATGTTTTTAGTGACATGCAAATGCTCATAAAGAATATCAGGTGTATCACTTTAGATCGTTGGTACAGTCTAATGAGTAATGTATGCTATGATACTGAGAACCTAGCTTGCTTCGGGTACAACAGCTGGTACTAAGTCATCACTACTCATTATTTCCAGTAGCAGAAAAATTTGTCACTTCCCAGACAAACAGTATCTTCAGTTGTTGATATCGCAGATGTGACTATGTCACTATTGGAACAACATAATCTGAGAAATTAACATCCTTGTTACCAGACCCAAGTAGGCTTAATTCATCATGCGCTGTAGCAAGGGGGACATCATCATCATCATTGTTATTATCACTGGTAATGATACATGTTTGCTCACTAAAGCCTATCCTAACAAAACAGTAACACAATCTGTGGAAACATCATGCCATGCACGATAAATCATATTGATTGTGGACAATAAATTTGTTTCACACAATATTTTTGTCAAGGCTCGTGAGGTATATTGGGAGTAGAGTACGTCGGTACTGTCTCAATTATAGTCCAACAATTAACAACTTCGTACACTGAAAAGATTGTATTTCTGATCTGATTTGAATCATACTTGGTAATTAGGCTAATATCACAAAGGTGTTGGATGACTATAGCATTATGAAGTAAAACATATATTGAACAGAAATCATCTCTCTTCTTTTGTATTTTCATGTATCATGAATACTTTGATTTTTCCTCTTTTTTTACAAAGTTAAATTAAAAGTATTCTTTCCCCTAATCTTGGCTACAAGTAAGTCTGGTAGTAAGATATATTTTTGTATACTTTCTATTGGAAAGTATAATTAACACTTTTTAGTCATTTGTCTGAGATAGAGCCCCTTTAATAGCTTTAGAAAATGGGTTGTCTAGACCTATAATTACATAATTAGTTGGTCTGTTGGTCACAGGGTCACAGGGATTAGCAAACAAATGGGTCATTCTCCCCCACCCCCTCATACAATCTTAGTTAATGCTAAAATGATTTTTTTCCCTCATAATGATGCATTTCTTTGATATGCTCAGGTCATTTTCATCCATTGAAAGTAATGATTAGTAGATTAAGGTTTATGACTTAATTAGGTAGAGGGAACAGCCCCAATGCTTTGATGTGGACTTAGGATTAGGATTTCCTGTAATTAGGAACTTATTCTTGATAATCATCATAATTAAAATTGAAGGGGTTAATTACACAGGTGATATTCCTGTATTATTCAATTATAAAAGATTATCATTAGCATTTTTCATAATTATCCAACATTTTTCCCTTCAAAGAATTACAGGGCATGTGTCTAAAGAAAAGATAAAAGAGTCAGAAATTACCAACACAAATCATGTGGAACTACAGTATGGTATATAAATCTAGGAACAGTTCATTTGCTCATTCTGGAAATTTCTAGTTCTATAGATCTGTTCAAAATTACTCTTTACTAGCTTCTTGAATTGATTCACAGAATCACTGTTGAATTTATTTTAATGAATATTTTTTTTTTTTATGTGAATTGATTTTGACATAACGAGAAGTTTAAAAAAACTGAATCAATCTGATTAAGATGTCTGAAAATACCAGATTTTAGGACAGCTGTTGTTCTGAAATTCCAGGGGATTTTTTTTGTTCTTTTTCTATTGTTATCAGATATTTTAATCCATTAAGAGAAAATATTTGTATTTTTAAAATTTGAATAAATAATTCACTACAATGTATGTCAGTGATTCGAACTTAGTAGCTGATAACCCCATGTGGAGCAAAGAGGTGAGTTGAAGTAATTTTTTCATTATATCTCATTTTAATTTTTATACTCACTATATTTTTTAAAATTATTGACTGCAAATCATATCATAACGGTAAACATTTTCAGTTAGAATTATCTTGGAATTTCACAATATTTAATTGAGTTTGAGCAGTGATTACTAACAATTTGAAGGTTACTCTAGTATGTATCATTATATATGTGTAGCATAGTTTAGTTAATTAGCAAGAATAGCAGGACCAAATAAGAAAGAAATAAGATTATAATTATGGCTGGCTTAAACACCCTAAGATTACCTGTGTTTAGGTCTGGCACAATGTTGTTCATTTTAGAGAGTTTATGTTGATACACATATACATGTTTTTCTTCTGGAGTACCAAACTGACATTTGACACTGGAGTAACAGACCAAGAATAGACGTCAGTGTACCAGACTGAGATTAGACATCAGAGTACCAAACTGAGATTAGATGAAATATTCTGTAAGATCTGTGCAAAATCTGTGACATCTGTTTTTTTTCCAAAGTCATTCATCTTGATTGATGTGAAAGGCAAAACAAAATTGTCCTTTTGGGTTAACTTTTACCATATATTTTTAATTAATAAATTGTAGATTGTGTACAATATACACGATAATGACTGTAATGACCCTAAGTACAAAAATATACACAATGATGACTGTAATGACCCTAAGTACAAAAATATACACAATGATGACTGTAATGACCCTAAGTACAAAAATATACACAATGATGACTGTAATGACCCTAAGTACAAAAATATACACAATGATGACTGTAATGACCCTAAGTACAAAAATATACACAATGATGACTGTAATGACCCTAAGTACAAAAATATACACAATGATGACTGTAATGGCCCTAAGTACAAAAATATACACAATGGATGATTGTAATGACCCTAAGTACAAAAATATACACTATGATGACTGTAATGACCTTAAGTACAAAAATATACACAATGATGACTGTAATGACCATAAGTACAAAAATGTACACAATGATGACTGTAATGACCCTAAGTACAAAAATATACACAATGATGACTGTAATGACCCTAAGTACAAAAATATACACAATGATGACTGTAATGACCCTAAGTACAAAAATATACACAATGGATGATTGTAAGGATCCTAAGTACAAAAATATACACAATGGATGACTGTAATGACCCTAAGTACAAAAATATACATTATGATGACTGTAATGACTGTAAGTACAAAAATATACACAATGATGACTGTAATGACCCTAAGTACAAAAATATACACAATGATGACTGTAATGACCCTAAGTACAGAAATATACACAATGATGACTGTAACAACCCTAAGTACAAAATTATACACGATGATGACTGTAATGACCCTAAGTACAAAAATATACACAATGATGACTGTAATGACCCTAAGTACAAAAATATACACAATGATGACTGTAATGACCCTAAGTACAAAAATATACACAGTGATGACTGTAATGACCATAAGTACAAAATTCTATCTTCAGGTTTACTCAAACATGCAACTTATTAAAAAAAGCATTTGTAAGGTCTGATCTTTTGATTCAAAATATCACTAGGAGAAAATCGTAGCATAAGAAATTCATTATTCTTTGAGAAATTTAACTTGGGTAGTGAGGATGTGTGATGGTCCAAAATTCTGAGATATTTTTTTTGTTTCTCACACTGTGAGATACACACAGGTATGAATAAAGTGACATTTTTCTCAGATCTGCATCCACTTCCTACTCTCAAAGCTTATGTCACTGTTATTATTTCAAGAAATCCAAGGAATATTTTTTTTTTAATGGACCAATTTATATGATTTTATGCATAAGAGTTTTCCATGTGTACTTTATTTTTCAGGTGCTTGCATTTGTAGGTAAAATCCCGAAGTATCATCGCAAACATTACCATAAGAAATTGCATTTGCTTGAGAAACGAAAGGTAAGTTTTACACAGAATTATTGATCTATCAACAGAGCTGTTACAACACATTAGTATTGTAAGAAATTCATCGCTATCCATTTTTGCGGCTTTGTAAAACATATTTTTGTAAGTACTTAAATTCATGGATCGGAGAAGCAGTCTTATTGTTTTCACAATAGGATCTTTGTTCGTTTGGGTCTTTATAGTCAAAGTTTGAAGCATAAAGTCAAGGTTTGTAGTAACCATCAAATCCGCAAAAATTGGTACCCATGAAATCCACAGAAATTGGAACCCATGAAATCCACAAATTAGTACCCTTGAAACAATAGTGAATTGACAGTATATCATGTTCAATAGAAAATGTTTTCCTAAAGTCTTGAACACAGTTCAATTCAAGAGCACCATTGAAAATATTACATTGAAAATGTTGCCATTTTTTTATGAAAAATGGCTATCGGTAAGTTATTATGCCCCCACTGCAATAACAAAGATGGTAAAGTATTGGACTTGTAATTCAAGGGCTGTCGGTTTGATACCTGCCCAGGTTAGCTGTTGTCAAGGACATCTCCTTGCGCCTTATTTGATTATCGTCGGTGTTGAGATTTTAGCTATGACTTAAAAGCAAAATGTTGATGTACAGGGACTGATCTTTGATGTCAGTGAGTATAAATTGGGTCAGTATGCCGATGATGCTTTTATTATTGTTGATGGATCTCAACATTCTCTTAAAGCAGCTTTGAATATCTTGCAAGGTTTTTTTCTATTATCTAGACTTAAATGTAACATAACAAATACAAAGGCTATTTGGATTGGAAACAAGAAATTTTCCACTGAAAGAATAAGTCCCGATATGGGCCTAAATGGGTCTTCTTCTAACTTTACACTCCTTGGCATAGATTTTTCTCTGGATTTACAACAAATGATGGAAATTAATTATAGGAAGAAACTAACGAATGCAAAAAGAATACTGGCAAGCTGGAGTCAAAGACATCTGTCAGTAGTTGGTAAGGTAATTGTTGTAAAAACTCTTGTTCTGCCCATATTCATACATCTTTTTTCAGCACTTCCAAATCCATCAGCAAAAGTTGAAGCAGAACTAAATCGTACATTATTTAAATTTGTATGGGGTGGTAAAGTAGAGAGAATTAAACATGATATACTAGTATCCCCTGAGAATGAGGGAGGACTAAATTTGATACACATTTATTCATTCATTAGGTATATTAAGATAAGATGGGTTAAAAGATTGCTGGAAAATGAAAATGGCACGTAGCAGAACTTAGTCAATACAACTATATTCAGAAATAAAAAGGATAATTGGAATTTAGGGAGAAGGAAATTAGAAGAATTTAGTAAGCTCATTAAAAACAGTTTTTGGAGAGATGTAATTTTGGCAGTATCTAATTGGAAAGAGGAACCGCAAAGTCCAAATGAGTATTTATCTCTGAGTATTTTAAATTTTGTCCCCCCTAGAATGTTCTATCAATACAAATCCTGGACAGAGGCTGGTATTGAAAAATCTGAATGATTTAGTAGATGATCATGGTAGTTTAATACCTTTTGAAATGATAAAACAAAGAACTAGATGCGACGATTTCTTGAAATACTTCTCCTTAATATCCAAAATTCCAAAATCATGGAAAGATGCTATCAAAAACCATTTAATACATAATAATTTTGATAAGCATGAGGATAAAATAATGAACTTGCAAAAACAAAATTCTGTGAAGTTTGCTTACAAAGATCTTTTAAAAAAGGCAACACACTGCATAGCAAGAAACTTTGATGCAAGTATTAAGTAAAAATACAAGTAGTGAGGAGTGGTCTGAGATTTATAGCCGAGCAAAATTGTGTACTAAGGATACCAATTTGATCTCTTTTAACTTTAAATTAATCCATAGAATAATTGTTACTAATAATTTTGTGAAAAGAATTAACATATTAGATGATAACAAATGTACTTTCAGTAAGATTGAGAATGAAAGTATTGAACATCTCTTCTATGATTGCAATATTACTTCAAAGTTTTGGTACTGTTTTATGAAATATTTTGCACCTTCTTGCTCAAATATTGTACATGTCAGAATTTTTTTTTTTTAGGAAGTGAACAATTGGACAGTTTGTGTAATTTCTTGCTTATTTTGGCTAAATATTATACTTGTGTATCTAAAGAGATTGCATGTTATATGCATGTGTGTGTCTATGTGTGTGTTTTCTTTTCTTTTTCTGTACATTATATTTATTGTCCCTAGATTATCCGATTACCAGAAATGTTTGATTGTAAGGTGACCTTGGAATGGTGTTCCCCGATCCAGTGGTCAACCGATTACGGGGATAATAATAATAAAAAAAAAGGTTAGCCTGGGGCAGCTGCTTTGGTGTGTCCTTTGGAAAAGGCATGTAACTCCCATTTCCTCAGTTGTTACAGCCAGTAATGTGTTCAAATCTGTTTTAGCACAAGTTTAACACTTACACTGTTGAATTGAGTACAATGAAATTGCACATGCACTATCATAGTCATAATTACATGACCTGAAAAAAATAACAGACCATTACAGATAATTTTTTCTGAAGGCATCAACGTCAATGCAAAGTATTGTATTTACCATGGTTTCTCCAACACTGTTTTATGTGGTCTTGAAAATTGATGGGTATATTTCATGCTTCAGTGATTACATTAAGTTTTTACATTTAGCTCTTTTTGTCACAGTTGTATGTACAGTCATGTAACTTAAATGAGTCTATTCATCTTGGAGGCTACTACTTACCATGTGGAAAAGTAGGTCAATATGCCCTACTTTTTATGCTCCAGTGATTAGGTTAAGTTTTTGCATTCAGCTCTGCTGTATGTACAATCCTGAAATTTGTTGGGTGTAATAATTTTAGAGGGTAGTACACACCAGGGGCAAAAGTAGGTCAAGTGAGTTTTCAAGGTTTTTGAATTATGCCACATCAGATCAGGCATAGCATTTTATAGAATTTTTATTCAATTATTTTTACACATATTTTTTACTTTTGACAGAAACCTTATTAGCATGGACAAATTGCAACCAAATTTGCCATAGAATATCCTAGCATGAAGTGCTTTCAAATTTGTGCAAATTTTTATGCTGATCCTCCATCAGATATGACCATCATTATAAAAAATGGAAAAACCTTTAAACAACTTCAAAAACTGGTCAACAGAATTTGCCTAAATTTGATAGAAAGTATAAAGAACTTAAAGATTTGTACAAATAATGCCAATTTGCCTTCAAATGTGGCCACTGTTACTACAAATAGAAAAACTGGTATATGACATTGCAAAAACTTTTCAAATTTGACAGAAAGCATCTTGGAATAAAGATTTATACAAATGATGCCAATCTAACATCAAATTTGGCCATCATTACTAAAAATAGAAAAATCTTTCAATGATTTCTCAAAAAGCACTCATTATACTTTGACCAACTTTGACAAAAAGCATCCTGGCATAAAGGTCTTCCAATAATGGACAAATGATCATGATGTGCAATCAGATGTGGCTGAAGATACAAATAATAGAGACATCTTGAAGCTATTGTTACTAAAAATCATGGCAGGAAGAGTTTTTACATTCTTATAAATGATGGCAATCTGGGATCAAATGTGCTCAACAGAATTAGACAAACTTTGACAGAAAACATTCTGGCATAAAGGCCTTGCCATCAAATATACCAAAAATAGAGAAACCTTGAAACAGTTGTTTTCATAACATATGCAATTAACAGCATTGGAAATTTCTACACAAAGGATCCTACTGATCCAGGTTTCTTGGCCAATTGCTCTTGGCTGTTAGGCAGATTTCAGCCAAATGAGTGATCTAAGTCCCACTTCTGGCACTTTTTTCATATTTTTTGCTGTACGTCATTTGTATTGAAACAATGAAGTACAGAACCCCTTCTATCCATGAAAAATATATTGTGCATCCAATATTTTGCTAGTTTTCCAACTAATAATAACTTAATAGAATAATTAAACATGTGCAATTTTCACTAGTCTTTCAGCAAATAATATTGTAAAACGAGAGAGAGAGAGAGAGAGAGAGATGCAGATGGAATTTTTTGTTTTAAGTTGATAAAAGATAGTGCTGGTGAAATCAGTGTTGGCATAATCATCAACATGGTTGTTGAAGTTTTGTGTAAAGCTGCAACTCCAAAACTACTTGAAGGATTCTAAAGGAATTTTGTATACTTCATCTCCTTGGACATGTTAGAGACAGAAATGCTTTTCTTACATAAAATGAATATATCCTAAATTTCCATAACCGCTACTGCACATAATGGAAGTTGGAATACTTTCACTGTATGAGTGTTGTGAATGTAAATGTACATTTACCAAGTGATGGTTCCATTTTTATCTGACCTGACCATAAGATTAAGTGGAATAGTCCTTCATCCATCATCAAGTGCAGTCAATCAGCACATTTTTATCTTCTTCTCCGAAACTGTTCAGCAGAATTCAGCTAAATTTCACAGGTGACATCCTGTATGAAGCATGCTCAGGTTTGTGTAAATTATGTCAATCTGCCAAATAGTATGACCATTATTACTAAAATATTTAAAAAAATGTAAACAACTTCTTTTCAGGAACATCTCAGTAGATTTTGACCTTTAATATTTTTACAAACGATGCTCATCCGCCTTCAAATATGACTACCATTACCAAAAACAGAAAAATCTTGTGACCTCTTCCTAAAATGGGCTGAAATGAATTTGAAGAAAGCAACTCTGACAGAAAGCATTCTGTCATAGAGACCTTTCAATATCTGACCAATGATGTTGATGTGCCATCCAATATGGATGAAGATAGACAAACTTGAGACACCTTAAAATAGTTTTTTTCATATGCAATTAACAGCATTGGAATAAATGCCTACAGTGGTTTTCATATGCAATTAACAGCATTGGAATACATTTCTACAGTGATTTTCATATGCAATTAACAGCATTGGAAGAGATTTCTACAGTAAGCATCCTACTTACCGAAATTTTTTGGTTAACTGCTCTAAGACATGCAATGGGATATTAGGCAGATGTTATCAAGGTAAGCCATCTCAGGCCCACATTTTTATTTATATCCCTATAAAATTCCTTTATTTTTGCGACGAATTGCCATTAAAAATTCCAATAATTTTGAACAATGGGGCTCATACTCGCGTATAGGCTGGGTCCAAATGCAAATAACATAGACCCTGATCTGCCATCGCATAATGCGCTGGCAGATCAGGGTCAATGTTGTTTGTTCTGCTGATTAGTCCTTACAAACTGCATAGACCCAGATCTGCCAGTGCATTATGTGACGGCAGATCTGGGTCTATGCAGTTTGCAGTTGGTATTGGCTTATACGCGAGTATAGATGGTAAATGCTATTTTCTGTTTTCAGCAGCTGGAAGAAGAGGCACAGTTGGTTCAGCAGGCATTACAGAAATACAAGGTGGAACTAACAGTCATGGAGACTGCATTCTTCAACACCTACCAAATTGCATATGAGGAACTCTCAGAGGAAGAAAGGTACCATGCTGCAACATAATGTATACAGCAATCAAATATCCATAGCAACCACCATTTTTGTCTCACCAGTGTAGGCACAGTGAAACACTAGAATCACATTTATCATGACAACAGCATCAACATCACCATGAATTTAAAGACGATCCTTTTGTGGACACAATAGGATGTCTTCTCCAATCCATGAATTTAAAGATGATCTTTCTGTGGACACAATAGGATGTCTTCTCCAATCCACATATATAAGTACCGACAAATATATCTTTTTTCACACTACCCCAAAAATTGATAACCACGAAAATAAACAAATTCACAGTACATCAAAAGAATGATGCAGATGGGAGACTAGTTTTAGCAGAACACTTACTAGGGTTGTAAGGGTTGATTAAACTTGACTTAAAAATAATATCAAGGCCATAATGCCATTTTACTTATTGCAATTAAATTGTATTCTGGGTGCATCTTGGGATATACAGGTCATTCCCACTCAAACTGGATTACTGTGATATATACCTTCTGAGGTTTATTCAACGTTTCTTTAAAAACTGACTTGTGTTATATAAGCTTTTTGAATTTTGTGGGCTTCAGCTCACTTTTTCAAGGAAATCATAACATATATAGTTGTACTTATTGCTTCTCAGTTTATATTTTATAATTTGACCTTTCATTGTTCTGTCTATAGGGCTGAAGTGGAGGATCTGCAAGTGCTGTGGCGTAAGGTGAAGAAGGAGGTACTGGAAATGGAACAGCTTCTGTCCAATAGACTGTCTGGTATTTGTGCTGGAAATGAGAACTTCCACCTTCTTGATGACCTGCAAGTTGTCAACCAGGTAACCTTTAAACATGAATTGACTCTTTTGTCTGCAGTCAAAACTGACTGGTTTTTGGCAAGCCTACTTTAGTGGGAAGCTCTTCATAATGATCACTTTGACATCCATGTGTGTGTCCATCTATATGACCATACATGTACGTCCATGCCCTAGATTAACCTTTATATGGTCATTTTCTACAGTATAGTTGGCTACAGGGTCATGTTACTTGGTATGTGGATACATTTCGATGTGTACAACACCAGTTTACATTACACCAGCCAGTGACATTTTTGTCAGATGCTAAGTTCTGATTGGCTGTCGTACCTATGCATGCCTCATGTCCCAGACATGCCATGTGACTGAATGGAAAGATAATTCCAAAGAAAGGACTAAAAGTGTTAAGGGTCAGCAACAGAAAAAAGAGGAAGATGAGGATGTTTACTCTGATATTGACAATGATAGTTCCAGAGACAACAATGAGCATGATGAAATTGGTGCAATAGGGCACCAACAAAAGAAAATACTTGTTGAATGAGAATTGGAACAAAGATCCAACCATTTTGTTAATATTAAAAAAACTGTTTGGTTGCAAAAACAAGCCTATACAAAAATACTTGATGAGCAAACTGGAAACTTTCACTGGGCTTGTTTTGGTTTGGTTTTGTGGGTTTAATACCAATTTTCAGAACATGACAGGTTATACATGAAGGTCAGTATATATGGTGGAGAAAGAACCCGGGAAGAACTACCGACCCAGTGGAAACTACTGACAAGCTTTCTCACATTCCCACATTGGCAGAGCTGAGACTCAAACCAACATGGACATAGGTGAGATGTCAGTGATCAGTAAAGGTGAGCACCTTAGACCACTTGGCCACCCGGGGCGTCAGACTTTCAGTGGGCAATGGTTACTGTACATATCCTACCTTTACAAGAAAACAACTTTATCTTTGAAAAGCCAAAATGCTGTATAAAGTTTCTATTAAGTCTCCCCCAGTTTACTTGAGAAATACTTTTCAATGCATGAAATCAAGGAACACCCTTAGCCTTAGATCAGTGACATCCATGAACTTTCGAATTCCAAAACCAAAGAAAGAACAATTTAGAAACAGTTTGAAATACTCTTGGGTTATTGTATAGAATAATATCGCAAAAGAAATCAAAGAACCTTCTAGTATATCAGGTTTTCACAATAGAGGTATTAAACGGATAAAATCTAAGTCTTAATTGATAATAATGGGCATATCCACCTCCTCCTGCTAGTTTTCTGTATGTACATGTATTTTGGTATGTGTTATTGATAATAATAATAATAATAATAATAATAATAATAATGACTTTAGTTAAAGAGGGTGACACAATTAGTTGCATGGAACTAATCCTCCTTGTGGCCCTCTATTATATGCATATTTGTATACAGAGTACATGTACATAGTTGCATAATAATAATAATAATAATAATAATAATAATAATCTCTTTCTTTTTTTGTTAATACAGTCTTCATTAATATGTTTTTAATAATAAACACAGCCTTCCTGCTTCACTTGGTTGGCCCCTCTTTTTTTTTTGAGGTAAGGGGTCACATGGCCCAAATTTTGAAAACCTAGATGCAGCCATGCCTAAAAATAAATTACACACATGCTGTGTATTTTTTTGCCTTTTGCTCAATTCTTTGGAAACTGAGGAAGTTGTTGGTAAAGTAAAGGCCAAGTTATTTAAATGCTATATATTGGTAAGCATACCTGAAATAGGCAAAATAAAATGTAACTACATTCATATTTATTTTGTAAGCAAAAATTATGTTTGACATCAAATTGAGTGTTTTCTTACATCTCCCTCTTCAGATGATAAATCTGTTGCGAGAACAGCTGTACCAACAGCAGATTATGATCAGCCATGATTCCCTTCTTGATGATGATGAGGAATGTGATTCAGTTTCAAACAGGTCATCAGTTTCCATAGCAACTGTCACATCTGCAGAAGTTACACAGCAGATACATGAGATGAAGGAACAGTTTGCTAGAACTAGGAGCTCTCTGTCTCTGGAAATGGAGGAAACATTATCAGAGGTAAGTCTGTGTCTTAATTTTACCATGTGTCACTCAAGCACTTGAGTTGCTGTCTGTAATAGTGTAATGGTCTAGGTATACAAGGCCACATATTAACCAGCCTAGCTGGTCTGGACCTTTTAGTCTAGTGGTATGTGTGCCCGACTGCTGCACATAAGCTGTGAGTTTAAATCTTGATGGTGGCTGTACTTTGTTTCCTTCATGTTACTTTTGGTGGGCTCTTGATGAGTACATGTTTCAACCACTCTAAGAGGTGAATCTAGTCGACATTGGAGGATGAATGTCAAAGTAAGCAGCGAGAAGTGTTACAGTATATGAGGTCACTTACTAAAAACCAAGTTGGTCGGGACTTTTAGTGTAGAGGTGTGTGTACATGATTCCAAGCAGAAGTCCTGTATTCAAATCTTGATGGCTTGAGAAATATGATGGTCTCAAATCCTATAATTGGACATAGCAATAATGCAGGTTTGATAATGATGATAATGGTGCCACCAGTGATAAGTTGGAACTTTTGATGATGAAATCCACCTAAGTGTCATACAATACATGCATTATGCTATTAACTTACTGATAAAATAATACACACATTTTTATTCAGAAACATTTTTAGGGTTCTTAATGAGATAAGAAACATTTTACCAAAAAATAAATAGAAGTAGTAGAAGCAGTGTCATCTGCAAAAGTATTAAAAGTAGTAGTAGTAGTAGTCATAGCAGTAATACAAATGACATTAATATTTCTAATAGGAGTACAGTGCTCCCTCGCTATAAAGCCCTAAAGTATACAGTTGCCCCTCTTATAGCCTGTACATGATCATGGTGCAGTTTGATTCTTTTGTTGCTGCTTGATCTATTTCACTTGATTTTAGTTCTTGGCATTGAGAACCCAATTTAATGTAGTTTTGTATCATTAAATACCTGCAGGTTTTTCCACTGTTACGACAAAAGCCTTGTTATAACATAGCCTTGTTATGACACTGCAGTGTTATAATATAGCCTTATTATTACATTGCCTTGTTATGACACTGCAGTGTTATAATATAGCCTTATTATGACATTGCCTTGTTATGACACTGCAGTGTTATAATATAGCCTTATTATGACATTGCCTTGTTATGACACTGCCTTGTTATGACAGCCTTGTCACAATATACCTCAGTATAGGATGGCATCATTTATAATGCATATTATGATTCCCATGAACAGCATTAGAAAGACGATAGATTGTGATAATAGTGGTTTGTTGTAATTAGCAGGACTTTAATTAATCAAAATTGTTGAACCCTCCAATTTTCTATACATCATATTTTAAACATTTGTAATAAAATTTTAAATAGTACTACACAATATCTGGATACCAGGCAAGTTGTTTTTAAAAGCTAATGAAAAAATAAAAAATTCAAGTTTGAACATAAAGTAAGGAATTTTTTACCTGTAATAATAACTTGTGATTTAGTAGTCAACTGTCTGGTCATGAAACCACTTTAATTACCCTAATCATCATAAGGACTAACTGAATGTGTTGTTGAGAGGTAGCAACAAAAACAACTGCCATGCTTCAAAACTCATGATCAAGCAGCTCCCTAAACAAAGTCAGGCATAAGCTTGTTAAAGGTAATAATAAAGGAAAAACAACCTTTCATCTTAAGAATCACTTTGATAACTGTAAAATCAATGGTCATCAGTGTTATATCAAGCCAACATGTGATTGCAAGCTTCTTTTATTTTTATCACAGTGGAGAGCATACAAAGGAGGACAAAGTAGTCATGCACATCAAATCAGGAAAATGTTGTGTATCATATATTGAAACCATTAACAAGTGTTGCTAATTAATTATGATATTAAGTGTTTAAACATGTCTGCAGATTGTTATCTTTGTTTTCCAATTACCAGTACACTAAACCGAGTTTACATTTATTTGTAATAAAGTGTTCAAAATCTCCCAACATGCGAGTTTCACAAGTTCACGTAGTCTCAGTTTTATTCGGTGTGCATATTTCCCTTTGATAACCTCATTTGGTCTTAGTCAGTTTGGTTCTCTTTATAATAGCAATACAAATAATATTCCATATTATGCAATTAAATTCCTGAACCGGTCTAATTAATATGGCTTATTGACATATTTAGGGCAATCATCGCTATTTCAAGCATTTTTGAAGGAGAATATGGATTATCTGTAAGATTTTCAGAGGTTAGTAAAGATAATATGAATAGATGTATATTATTTTGGTGATTCATTCTGTTGTCAAAGACAATCTTTACATTATGAAACGATATTGATGTTAGAACTGGGTCATATTGATAAGCTTCTAGTCATGATTGAGACTTATCACCAATGGCACTACATGTACATGGTTCATCAATTGACTGTCATAGTTGTACAAAAAAAGGAAAAACAAACACCAGAAATGCAACTAGAATTTTTTATTTGCACAGGAAAAAGACTTCATTAGCATGAAAGTATTCTTTATTGGCAAGCAAGGATATAATGCAACCTACAGTTTACCTACCTATACCACTTCCGACCAGCATTAAACTTTTCGGCACATTGGTACACAATCCTGTCAATAAAGATATACATTTTTCTGACAAAATATTCAGCAGAAATTGATAATTTTTATTAGTACACGAATTATCCAGTCAGATGGAAAATGGATTCTTTTTTAATGTCCAGATATTTAGGTCAATAACTGTAGTATAGTCAGTATATTATAACCCAGTTTATCCTCTTTTTCTCAAAATCCACTAAGTCTAACAAGGTTTTAATACCACAGTGGAAGGTCTAATATACATAACTACACAAGAATTTTTGAAGTTTTTGATACATTTTTTTTACCATTCATCTTCCACTTCCTAAAGAAGCCAGTTTGATGTGGGACGAGTTCACTTCCTAACACCGTTAGTTTGACCAGCTGCAGGGTATACACATTGTATTGCTTTAACTGAGTTGAATTAAAAAGATTCCACTCTACTCATAAACTTGTCATGAAGTTGTGTCAAAGGCAGACTTAAGGCATAAAACTTGAATCTGAAAAATATGTTGTCATCACCTTAAGAGTCAGTTTTCATAACGTATTCCCATACATTGATTGATACATTCAAATAGACCATTACATTGATTGATACATTCAAATAGACCATTACATTGATTGATACATTCAAATAGACCATACATTGATTGATACATGCAAATAGACCATACATTGATTGATACATTCAAATAGACCATTACATTGATTGATACATGCAAATAGACCATTACATTGATTGATACATGCAAATAGACCATACATTGATTGATACACACAAATAGACCATACATTGATTGATACATGCAAATAGACCATACATTGATTGATACATTCAGATAGACCATACATTGATTGATACATGCAAATAGACCATACATTGATTGATACACACAAATAGACCATACATTGATTGATACATGCAAATAGACCATACATTGATTGATACACACAGATAGACCATACATTGATTGATACATGCAAATAGACCATACATTGATTGATACATTCAGATAGACCATTACATTGATTGATACATGCAAATAGACCATACATTGATTGATACATTCAGATAGACCATTACATTGATTGATACATGCAAATAGACCATACATTGATTGATACACACAAATAGACCATACATTGATTGATACATGCAAACAGACCATTCATTGATTGATACATGCAAATAGACCATACATCAATTGATACATGCAAATAGACCATACATTGATTGATACATGCAGATAGACCATACATTGATTGATACATGCAAATAGACCATACATTGATTGATAGAAGCAATAGATCATACATTTATTGATACAAGCAAATAGACCATACATTGATTGATACATGCAAATAGACAAGATACATTATATTACACAACATTATCATGTAAACCTTTTTTATAATTGTATGTTTTAATTATCCCTATCTACTTTTAAAATGATCCTTTCTATAAATACAGCAATGCACATGCAGCAGGTACTCAAGTACCCTAATGACTAACTTGTGAAATAGATTATTAACAAATCCAAAATTGATGAACCTGTTACATATATGCAAAAGACAATAACTTTTGAGAATTTTGATTGTTTGCTGAATCAGAGAAGTATTTTTTTTTTAAACTTGAAAAAACCGGGTTTTCATAGGAATCAAATAGCCCATAGTAATACAAAAAGAACAGCACTCCCTCACTATAAGGCCCTTCATTATAACACCATTTCTGTTATAAGGTATGTATGGTCATGGATCCCTTTTTATTATATAGGAGTGAAATTATATGTCCCAAAGGTTTGAATGCTAATTGGTACCTATAAAATGTTTGTAGAATAATTAACATTATAAGGTTGTCTCATTCTAAGGCATTAGACTCTTTGACTCCCATGGTCAGCATTATAATGAGGTAGTACTAGAGGTAGACTCCCATGGTCAGCATTATAATGAGGTAGTACTAGAGGTAGACTCCCATGGTCAGCATTATAATGATGTAGTACTAGAGGTAGACTCCCATGGTCAGCATTGTAATGAGGTAGTACTGTACAAGTAAATTTTGTTGGTCAACTATTATTTGCTTACTTGTCTTTACTTATATTTCATGGTGTCTGCTTTGCAGCTGAAAACAACTATTCTAAATGAAGTGAAAAAAGAGTTGAGTGGTAGTAAAAAGCATCTGCAAGAAGAGTTAAAGGTATGTCTTTATAAAAAGTACACTTGTCCCTCATTATAAAACCACTCAGTATAGCATGGGTATGGTCATGGATCCCATTCATTTGTCTCAATGTAAAATATATGTACCCAATATTCTTGCATATGTTGAATCCAACAAATAACATAGACCCTGATCTTCCATTGCATAATGTGCAGGCAGGTCAACGTCTATGAGGTTTGCAGTTGGATCTGACTTGTAAGCAAGTATAGACAGTAGTTAAATTATTCTTACATACTTTGTTTCATATAATTAATCCTTCAGCAAACAGGAGATAAACATGCTTTGATCAGTTTACGTAACCATTTCCTAGCAGTGATGCCCACACTTGGATATCCACTTGTGATGATTATATAGAAAATAGTGACTTTGTATTATCATTTGGTATACTGTGTGGTTTAACAGTAGTAACTTTGCACTATAATTTCGTATACTGTGTGGTTCAGCAGTAGTGACTTTGTGCTATAATATGGTATACTGTGTGGTTTAGCAATAGTGATATTTGCACTATAATTTGGAATACTGTGTGGTTTAGAAATAGCGACATTTGTGCTATAATTTGGAATACTGTGTGGTTTAGCAATAGTGACATTTGTGCTATAATTTTTTATTCTGTGGTTTAGCAATAGCGACATTTGTGCTATAATTTGGCATACTGTGGTTTAGCAATAGTGACATTTGTGCTATAATTAGGTATACTGTGACATTTGTGCTATAATTTGGTATACTATGTGGTTTAGCAGTAGTGACATTTGCGCTATAATTTGGTATACTGTGTGGTTTAGCAATCAATACAAGGCATATCTTTTACACTAATACTGTTTTATTTGAGTAAGGAATGGTACATGCATCTTTTTTGGGATAATTAAATAGTTAACTAAAATTCACATACAAAACCACAAGAGGTTGTGGTTGATGGCTATTACAATACGTATAGCATACAACTCAGTGGGTTACTGCCCTTGGGAAGGATAACACCACTGCTACAATAATGTAAATTTGGTGGTAAATTGCTACCTGGAGAAATCCATATGCTTTGATAACTGCATCACACTCAGTTTTGATAGCATTTTCTGCGATTTTTTCGCTACAATGGCCTTATTGCAAAATGTGAAGATTTTACTTACTGTAGTATCACAAATTTTTGTGGGGTAACAATTTTTGTGGATTATTTTGTTGCCCTGAACCACGAATGTAAAGACCCAATGAAAAATTAGCCACATATGATAAAGAAACCCACTGCCCCCCCCCCCCTTTTTTGTTTTTACTGTGTTTCATTCCTAAAGATTAACGAAGCTATTTGATAAATCAGTTATTTCTGTAATCTGGTGAAAAATATTAGCTTTTACATATGTCGTTTTTATTTTCACCTTTTTAAAATAAGAGTCTAATGTCTTGTTACTAAATAAATTTATCAGTTAAAGTCTCCTAAAATGAATTTAACATGCTTTATTCAGCATGACCATATTGGGACAGAAAATACACCTCCAAAGTGGAGAGATCCCAACATTGCTCAAGGGACCTTACTATTATGATTGCAACATTGTTGGTGATATTGTAGGTATTCACTTATTATGATGAGCTTCAACCTCACAAAATTTTCCCAGATAATAATTTTTTAATGCACAGTGTGGGTATTATGTTTAATAAGGTAGGTCTGTCCTTTCTGGATAGGTGTTCTTCATATAGAGATTAATTTTAATACCGTATGCACCAGCATTATGCGATGGCAGATCTGGGTCTATGCAGTGTGCAGTTGGTTTTGGCTTCTACGCGAGTATATACAGTAAATAAAACTAAGAAGAATGGTATAGACAAGTTTTTTTATGGATAGGTGTCCATTACCTGGAGGTATTTGCTAAGGCTGGTTTCACTGTAATTTAAAATGTAACCTGCCAACTTTTCAAAGTGGGAGGCAGATATTAAAGTTATGAAATTTCCCTAATTATGGTTTTAAGAAAATGAGTTGTACCAGAAAATTAAGAAGACATTTATGTCTTGCCAGCTAAGCATAGACGAGACATGGCGATCACTTTTTCAACAATGTTGTTCTTGGTGTAGGCATCAACATTAACTTTTTGCATTTAGCTAAGTTTCTTTGACACTGTTGTATGTACAGTCAGGAAACTTAATGAGTGTTTTCATCTTGTAGGGTGCTGCTCACTGTAAGCAAAAGCAGTTCACAGAGACCTACTTTTTTTACTCCAGTTATTACATTAAGTTTTTACATTTAGCTCAGTTTCTCTGACACTGTTGTATATACAATCATTAAACTTGATTAGTGCATTCATTTTGGAGATACTACTCACCACAAGCAAAAGTAGATCACAGTGACCAACTTTTTATACTCCAGTTTTTACATTTAGCTCAGTTTCTCTGACACTGTTGTATATACAATCATGAAACTTGATTAGTGCATTCATTTTGGAGGGCACTACTCACCACAAGCAAAAGTAGATCACTGTGACCTACTTTTCTTGCTTTAGCAAATTTGATTTTTTTTATATTATTCCACAGTGGAGCAGGAGAGACATAATTCTGCAGAATTCTTGTTAGCTCCATTAATAAATAATAAAACAAAAAGAGCTGCAGTTACCTTAATGTTAGCGTCAGCATTTGTATCCAGTTGTTTAAGTTTTGGGACAAGTTATTATCGCTGTCTTTCTTCAAATTGCAGACCTGGATTTTTTTTATTCAGACATATTTATGTTGAAATATCATATCCATTTCAGTCTGTTTATATTTTTTGTAATCGATGGATGAAATTAATGGTAATTTATTTTCAGTCAAAAGACCAAGAAATCCAGAGATTAAGACTGGAGCTCCTGAAAAATAGCATCGACCAGGGAAAAACCCGAAAACGTGAAACCTTTGAAAGTGATGTGTAGTTAAAACATTTAAAGCCAACAATATATATCTATATTTCATATATATTTTATGCCCATATTTAATATCTATTTACATGTTACATATTGTTAGACTCTATGGTGTATGATATATTTGGTTTATTTTTGGTGTATGATGTTTTGTTTCTTTTTATTTAGTGTGTCTGTTATACGATTAAGTCTTTCAAACTTATTGAAACTAAAATTTCATGACGAAAATCATTTGGTGGATTTTTTTATTATTTTAATTGTATTGCCAGCTTGTATTCTTTTAAACCTATCAAATGAAATTTTCTTATAAGTGTTCATTAAATGCAGTTTTATATCTCACATTTATTTACATAACTATGAATAAATATTTAGTATTGTACAGTGTTCTCTAACTATAAGGCACCTCAGAATACCACTACTTTTTATAAGGTTGGTATGGTCATGGATCCAATTACATTATATAATAGTAAGTATAATGTACCTCAGTATAAAGTGAACTCGCATTAACACTACATTTCTTTTTACTTCCTTGAACAGTGTTATTTCGAGTTCATGTTAGTTACCTGTGTACAATGCTGGTGCTGATGATAGGCAAAATTGTCAGAGGCAATTAAAACTTCTAATTGGCAATTTGTTTAAATTAAAATGTTTTATTTGGCAATTGAAAATAAGGAGCTTGTGTTGTTGTCTCCAGATATTTGCCATGAGGTCACTATTGTTAGCTAGTCTAATATATTTTTGAGGTTGTATAAACGAAACAAAGTGAACTGAGTTTCTTAAAAAAAACATGTAGAAATGCATGATTTAGCACTAAATTAAATTTTGATTAATTTGAAAGAAAATTTCACAGCAGATGGGATTTTTAAAAAAAATTAGTGGTTAATAGGAAATGACTAAAAATTGAATAGGAGCAAGATCTGGGGCAAAACATTCCATCATTCAGCCCTTTCCTGGTACACTGGATAAAATCAAACATGTCACTGTTTTGCAGGACAAAATTTGGCAACCACTTTAAAAATTCCATTGTTAACATAGGAGTTAGTGATGTTTGTTTTAATAATAATGTCATGGAAATTATATACACCCATGTCTGTCTGCTACAGCTGATCTTTGTCTCTGCTGTTTGTGAGGAGCCATAACTCAGTTGGTAGAGCATTGGACTCTTAATCTAAGGGTCGCAAGTTTGATACCAGCCCAGGTCAGCTGCATCACTCTGTCCATGGGACGTATCGTGACTCCCATTTCTTCAGCATTGGATATAGCCAATAATGTGTTGAAAGTGCAATTAAAAATCCAACCAACCAACCAACCAACACTGTAGTTCACAGTTGTACACATGTTATACACAATCAAAGATGGTATGAAGGTCTTAAATTAGAACCATCCTTTTCTCCAATCTGAATCCTAACTGATATTTTGTTTCCATTTCAGTTTTTTATATTTGAAACACTATATAAGCTTTAAGTTATATGACAAAATGAAATCATGACAGAAATAAATGAAAATGAAAGAAAATCAAAATAAAGTTGTCAAATCACAAAACAGTATAACTTTCTTGCCATGTTTTTTGAAACAGTAAGATTTTGTCAAGGTGGAATGTTAACTGATTGCATAGTTATACAGAAATATATCTATCTTACAAATATATTCAGTTTCACAGTTATTTTGCCCATCATGGATTGTTTGATAGGAACACTTCATGTAGAATAGTTTAATCGTTCATACAGAACAATTATATTTTTAGATAAGTCAAACTTTGAGTAATGTTTGATCAACCAAATGTGTATATTTTACATATCTATGTATACATATTATTTGACCAAATGTATATCTGTTATCTTTATAACACTTCATATTCTACTTTTTTCTCATCATTCCTCTATTTGCTTCTTTTTTTGTATAATATAATTAAGTGTACTGTATTTACTCACTTACAGGTTGGGTCCAGCTGCAAACAACATAGACCCTGATCTGACATTGTATAATGTACTGGCACATCAAGATCTATTTTGTTTGTTTTGCTGATTACTTCTAACAAACTGCATAGACCCAGATCTGCCAGTACATTAAATGATGGCAGATCTGGGTCTTTGCAGTTGTATCTGTCTAGTACACTAGTGTATATGGTAATTATGTGACCTTTGTTTTGTATAATGTTTAATTAATTTTATTTGCAATAACAAGTTGTTAGAATAAATGTCAGTTATACAGCAGAACATATTTTCTTGCTTTGATTTTGATTTACTTTTGTTAAACGTTTAATTTCAATTTGGTGCATATTTCTTTGTCTTAGCTCAGTTTTGAGTAGACC
Source organism: Margaritifera margaritifera (assembly GCA_029931535.1). Lineage (NCBI taxonomy): Eukaryota > Metazoa > Mollusca > Bivalvia > Unionida > Margaritiferidae > Margaritifera > Margaritifera margaritifera. Next base: position 320,565 of record JAQPZY010001561.1, on the reverse strand, counting down.
TAATTTTATTAATTGTAATTTTTAGTCACTGAACTTAATGAGTTGAATTGTTATTGTTTTTATCACCTGTGGTTTGATTAATACAGGATTTTACAGCTCCTAATACAGTATTTAGGTCTGAAGACCAAAATGAATACTTGATCAGGTCTGTAAAATCAGATATTGACCAAAATGAAAAGAAAATAGATTCATCATTGCATGACAAGATGATCAGTTAACACTGATTCTGATACATAACCAGCTTGTTATATGTAGTTTCACCTTTTAGATTCACCTTGCTTGATTCAGGTGTCTAGTTATTTCATACTGTCTGACATATATTTGTCCCCAGCTGCTTAGATCACTGAACATAGAAAAAGTCATTCCATCCATATGTACATCTGTGCACAAGCAAGTAAATGCTCCAGCATCAACATTTTTTTATTTGATTCATGTGATATTTTATTTCAAACTGTTCAAGGAATTTCAACCAGAGCTTCGTACACAGGTCTTGTAATTGCATAGAGGTGCCTTTTGATACTTGGAATTTTTGCATCTAACATAATGAGGCTAGGGAACTAAGGGATAAATTCCACAATAAAAAGACATGAAAAACAACAGAAAATGGAGGAATAAAACTAAGTACCTGATTGATAAGGCAAAAAAGAATACTATAAACAGGCTATTGATTATTAGTAAGAATACCAAGACACTGTGGAAAGCATCTAAAAGAGCTGAACCCATCCAAGAACACTTGTTTTCCCCCTAGACTTAAGCAAAATGATGACTTAGCAACATCTGTACATCTGAAATGTTCAATAATTTATTCACAAGCATCACCAATAACTGTAACTGTATTCAGTACCAGAGTAACATCCCAACTGAGCTTGATGCCCTTCTATCATTTATAAAAGCTAAAATTCCTGATGATAAATATTTTTCAATAGCTAATGTTAGTGAAGCTGAGGTTTTTGATATGCTCAGTAAGTTGAGTATTAATAAATCCTTTGGACTCAATGGTATTGGTCCACAAATTCTTAAAATTGCAGCACCAGTAATAACAAAGTCATTAACACATATTATAAAGTTAAGTATAATGAGTGGTAACTTTCCAGATACCTTGAAATGTGCAAAGGTTACACCTATCTTTAAGAAAGGAAACAAGGAGGATCCAGGGAACTACAGACCAATATTCATTCTACCTAAATTATCAAAAGCAAGTAGCTATGCAGGTCTGTGAATTTTTTGAAACTTACTTTCCATTTCACAAGACACAATCAGGATTTAGAAAATCACCAAATTAATAGATTTTTTACTACAAGAAATGGATAATGGTTCTTCGGGACTGTTTTCCTTGACTTCAAGAAAGCATTTGGTCTAGTTGATCATGAAATTCTGCTGCAAAAGTTGAACTGTTACAGGTTTGATAATTCTTCTTTAAACTGGTTTAGATCATACCTAAAGCAAAGGTCTCAACAAGTAACCATTGGCAATATTAGGTCACAAACTCATACTATTCATTCAGGGGTCCCTCAAGGCTCTGTTTTAGGCCCTCTTCTCTTTCTTATTGATGTAAATGATTTTCCATTAAATAATGAATCCACAAATACAGATTTGTTTGCAGATGATTAAACCTTGTATACATCTAGTTCTGATACTGAAGTTATCCAAACAAGATTGGACTCGGTCCTTATTAGAGTTCAAAGTTGGGCAAAACAAAATAAGATGGTAATTAATGAAGGTAAAACAGAATATATGATTTTGGAGACAGCACAAAAACTACATAAGTTAGGGAACCCAGAATTATCTCTTACAATAAATAATCATCAGAAAATGTCAAACATGAAAAGCTTGTAGGTGTGTCTGTAGGTAATAATTTTCAGTGTGATGACCATATTGACAAGCTTTGTAAAGCACTGTCATCCAAAATTGCCCTACTCAGCAGAATCAAGAAATATTTACCAACAGAAACTTGCATTTTATACTACAATTCATATATTCTTCCAACAATAGATTATTGTTCAACTGTATGGGGAAACTGTGCCAAATCTCAGCTTGACAGGATTTATAAACTTCAAAAAAGGGCAGCTTGCATTATTGTAGATGTATCTATTGATTATTCATCAAATACATTGTTTACAGAACTAAAATGGTTTTCAATATATGAAAGGATTGATTTTCACAATGCAGTTCTTGAATATAAATGTCTACATGGAGCTGCACCAGAGTATCTTCAGGATTTATTCGGGCCTTATTCAACACATTACCAGTTGAGATCAACATAACATGGAAACCTTCATCCACCAAAACCAAGAACAGAGCAATTTAAGAAAAGCTTCCAATACTCTGGTATAGTTCTGTGGAACAAGCTTCCACTGCATGTAAAATCTGCAGAACATATTACAGTATTTAAGAAGAGATATCACGAGTATGTATGTGTTGCTAATAGATTATAAAAGAATTTAGCATCTATAATACTAAAGACATGTTAAAATAAATAGTAATTATTATTATCTTTCATATAATGCACATTGTTATACTTTTCTTAAGAGGGCCTCAAGTGAAAATAGTCCTTGACTAAATGAGTCACCCTCTATAAATAAAGTGTAGCATAAGTAGTATTTAAAGTGTGAGAGATAGACAATAGTATACAAGCATAAGTTGTATAAAAACTGAGAGTCATAGACCATACAGTGCTGTAAGTAAGAGTCTTTACATAAGTGAGTGAATGGCTCCATAAGTCAGCTCTTGGTTACTCTTGTTATGGCCCTGGAATGACTTAAAATAGCCATCCAAATGGCCTCATAACACAAGTATTCAAACTTTTTTATTTCAACCAAATTTGCTGTAAATAGTCATCTTCATTGCTTGTGAACATGCTAGAATCCATTTTTCTCTTGTTTTATTTTTAATTAGATTTATTGTAAAGATTTATCATAGCGAGATATTGGATTTATTTGAGGATGAGCAAATTTGGATTTTAAAAAATAATATTTTATAGAATTTTTAAACTTGATCCTCTTAGACCATACACTCATATGGCTTATGAAGGCTCAAACATTGTATGATTTCGACCAGTTTTGATTTAAGTTTGATACCACCAAGATGTTGGTTGAATTTGATGATGGGCAGATTGTTTTTACAGTATAAACTTAAAATATACCTATTAGTGCAAAATCTTGTGTCATGTATTGTACAGGGCACCTCAACATGACCCAATCCCTTTTATAAGCATTCACAGTTTTTGTTTGATTTCAACCTGATTTAGCCTAAAGACATCCACATTCTGTTTCATGCACATTTACATTATATATCCAATTCACACTTAAGCCTTTTGGCAGCTGGGGACAGTAGCCACCATGACAACTTTAGATTTGGCCGCAGAAATACCATAACAACTAGCACTCCTTATTATAATGGCCTTCATTATAGCATATTTCCTGTTATAAGGTGGGTATGGTCATGGATTCCATTTTATTATGTTATAGTGAAATTATATGTGTAATGTACTTCATTATAGGGCTGTCTCACTTTAATGTACTTCATTAAAAGACTGCCTCACTATAATGTGGTATACTCAATAGCGCCTGTGAACAGGGCCATCGCAAGGGGTGGGCAAAACGTGATCGCCTGTGATGCCTAGCCTGGGGGGTGCCATTTCGGGGAGTTTGCGGTATTTTTTCCCCAAGTTGGGGGTGCCAAGTTCAAACTTGCGACGGCATTATAATGAGGGACTGCTGTACCTAACACATACTTTTAGTCACATATTTCTAATTATAATGATAATCTTCACATATAGACTTTAGTAGTCCTTTTTTCAGTGAAAATCAATTTCTGCAACATATTTCAAGTAGAAGGATGGGTCATCAAATGACTGATTATGATTTTAAGGGAGGTAAAGCCTATGATATTGGGAATGCTGTTGTTTTTGTTGCAAGCACTAGTATGACTATTGGTAACTCAAGCACTAGTATGACTTTGTAACTCGAGGACTAGTATGACTAGTATTGGGAAAGCTGTTGTTTTTGTTGCAAGCATTAGTATGACTGTTGGTAACTCAAATACTAGTATGATTATTGGTAACTCAAGGACTAATATGACTATTGGTAACTCGAGCACTAGTATGACTGTTCATAACTCAAGCACTAGTATGACTTTGTAACTCAAGTACTAGTATGACTGTTGGTAACTCAAGCAATGAAATGATCACTAGAGATCATCAGAATGTTCTATGAATTAAATCACAAGTAGACTTGTCAGCTGAGCTGTCACCTTGGTTTTGACATTTGGATTAGTCATACCATATTCATACCATATTCAGTTTCAACCATGCAGCATAATCTACTGTCAGCTAAGTCAGTGCAGCATTCATAAGTTTTGCATCTAGAGTACGTTTTTGAATAATTATTGTGTGTTTCTGACATCCTGGCACAAAGTCTTTGGTCTCATGGGCCATTTGTAGTGTAAAAGATCCATAATTGGTGCAAAAATTAATTCCTAATGTGTCATTTATTTTTTTAGAATCAGTTGATAATATCTTCAGGCAGACTTGATGTTTTGGAAATTTCTGAACTAAAAATATCATTTCTCAGCAGTCAAAATACATTGATTCGATTGTTCGGTATTCTTTGGAAGTCACAGTTGTATTTCATATTTATGTTCTTAGTCACATGTTATGCTTCATGATTAAGCTGAGATTATTGATTCACTATACAATTTTAAGTGTGAACCTATTGGTTTTATTGAAGATTAGCTTGCAGTTTGCGAGCGAGCAACAATTTGAAATTTATAAAATACTACTGTGACCAAGTTCAAAAAGATCTCATGTAGTGTTTTTCAGGAATGGGATAGTGAGAAAGGACATTATTAATGTTGTGATAATCCTCTCAGCTTCTTCAAACTTTTGTTTGATACAGGTACTTCCATTTCATGTAACATTAGTAGCACTTTTACCTGATTTTACTATGTTGCATGCAGCCAATAGATGGCCCTTTTTTGAATGGTCACTTGACCTCCTCAGTGGCAAACTTAGATAGAACACTGATTTATTTAATGGCAAATATAGGTCGATGCTGTTTTCAGCTGAGCACCTGTCATTGTTTCAACAGAAAAATCATTGTTCATTGAGTCCTTAAATTTGTTTTTTGTAGCAACCACAAAATCCATGAAAATTGGTACTTCACAAAAATATTATAGTTAATTCACTGTATGGAACAAAAGCACAACTCCAAGACATTCTTAATTTTCTTTTTTTGTATTTTTTTCTCTGTATCACCTATCATTTTGAGTTATTTCTCAGACCATTTTTTTCCAACATTTTTGTTTTTAAATAAGAAATGAACATTCCATGGACCAATTTTGTCCAACATTTAAAAATGTAAAAAAAAAATTATTGAACATTTTAAATCATTTCATACAAGTATTATTCATCTTTTCATCTAATTTCCTTTGTTTACTGATTGCAATAATAGTATTGGTCTAGTTTTCCATAATGGATTTGAATGTGTTATAGATGTTAGCATTTAAATCTCACAGTGTTTCTAAAATCTTTGGTAACCTTCATTATAATGTTGATTTCAGGCATGTCTTTATTCATAATACCTTGACATTATGTTACATTATCCTTACTGATTTATGTTGAACTTTGCTTACTTGCCTTTTTGTTTTGATACTCCAGTAAACTTTGAAAATTTAGAGAACATTATGTGCTTTTCAGAAGAGAAAATTTTCTGCACCAGATTTTGGCTTTGCGTAGTTCCATAGCCATCCCATTAGTTACATGTTACAAGGGAGTCATGGTAGCTTGTAGTAGTCATAGTAGCTCATAGTAGTTCCATAGCCATTCCATTGGTTACATGTTATAAGGGAGTCATGGTAGCTTGTAGTAGTCATAGTAGCTCATAGTAGTTCCATAGCCATCCCATTAGTTACATGTTACAAGGGAGTCATGGTAGCTCAGTTGGTTGATCATCAGACTCATAATGCAAGGGTTATGGGTTTGATACCCACCAAGGTCAGCTTGGATTGGCTGCCTCAGAGTGTCCTTGGGGTTTAACACTCAGTTCTCATTTCCTTGGCATGATATAGACAGTATTGTGTTAAAAGTCCCATTAAAACCTACCAAACCAACCTACCAGGTAACCAACCCATTTGTTACAGCCTCTTTATTGACAATGAATAACAGTAAAACTTTCAAAATTTCCAAGGTGCTGGGGATCTGAAGCTTTTGATCATTTACAGTTTTCCAATGTCCAATACAATGAATGTTTACAATAGAGACTGAGCAAGTTCGTGAGTAATTCCAAGTAATCAAGGATTTAATGCCTGAGCAGTCAAATTTTTATTTTATTTTTATCTACTTTAAAATCTGAATAATACAGTGAAACCCCACTATAACACTCAGTGTTGTAACACAAATTTGGATATAGCATGGTCATGGTTTGGCTCCTGAAATTTTACAATAAATTTCACCAATTATTGAAGTGCAACAAAGCTATTGTGCCAAAATAAACGAGTTTGATTTCATAATTTAGCAAGATGCACTGCATTCTTGAAGAACAAAAATATCTTATTACTGTTTCTTGCTCATTGTTGAAAAAGATGTTAGCTCCTCAAAAACCTGATAAATATTAATCTAATTATTATTGAACAATCAACAATAAAGCTATTAAGTCTTCTTTATGTTTTTCTTCAATGCATCCTGTGTACAGTCATTGCTCAATCCAGGGTTCTGGAAGTGGGTGTGGGGGATCGCCTCATAAGAAATTTCTGGCAGCATTGTTGTACATTGAGACACTTGCCCATGTAGTGTGGGCATATGATATTACTTTTGCCCATGTAATATGGGCATATGATATTACATTTGCCCATGTAGTATGGGCATATCATGTTACTTTTGCCCATGTAATATGGGCATATGATGTTACATTTGCCCATGTAGTATGGGCATATGATGTTACTTTTGCCCATGTAGTATGGGCATATGATGTTACTTTTGCCCATGTAATATGGGCATATACAGTAGTGTTACTCTTGCCCATCCATATGTTCAGTTGTGTTTTGCATTTGGGTCACTGTGGTTGGGTATTCACATTTCATGAATATATTTGTAATTTATTTTTCTTTATACCTATCCTTGTGGATTCTGTAAGGGTATGCAAACTGAGACATGCTGCTTTCTTCAAGATTTCATATTTTGTAATGTAAAACTTTGCAATAATCCCAAGCATTTGGCCTTTTTATTACACAGTTACTTTTAAGGTGAACTGTTAAGTAGTGTTAATTCATTTTTGAAAGTTTATTATTTTTCCCATTCATGCATTGCTTTCTTTCAAAATTTGATAGTCATACTGTTTTAGAAGCAAGGGAGATAATCAGTGTCTTGTTTCACAACTGACTGTGTTCTCTCTCTACATATTATATTAAATGTGACTTTTCCCCATAATTTTGTGATGTGTTTAGTTTTATGTAGAGTCAGCTTTATCTTACAATCTTATGTCTAGTCGGTTGAAACTTACTAAATGCATTTTTTAAAACATGCATTTGAATGCAAGTTTTGAAGGTACAGTTGTAGTGTAACCCTATTTTTGCACAGAAAATAATACAGCTTGAAGTTAATTATTTAATCCTTTATTACATGTTACCTTGTTTTTATAAGCCATCTTGTACACATTTTTCTTCCTGATCAAACTTAGAAATTGTTATCCTTTTATTAGAATATGATCTTTCTTAATGCAAGTGACATTTCCTGTTTAAATAATATGTTCGTTTTCTATGGACATGCATAAATATTACTATAGTTTTTGGAAATTTATGTGTGATATTGTTCACAGCTCCTGCAATCTTATGAACACATTAATTACAAAAACATCTTCCAGAAATCTCTACATAATGTATAACCATCAGAAACTCTGTCCTGGTTTGAGTTTGTCATATTGACAAAATTATGTGTACGTGTTTATCAATTGAAAAACAATTAGAAATGGAAAAAATTAACAACATAAATTCCACAAAGTAGGTAATTTTTTATATAGCTCCATGCCTAATGTGTATGAGGTTAACTTAATTAGCTAGAACATGATCAGCTTTAATTATATATCTTTATAGCTTACAATTAAATACAGTGTACTCTAATTGCCATATCTGTACAATTTACCAATTAAGTACAGTGTATCATTTATCATTCTACAGGTAACTACATATGAATATTTAAGTCTGCCATGGCATGCACAGTTGAATCATGGGTATCTTGTGTTGTGATGAGAGCGCAAAGTTACCATCAAGTTACCGTCACTGAGAGCAAAGTTACCATCAAGTTACCATCGCTGAGAGCAAAGTTACCATCACTTTGAGATTGTTCTTAGACCTGTTTTAGATGGGAGTTTTTAATCAAGCAATGTGCCGATAATTTACATGACTTTGACAAAGATGAAACAAGGACATTTTTTTATTAAAATATTGTTTTTTTTCTTAAGCTTTTAGTTGATAAATTGATGTGTTGTTTCTCAATCATAAATAATCTTTACAATAATACTATGGGAAAACAATGACTTCATTTTCAAGAAATCTTTTCTTATATTTTCAGTTTATTAGACATTACTCATCTCTTTTGCCGTTCTGTCTCTCTGTCTCTGAAAGCTTACATTTCTGAACTGTCACACGTTATTCTAAAAAGAATTTTAATTCGTAAAAGGCAGATAAAAATATAATTCCATGCATGTATGTCTGTCTTCTCTAGCTGTGGTTTTTAACATGGCTTTACAATTATTTTGAACTAAATGAAACCAGGAAATAATTTTTAAATTATATTATTTGGTATATCAACATATGTTGTGCAAAGTTCACAAATCTTACACAGTAAGCTACAAGAATACAGTTATATGGTACCATTAGAATTCAGTGTTCATTTTGGTAAAGCTTGTGCCACTAACGGCCCACTTCTAGCCCACTTTTAGTACAGTAATTCTTGCTGCCAGAAGTTCTCCAGAAAGTAGCAGTTGTTTGCCACAAGTGTGCAAGAAGATACTCTGGTCCCTTTTGTATAGCATTATATGCCATAAGTGTGTCAAAACCAAACATTTAGCCTGAGATGTAAACCAGGTCAATGCCACAAATGTGCCAGAATGAAATCACACAGAAATCTATGTGCCAAAAATGTGCCACAAAATATCTTCACTTCATTCAAGTTCATTCATTCAAAAGATTGTGTCAGTATTTTTTTATATATTTTATTTTGTCATAACTAACTTTAAATCATCAAAAAATAGCATGATTATCATTTTTTCTGTAAACAAAGCGCAACGGGTTTATGAAGATGCTCTGTAATCTTGCACATTTTTCTTGATTTCCCTCATATCAAAAGTATATGTGAAATATTATAATTTCGGTGATGTCAGTATTCAGTGATTTTTATATTTGTTGATATGAAATAATTGCCTGTTAATGTTTGAAGTAATTCTCTTGGAAGAAGCAAATTTATTAAGCATTAAAAACTTTTATCTGGCAGATTCAGTTGAAAGCTTATTGTACTAGCTTTCTCAGCAACAAGAAATGCATTATTTTTCCTTTTTTTTTTATTCAGTGAAGTACAATAAATTTAGTGTGTGATTTATGATATACAGAAGTGTACAAATACAGATATCCTTTAAATTATTTTCTTTCATAAATAATATAACAACCCTTTCATCAGACTTAGTTAGGAAAGGTTATAGCGGATCCATCTCTAACCACTCATTAGGTTAGACCCACTCACTCATGTTTACTTCCTGTAGAAATTTCTGCCAAAATTTAAGTAAGAAGAATGACTTGGTTCAAATATTTTATGTTTTATGCACCAAATGTGTTTCTTAAAAAATTTAGGTGCAGTAATAGTTGATGGTGATGCTGGAAATCTCTCTCTACAAGTTTGGTATGATTGCCATGAGTTGTCTTGATTCCAAGTTCACAGTTACATTCTAAACTGCATGCCAGAAAATAAAGACCTAACTTCACCTAAATAGATTGGCATCTTTTGTTATATGGCAATTTAATAAATTTGTGGACATCTAATTGCTGTTAGAGTAATGATTTATTATTGGGGTTTTTGTTGTAGTAGTTGAAGTGGTAGTAGTTGTTTTTGGTAAAGCTGGCACTCATCAAAGGTATCATAAATAGGGAGTGGCGGGGCAAAACCCAATTATTTTTGGCAGTTCAGAGAGCTTTCTTTGATTGAGATTACTCTTTCTTTCTTGGGCACACCAATTTGGTTATTAGAACCATAAAAACACTGGTATATTATATTTCTAACTAAATTTGGACAGAATTTCTTTGACATATCCATACATGTATTTAACTTTTAAAATCTAAATGTCAGTTGCATTATACTTACATTTGTCACATATTTTTTTTCTTATAAGTCATTCTAGATGCACAAAACTGTAAGGAAACTCGGACCTCAGATGGGTAATTAAGGCATTTAAACCAAGCCATCACATCTTTTGAAAGTAAAAATGTAGCACTATAGAAGTATGTTCAAAACTTTGCACTTTACAATCTTCATATAGGAGATACATCCTTCATCTGAATTCTAGCTTTGAGTGAGAACAAAGTTGGACAGTTTATAAGTTTGTTCTCATTCTAAATTTAAGTGTGATTATGCCTAATCCATAATTAGGTCTTTCACATATTGCATCTTCACATGACTGATCATTTAGATCCTTCCACGATTGGTTGAGTAACCCATATCTCACTACAAGAGAGATATTTGCTTAAATTTGTGCAAAGCAGTTGCAAGTATTAGTTCTCCGATGAACTAAGGCAAAACATTTCTAAGTTAAGATTGTCATGATCACTGGGGGAATTTGATTCAGATTTTTAACTTCTTCAGCTGATCATCAAAGAAGGTCCAGGTAAGCCAATTTAAATTGTTTCAACTACCAGAAAGATGGCTTTGACTGGCCTTTGGCATTTGAAATTGCTGCCTACCTGGCTACCTGAAATCAAGTGTTTTCAGACCAGACAAGTAACTTTTTGAAGAAATTTTACTTTTTTTTCTTTAGCTGCTGGCTTGGAAATTCTGAAAATTAATTTTGAACACTGGCCATATGCAGTAAAATTATGGATTGTTCATTTTTTTCTTCACAGAAGTGTGCCATGTTCAAGATGTGAGAACTTCGCACTCATCGCTCTACTCTCTTCAAGTTAGATTAGGTAGATCAGTATATATAAATCCAAATATAACTGTACAATATTTCCCACATTTCAATATTCTGTCTGATTTATTAATTATTTGCGTCAAAGTACTCAGCGGATATGTTTAGAATATAATATAAATACAGTTTGTGTTAATTTTGTTTTAAAAATTTTCCACAGGAAGATATTGACAACATAAAACATGGAATAGAAATTCACAATATCTGCAGTAGCTTTAATTTTATAATCTTGCTTTATGTGTAAATACATTTTGTGTAGTCAGCTTGCTTAGTTATTACAGTAAGAAAAAGGAAAATTATAAAATTAAAACTAAACCAACAGTGTGTCAGAACTGTGAGCCAGAAAGTATCCACAACCATATCACTTAGGTGACAAGAACTGCCATAAGTGTGCCAAAACTGGGCTAGAAGCTTACCGGTACTGTGTGCCACAATCTTGCTGCAAACAATGTGCTGGAAAACTAATTTGCATACAAAAAGCGACATTTCTGCAAGGTTGCAACAAATAAACCGCAAGTTTGCAGCGACTGTGTTGGTTAAGAGATCATGTTGAAAAATCCAAGTTTTAATTTTCTATATAAAGAGTTTAATTTTCTACATTCAAAATGATCTTGAAAAGAGTATAAAAGCGAACTTTTTGTGATTGTTAGATCCATAATAAACACCACAAACAAGCAAAGGCAGATTAACTAACTTCACTTAACTCTGTAATCTTATGCTACCAAACTTGTATTTTACTTACACTAACAAAGGTTCTGGAAATGACACTTTTACAGTAGAATTTCTAATATTTGGAATATATTAAACGAGTTATGATTATTTAAATAAATCCAGGAATTAGAAAGGGAAAATTGTCTGTAACAAAGAGGGGTGATTTTACAATTCTGCTAACAACAGGAAATAAATCTTGGATGCTGTTGTTTTCTTTTTTTTTTTTTTCTTTTTTTTTTGTTTGTTGTTGTTGATAGAATTGGAGACTAACTATTTAGACTAATGTCATTATTAAATATCTCATACAAAATAGCTTTGGCCATAATAGCAAACAGAATAAAAAGACATTCTAAAGTTGGTACACGAAACTTATAAAGGTTTCATGAAAAGTAGAGACAGTGGAAAAGTAATTAGATTGATAAATATAAAAATACCGCTTGCATGATTTTACAAGTACATTTTGAAAAGGCTTTCGATTTTGTGTGTTGGAAACTCGTATAGGAAGTACTTCTGATCGTCAACATTGGCCCATGGATTAAACATTGCATATCTGTACTTTATATAAAAAAAAAGGTTAAAACTTGTGTTATTAAAAACGGGCAGGCTTCCTCTTTGTGGTGATTGTTGTCAAGGTGACATTCTTTCCGCATACATGTACTTGTTTTTATAAGTAGCAGAAATTTTAGGTTTATCGGTTTGGCAAAACAAAGAGATAAAATACTATTTTCAAAAAAGTAAAACTGCTACACCATTACATAATTTTTGTTTCCTTTGATGAAGCTGCAAAGTTCACTATAACAATCCGCTTCGATCAAAGCGATTTGTGGATATACCGATTAAGGTATTTCCACACAAATCTCTCAACTCGTCAAGAGGTGTTGTACGATGTAGAGATATTTGGATGGCAGTAGTGAGACAAAGATGCTCGATAATCTCAGATCTCGTAACGTATCACAAGTGAAAAGAATCAACATTCACCGTAAAGACAAGTTGATTCCCACAAACACTTGCATTCTGATGTTCGATCAAAATCAGGTTTTGATTGTCGCAGTTGATCTTTTCATCCCTAAGCCTATGCGGTGTTTTAACTGCCAGAAATGTGGCCACCACACAGATGTTTGCACAAGGAAATTAGTCGGACCCAGATGTGAGCAGGAGTGTCACGATGGATTGGCCTGCACTGAGAAAATCCATTTCTCGTATTTTAGAGACTGCACTAAGTGGAAACATGAGAAGGAGATCCAACACGTGAAGCAAGAAAAAGGCATGAACTTCCCTGATGGCAAACAAATTGTGCAAGTCGCAGCTCCACTTAAACAGAAAGCGAAGCAGATAACGTAAATCGATGCGACAGTGTGGCAAATAAGAACCCAAATGTTACAAGAGAGAAAAAGTCAAATGCAGCCCACGAAAAGAGCAGCAATCCACTGGCCTCAATGATCACAGAAATAGTGTGACACATAATATGCACAGCTCTGCTACAAAGAAACCGGTTCGATCCAGGCAACCAAAAGATGTTCTGTAAAAATGCAAGCCCCAAACGGAAATAAAGAGAGAATTAAAGAAACTGAAGAGTTCCGAAAGAATCTGACGATCCTATCAAGCTCTTTAAAAAGTTTGGATGTCTAGAGAGTATGGACACTGGATAACCCCCTGATACCGCACCAAGGAAAACTCCCAGAAGTCCCGTAATTCCACCAATTCCATAAATATAACTGACGGCATACTACAATGGAATTGCCGTGGTTTAAAGGCAAATGTTGACGAAATAAAACTACTTAAGGAACATGAGTTGATAAAAGCCAAATATTATTATTGCTTTTGTGTGTGTTTTTTTTTTTTTGTGTTTTTTTATATAAATAATTGTTTTTTAAATGCTGCTTCAGAAGTTATTATTATTGTCCGTCCCTAGAAGCCTGATTTTACTGAGCGACAGTCTAATACAAGTATAGTTCATGCATCAATAATTGACCGATTAGCTACTAGAAGTGACGCTTTACATGATAAACATGAAACATGCAGTCCACTAGACTAATTCTTATACTCATTCACAATACACAGTTAACCTATCGAGGATAATCATGAATAGGGAAAGTTTACCATTGCATAAACATATGTATTCCTACTTCCAACTGCACTGGTCGGGAAGGGTATTATGAATAGGCGAGAATCCATATAGCATGGAATACTTTATGTGGTTGTCACCTAAACAATATAGGCACAGTCACCTTCTTTGGTTGTAAAGGTCTAGTACTAACAGAGATGCATCCAATTATCAAGTTTCCTGATTGAAACATAAACAGCATCCAATAAATTCACTTTAAATACAACATTTCAAGAAAGTCACTGAAGTATAAAATATAGGTCACATATACCTCTTTTGGCAATAAGGGGAGTACTTACTAATCTGCATCCTCTCACCAAGATTAATGGTTCTCGGTAGGATAGTATAAATATAGCATACCAGAAACTCGTGGGATCGTGATCTAAACGCAAAAACGTAACCAAAGGACGTCAAAGAATAACTTCTCCTGTTGTAAGGGTGTCGGATTAATAGATATGTATATCGCCATCAATGTCACCATTCTATCATGAACGGTGCCCGAGAAATGAACATCAGACACAAAATTGAACCCAAGTCAGTAAAGTGTAAAATATGGGTCATAATGACCTACTGCTGAACTGAGTGACTAGTGTTCATCACGATGCATCCCCTCACCAAGCTTCATGAATCTTTATATGATGTTATGTACAGTACATAGCATGCCAACAACATGTGGCCATGAGACAAACTAAAATAGCATAAGTCAATAAAATGTGAAATGTAGGTCACAGTAACCTTTTCATGGGTGTGGTACTAAGAGAGATGTATATAATCATCTAGTTTAATGATTTAAGCATGAACAGTCAAAACATTTAACAAAAGTCAATGAAGCATGAAGTATGCGTCACAGTGACCTCCAGTTGAAATGAAGATGTAGTACTCATAAACAGACTTACCATGTTTCATGATTCCAGGTATAGCAGTATGTATACAGAAAGTAAAAAACAAACAAAACGAAACATGTGGTCATGCGCCAAACGCGACAACATATACATAAGACAGTAAAATGTGAAATGCTGGTCATATTAACCTTTTATTAATAAAGGTGTAGTATTAATAGATATGCATACAATCATCTGGTTTGATGATTCTGATATGACCAATGTTTGAGATTAAACACAAGTCAGTGAAGCATGAGATATTGGTGACATTGACCTACATTTGCGATGAGTGTGCAGCACGCGTTACGTTGCATCACCTGACCAAGTTTCATGAATATAGGTATACAAGTATATATACATGATGCAAAAATCTATATGGTCCTGAGCTAAACGAAAAAATTTCACCTAAGCCAGTAAAATGTTACATGCAAGTAACAGTGATTTCATTGGTTGTAAAGGTGTGGTGCTCATACAGATGCATACAATCATCGAGTGTGGTGATTCTAGCATGAACAGAGCTTGAGAAATAAACTCAGAACAAAACGTTTAACCGAAATTAGTAAATCATGAAATATAGATCATAGTTTCCTACTTTTGTGATGAGGGGTAGTACTCGTTAAGATGCATGAAGGATGCGCAGAGCTAATTGCAAAAACTTAACCAAAAATGTACAACTAATGTACATGTATGTAAAAGGTTAGGCCATTAGCTGCCCCAGAGGGTGGGTACTATGAAACCCACTCCAAACTATTGCCTTCGCCCTAGGAAAAAAGAATGATTGAGATGCAGTGAGGTTGTTTATATATATATATATATATATATATATATATATATATATATATATATATATATATATATACATATATATGCTTCTTTATGTGCGGACGCAGACACCGATGATGAAGCTGAAGCCAATGCCAGAGGTAATACAACAGCTCGCATCTACTTCGCAGAGGTGAACTAACAATGACAAAGTCAAAAACATTTTACAACGGTTTTAAAACAACCCCTATAGACATACAGGAGAGCACGTGCATACGTATCTGTCTTCATACCATAGTGGTCATGTTTTCAAACCATAGTATTCACTGATGTTACGGATGAGTAGCCTCAATTTGACAGCTTCAAGTTTTAGGGTCATTTAAAAAACGAATGTGAATATTTTGGACTTGGACATTATTTGGTAAAGTTTTGGAAAACAGAAAAATAAAAATTAAATATTTGTTTTCTTTTTTCTAGTGTCAGTTGATTAAATATTGTTACCTATTTATCATTACACAGATGTAATCAATGCCCTCATATCATTTAGAACTAACTACAATGTATATTTACTGCTGTTATCTTTTGAAGTCATAAGACCAATATACATGGTGTATAATGACTAGAAGAATGGATATATATATATAAATCTGTCTATCAAACGTTAATAGATTGAAACGATGGCCCGCTGACCACTGCTTTCGCTGGTTTGGTGTGAGTGTAACGTAACTGCAGCGAAGCCTAAAGGTGGTCGTCTGACTTGTCAGAGCAGTTCCGACGCCTCCAAGATCATCTCCATATAACATATTAGTCATAACTTTAAAATTTCTCGTCCAGTTTTAATTACATTTTCAGTGTATACTGAAAATTTTGTTACAATGGAGATAATTTTTGTATTAATGAAGATTTTGATTTTATCACAGATAACCACGACCACTCATCAGCGTAATATTTTCTTTCAAAACCTCTTTGTTTATTCTGAAAATTCAACCACTTAATTAGACACAGTCTCGGTTGATACTGAAAATGTCATGTAAACTGGATGAAAATAATGAAGTTATACAAATTGAATTTATATATGTTATAAAGTATAAACTTTCCAGGTGTCGAACCATATGCGCATTCAAGTTAGGCCCAACACATAGCATTTTGTAACGGTTCACACGTTGCCAGGGACAAGCTAGGGGTCAATGTGTCTGTATCATACAAACCCATGCAAATAAATAACAATTAGCTGATAGCTGGTGGTAGATATGTAGATTATGGAAATGTATCAATTAAATGCGTTAGTTTAAAAGGGAGTTCAACTAGGTCGAAGAGCCCACTTATCCTACCCCTCTTAATCTCCAGCTATTTTGCAAAAAGGTCCAATCTTGATCGAACAAACGTATCTTCTGTTCTGAGGATGAAATGGATTTAAACAAAAATAATACAGGAAACATCCATTAAAAGAAAGACCGAACTTGAAATGCGAGATCTCCGTAAAGAAAGTTTACTTCAAGTACCATCAACGTTCATAACAATGCAAACTAATTAAAGCACACATCATGTCCTTTATATCCGTCGATGTGCAGTTGTATCGAAATTATTTCATATCTTTGGAATAAAATCTCAGATAAAAGCTTCCAGAACATCCACAACGCGAGCCAATCAGAACAAAAATAAATGAATGAGTGTACCCAGATTTGATTCCTATCAGACGTGTAAGTTCGTATCGATATAACCCATGAGGCAATTTTCATCAAAATTCGTTAATTAATTGAACCTCTCAAGCGTGCACAAGGACAACCAATTTTACGCTACATTATCTTCTTAATACTCAATGATATTGCTTGTTATCCAACTCGAGATCGTTGTGATAAAAAGGACACAGCATGTTTTATTAAAATCTATTTTTAAATAAAGACTAAAATATGCTAACAAACATGTAGTTTGAAGAACGTCACACGACGCTCGACGGATGATGTCCAAACTATATACATGGATCAACTTTTTGGTTTGTTTTCGCTATAAATATTTATTGAAACATTTCTGAGACACATAAAAACACTAGTTATGTTATTCATTGTGTATGGTGCCAATACTATTGAAATTAGCTGAGGTTAGGATTTGTAGACTGGCATGGAAGCTATGGATGGACAAATACCATCTTTGTTGCTGGTATTTATACAAATAGAGTAGGAGATTCCTTAAACAAAGGGGCACACCTCGCCAGACAGAGACATACCCACTAGACATCAGCACACTCTAAACTCTGCAGCACCTGGTCTATATTGGAAACCTACAAACTGTATCAAATAAAGAAAAATGCTTGAGGTTAACAGCTTGGTCTTAGAAAATACCAGTAGAGCAAACATACTTAATGTCTCTGTCATTCGTACCAAAAATGATTTGTAGCACGGAAGTAAAATCGGTCCCTCTCGACTATGGCTCTAAATCAGACACACGATCAAATCAATGACCTACTTAGGAGAGATATACTCGCGGTTTGGTCTATCAGAAAAAGGAAAAGGAATTTCGAAGCTGAGATCCTTAAACTTGGGACTGTAATGATCTTTATGGACAAAATCAGGATAATCTCTTTATAAAGGGAAAGAATATCTAAACTAATTGGTGCAACGTGGTCGAGCAAAACTACCAGGCTGTGCATATATGTGCGGGAGTACTGCCGAAGAATTGGTAGTGGGTTACACATTATATAACTTGCCACAGGCACTGCAACTGTGTGAAGGAACATTAATCAAGCTCAGGATATATAAGCTGATATACTGCGTGATGCAGAGACAAGCTGATATACTGCTTCTGTATGCAGTGATGCAGAGACAAGCTGATATACTGCGTTTGTATGCAGTGATGCAGAGACAAGCTGATATACTGCGTCTGTATGCAGTGATGCAGTGACATGTTTAAATGCAACAAAGTTGGTCTATAGCGCAAGTATATCAACAGTTGTGTTGTTTTCTCGCGTTGGTGTGGGGAGGGGTGGGGTTGGAGGTGCAAACTCTACTAGCAGAGAGAGGTGGCATTGTCAAACACACTAATATGCTGTAAAAGTCGCAGTTTAATGTATAGAAAGACCATTCATTTTATCACATTTGTACCAGCAGAAATAAAATAAGTGTATCATATCAAAAGAAAAACTAATATACATATGTTGTGAATAGTTGTTACTGCTTCGATGCCTCCGTGTTATACATTGTATTACTCTACCTGCTATATTTGTCTTTAAAGATTGTTCTATGTGTAAGTGTAACTTTCTATGTGTAAGTGTAACTTTTTCTGCAAGAGTTTTGATGCATTATTTTGCCTTTATCCAGGAAACTTCTATGCAAAATGATAAAAGCTAATTAATTCGCCCACGAAGTGGTGTGTGGTCTGGAGTGGTGGAGCCATTAAAAGATGGCTCCTATTATAAAATCTTGAAGGTATTTAATTGAGTAATCAATCCAATTTGATTGTTATAACACGACCAACGTGTATGTTTTAAACCCTGAGTGCAAGATTTTGACATTATCATGGGCTTATCCGTCCCACAAAAAATCTGCATATTTTGTAATTCATGTAAGGACACCAGATGGTTTTCGGACATGTCCACAACATGAAATTAAAAAAATGTACGAGCTTTGCAAGCACTGACGTGTTTCCAGTAGATAACACACACTGCTTGGAAATTAATTTGAGGCAGGGATGAAATTATTTCGTCTAATTGTGTAAATATAGAACTTTAACTTCTTCTGAACAAGACGGATATAAAACGATGTCAATACGCCGTCTGTCTAGTGTTCGCCAGAGAAAACCACACAAAATACAACGAAGAGCCTCCTTAAATATGACAAATGTTGACGACATCGATTTTTTTTATACATATAGTCAAGTTTATAAGATGTTCTGTAATACAAATCAAAACCATACAAACTACTATGGTATGTTTTGACCCAAATACTAACACCAGCCTCTAACCCATCTGAAAAGACAAAATCACCGGTATCCTTGCATTTCGTGCAGATATTTTAATTTCATGTGCAATTTGTATGAGTAACAAGAAAAGTTTTACACAATTTGTTTTCAAAACAATGTCTTGAAAAATCAACAGTGTGAGTCAACCTTCTAAAGGTAGTGAAAAATTAGATGTACATGTATTTTAAAACCCATTACCATGGCAATATCTGACACAATTGTGAAGAATGGCATAGAAATAACATTAGGCAATGCTGAAATACATTTATATCTCATTTTCGTTAAAGTATTTCCACACACACTCCACTCGTCAAGGTGTTGTGCGATCCAGAGATTTGGATGGCTGCAGTGAGACTGAGATGCTCAAACATCTCAGCTCTCAGAACATCTCACAAGTGAAACGAATCAAAGTTCGCCGTAATGGCAAGTTGATTCCCCCAAACACTTATTTCCTGACTTCGACTGCGCTATTTTGTCCACATCAATCAAAGCCGGGTTCTTTAATATCCCAGGCGATACTTTTGTCCCTAATCATTTGCGGTGCTTTAACTGTCAGACATATGGCCACCACAGAGATGGCTGCAAGACGAAAGCACTCTGCCCCAGATGTGGACAAGAGGGTCATTATGGATCGTCCTGCACAGAGAAAGTCTCTAATGCGAATTGAAAAAGAGATCATTTCTCGTTCTTAAGAGACTGCCCTAAGACGAAACTCGAGAAGACGATCCATCGCGTGAAACAACAGAAAGGCGTGATATTTACTGAGGCCAGGTAATTTGGGGAAGCCACAGCTCCACCTAACACGGTTAGCAAATCATACGTCAGCGCAGCTAAAGTGGAGAAGAATCCTTCCACAAATACTGTATGTACCCAGACAGACATTACATGGTCAGAAGGACAAAGCAGGTTCCCCGGTTTGACGCCACAGAAATCCGTGCGAGCAGTCACCCAAACCGAGAGTGAAGTAGATTAACTGCAGTAATCAGTGTGACAGTGTAGTTAATAAGAAATCCCATGCTACAAACGAATAATGATTAAATACAGCACGCGAAAATAGCATCAAACAATGGCCCCAGTGGTCATAGAAACAGTGTGACACATACGATATCGAGGTCTACGAGCAAAAAAAGGTTAAATTCGGCCCACAAAAAGAGTAGCAGACCGCTGGCACCTATGGAAATGCATGCCCCAAACCGAATAACGAAAGGATTAAAGAAACTAGTAAACTTCCAAAAGGTGATGACAATCCTATCAAGCTGTTTAATATTATTTGGAAGTCTAGAAAGTATGGATACTCACGCCAAGGAAGTCTCACAGAAGTTCCGTACTTTCACCACTTCTATAGATATGTCTGACACTATATTACAATGGAATTGCCGATTTTTTAATGGCCAATATTGACAACATAAGTCTTCTGCTAAAGAATATGGGCCAAGATTTGTCTGCCTTCAGGAGATATTTTTTAAAAAAAGTGATCAAGTTAATCTAAACAGTTTCATACCTACAACAACCTTTCAAGAAATACTGATAGGGCCCCTAGAGGAGTGTCCATCATTGTAAATAACAAAACCACTCGCAGCCAAATTAATCTGACCGTTTGTGTGTCCATGCACAAAACTCATACACTTTGCTCAATATATCTGCCTCCATGCACTCCAATCAGTCAATCTGATCTTGACCACTATATTGGACAGTTACCTTTGTTTTACTTGGCGACTTTAACGGTCACCATACACTATGTGGCTGTAAAGATATGAATTAGAGACGGACGAAAATAGAAGACTGTTTCAAAACACAATCTTTGCCTCATTGCCTTTTTAATGACAAGTCGTATACCTACCTGCATCCTGCCACAGGATCCTACTTGTCCATCTCTTTAACTTTACTTTTCTTAGGAAGTTGATGACGGCCTTTGCGCTTGTGACCACTTCCCAATATATTTAAGAAGTAATACTCCCAAACCTGAAGGACTCGGAAATTAGAACAAGAAATTGAACAAGGCAGATTGGGAATTGTTTTAATCCCTCTGCGAATCAAATTAGACACTTGATCTTTTCGAAAACGTAGTGGACCCAAGCCTCCTATTTACAAAAATACTCCAACTAATTGCTGGGGATATACTAGTAATATCAAAAAACTTCGGCGATTCCTAAACGTGTCAACAATCCATGCTTTGTTGATGCTTGCATAGACCCAATCAAAGAAACAAAAGTTCCTTAAAACATACAGCGCCAGTCCAAAAGCTGAAAATCTGAATAAATACCCTATATACTGAGCTAAACCTCGTGGTGCCATTAGAGAGAGAGCAAGAGGAAAACATGGAGATCCTATGTCTCTCGTTGAACTCTCGCTTCTCTATTAAATAAGTATATGGTACGGAAAATCATTGCCAAAAATAAACAAAGCTGTAAATCTAATGACTTGGTCGCGACTTTACCAGAACTTTCAATTACGTTAGCCGAAACTTTCTCTAATAACTCTTCTCAAGAAAACAATTCTAAAAGCTTCCGCCGTATCAAAAACCTGAAAGAAAAGGTTCTTTAAATTTCAAATCTGCTAATGCTAATGCTGAAGATTATAAAAAGCCTTTCGCTCTCAGAGAACGACAAGGCTGTCTTGATTGAGTCCATGGCTCTTCAGCAAGAACAGACTATCAACTTCCTAAATACAAAACTGAAACAGCTCTCAATACACTGCATAACATTTTCAATACAATCTGGGAAATTGGAAACTTCCTACCATCGTGGCGATAAACAACAGTGATACCAGTTTTTAAACCTGGAAAGTACCATACCGACCCTTTCAACTGCCGCCCCATATTACTAACAATCTGTATTTGCAAAACCTTGGAATGAATAACAAATCTCGAGTCCAACCAACTACTATTAGACATTCAGTGTGGATTCAGACACCAAAGAAGCATAGTTGACCATCTAGTCAGACTTGAAGCATTTATCAGAGAAGCTTTCCTAAAGAAAGAACATATAGCAGCCTTTTTGTTTGTCTTGGAGAAAGTTTATGACACCATATGGAAGTACGGCACAATGAATGACCTATTCAACATAAGTTGAATGGTCCGCCGATCTATCTTTCTATCCAATTTTTTGAAAGATAGAAATTTCAGAGTTAAGAGTAGGAAGTACCCTTTCTGTAAGCTATCCAAAGGATGCGGGTGTACCTCAAGGCAGCATATTTCCAGTCAACCTTTACAACATCTATATTAACAACATAATATTTTGCCTTATCTCAGGAACTGACTGCCCATTATACGTCGACGACATTTTGGCCTGCTATAGATCAAATAGTATGTATACATTTGGGTGTCAGTGTTATGTGTATTGAATTTATAATATGTGTCCATGAGGTAAGTTGTACTTGAGTCATTTTGTAAACAACATATTTTCTGCATTTGAGTTCAAGGTCAGTCTTGTTTACATAGCATTTAACAATTAGATTGGAATTTTCCATATCTTGATGTGAGAAAAGTCAGGTACGCACATGAAATTTCCATTAGAGTTACTCATATTTTAGAATATTATGTCAGATGACATATCCTTATATATATATAATATATATATATATATATATATATATATATATATATATATATATATATATATATATATATATATATATATATATATATATACAGGTTTGGTAAACAAGATTTCATTCCTATACTAAACTTGATATTATTAAAATCAGTCTATTAAGGAATTTATTTTAGTAATCAGATGTTACAGTTGTAAAAATCGCAGCAAATTCAGAGAGAAGAATTATTTATTTGAAATAATAATTGGAATTACTAAAAGTTCTCATTCTCATATTGGATTAATACTTGATTTTGGGATTTATGTGAATTTATTCAAAGATATTCTGGATTACATCATTCAGGCATATTATATTATTCAAGACTACTGACACATCAGGATATTCAAGGTTACTGGAATTCATTCGGAACATTCTATATTTAGGACTTGTGATTAGGACACTAGGATTATTGGATTATTTGGATTTTAATTCACGTTACTGTAAGTGTCTTTTGAATTTTCACTTTAATTGTCTAGAAATAAATTGCTTGTTGATTTAACTTACATTGTTGGTTTCACTTTCTTTCTGTTACATTATTTTAAGACCTAGAGTCGTAACAGTCAGCTACATATATGCTTAAATAATGTTCAGAAATAGGCATAAGAAAACGTATTCAAGTTTTCGAAATCTAAAAATGTTTGTATGCACTTCTGCCATTTACATCAACTTAACGACGACTCCAAACTCTATCTTGACCGTTCCCTTATCCCTGTTGTGGAGGATACCAAACTTCTAGGACTTTTTTGTGACTCTGAACTAACTTTTCTTCCATATGTTATATATCTCAGAGATAAATGTCAAAAAGTCCTGGATTTAAAACGTTAAAACTAGTCGTGACAAACACAGATTGAGGAGTAGACCGGAAGATCTTACTGTGACTAGACATGACTTTAGTAAGGTCTAAACTTGAATCTAGCTTTATTCTTTACAGAAGAGCTCGAAAATTTTGATTCGATACACAGTCAGAGACTTCGACTTTGTATGGGAGCATTAAGCACCTCTCCATCAGAAACCTCTATCACTAAGTAAATTAAATATCACTTTATCTCAGACGAATGATATTGGCTATTAAATATACTATCAAACTGTCATCTAATCCATGAAATCCCGCATATGATATAGTTTTTAAGCCCAAATACCTCACATTGTACACTCAGAAACTAAATTTCATACCACCTTTTGGCATACGAATTCATCCTCACATTGAAGCAGCAAAAATCAATTTTGCAAATATTGCAAAATTCTGTATTTTTAAATCACGTCCGTTGTTATTAAAACCTCCGAAAATAATATATTACATTTGCGATTCCAAAATGTATGTCCTAAACAAATCCACTCGTTTTCCAGAGTAAATACAATGCAATCAGAACTTCATATTGTGGTTATACGTCTTTGTATACAAAAGGTTCGAAAGATAGAGTAACACGCCGTGCCACCATCTCGAGTAGGTTACCCGATAAATCCTCCATTTTTACCACTAAAATCACAGCCGTACTCAAAGCTTTGAATTACACTGAAACCCCACAAAAAAAAAAAAAAAACATTTTGTCATCTCTTCGGATTCTCTTTCGACGTTGAAACCCTTGCGAAACCTGAAATTTGACAACCTGTTAATATTCCGAATCTTACAGAAATATGATTTGCTCATACAATCTGGAAACAAGTAGTATGTACTGTTGGCTGCCTAGTCACATTGGTATTAAGGGTAATGAAAGGTCAGATAAAGCAGCCAAAACTGCCCTGCAGTTACCCCTTTCCGAATGGAAGATTCCATATACTGACCGCAGATATTATATAAATCAGCATGTTCTTCATTCTTGGCCAAATATGTGGTATGACAACTCGACAAACAAGTTTCAGAGTATAACAACCCGCCATTGCAGAGTAACGTGCCTCGTATAGAACATGTCGCAGAGACGAGGTATGTTATGTATATTTAATCTATAATGTGTGTTTAAATCTTGTCCATGAAGGTAAGTAGTACTTTATATTCTGGTCACTAGTAAGCAGAATGTTTTCTAGCATTAGAGTTCAAGGCCAGAGTTGTTGAAAGTTTTTTTTTTCTTCTCCATTTTATTGCTTCATATCCTGTTGATATAGGTCAAGTAAACCTATGTATAAATAGGAATTTGATAAACAAATAATTCATTCCTGTTTTAGATAAGTCTGTGGGAATCCATATGTGATCAGATTTTACATTGTGCCGTTGAAATCAGATATAATTCTAGAGGAAATTATTTATTTAATATATATTGATTGGAATTGCTGAAGTGCTCATTGACTTTTGCATTAATACATTACTTTGGACTTTTGTGAACTCATTCAAAGACATTCTGGATTGTATCATTGTGGTATATCAGGACATTCAAGACTATATGAACTCATTCGGAACATTCTATATTTTTTGACTTGCGATTAGGACATTTAGGATTATTTGGAATTTGATTCACAATATTGTAAGTATCTCCGGAATTTCACTTTGTAATGTAGGGGAATAAAATGCTTGTTGATATTACCTAAATTGTTGGTTTCACTTTCTTTCTCTTACTTATTTTTTAAGACCTAGAGTCGTAACAGGTGTTGTTGTGCCAATCGCGTATCGGCCACACATACCTGACTCATGCATAGCTCCTGAAAGGTGAACCTCGACCACAGTGCATACCTCCTGAAAGGTGAACATCGACCAGAGTGCATACCTCCTGAAAGATGAACCTCGACCACAGTGCATACCCTGCCAGTGTTCACGGATAGTGGAACACATTCTTGTAGAGTGTATCGACTTCCATCCTGTGAGACAGAGCTATTTTGATGTGAAATCAGTGAAGAAAATGTTATGATGATGCACCATCAGAGAACCTCTTCGAGATTTTTGAGGGAATGCGGTTTATATAAAATAAGAATAAAAATTGACCATATGTTTTAAGAATTTTACATATTTTACCTTTATCTTTTATTTTATATATCTTGTGCAGATTTTATATATATATATCTTTACCTTTTAACTTATATCATTTAGTAGTTAACGTTAAAACGTTGAGGGGGAGACTATTTCCCTAAATGTTATTCTGTAATTTTTATTTACATTTTTAGAGCTATGCTTTTAATCGGCACCATCAGCCGTTAAAATCCTACAGTTGCTATTACTGCTACTATGTTCATGTTTTGCTGTATTTTAAATTTATTCTAGTTATTAATTAGTTATTCTAGTTATTAATTAGTTTATTCTAGTTACTAATTAGTTATTCTATTAATAGATTTTGATTCTTTTATATTACAATAATTGAAGTCGCTGATAGATACATTGTGTAATTATTTTTGTTGTCATGATCATCTCGTAATGATTATGATGATGATGATGATTATTATTATTATTATCATTATTATTATTATTATTATTTTTATTATTATTATTATTTCAGGATAATATATTGACAATGTATGATCACGGTTATGTCCAGACTGCTATGCTTCAAAATGTTGACACGTATGTCTCGTTTAGTTATACCCATTCATATTACACTATATTATAGATGTCGCTGCCTTTAAGATATCACTAAGCTAATTGGGCCAATCAGAAGTTATTGCGTCCTATTCTATTCTCTATTATAGATGTCGCTGCCTTTAAGATATCACTAAGCTAATTGGGCCAGTCAAAAGTTATTGCGTCCTATTCTATTCTACATTATAGATGTCGCTGCCTTTAAGATATCACTACGCTAATTGGGCCAGTCAGATGTTATTGCGTCCTATTCTATTCTCTAACATGATCATTCCTATCTTTTTATGATTTTTTCAAGAGATTCGCTAACAAGTCAAGAATATTACTTGCATTAAATAGAAAACAGATTATAGTCAAAACATGAAATAAAACACTTATTGATTTCATCCTCTTGGCTTTTGCTTAGGATGACAAATCAAACAGGTGTTATTCGATCAGTTCTGGCAAAGTAGTTTGCACTACAATTTGAGTCATTTAAATCAAATGCAACTATATTTTAGAGAACGCAACATAACCTGTGCTGACGTTTTATGTGTTGTGTCAGGTTAGTGCCTAACATAAGTAAGATATAACTAAGGCACTGGACTTCATACAAAATGTAGAAAAATATAGGAATTTAACTAGTATAGTAATAGCTTCATCTAGTAATGCCAAATCTAGAAGAAGTTAGTTTTGAAATTACTTCTACAAAACAGTATTCCTGGTATCCAATACAAGAATACTATTTGAAAACAACAAAAATACTAGCGTTTATCATGTATTGATTATCTATTTGTACTATATTGGGCTTTTACGTTATTTTTCGTCATCTGACGTATATAGTTCTAATTACGTACGTTTGATTCACTTTGTAGTAGCGTCGCCTTTTCGTTCCTATTTATAGTTTCAATGACGACATTACGTTATTTGACATTATATATCCCCAATATAGTTGTAATTCTGCGTGTATGATTGGATTTTAGTAGCGCCTTCTTTTTATAGCAATTTATAGTAGCAATGTCCATATCAACTTTTATGGTTTTTAGTTTTTATTTATTTTAGGTTAAGGTTATTTATTTTCCTACGTATTCACAAGTCAGGTTGCTATGATCATCTCGTCTTTAATTAGTTCCAAACTTGGTTCTAGTATCAGTTTATTGAATATGTTTACCTATTAGAAATTACCATAATATAATTTAGGTACCCCTATAAGTTAGAATTAGTTTTCTGCTGTGCTCATTTGAAGTCATATGTCCCACATACATGTTGTAATAACCAAAATCGGTACTTACAGATTTAGGCGAGAAATGTGAAAAAGAGACAGACTGAGGACTAAGGCCCTCAGAACTAAAACACAAACCATTATCAATAATATAAGAACCAGAAGGGTAGTGTCACCAATATGAGAAAAAGCAAATAAGGAAACATTTCTTTTCAAACTTGCAAATGTGGCTTCCCTCAAATTTTCAAAACCCAGGCTTTACTGGAACATTATGAGACAGCAAGTACATTCTACATAGACATGGAACAAGTTACAGCCATTTAGACTTACCTTCAAATCCTGTAACTTTTGAACAAAGTGTGAGCTGCTAAACTCTTATTTTTGTTCTATTACACATTTAGAGAATAATAATAAACAGTTAGCACAATTCGAATTTAGAAATCAAACTGTTATCTATGAAATCATTATACATAAACAAGAAATTATTGATGTAACATTCCATCGTGACCTAACCAAAGTCGCTGGACCCGACAAAATCAGTCATAAACTGTCAACAAATTTAGTGTTAGAAATGTATGTGCCCTTGCAAAGTTTATTAATAAATCACACGAAGCTTGTGTGTTCTCTGCGCAGTGGAAGCTTGCGCACGTCATGCCGATTTTTAAGAAAGGAAATAAAACACTATCATCTGATCATATACCAATTTCTATATTGAGTTGTGTGTCCAAGGTTTTTAAAAGTGTTATATTTAAACATTCTTGTAATATTTGCACCAAAATGACCCGATATATAAATATAAATTTTGGATATTTCGTGGACGATCAACAACTCATCAACTGATTGAATTATATTATACAAATTTTTTTGTTCATTTCGAATGAAATAATGTGTTTAACATTCCTTGATGTCAGTTAACTATTTGACAGAGTATGAATAAAACGGCTAGTTGATACATTTCATAAATATGGCATTTCTGGTAAACTTCTATCATGGACTGAAAAGTCCTTATCAGATCGTTACCGGAGAGTCTTCTATCGAAATTCATTATCAAGAAAATGTCAACTAACTGCTGGGGTTCCCCAAGGTTCCGTGTTTGTCCTTTTACTGTTTCTTATTTATATCAACAATATTGCAGATAATTTTAATTTGCTTGCAAGATTATTTGCGGATGATACTTCTCTTGGAACTTCTACGTCATATCCTTTACAAGTACAAATTATTATAAAGAATGATCTTGAAAAACATAATGCATGGGCGAAAGCATGGTTGTTACCTTTGATCTTCTAAAACTGACATTTTATTAATTACAAACAGGCAAACTAATTGTCCTGTCTGAAATTAAATTTGCTCCTGTTAAATGGTTATAAATCTCTTGCACAACGAAAAAACAAATGATTGTGTATTCGGTTATAAATAATCAACTACTTAACTATTTAAATAGTAAGGTAGTTGATTATTTATAACCGAATACATCATCTTCCACAAAGGAAATACGAGACATATAATTAACGACTACGCAGCTCTCAAAGCATCACATCAATCTCTACCATAGTTCAGATTTATCAGATTGTTTTCCACATACGATTGTACGATTGCACCCCCTCCCCCCTCTGTCTCTCTCTCTGTCTGTCTGTCTCTCTCTCTGTCTGTCTGTTTGTCTGTCTCTCTCTCTGTTTGTCTGTCTGTCTCTCTCTCTTTGTCTGTCTGTCTGTCTCTCTCTCTGAAGATATCCAAAATGCTTCCAATTTATCTATATTTAGCGAACGTTTGTCTAATCCAACTATTGCGCCACAGCCGTATTAAGCTATTGACAAACGTCACATTAATATCCTACATCCTAAACTTAGACAAGTATGCAGCCCTTTTAAATCCGACCTTTGCAGAGTGAATTTAGTTACCTACCTCTTTCATTTCTATTGCCCCTTATTTGATACTCAAAGATCCCACCTCTTTCATTTCTATTGCCCCTTATTTGATACTCAAAGATCCCACCTCTTTCATTTCTATTACCCCTTATTTGATACTCAAAGATCCCACCTCTTTCATTTCTATTGCCCCTTATTTGATACTCAAAGATCCCACCTCTTTCATTTCTATTGCCCCTTATTTGATACTCAAAGATCCCACCTCTTTCATTTCTATTACCCCTTATTTGATACTCAAAGATCCCACCTCTTTCATTTCTATTACCCCTTATTTGATACTCAAAGATCCCACCTCTTTCATTTCTATTACCCCTTATTTGATAATCAAAGATCCCACCTCTTTCATTTCTATTACCCCTTATTTGATACTCAAAGATCCCACCTCTTTCATTTCTATTACCCCTTATTTGATACTCAAAGATCCCACCTCTTTCATTTCTATTACCCCTTATTTGATACTCAAAGATCCCACCTCTTTCATTTCTATTACCCCTTATTTGATACTCAAAGATCCCACCTCTTTCATTTCTATTACCCCTTATTTGATACTCAAAGATCCCACCTCTTTCATTTCTATTACCCCTTATTTGATACTCAAAGATCCCACCTCTTTCATTTCTATTACCCCTTATTTGATACTCAAAGATCCCACCTCTTTCATTTCTATTACCCCTTATTTGATACTCAAAGATCCCACCTCTTTCATTTATTATTGCAATGCTTGATTTATTATTGCAACGCTTGATTTATTATTAAACTAAATAACTAAACAAACCCAACAATATTCATACATGTTCAAAAGTATATCCACGAAACTAATTATATTGTTAGTGCTAAATTTATCAGAAAAAAATGAAATGGACAATAGTGGCTGTAACAAGTTAAAAGTCTATTCTCTCTCTCTATCTCTCTCTCTCTCTCTCTCTCTCTCTCTGGCTCTAGAATTTATTTAATAATTATACACTTCTTATATGTCTTTGAAAAATGTAATTGTGACCTAGTTTTCAGATCTGCTTAAGGTATTGGAGCATTTTGTATGCTTTTTGGAAAGAATCTAAATGAGAGAGTTGACTCGTGTCCAATGTCATATTGTTTAATGATACAACGATAACATGTTTACACCAAACAAACAAGTGGATCCGCGTTTTCCATTGTTTTCTTTGAACCCTGTTGTGAAGATATTATCACTATTTTGTCGCTGATCTATCAATGAGCAAAATAAAAAAAACACGTGTTGGCTACGTATAATATACTTATATCGATTTTTTAAAAATAAATTAAATCTCAAGAAGTAACAGAAGTTTAGTTAAAAAAATTTAAAAAATCATGCGCATTATTAAAAAAAACTCTAGTGTTCGTAATTTTAGTTTTGTTTTTACAGGTTTTACCATAAGTCTTTTGGCTTTTATTCTTGATCAAAGAACAACACGTGATTAAAATATAAGTTTAATAACAAACATACTACTAAAAGTATTTCATGTTTTCAAGTAAAAATGTAAAAACAATTAGGAATAGTTAGAAAAACATTTTAAAACTTACCTTAATTTTTAATGTATATTACGCAGACTACTCACTTGTGTCAAATTAATGATACAACAATTTTCTTATTGTCTGCATAAGCTAAATGCTAATTTAAACAAACTGAAGCACTGATCTGCGAATACTCTAAAGAATTGCCTGTAGTACACACCATATTAAAAATTCATCACTGAGTTAAATTATTGATGAAACTAAAATTTTACAAGCAATTTATGTTGTGTATTGATACTTGTTCCACAGCAGACTGTCACCGCAGTTCATCACCAGTCAAAGCAAATTATTAGACGTACACAGATCTTAAGGAACAATTCTTTTGTTATAATAATTAAGCCCATGGTTTCAATTAAATAAAAGAACAACACCTGACTATTAAAATAAAATAAATAATAATAATAATAATAATAATAACAATATACACATATATATAAATAAAAAAGAAAGAAGAGCATATCAGTAAAATGTATAGGTTTCTATAAATCATCACAATATTTAAAGCTTTTATACTTATCTAGACTCACGCAAGGAGAATTTCACTCATAAAACTTATTTTGTTTCATGTCTCTCACCTCCTATATCAGTCGAAAATTTAGAATGGTTTCAAATCTTGTATTTTATAGTGTCCATTATTTCTCAAAATAATTTGGCGATTACTTTAGTTTTGAATGTGCATCAATGCACATACATCAAGATTGCAGTTTTTGTTCTTTCAAAAACATCTAGAGCGGATGGTATTCACCAAATGCAACAATTTAGGATCTTACTTAAATAGCTGCACTGAAGTCTTGTGAATGGTACCGTTACAATTAAAGCAACATCTTTAGCAAAAAATACCAAACATTACATATGCAGGCGATATTTAACTTTAATAATCATATGTAACAAGATTTTGAAAATGATCCCGTTTTGAGATACATTGTTTATTTCAAATTGTTACAA
Source organism: Margaritifera margaritifera (assembly GCA_029931535.1). NCBI lineage: Eukaryota > Metazoa > Mollusca > Bivalvia > Unionida > Margaritiferidae > Margaritifera > Margaritifera margaritifera. Next base: position 288,294 of record JAQPZY010001561.1, on the reverse strand, counting down.
CATGCCGTGGCCCTCCAATAGCTCAATCCAGACTCCAATAGTTCAATCCAGACTCCAATTAACTGTAAAATAATAGAACTGATTTCTCTTACTGAGATACGTATTACACTCCCGTGTCTTCAGTATGCTTTATAAACTGAAGAATCAAAAAGTACATAGTGATTTTTCTTGCATTTCTTTCAACTCAAAAACCATGGAAACAATTCAATGTGACAAAGTAAGATTTTTTAAAGGGACACAAAAGCTTTTAAATCGACAGCAACAAACACAAAATCTAGTTGTTTGATTTTCCGTACCCCAAAAAATAATTTCCTGTTAAGAAAATATTGACCTTCACAGATTCTCTTTTTTTTCATATATTCATTTAAAGTCAGAAAAAAGAAAAAGACACTTCCTGAACTGTCCCAAAATTGCTTGCTATTATTCCATAGTTGCATGCAAAAAATAATTGTTTGGATCTTTTGGACCTCGGTTGGCATGCGCGATATTTTCACCTCAAATAATGAATTAATATTAGCAATGTCACTTTTGGGAGACAGGCAGATTTTCGATAAGTTTGCATGCGTCTTGTTCCGACATAACATTTTACGACACTATCCATAATTTGTCAAGGTTGCAGGCAAACTGACAATGTTCATATTACAAGTCATCCAGTAATACAATTTTCTCTGGCGATCATTATGTTTGGAGGAAATGTTTGTAATTCATGAAACAACTGTTCTGTTTAAAAGAGTACATCAACTTTATCTAGCTCAACTTCATCACTGGGCCATTGATCATCCAAGACTTTAGGGATTTCGAGTTTGGTCACTGTGTCTTCCCTTGCATCGTTAGTCTGAGCTCGAAGGTGCTTGACACTATTGAGGAAGTCTTCATCAGTATTATCAACCTTGTTTATATTCTTTTGTGTTGCTGGGTCGGAAACCTCCGCGTAAGGTCCATTTTCGTCCTTGCTATCATTACCATCCTCCTTGCTTGCCCTTTCTTTGACTAAGGCTAGCTCTGCAACAACGGCAAATTTAGTCGTTTTCTTCCCGGGAGTCTTCGTATCTACGTTTTCATATATATTATCACCATTTTGTGTTGTTTGATTGTCACCGGCAGTACTCGTGTTTTCTTTTGCTCTCTGTTGAGCCAAAGCGCCTTTCACCGCAACAGCAAATGCGTTCTTCTTCTTGCCGGCTCCGTCGACATCGTCCGTCTTGTTAGGATTGTTCATATCTTGCAGCTGATTTCGCCTAATAATTTCTTGCCATTTTGATTGAACTCTTTTTGTTTGTCTCTTCTTTCCTATCTCAGTCAACTTATCAGTTTTCTCTGCGATGGATTCTTTAAGTTTTTGGTCCTGAACCATTCTGACAATAGTTTTCAATGTTTTTCTTTCAAATCTCTTGAAGGTTTTCTGCATTTCTTCAACCTTTTCTTCTTCTTCCGCTTCCTTGTCTTTCTGATCCTCGGGTCTTTCTGAAGCATCATCGGCCTCATCCTTGATCATAATGCTGTTTAGCTTTTTCATGTTCGCTACAAAGTTTCCGTTCAGGGTTCCCTTGGCCATATGCCTCTTCTTCGCAAGTCGTCGCCATCTTTCTTTCATTTGCTTTTTTCGTATCGTTCCTAAAATAGATTATCAAACGTGCATACAATTTTATATCATGCAAATAAATGAAAACACTATAAGCTGTTTCTGTAGCTGCAAATTCGTATGAAAAACAATAGAACTACCTACTTCAAAAATCATACATTAAAAAGGACAATCTACAGTTTTTGCAAGCACACAAAATCCAACAAAATTCAAGGCAAACAAATATTTAATATGAAAAAATATGATTTTAGTGAGCTTGTGATCAGCACGTGATCACTGTGTGTATTGCACGTGATCATTGTGTGTATTGCACGTGATCACTGTGTGTATTGCTAGACAGGTTACTACTATCATTATTTTAACTCTAAAAACGGTGGACACTACAAAATCAAGGCTTGTAATGAGATTAATCGACAACTAGGTCACGTTCTCGTGTGTCAATTGAATGCATTAGCGGTAGGCATAAAAATATGGAAACACGCTTAAATATAGAATAACATTACTTTCATTTATCCAAACCAATCAAAGAAATTTAATGTCATGCTTACACTGATCCAAATATTAATTAATCGTTCCCTTCTGAAACTTTGATGAGACAGATCAAAATTGTTCATAATTTGTAAAAACTATGAGCATTTGTCATCAAATCTATAATGAACTCATCGTACTTTTGCCCATCAGTGTGTTAGCACTCTGGCGACTACTGCTATAATGTTTTACTTAAAACAAATTCCCCAATTCTGCAAGTTATTCTTTAGAAAGGATAGAAAAAACGCCATTAATCAACACTGTTGCATAGCAACGTTCATTGTACATTAGACCAATACTTGTTTTATTCAAAAGGCTGACCATATCAACTAGTAAGAAACCTTGTACATACTCTTTCATCAGAGAAAAAAAGGAAGTTACAGCTTGCTCCTGCATGCAGAGTGTGTACGTTGTTATATCAAATGTCCTAAATTACGCCGATAATCGATACCCAATAATAACAATAGTATTGTAAACACTACATTATACCCTCTGCCCGTATTTAATAGTTCTGTGTGTAGGCACTAACAAGGCATGGTTGACACTGGAAAGCATTGACCAAGAAACCAGATCTATTTATTTGCATCATTCTAATTTTGACCTTTAAACTTTCTATCCCACCATGTGTAGCTTATTTGTGTACCATGTCAGAAAGTGATTCTTTGACGACCCTTCCACCTTATCATAAAGAGGATTCTTCCTTATTAACAAGCACACAGCCAATAAGTTTAGTAAAGGCACGCTGTTCAGAAATAAGGTTTGACCCGAACATCAATAGGATCGTCTTTCTACCCAAAATGCAGCCGTCCACAAATTTTGGTTAAGGTTTAATAGCAACAACTAGAGTTATTGGCAAAAGCAATTTTTTTTCATGGAATCACAATACCCTGATCTGCGACTCTTTGACCGAAATATTGATAACATTTTTCCTCGTTCTAAAAGTTGACAATCTATAAAACCTGGTGATGGTATGAGATCTAGAACTAAAGTTATTGTGTGAAAAGCAAGTTACTTCCTTGAATCACAGTGACCTACACCTTCGACTTACTGACTCCAAAATTCATTTTTGTTTTCTTCTCCTTACCTCAGGTGCAAGTCAGTAACAAAGTTTGACAAGTAGCATTGGTCTAGGACTAAATTTATTGTGCGTACTTCAAACACATACAGACGGACACACCGATGATCACACAATGTCATAATATTATAAGTTCTGCCTATCGACGGGTGTACAATATACAAAAAAACTGCATGTATTGATTTTGATGTGACCAGGTATAAGGTATGACGGTTCTTGTAAAAATATTTTTAATCATGAACCAAGTATGCACTGAATTAATAAATATTTAGTTCAAATTCATTAGAGCATCGGTACCAGTATATTTGACATCAATTTTGATTTTTAAAAAGTTGTGAGTCACATTATGAAGATAGATAGATAATTAGATAGACAGAATCGGACATGTTAGACCACATACAAATATAGTTAATGTTACTATTTTGATTCAAATATTATGTTTTAAAATGGTGTGAGCACATGCTTGACTTTCAACAATTGCTATGACCGCACAGCCTCTTTTCAACTGGTATCTTAGTGTAGGTATTTCTAGTATTAGTAGCCTACTGCTTAAACTGGTATCTTAGTGTAGGTATTTCTAGTATTAGTAGCCTACTGCTTAAACTGGTATCTTAGTGGAGTTATTTCCTGTGTTAGTAGCTTACTGCTTCAAATGGTATCACAGTGGAGTTATTTCCCGTGTTTGTAACGTACTGCTTCAAGTGGTATCTGAGTGGAGTTATTTCCTGTGTTAATAGTGTACCGCTTCAACTGGTATCTCAGTGGAGTTATTTCCTGTGTTAGTAGCGTACTGCTTCAAATGGTATCTCAGTGGAGTTATTTCCTGTGTTAGTAACGTACTGCTTCAAGTGGTATCTGAGTGGAGTTATTTCCTGTGTTAGTAGTGTACCGCTTCAACTGGTATCTCAGTGGAGTTATTTCCTGTGTTAGTAACGTACTTTGGAAAACTTATCCAGTGACATCGGAAAAGTTTAGAGGATAGCCACAACATTAGGAAAAAGTTTATAATGTTTCAATTATTGATCCTACCACAGAAAACTATAAATTCCTCCTAATTTGTTAGCATATTTTTTTTTACTTATTGAAATTTGTTAATGAAATTTTAAAGTTTGATAGTGTTGATGACATTGAGTTTAACCAATACATTTCATAAAATTCTGTCATTTTTATTACAGATATTATTGTTTAAAGTTACTTTATAAGTTCGACTAAAACCCGGCCAGTATCTAAGTGTCTGTGGTGAGTGCATTCAATTAGGTCTTATCAGCAATCACTGCTGACATGTGGTCAGTTCTTAGATGTGGTGAACAGGTTGATGGTGAGGCCCGTAAGGTCAGTTCTCTAAGGATTTAAAAGCACAATCTTTGATAGAAAAATAATTTAGTCGTCATTTTTTAAAATGTGCTTAATACACTCTGTTCAAGTCGACAAGACGCATCTCATCGAAAATACTGAAAACTGTTGCAAATGTCATGTTTATCATTATCCTCATTCTAGCGAAATATACCTAAATCAAGGTCTTCGGATTCACCAATGCTGCTATCAGTAGAATAGATGGATGCCGTGTCATCATCCCCCTTTGGCATCTGCATGCTTTTCACCAAGGCAAGACCCTGTTCCAACGAGATCTGCTTGGATACATCCACTTCCTCAGGTATATCATCTCCATGTAGAATTGGTTTATTCATTTTCTTTTTGAAGATTTCTGTACTTGCACAGACATGAAGTATTGTTGCAAAGCGATGCATCAGCATACAGATAAACTGGACAAAGAGAAGAATCCCAAATATTAGTGTGAAGGTTATTGAGATTGGTTCGATTCTCTGACCTGGGTTGTTCTTATCTGCACAAGGAAGCTTAATGGACAAACTTCCGGTTGAAGCCGTCACTTGTTGTAAGGAGAAGACGATGGTCACAAAGAGTGCATTGATCAAAATGAAAAAGAGACAGACCTTGTTTCTCAGTTGAATCAACTGCTTATGAATTGCATCTTTCTGCTTCTTGTCCTCGTCCAGGGGATGGAGATATTCCTCGATAAGTTCATTCCAGAATTCTATTTCCTTTTCAGGCAGGTACTCCGTGTCTCCGCGACGGAATTCGCTGTCCTCCATCCAGTATGGATTTTTAAGCTCATCTCTCTTCATTTCTTCAGGTTCGTCGTACACAGGATTATCTGGAAGACGCAAAGAGCAAAATTCAAGAAAGACAAAGGACCAAGTAGTCTTTGTGGGAGGTATATCGTAGGATATTGTTCTACATTTTTCAAATGTATGGAACTATATCAAACAAAGAAAAATAAAACGAGAGTTTGGCGCATACGTACTATTAAATCATGGCTATAAAAAAATATTAAGTAAGTCGTAACTAAAACTACAGGATTTAAATGTTTGGTTGAAACTTCAAACTGACAAAACCACTCCTACTGAAGCTTTAAAAGCTTTAATGCAAAACAATACTGTCTCTCTTAGAATAAAACCAGCCGGGTGAAGACCCGACATACATCGTGTAGTTTCGTCAGCATTTGGAACACTGGCTTAGAACTTTGAATGTGACTTCGAATATATCGCAAGAATTGTAACCTAAATCGGCAAATTTGCACTCTCTTAAAGTTCCTGATTAGCAGCTGTGATCAATACCAAAAGCAGCATTTAACTTGGTCGTGTCATTCTTTAAACAGTCACCAAAGATTCACTGTTCATTGACTGGAAAAATCCGTAGGACCAAAACTAGTTTCATAGTTCTAAATTTCTTCAACCATTGGTGCAATTATAAATAACTTCCTCACTGTACTGTAGATCCATCGGGAGTATGATGATAGAAAATAATGAACAGTGGTACAGACTTACTTTGTATGACTCCTCCTTCTAAGTTTGTTCCAGCCGCAGAGAATACTGGTAGTGGCATATCCACACTCGCTGCATAAGGAGTATGGAGATGGCTGGACGCTGGACTGTGGTATATGCCGCTGGTATTTGCCTGACTAAATTTGGACTCCATGTCGTCCAATCGATCGAGAATTGCTCTCAGCTTCATGTCCTCTGACTGTGATACCGGTTGCGGACAGCAAACACACCTGGAATTCATGTCATTGTAATTAAACTTTATGTGAATTATATATTACACGTATGTTAAATAATGTTGTCCGTTAGATGTCACGTGGCGTACCAGTTCTATCACACAGAAAAGATGTAAGACATTGTACAAATATCCCAGAATTCTAAAAATATTTCCCACTACATGCCATATGGAACAACATTATATACAAATGTAAACAAACTTGCCCATTATATGTCACATTCCTACAAAAACTCATAAAATTATCCCATTTGTAGTAAAACGAAACAGCAGTACTCGTAAACCATAAATTGTTCTGACTATTCAATTTACAATGCAAACTAGTACTCGTAAAACAGATTCGTGACATGGCGATACTAAATAAAAAGATGCATGCAGGTGCCAGGAGATGATATGAGGAAAAGGCTGTATTCATGTACTTTCGCACAGGAATATTAAAGATCGTTCTACATCGTGAGGCTGCATTCTTACATATGTAACTTCGACAGAAAAAGCGTCATATTAAATAGAAATTCCATCTCATAAGCCAATGTAACGCGCTTTCTAATTTGTCGATCGTCAAATTTTGCTGCTGTAAAATCCACGATAAACAGTCGGAAATTCGAATCCAAAATGTATTCATGTTGTTAAGTGTAAATTAGTATCACAGAAAATTATATTTATTTTTTTTTCTCCCCGAAAAACTTTCTAACCTGTTAGAATTAGAGATAGTAATCTTGCTTTTGAGGATATGGAGAGTTCTGAGGACCTGTGGAGAGTTCTGAGGACCTGTGCAGAAACAGAACTCGGTAGCAAATACCGGTATCCATTTACCGACTTTCTGAGGACCTGGGAAGAGACAGAATTCGGTAGCAAATACCGGTATCCGTTTACCGACTTTCTTGACGCGTGGCAGATAAACTGAATTTACGACAAGAAAAAGAAAACACCATGAACATCTCCATATTCTCAACTAAAAGACTATTAACTCTTTGCTGTTATTATATATTATACCTTGCAGTCGTGGTATAATTCACTTAGGCATGAACCATGTTTATTTTTCATCTTTTTAATTGACACCTTAGCGAAAGAATGATGTAAACGTTCATTGTTTGTACTGAGTTTAAATCTCTGGACATATTCATCAGCATTGTCCACTTATGTTTCGAAATTTTAAGAATGCTTTTTGTAAAGAACATGATATCTACAGTGTTAAGAACTAGATGTCCAAGGGCAAGAACAAAATATGTCGACTGAATTTCAGTCTGAGCTGCTGGAAAAGTTGACAATAGTGTGCCATGTTGATACCTTATTTTGTAAAAAATCGATTTGATGGCTGATGCACTACCTGAAAAGGTTTCCAAACGAGAACTGATAGTCGGAACTATCCTTTTCATTCACTGATTGCCCTATGCCCATTCTCTCCAACCAATTGGTAACTACGTTCTTCCCCCTGTCCTGATTTTGAGCAGCAGGTTGTGGAGCAATCGGAGCTGTCGTCTCGCGCGTGCCCCAAGTGACCACGTGCAGATTCCCAAGGGAGTACAGAATCATCAGCAAAGATGTGGAAGGTATGGCAAGGAAGTACAGGAAGCCGTGAATAATGCAGAAAAATTCCTGAAATTATTGTATTTTTAAAATTAATAATAATAATAATAATAAGATGAATATGAATATGAACATGAATATGATTAATAATATAAATAATAATAATGACAAAACAACAAAAAACTGCAGAAGCAACGTGTATATACGTATTGAAAAAAGTCAGAATTCGTATCAAATTTACCTGCGGATGCAGGAATGCTGATACAACAAAAATCCCTGCCACGAAGAGAAGAAACATAGACGTGACTGAGCAGAATCCATATTGAGCAGCCTGACGTAACAGCCCCACGATTACTATCATCATCACGAGAGAGTAGACCAGAGACAAAATGGCAGCGTAGGTAAGCTGAAAGAAACAAATTGGAAATTATTACATGAATGATTTGCTCAGCCTGCACATTTATGTGCTATTGCTATTTCCAGTGATCTTTCCTTCTCGCAACTCTCAAAAATCGGGTAAAAGAATATATATATATATATATATATATATATATATATATATATATATATATATATATATATATATATATATATATATATATATATATATATATATATACATATGTGTGTGTGTGTGTGACGCAACACCACCATATTTCTGTGTGTAGGTATTATCAGGTGTCCTTAATTCATTCCCACTAATTTCTCGTGACATTACAGTTACATATCTCTTATTGCAAACTTTTACTTAAAGCGTATAGGGGGATCGGTAGGATTAGTAGTTTTCCTCAGTAGAGATTAAAACAGTGTCCAGTGTGGCGGTGTAGGTAAGATCAATAAAAAACACATGACAATAAGCTATCTCATCATTTTTTGATATTATGGAAGTGAAGAAATCAGAAATATGAATGACCGTAATTTTTGCAAGCAAATGGACTGAAACAGTCAACAAGTTCCAATACTCGCTCTATGAGAATGCCACGGAAGGGGTTGGGGGTGACACTTGGATCGCAAACACTTGCTCTAAGTGTTAAAAAGATGACGGTTCACTTAATCGAAGTCTTTCACAAGTGATTGAATGAAAGAATTTCTCAATTTATATCTTTTCATATTCCTCTACGTCACTCTATTTTTACCTGGGTCCTGTTTTTATTTTATTTTTCGCCGGTTTACAAATTATTACAGGATCCCTTTCAAACAACCCTAAGTATAAGAAAAATTTCAACGTTTTATGTGCGCCGTATTAGTTTGATTTCTTTAATTCTTGTATCCGTGTATATGACGCAAAGTCAGTGTATGGTACCCAACACTTGTTCCATTTATTTAAAGTAAGTTGCGTACAATGGGCTCATGGCTATACTAAATACGAAGTTATATTGAAAGTCATTTATTTCATATAGCAAATTTTCCATTTCATAGGTTTATGGTATACAGATTTACTGCAATGTATGTAAGAATGACATTATGTAATTTTCTCATATCGTAAATCATAACATGGCCTGAAGCTTTAGTTTGGGATGTGTAATTGGCTGACAAATGGAAAGTCTTTTGAGATTGGATGACACCACATACCACACTCAAACCCAAGCTCAAAGGTTTTATAATATGTGCAGATGACGAAAATGCAATTTATCATTTAAAAAGTTACCTGTACGTTTGGCTTTGCAACAAAGCAGAGCAGAACAAAAATGGCGACAGGAGCGAGGTTGATGAACAAGGACACCCATAGCTGAATTTCCGGGTACGCCATATTGATTGCTCCGAGGACTAGTAGAAAAATCGTGCCGGGAGTTAGGATGGAGGAGATCATCAGTAAACCCTGGTACAAGATGTACATAATTGAGATATCCGGATTCTTCGTTGTAACGTTCTTCCAATCCATCAGAAGGTCTAATATGTTGGCCATGGTTGATGGAGACCATCTACGTCTTTGGTTGAAAAACTCGTAGAATCCCTCTGGTGCATACGTCAGAGCGTCAGAGGCCGCAGCGTACTCCACTCTATGGCCTTGTTGGAGAAGTAAGGTACAGAGCCATCTGTCCTCGCCTAAAATTTTCAATTGGATGAATACATATTTTTTTCTTCATTTATCAATTAGCAAAGATTTCATTTTCTTATTCTAATAATGACCAAAAGTAACATCATCCAGGAGATTTCTCACTCAGAAGGTTAAATTGGCTTTGTAATTCTCCAGGTCGTCGCCAGATATGTCTCTAGAAAAAATACATGTTTGATTACTAGTGTACCAGAAAAGAGCTGTACTTTTGAATTTTTCGTTTCGGATCTTGCTCCCATTACACTTTAGTTTTCATTAACTAATAACTGTTAGTATTTTCCTAAATAATATTCCTTTTTCTCAGAAATGTTTCTTTACAAACTAATAAATATTTTATTTATTGCTAGATGGAGAATTTCTGCAAGTTAAATTCTAAAGAGATAAACACCATTATATCATTTATGTAACATCAAAAGTTAATTATTCTCGCGGTCGACAATAAAAATAGACTGCGGTAAAACGCGTAGGACAAACGGGCAAGTCTTGAAATCTTCAATTTTCAAATTAATTGGTTTTATTAAAATTAACTGCCGTTGGAGAATTTGATCGCCTTTGACAAGTTTAGCAACCGCTTACGAGAACATAGGTCAGAAAAGTAAAATGGAAGGCTTAGCACTTGACATTTTCCTCCCATTAAATAGGAATGAGTGTACTAGATAAATGCCACCATAATCACTGTTCCTCCCATTAAATGGGAATGAGTGCACTAGAGAAATGCCACCATAATCACTGTTCCTTCCATTAAATGGGAATGAGTGTACTAGAGAAATCCCACCATAATTACTGTTCCTTCCATTAAATGGGAATTAGTGTACTAGAGAAATGCCACCATAATTACTGTTCCTTCCATTAAATGGCAATGAGTGTACTAGAGATATGCCGCCATAATTACTGTTCCTAAGCCTATTATTCCATTAAATGCAGTCAGTACTGCGGTTTCCACAATATATTCAATACTAGTATTGTAACACGCCAAGGGTTTAACAGCCCCTCACGACCGAGCGAAACAAACAATGTCGAACACCTGCGTGAGGCTGGCTTGAGGTCGATGTTTACCCTATTTCCATGGACCCCAAGACAAAAGTCGTTGTCAATCGAAGGGTTCTTAAACGCCCTTATTCCACAAATAATTTTCCTTTAATTAAACTAATGACCACACATTCACGAGACATTAATTTTACATTTGCATGGTTTGTACGATTTATCAGTACCGCTTTCTAAGTCGTACATTGGTATTTCATGCCACGTAGCGCGAAATATTACCCAAAAGTCTAATAGATAGAATTATTCCTACCTCATATTACTAAACACTTATATGCAAGAATATCCCAGGAATACCTTATATTTATGAAATTTGTGAGGGGCAATTTTACGAAATTAATCCATGTTACCATAAAGTTGCGTGAATAGGGTTCAGAATTAATGACGCCTGTACCTAATAATTGGCTAATTACTCGGTTTGAGAAATATCTTCCAAACATCGATTCCCCATAATCAAACAAATAACCACTCACATCAAACAGAGCTATACGCTACAGATAGCACATAGCCTAGGTTTGTTACTGTATTTTTTTATATGAATGGAACTAGAATTTACCCCGATCAAAGTGCTACAAGGTTTTGTACCTTCTGTAACGTCCCTAAAAGCAGATCATACACTTAACAGGTCTCTGTCATCACTTATTCATCATGTGATTACTTCTTTTGAACGTGTGCTAGCTCTTTTCAACAATATTTACTTGTTCTAATAAATGCTTTGACAATTTTAGAGTTTCTCTCAGAGCAGCAATTTTGCAGCAAGACTGTACAATTGAACTTTCCAAGTAGAGAGTGCGAATAGAGTTGGTGTATTCAATAATTAAAGAGATGTACATAAATATCTTCAGCTGAAGTTTATTTTACAGATTATATTGAGCAATGTATAATATGAGTATCAAATATAAATATTTCTTTTCTTTTTTTTTCTTCTTTTTTTCATTCTGTACCCTGGTCATACTGGACATAGTGGCTAGCCTCGGTAGGTTTTGTGGTGTATCTCTTCATGACGTTATCGTCCATCAGGGCAGAACCTCGGAACATGCTGAAACATCCGGGGCTGCACAGTACACAACCCATCTTGTCCTCTGCAGCTTTCTGAAGCCAGTGGGAAATGGCGTATTCAAACTTCTGGTACCATACCATTGCACCTGGAAAAGATATCTATAAAGCTGTATTCCCTTACAAAAATCCGTAAACTAAAATAATGGCATGACATGATTTTGTGAATGTTCCAATAGAAGAAAAACGAAAAATATTTTGCAAATATGTACATTAAAGTGCATACCAAAACGAAGAAGAATCCGAAGTGGTCCCATGCCATCGGGCACACGAGACAGTATGTACATAACCTGGGGTAATTTATGGTACGTTTTTCGTTACGCATGCTAATCAGCAAGTAAACAAACCAGAAAAAAAGGTCAGCGTGGCACATACAAATGGACATGGTCCAACCTTCAATCAGCCAGCCCGAGTCGGCTACTGTGGTGTGTCCCTGGGCAGTTTACCCCAAATTCTTCTGCACTAAATAACTTACCTGTGTTGCTGTGCAGTAAAACACAATCCAAACCAAAGTAACCCAATCCTTTTATAAACTCGAAGGTTGGTAACGAGAAGCATAGAACAAGTGCTGCCGCTGTCTTAAATGATCTGTGCCGAACTATTAACCTATTCCACCTTTTAAAAAACAGTAAAATAGACCCACTCAAAATCAAAACTAATCATCTAAAGATAACGCATGTTTAGGTGGCAGGGGATAGTATCGTAAATTGGACCTTGTCAGATTTCTTAAAATAAGGCTATGATGTGACTTTTTCAGCTATAGTTGTTTAATAATATCGATATATTTGTGAATTAGGTGTTTCGGGCTTGTGTTGTTCATGAAATTGATGTGAAGCATGTACACCTCCCGTAGTTGCTTTAAGTATGTAGACCAGTGAAATACCAATAGTCGGCTAGAAAGCAGAGCTAGCCACCCATAGCAGTAGACACCTGGATTCAAGAAAAGTAGAATATCTAAAAAACTACCTGGATGGCAACTAGTTTGAATTGCATGAAGCTGTTTCGTGCACAATGTTTTTCAAAATTATCACCTAGGGAAAGGGCTTGTGTTTACACCGTGAACATCACTTTGTATCAAAAAATGACCTTCGGACATGAAAAATGCATGTATAAATTTGGGGTTGGTGCATAAACTTCTTTTGCTATGAACTTCCATTGACTTGTCAGATGAAGTGAATGATATTCTTATGTTTTGTTTTATTATAGCTGTCGAATATGAATCTTTTTGACCTCACTTGTGTATTTTATTTTGTATGAATTTTTATATTAGGCAGGTGGAAGCGGCATTAAATTTGTACATAAAAACTGTCACTTGCCCCCTTATAATCTAGGGAAAGCGAGTCTCGCTTTCAAAACGTTCGCGTCACTGAGTGTAATCAAGGATGGTTTACTAAAACATAAACAATCTGTACAAGACGATCCGGATATATTCTTATGGAAAGACTCGTTTTGATTAGTTATAAACTACAAAGAGTACGCTCTTTATTTGTGGGTGATTTTTTTTTTTTTTTGGGGGGGGGGAAGCTTTAACTATTAAGCTACAGAAAAATGAAAAAGAGCGATTCTGTAAGAACTGTGTTGAAATAGCCTGGAATATATAATATTTCACCTAGCTCGACGGCAGAGTCCTTATCTGGTGGCTAGTTCATCGCCCACCCAAACTTCTGGAGTAAAACCCTCTTGACTTTTAGTGTAACCTCCCTTTTTGAAGATGGCGACGTACTAAATAAAATCAGTTTTAATGCAGTCATTCGAATACAACCAAGAGTACAATAGCAAGCAGCCCATACAAAACTAATGTTCTTCCGTAAACAGTAGATCATGGCATACTCAAATGTCTGGTACTAAAGTATGAATCGAGAACCTATATGTTAACCGTTTTCTTATGCAGCATTTTTGAAACAAACATTTGTAAAGACCATAGTAAAGAAAAGACACAACCACATGGCAAACAGCCTTTGATGGTACCCGGCCATAAGCTGGCAAGCCAATATCAACAGCCAGTAACTAGTAGAATCTGTGTCAACCGATTAGTTCGACGTGTAGAGGAGTTTGTAGCAGGAAGCATACTAAGCAGGGAACCAGATTAATGGGCGCTGTGCATCGTGGGAAAAATACGGAGATTCCGTAATTTCACTAAGATGGATGATGCTAGTTATCTGCAGTCTCAAGAGTACCGGAAGTGCGACGCATTGTCAGCGAACAAATAACCCACTTTATCTGAACCAGCCTGCGGAAGCCAATGGCTCACTTCATATTCAAACCAATGTTTTCGTATCTCTAGTACCATACAGTTACACTAAGGGAATAAACATGACCATTACTTTAGATGAAATTTATTCACATGCAACTTTGAAAATACTAATAGTGCATACACTGATGTTTCTCGCTTGAAAGAGATAGCTAGTTGTCGCATCGACTAATTCTCGTGGACGGAAAATAAATCACATGTAAAGACACTCTAAATTCGGCATCATTTTCAAGCAGAAGCATGTGTCTATTCCAGAAACTCAACATGCATAATAAATATTAATGTCAATTCATGCGTGTGCTATCTTATTGCAAAATGAAGCCGAGGTCAAAGTTTAAATGCATGATTCAACCGTGTGCCATCGAGTGTTCGTTCACTTTTAAACTGACGCATGAAACACGTACAAAACTCTGACTGTTCAGCTCATTTATGTTCACTTTACGATCACCTGGGTATGGTATACAAATAGGTATAAGGGATCGACCATATAATTTTCGGAGTGGGGATTTGGGGCTGGGAACTTCTTTCGAGCCGCGATTTTATTTTATTTTTTGACTATAAGATATATTTTTTTCCTAATAGAATTTGTTTTTTTGCCAAACATATTTAGAGCCGGATTATTTTTAAAAACTCAAATCTCGCCCCCCCCCCCCGGAAAATTAAATGGTCGGTCCCTAAAATATGAATCTGAATAAGAAACCTTGTACACTCTATATATGCCTAAATCTACAAGTTACTAGTACCGTTTATACTTGCTTATAAGTTGGGTGCAACTGCAAACAGTATAGACCCGTATCTGTCGTCATATAATGCGCTGGCATATCTGGATCTATGCGGTTTGTTAGGAGTAATCAGTGGAGCAAACAACATAGACCTTGATCTGTCGGCTCATTATTCGACGGTAGATCAGAATCTATGTTGTTTACAGTAGGACCCGAGTTATAAGCTGGTATATACGGTACTCCAGGATTATAATTAACCTCGTAATAGGTTATGGTCGAATTGTATCAGTCTATCTATTTTGACACTTTGTTTTCATGCAAACATTTATACTCACCATCGCCAATGGGATGTATCCTTCCGCAAGCTGCACCGACGTTAAAATTTTTCCTCATTCTGTCTACCAACTGCATAACTGCACTGGGCTGAAAATCGACATCCCCGTCTAGAGCCAAGAGGAACGTATGGTTGGCAACCTTGATCAAACGCTTGCGACTGAGACCCCTATTCAGCAGCTTGTAGGCAAGGAAGTAGTACATGTACATCACCTGTAGATGATATTTATCTACTGAGACCTTCTCAAAATGACTTGCTTTGTGACAAATTATTATAACCGTACAAAAATAGTTAGATGACTTTCCTAATAAGTATGTTTCTTAATCACATGACTACTGTGCTAGTTAGGTTAATATACCCATATCATTATATATATAGTTACCAAGTCTTTGTATCAAACATTTAGATTGGTTCAAATCACATCATGCGACGCAGAAAATTTGAAGTTTTAAGTTTATAACACCAAAGAGGAACTACTTATGTATTCATGCGCCCTTTTTGTTCGAATGTATTTCAAAGTCATTTCGCTATAATATTATACGGGTTCGTTCAATAAAATCAGTGTTTTTTGTCATATGATAAATACAAACTTGCTATTGCTAATTTCGATTGAAATTTATGAAACGAGTCGAATAGTTTCAATCTTTAGCTCATCAAGGCTCGCAAGCAAAAGACATTACTCAACTCGTTCCATAAAAATTTCATGCTAAAACGGTACTCATATGAGATCCTCTTGACATATGCGTTACAAATAATGCCCATTAAAAAGGGGTTTTACTGAAATGAAAAATGTCACTTGCCAGTCTGACAATTTATTGTACGTGATTATTATATACATTGACTCGTGCAAGTACACTTCCAAAGGAAATGAAGTTTGAACGCATATCCTTAAAGTATTGAATGTTACATACATACATACATACATACATACATACATACATACATACATACATACATACATACATACATACATACATACATACATACATACATACATATAGCTCACGGGAGATCAATCTACTATAACAAACAACCAGTGGAGACCATGTTACAAACAAACGGTCAAATAATTAATTGTCTTGGCTTCATAACGACTCATCCAAAGCATGAACACAACCCATCAAGGGGTTTTGGAAATATAAGCAAATGACATAACCTTTAGCCAAAACCTTAACGCCTATTTTCTACGATTGTGACCCTGACCCAAGGTCAAAGGAGCGAGCAAGCATGTCTCAGAGTCAATTGTCTTAACTTCATAATGATTCATTCCAAGTATGAACAAAATCGATTAAGGGGTTCAGGAAATATAATCATATAAAAAGACTTTAAGCAAAGCTTTAGGTCAATTTTACATGACTATGACCTTGACCCAAAGGTCAAATGGACAAGCGAGCGTGTCGCTGAAGGAATGGTCTTAGCTTCATAGTGATTCATGACAAGTATGATGAGAATCCATCAAGGAGTTTAGGAAATATATGCTAATAAAACACTTAACGAAAAAACCTTCCGAAAATGTTGACAACGGTACAACGATGCCAGAAAAGTGACTGCTATGTTTATCTACCACTAAAGTGGGATAGACAAAAACAGATATCGCAAAACTACATCATACGTCAGGTGGTCGTTATGACCATTTGTTCATGATATAAATATGCCGATATCTTATATAAAATCTTGAATCGATGCAAAAATATGCATGTAAGTTCAAATAATTTCAATCTTACAGGCTGTTGATGATAAACTCACCTAACTTTCATAAAACATGGGCACAGTGCATCACGCCGCTTTTCGTCTTTTCACAACGATTATTATTGTTTTGAAATAACGTTAAATAAATTTGCACAAATTAGAATTTTATATCGAAGTTTTTCAAACTTTGTTTGTTAATAAAATATTTCATAACGAGAGTCATTAAATTTTTCAGGGCATTCAAGATTTTGTGCTAAAAATAACCTTTCCTTTACAAAATGCATCTTTAAAACTGTACCTGGCTCCAACGTTTTCGATGACGAATCTTCTGTTTGTCCTTAAGATGTGCAATGATCTTGTTCCCGCCTGGTAATTTCCATACCAATTTTCCGCCATATGGAGTGGGGACTTTGGTAGCTGGCTGTGTCTTGACGTCCATACCATAATGAGCGCTAAAAGAGATTACGATAGCAGATGGAAATTGGCAACATTATGAGGGGTATTTTTAAAGTTATGAATGTTAGTGCTCTGTACAACAAAGTTATGAATATTAGTGCTCTGTACAACAAAGTTCTGAACATTAATTCTCTATACAACAATTTTTGCATCTGAAAATAATGCGTATAAACTCTCTTGACAGCCCGAGTACGTCGAGCAATTTGTGGTCTCTGCTCGTTTTCTCCGATCCAAACTTTATTATTTTCTCTTGAGTCGGGTTCGAAAAAGTAACTTCATATCTCATCACCTGTGACAATCTCATTCAAACGTCTCTGGTCACTCTTTTCATATTTGGGGAGTAGCTGTTTGGCGACTTTAACCCGAGTCTGTTTTTGATCAGCCGTCAACAAATGTGGGACCCATCTTGCGCAAACCTCTCTGAGCTTCATATGATTCAATGTATTAAAAATAGCTGACGAATTAATGCCCGTAAAAATAAAAATATCTTCCATTGTGTATAGAGCATCTTCATCGATTCCCCCTAGCACAGTAGCCACTTCCCGCTCACCAATCGCAGACAACGGTCTTCCGGAAAGTAGGTTATCTTCCATGAATTCGCGACCGTTTTTAAAACGATGAAACCACCCCAATTTTTGTTTTATTTGAAAATATTAAGAACATTTCAAATACCCCTCCTACAGTCAGCATAATAGAACATTTGCGTTAAATAAATTTGAACCATCTATCATGAAACTTTGTTCAACATTGCGAGTAATACTTGTTACTCCAGGCGTGGACAACTCGCTGGAAATGTGCAAACACAAACTTTGGATTAGTCCAAATTTCGAGTCCGATTTAAGGAGTATAGTTTTATTATAGGCTTGGTTTGGAGTTTTATGACAGGCCTGGTTTGGTGTTTTATGACAGGCTTGGTTTGGTGACACTGCAGCAAGGTTATTTTGTGCCGCCACGGTAACATGGGCAGAGGGGCCAGAAACCTTCCCAAAGGCGGTGGGTGTGCGTGTCATCCAGATCTAAGTTGGTTATTTTGGTCTGGTCAATCTTCCGCCGAAATGTCATTATATCAGTACAGTTCTTAAAGACACAAATGCTTTTGAAAAAGAGATCTTTAAAAAGACAACAACAGAAGTTGACGCAAATTAATAAACTAAGCAATATGAAGAAAGGGGAAAATAGAAAAGGAAAACTTTTGTTTTGCTCCAATTTTTGTTTTGAGTTTTTTGTATTTATTTTTTTTTATCAGAGCGGTCTTTTTTATTGGTTCATGTGAACATGATGATAACTATCATAGATAGATAGATACTTTGTCATATCTGCCTCGCGTATAACAACATGATTGAAATTGTGAGAAGATGATATGAATGTAACAGTTACAGTTTTCCCTTAAGCCCTGATCCTCCAAGGTGTGGGAAATGTATTTAATGAAACAAGTTGATTTAGGAAAAATAACTCACCACACGGCGACGTCCACAATCCTAACAAGCTGTTTCACCCACTTGTTGACGCTGTACTCATACTGGTTCTCTTGATGACTATCAAAAGCGTCGTCGAAGAAAATATGAGCTACAGAAGAAGCAGAAAATATGTTGAAAGAATTTCATGATGAAATATTGCAATTCCGTTAAACTCTCGAATTATATAAAATTTTCTGAACGTTATTCCATTCCACTGAAGGAAAGCAATGGAACAAAGAACATCGGTCCAAACTGACTCTAGAAAAGGTGCATGTATTTTATCACTGCATTTGAGATTAACAACCTTATAGCCCAGACCGACTGCTGGATAAACAATCAAAAGGATTCCGTCCTAATTCGGTATGTTAAACTAATAGTTGTGTCTGAAAGCATTATACCCACCTTATGTATATTCTTAATTGGTTGACAAGCCAAAGACAAGTTAAAAGAAGGCCTCAAATCAACAAGAGAAGAGGGATTAAAAATTAACCTAAACGAGCATGTATTGAACGCAAGCTTTTCTCGCACACTTTCAATTACGAATTGCGGGAAAAGAGTTAATTTATATCAAAACTAGCACATAATGTAGGGCATATGCAAATCAACACATATACGTATATTATGAATTCGTAATGCCTACATATGGACCATAATTAAAGCCTTAAATGCAAATCTACGTTATTTTGAGTAGATATAAGGAGATTTTTCACTAGAGAAGTGAAAACATTTTGTAACTCGTGGCTTTGAACAATACAATATTTCCCACTTTACTCGTGAAATATTTCCTTATGTTCTACTAAAAAAAAACATAAATATCCTTTACATGCTGATATACCGTCTGTGTATTTATTTTCCAGAAATCATATTCTCGCTGATTCTGCCTTTTGAACTATTTCGCAATCACAAGTTTGTGAAGTTTTGCTTTCTACGGTGCCCTTTGTTAGAACTTCGCGCTGAACAGGAAACTAGTTCGCAAAATGTTAGTGGGAAGAAGTCTAAAATGAGATTACGAAGAAAATAAGTATACATCCGGTGTTCAATAATTTTGCGGTTTCTACGAGATAGCTCAGTGGTTAACGCGCAGGACTCGTGACCAAAAAGATCGTGACCAGAAGAATCATGCCCAGGTCAGGCCTGGTCGGCCGTACAGATATGACTCAATAGAAAGCACTTTACTCCGATGACCTCAGCATAGATAACTGTTCGTGTGTTGATGTGCCGTTAAACACCAAAACAAACAGTCCCCTAGATAATTTTTTCACACAAGAAAACGACAACTAAACATGGAAAACTTAAGTACTAGCCTCAAACACTGACATGCATGCATACCTTCAAATTCATAATAGTCCGGATCACGGCGGCCAAAAAGGAGCTGAAAATTCTTTCTTGTACACTGGTCTTCATCCATTCTGATAAAGTAAAGGTAGATTAAATAATATGTCTACACTTGCTCTGCTCTGAATTTTCAATCAATTATTTCAAATCAACAAGGCAGATAATTAGTTTAGAGTGTGCAAAAGATCTAAATTAAATTGACCCACTTTTATGTTTTTATGAATCCTGCATTTTATATATATATATATATATATATATATATATATATATATATATATATATATATATATATATATATATATATATATATATATATATATATATATATATACACACAGAGACAGAGAGAGAGATTTGACAAATTTTAAGTAATATCCAGTTGACAGCAAATGTTTGACTATTTTCGGTACATTGGATCATGACCCACAATGGTTGCCAGTATATAATGAACATGTGGTGACAAATACACGGAAATAACATACAAAAAACTACATATGTTTTTTTTGTTCTGAATCGGCGGAAAAGCAAAGAATTTGATATGGCGTAGGGATACGTCGAGACCATGAAGCCGATCCGCACTTATACGCCATCTCAAAACGAGTTAATTCCCCCGAATCGAAGCAAAACACACGAATGTAGTTTTGTTTTTATTACATACTAAGCTTTCCAAATATTTTTCGCACTACAGTGTAATTGGAAAATTCACAGCAGACTGGAATTTATAAAAGTTTGATTCGCTGCGATACATACATATGGATTGAACATCCCTACCGAACACCAGATAGTTCCAATTGGGTGTGCGATACATGCATATGGATTGAACATCCGTACCGAACACCAGATAGTTCCAATAGGGTGTGCGATACATGCATATGGATTGAACATCCGTACCGAACGCTAGATCAATCATGTAAGATGAAATGGGTAGGTAATAAATGCATGTATATTGTCTTTCATCTAGCATTCTGTATCAAAATGTTATTTGAATGATAAACACGTTACACTTTCGCCTTTTATGAAAAATAACATTTTTGGATTAACAAACTAATACCTTCATAACATTACTTATACTTATCAGTCAATCAATCAATCAATCAATCAATCAATCAATCAATCAATCAATCAATCAATCTTACCTGACGACAGATTTTAGAAGTTGGACCATTTCATTCTCATTCTCGTGCCACATTGTAGCACATAGGTAAATAAGGGGAGTGGTGTCCGTTTTCCAGGGAGAATGTTCGATATCCCCGTTCTCGGCCATGGATTGGACTGTATCCAAGTCTGGCAGAGGTAGTTCCCGTTTTGGTGGCTGAAGATATATACATGTTTGTTTTGTTATTATTATCACTATTATTATCATCCCGCAGATTTTATTGTATAGCCCGGGTGATAGTATAATATCCCCCGTCTGCATGCACATCAGTCTCTCCGTCCGTCTATGTATTATGCTATCAGTCTCTCCGTCCGTCTATGTATTATGCTATCAGTCTCTCCGTCCGTCTATGTATTATGCTATCAGTCTCTCCGTCCGTCTATGTATTATGCTATCTTCTCTCCGTCCGTCTATGTATTATGCTATCAGTCTCTCCGTCCGTCTATGTATTATGCTATCTTCTCTCCGTCCGTCTATGTATTATGCTATCATCTCTCCGTCCGTCTATGTATTATGCTATCAGTCTCTCCGTCCGTCTATGTATTATGCTATCTTCTCTCCGTCCGTCTATGTATTATGCTATCTTCTCGGAAACTGCAATTTAAGTTTATTTAAATTACACCATTTAATAATCATATTCAAGGTGATATATTTGACTCCATTCTCAGTGGTTAGTGTGCCTGACTCGCAACCGAAAGGCTAAGGGTTTCGAATCCTATCATCAAATCAGCCCGGGATAAGTTACCGTTGTGTGCCTTTGGACAAAGCACTGTACTCCAACAGCAGCCTCATCGCTAAATAACCCAATTGTCTTGCTGTGCCGTACGACACCAAACCAAAACAAATCATTTCCTGAGTTTCTCGAGAGGGGTCAAAAGGTCAGATGTACTAAAATGTAAATTACTGTGACATTTAACAAACTGTCTACTTCCAGTCACAGCATGAAGACTAATCATTCGTGAACTATATTTCAGGTAACGACTGATTTAGTATAATCCAGATTGAAGGGGTAGGGTGGGGTCAAATAAGATAATAATAATAATAATAATAGTAATTATAATATGCTAATTAGCTAGGAGCTATTTTACATTATGGCGCAACTTTTTTCCAAATTAGCCAAAACGTGGAAGATAATAGTTGTTATAGTTCTTGTTGTTATTGTCATTATTATTATTATTATTATTATTATTATTATTATTATTATAGCGGAGTCTCGCCTTCTCTGGTTCTATGGATAGGTATTTATCTTGGAGTGAAACCCCGCTGTATCCGTCTAAGGCAGCGGTTCCCAACCTCAAGTCGCGACCCAAAATCAGGATCACAGGGGGTCCTCAGTATGGTCGCGAAGGGTCATCAGAAGAAATTTGGTTTGACATACTTAAATCATATCATAAGCCTGAGGGTCTGGAGGTCCTGTTGGTGGCCAATTTAGGGTCGAGCCAAAAAAGTTGGGAACCACTGGTCTTAGGTCTGGAGCTCCAGAATGTGTCAGATCTCTGCGCCAGCGGGATTTGTTGTATTTCAGGCTTCTGGTCGCCAACTAGGTCGTTCGATGTGTGTCTGACTGTGTCGACTGGATTATGTTCTGTCGCTGACTGGATCGTGTTCTGTGTCTCTGACTCGATCGTATTCTGATTCGTCGACTGAGCCGTGGTCTGAGTTACCGACTGGGTCGTGGTCGTCATCCCCAACACGTGCTCTTTCAACTCTCTGATCGCCAATTCCTGTTCCTCTTCCAGTGCTATCACTCCACGAACATGCCTGTTACCTCCTTGTCGTTGCAGCTCAGCTCTAGAAAACGCCTCTAATTCGTCAGCTATCTGTACTGCATCGTTCAGCATAGCGGGTCTCGCCTATTGCGCCTTCAGGGACATCTCACAATTTTCCAGGGAACTGACGAAATGTTGAAATGTTATTCATTTCTGTGTAGCTTATAGTCGCCAACCGCAGTATTGATTGAGCAAGCTCTTGTAAAGTTTCGCCATTCTTGCGAACCCTGCTCATTAGCTGAACTCGTTTGGATGTGTGAATCTCTGTTTTATAGCCTGAAGCAATTAAGCGTAAGACTTCTTCTCAGGTACTGATAGCAATTGCTGTGCTTGACCTCTCAGTCCAACGCCTAAATACAGTTTCTGTTCTTCTTCTGTCCAGGATTTAAGGGTTGAACACATCTCAAAGTGATAAAATTCATCCAAGGTGTGGTCCCGTTATCGATCGGCCTCATCAAGGTTCTTCGAAGAAGATCAGTCTCCGCACCGCTTCCTTCTGTTACTGTTCCTTCGCTCCCTGACTTCGATCTATATATGAATGCTGCCTGCTCTGCAGTAAAGCAGTTGTCATTTTATCATCCCTTATTGACGTGGCATCAGCGAGATTCTTGATCTTCGGCGATTCTGAAGGTGTCGATTTAACCTGTTCACCGCAGTGAGTCTGTCGTCTGGGAGCGATTCCCTCTCTCGACAGCGCCCTTGCCTTTCGGATCTTCCTCGCGCTCCTATCTATAGTCCCTTCCTTGCAGTTAGCCTTTCCTCCAAGTCCTTGGACTCCTTTGTTAAGCGCCGAATCTCATCTTCGAACGGAGTTGCCGTCCTTATTTACATTTGGGGTGTCATCATCCAGTCGCCTAATGGTGATCCTGAGCAAGTCATCTTGATTTTTTACGCTACTCAACGACCTATCACACCGCTACCACCACTTCGTACGGGATGACTCGGCCACACTACCCCGAGTCTCGCCTTCTCATGATCTTTGGATAGGCATTTATGTTGAAGTGAAACCCGCTGTATCCGTCTAAGGGTTGGCGTTCCAGAATATGACAGATCTCTGCGCCAGCTGGATTTGTCCTATTTCCGGCTTTTGCAGTCTGTAGTCTAAGAGACCTAGAGGCTTGACGTTTTGTTGAAATATTGATCAGGTTTGTTCCCTTTGAAGAATTAGGCGCATTCGTGGTAGAGACGAATGATATCGTTCTCATCAAGTAACTCTTCGGGGGAAAAAAAGAATGCTCCGCCTTCTCATTCGCATATCTGTTTCTTCAAAATCGTCATTTTTCGGTTTGAGCAATTTCCGTGTGATTCAAACAACACTCGGAAAACTTGATGGAAAATGTCGAAGTTATCAAGAGTTGAATTGATATATATATATATATATATATATATATATATATATATATATATATATATATATATATATATATATATATATATTATAGTAAATAGTTTTATTTGCTCTACTAGCCCTATTTCTCATGCAGACAACCGATATTGTAACTATTCACACCTAGATGATGACGAATTGGCCAACGGTCCATTGGAATATATGTTATGTAGAAAAACTGATTGACAAATGATACCATTCGCAAACGGGTCCATAGACATACTCCTGATAAGTGAGGTTTGGGGGATTTTTTTTTTTCTTTCCCCTTGGCAAGTCTAGTGACATCGGTACAAACGAAAGCTATTTCACAGTATTTTCATGGTAGCCGCGGAATATCAGATGGTAGAATGTCGTATTCGTGTTCCAAGGGTAGCGGATTTCTATACCCGCCCAGACCAGCCTGGGTTGTCTCCCTCAGTGTGTCCTTAGGAAAGGTACCTAGCTCCTCTTATCTCGGCAATAAATAGCCTATAGTGTATTAAAAGTGCCGTTGAAACTCAAAACTGTACTTTATTTTCAATATACCATATGCGATCTAGCACGCATGTTTGTAAGACTGAATTCAATGTCTAATGGAGAAATATAAATTAAAACTGGTTCTGAGTCGCAGAACTGTCTTAGGGGGCGAGGTGTTCTAATTATGATTTTTTCCCCTTGACGAAGAGCTTGTTTAGCTCGAAACGTTGGGAAACTGATTTATATTTGCGCCATTATCAATTTTTGTGTCATTATATCAGAAAACCGGAACACGTGGGCAGGAACGAGGGTGAGATTTCCTATCACACACCAACGTATAGGATTATTTTTGTCTCATTCCTAACGGGTAAAGAAAGGTGGAAAGATTTGTGGGGGTCTATCCATTGAAATACTCAGTATTTTCAAAAATCTGGTTCATCGGACACAGCATAAAAATTTTAATTTACAGCAAAGAATTTTATTGTGAACAAGAATCACTGTTTAAAAGCCGGAATTGTTTTTAATTATCCATATGAATATCGCTATGAAAATTACTGACGTTCATGATATCACAAGAATAATGACGTAAAATACAGTATCACGGAGCACACTTAAGTGAGATAGGCGTATTCTACATTGCTTGGTCACATGGGCAAAACAAACACACACACGCACGTACACACACACACACACACATATATATATATATATATATATATATATATATATATATATATATATATATATATATATATATATATCGTTTCACAGAGTGCATTTAAGTGGGATAGGTGTATCCTACATTCCTTTCTCATATGGACAAAGTATATCACATATATATAGTATCTCTGAGTGCAGTTAAGTTGGATAGGAATAGCCCATATTGCATTCTCACTTGAGCAAAATGTGTCGCATATATAAGAATGAGAGCAACACGCAAACTACATACGTGTTTTGTTCTTTGTCGGCAGAAAGAATGCGTTTGATATGGCGTAGGAATGAGTTTGATATGGCGTAGGAATGCGTTTGATATGGCGTAGGAATGAGTTTGATATGGCGTAGGAATGAGTTTGATATGGCGTAGGTATGAGTTTGATATGGCGTAGGAATGAGTTTGATATGGCGTGGGAATGAGTTTGATATGGCGTAGGAATGAGTTTGATATGGCGTAGGAATGAGTTTGATATGGCGTAGGAATGAGTTTGATATGGCATAGGAATGAGTTTGATATGGCGTAGGAATGCGTTTGATATGGCGTAGGAATGCGTTTGATATGGCGTAGGAATGCGTTTGATATGGCGTAGGAATGAGTTTGATATGGCGTAGGAATGAGTTTGATATGGCGTAGGAATGAGTTTGATATGGCGTAGGAATGAGTTTGATATGGCGTAGGAATGAGTTTGATATGGCGTAGGAATGAGTTTGATATGGCGTAGGAATGCGTCGAGGCTGCCATTCCAAGACTTATTTGTAAGCCGTATCAAACGAGTTCTTTCCCCTACACGGAAAAAAACAAATGCGGTGTTGTATTTATTACATACCCCCTCTTTTACCCTTTCGAAATATTTTTTTTAGCTTTACTATATAAATGAATTCAAACGAATTGGGATTTATAAAAGTTCGATTCACTGCCTTTTACAAATATCGACACGTGGACGTCAAAGGAAGACTGTATTACATACCCATTTAATCTTACATTGGTGGTCTGGCGTTCGATACAGATGTTCAATCCTTATTTCCGTATAACACCGCCAGATTGGAACTACTTGTGATGTCTTCTCGGACTTCCGTGCAGTGAATCGAAATTTTATAAATTCCAATTCGTTTTGAATTTCGTTCATACTGTAATGCTAACTATAATTAAAAAGCGTAATATATGGGGTATGTAATAAATATAAACCTCATATGTGTTGTGTTCTGAGTCGGGAAAAAGAACTCATTTGACTTATGAATACGTACCGCATTACGGCCTAGATATATCACTACGCCATATCCCTACGCCACATCAAACTCGTTATTTCTGCCAACTCAGAGCAAAACACGTATGTTGTTTTGTATATTTCTAGCACATCTCGAATGTTTGATATCCATTAGGCAAGAAGAAAATAGAATTACATAAACAGAATGAATAGACAGGGAAAAAGAGGCAGTTGGACATAGATAAACATGCATACATACGCACAGACGGACATGCTAATTTATTTACAGGGACGCTTACTTACCTCTTCTTCTTTTGCGTCAGCTTGGTGCCTTCTCCTGTTTAGGGCAATAGATTGCTCCATCAGAACACCCTCGTACAAAGGAAGGACAAATAATCTACACAAAGAATGAGATAGCTAGCAACTAAATTTCACCACAATGGCTACATTTTCGTCACGTACATACGTACATCTAAGAATGCATTGTAACATATATTTTATATGTATTGTTTACAGCTGAGGGTTGCATTTGAAAATTAGGTGTCGCACAAACAGAGGTTCCAATGATGAATCTTGTTTCAAAAACAGGGATATTTTTTTTTGTATTTATTTTTTGTCTTTTTAAAACGAGAACTGCAGTTTTAAATTAATAAATATGAAAATGAGTAGTCATAGATTTCTTCGTTTTACACATTGATTATATCCGTTTTCCATTTTCCATCACAAAGATAACTCTATACGCCATTAGCTGTCGGTCAAATGCCTGGACACAAAATATTGAAAATTAATTTTGCAAGCAAAGTAATTGAATGACTTCAAAAGCAATATATGTGTAATAGAAAAAAGTAGTAGTCTAGAGATGACACATCTGCCGGTATCGCGTTTATGTAAAAAGTAGTAGTCTTGAGATGACACGTCTACCGGTATCGCGTTTATGTAAAAAGTAGTAGTCTTGAGATGACACATCTGCCTGTATCACGCTTATGTATAAAGTAGTAGTCTTGAGATGACACGTCTACCGGTATCGCGTTTATGTAAAAAGTAGTAGTCTTGAGATGACACGTCTACCAGTATCGCGTTTATGTAAAAAGTAGTAGTCCTGAGATGACACGTCTACCAGTATCGCGTTTATGTAAAAAGTAGTAGTCTTGAGATGACACGTCTACCGGTATCGCGTTTATGTAAAAAGTAGTAGTCTTGAGATGACACGTCTACCGGTATCGCGTTTATGTAAAAAGTAGTAGTCTTGAGATGACACATCTGCCTGTATCATGCTTATGTAAAAAGTAGTAGTCTTGAGATGACACGTCTACCGGTATCGCGTTTATGTAAAAAGTAGTAGTCTTGAGATGACACGTCTACCAGTATCGCGTTTATGTAAAAAGTAGTAGTCCTGAGATGACACGTCTACCAGTATCGCGTTTATGTAAAAAGTAGTAGTCTTGAGATGACACGTCTACCGGTATCGCGTTTATGTAAAAAGTAGTAGTCTTGAGATGACACGTCTACCGGTATCGCGTTTATGTAAAAAGTAGTAGTCCTGAGATGACACGTCTACCAGTATCGCGTTTATGTAAAAAGTAGTAGTCTTGAGATGACACGTCTACCGGTATCGCGTTTATGTAAAAGGTAGTAGTCTTGAGATGACACGTCTACCAGTATCACGTTTATGTAAAAAGTAGTAGTCTTGAGATGACACGTTTACCGGTATCGCGTTTATGTAAAAAGTAGTAGTCTTGAGATGACACGTCTACCAGTATCGCGTTTATGTAAAAAGTAGTAGTTTTGAGATGACACGTCTACCGGTATCGCGTTTATGTAAAAAGTAGTAGTCTTGAGATGACACGTCTACCAGTATCGCGTTTATGTAAAAAGTAGTAGTCTTGAGATGACACGTCTACCGGTATCGCGTTTATGTAAAAAGTAGTAGTCTTGAGATGACACGTCTACCAGTATCGCGTTTATGTAAAAAGTAGTAGTCTTGAGATGACACGTCTACCAGTATCGCGTTTATGTAAAAAGTAGTAGTCTTGAGATGACACATCTGCCTGTATCACGCTTATGTAAAAAGTAGTAGTCTTGAGATGACACATCTGCCTGTATCACGCTTATGTAAAAAGTAGTAGTCTTGAGATGACACATCTGCCTGTATCACGATTATGTAAAAAGTAGTAGTCTTGAGATGACACATCTGCCTGTATCACGCTTATGTAAAAAGTAGTAGTCTTGAGATGACACGTCTACCGGTATCGCGTTTATGTAAAAGGTAGTAGTCTTGAGATGACACATCTGCCTGTATCACGCTTATGTAAAAAGTAGTAGTCTAGAGATGACACATCTGCCTGTATCACGCTTATGTAAAAAGTAGTAGTCTTGAGATGACACATCTACCGGTATCACGTTTATGTAAAAAGTAGTAGTCTTTAGATGACACATCTGCCTGTATCACGTTTATGTAAAAAGTCCTTTTGAAAGTTCCATATGGTATAATGCTCTCAATATTTGTACTCTTTGTGATAGTACTCAATGATGAAGCAGTCTCAGTTTGTATGCTACTTATGCTACACTTTGTTTCCATGGTAATATACAAAAATATTGAATGCGCAAATTCCTAAATAGCAAAAGGCAACTCTACACAACGTGTTTGGCATGTGCACCAAGTTTGGTTGAACTATATTGCTTGAGAGGCCTGCTCCAGAAACGAACATGTTTATCAACAGACAAACAGAAGGATGAGTCGTCTACATCGTCCACCCAACTTAAAGGTCTGCTAGGAGACAAAATGATTTGTCGAAGATTCCGTATATATGAATTTTTAATTTATATAGTATACAGAGAAGTGATAGACATCACGAATTTTGCTCTAAAAATGAAAGTGCTAATAGTGGATGAATGATGAGCAAAAAAAAAAGTTAACAATATTGAAACTGAAGAATTTTGAATAGCAATTGGCAAAAAATAGATCACTCCTAATATGTGTACCAAATTTGAGACATACCGGTATCTTAAATGGTTTATGAGTTTTACCCTGGAAACAAAAGTGTGGATAATGGATGGATGGATAGTAAATTGGACAAAACAGTACAAATATTGAATATGAACAATAGTAATAGCAAAAGACACATCTGGACCACCAGTATAATATGTGTATTAAGATCAAAATATAAAGAAGCATCTTGGACGATTTGAAAGTTGTGCCGGAAACAACAATGTGAACAACGGACGGATTGATGAAGAGACAAATAGATTTAAATGTTAAAAAATATACGCACTGAGCAATTTGGAATAGCAAATGGCACATTTACGCCACTGGTCCAATAAGTGTACAAACTTTCACAGAGATATCTTAAATGGTTTTTGGAGTTTTACCCCGGAAACTTAAATGATGGATAATGGATGCCTGATCAAACAAACGGATGAAAACATTAAAATATTGAAATTGAAGAACTGTGATATTATTAACATGCACACCTGGACTTCTAGTTAAACACGTGTACCGCGTGTCATTACAAATATCTTACACTGTTTTGGAGTTTTGCCTAAAAACAAATGTGTGAATAAGGGATTGGTTCATGGGCAGAACAACTGACAAAACAATTTGTATAGGGTTTAACGGCACAATACTGGCTATATATTTAAACATACAAAACTGCAGATAGCAAAAGACACATGTGGATAGCTAGTCAAATGTGTGTACTAAGTTTGGTTGAGATACACTGAACAGTTTGAGAACTCTGTTCACTAACAGAAAGACGTATTACTGACAGGCAAACGGACACAGCAATAGCTATGTGTTGGCGTCAGATTTCCAAAACGAATGCAACTAATTTCCGCTTCGAGGACAGCCTTCGTAATTTCTCTGCATCTTAGTTTCGATTTTCATCCCCATCTCCAAATTGTAATGCTATTTATCTATCTTGCTATCTTTTGACAGGCGTCATGGCTGACGTTACATATATGAAGTAAACCATGGGATATCAAACACACTCCCTTTTTCAACCCAAACTAATGAACAATGGAACATGTTTCATTCTGATTTATCACCGTTACTCACACATGTGGACTGAGATGGCATATACTTGTACGTGTACCAGAACTTACCTTGATTGTCCCCCACTCCCTTCCTCCACAACACCACCAAAAGCTCACACGTCCAAATCCATCCTTTAAACTAAACCACGTGGACTGGAAGTTTTATTTTATCTTTAATATAATTTTCAGAATAAATGCATAGCACACATGGAGAAATATTATTGTTGTTGTTACTGTATGTTCTAAAAAGAATTCTGCAATCTGACATCGAGTAATGTCTTCCTATCCTTGAAATTCTGTTGATGAATTTTATCACAAAAATAGACATTTATGAAAAGAGAAGAAAAATAAAATAGCATGGTAAAGTTATGTCATCACCTCAGTCTTCTATTATGTAGAAAATTGAAAGTATTCGGTAGAGAATATCTTATCGATTTTTAGCACCTGGCCTGTTTGGAGTAGCCAATACAACCATAAGGAACATGCAGTATTGAATGGGCGGTAGTTTTGAGTTGGCTGGAAGCATGCATTTTGGGTGCCTGCTGGCCATTTGAGACAGCACCCCTCTTAAAGAATATTGCAAATGGTAAATTAGTACCATGTTTCACCCTCAAAAGAAAGACTAGATCATTTTTTAAAATGTATTTATGCGGCTTGTGTTTTTAATGAATAGAGACCCTGATATGTGCATATCTTTCGAAAAGGTTTGTCGTGTTTGCTTTATTTCCCCAAAAGTCTGGCAGTTTCGTACATGTATTACACTCAAGTGCCATACTGGATTGGTTTAGAGTGTAATCTCTAATGTTGCTCATCTCCATTCAGCAATTACAGCACTTACAGAGCAAGCAGTAAACATTTGGTTCAGTAGTTTTTTCTATTATGTATGAATTCCTCACACAGCCATACGACTTAAGCAGCCAACATTGACTCTTCCATCGATAACTGGCTAAGGGAGATTACAGTACTTATCAGCCATAGAAAACAACAAGTACAAAATAAAATAAAATGTCCTTACTTGTCTGTCCTCTGGAGTCTCTCCTCCTCTGGAGCCCAGATGTGGTTACAAATCATCAGGAAAGACAGATACCCTGCAACCCCCGCGACAATCGTCATCCAGAAATCGGATCCAGTTATGTAGGCCATGTACTGTTTTGGACTATCAGCATTGGACACCCAGCTGGGAAAGGGCAGCCTGCATCCAATTTCAGTCGTGTTGACAACACCAGCGTAAATTCCAAATAAAATGGCAATAGAAATTGGAGTGGTAAGTGCCAAAGGAAGAGAAACACAGAACACTTGGGCTGTGATTTTGCAAGCGGTTTTCGCAGCTTTGTAACAAACCCCGCTACAAAAGATACTTATGGCTGCTATGATAAGTGGAAGGTAATGGCTACAACTGCCAAACGCCTTCTCGTAACTTAAGTTTGTCTTTCCAAAGAAACCATCTAGTTTGGCCGATTTATTCAGCAGAAACAACGTCCGTATACAATCTACGCCGCATCCTGGTCCAAAAATGGCCATGGGTAGTAGAATGGCGAGAATCAATTTCCATATACTAACAATAAGGCACAGTTTTGTTCTCTGTCGTTTCGCGCGCTTTGCAAGCCAGACAAAACCCCAACCTTTCTCTGATTCCTCTCTGTCGCCCTTTTCCACATTGGTGTAATTATCCCACCACAGGAGTGAGATCAGTAGTGGCGCTAGAATCACACAAACCAGCAGGGTATAGTTCGGTTCTTTTTGTCGGAATACCATGAAGTAACACCATAAACCTGAACATAAAATATGGTTATATAATATTTATTACTACGAATACTTTGTTACAATGCATCTCTCTCTCTCTCTCTCTCTCTCTCTCTCTCTCTCTCTCTCTCTCTCTCTCTCTCTCTCTCTCTCTCTCTCTCTCTCTCTCTCTCTCTCGTAGTTACACACAAACTAACACAAATTCATAATCGGTTTCGATCAGAAACAATTTATTTTTCGAGTCGTTTAATGGCGAGTCCAGAACGGGTGGAGTAAAGGTTTACACGTACTTTTCACACCAGTGTCAGCAACGGGTAAAAATTGAATTAAATAAATTATGAAATAACTCAATTTGTGTTTAGTAGACTAAACGATGAAACGAACATCTTTGCAAGATCTATATTGAGAACGCAGATGGAAAAAGGCGGAGTGGGTGAAGTTGACATTAGGATGTGACCTATCATCTTAAGATGCCTTTTGGTTTATCGCGTGTGTGTGTGTGTGTGTGTGTGTGTGTGTGTGTGTGTGTGTGTGTGTGTGTCGATAACAAGATATATCATCGCAAGGAAATTATAACATTTTCCCACTCAACTAAGACAAGTAAAAATGGTGACATCTGATAAGTTAACGTAATGCCAGTGTTCACTTTCCATTAACAAATTATCCGCTTACTTGGTTACATATGTGACCCTAATATCCCTAAATGTGTTACATATGTGTCCCCGATGTCACTAAATGTATCAAAGTGTGTCCACAGACTGTGAGTTTGCATTAACATGTTCATTTTAATCTCAATAAGCTTCTTAGAGGAAAAACGGTAAAAATAATAAATATGTACACTTGGGAATTTGTTAAATCTTGAAACACAGTGTTGAAAAATTTCTCAAATTTGAGCAAATCCTGAATGTTTCCTCAGATAAAAAATAAGGTTCTTTATGAAAAAATGAAAATACTACCATATTTTTACCTTTGATACACAACGATTGCCTGAGTAAAATGTCATTTGTTAATAACCCAACAATTATATAAATATTTAATATTCTCAATTGGAAGAAAATATAAGACGTTTAGCGAAACTGGGATCTGGAGTTTTGTGACTTCCTTTAACGTTGAACACCAATTTATAGAGTAGACTTACCAATACTGCCGAGATGAACTAAAACTGAGACTAAGTTCACGATGCCGATGACAATATTCCATATCTTGCTCACGTTATCCTGCAGTTGTCTGGGATACAGGACCTTCAGTATCCCTGGAAACGTGGCCACGCTCAGACAAAACAGTGCCCCTGACACAGGGTCAAGGTTCGGCAGGATGTAATAGATCAGCACGTTAAGGCCGACAGAGTGAAGAGTCTCCATGAGTAAGACCTGTAATAATAATAATAATAATAATAATACACTCGTGGGTTTGGTCCTGCAGTGGCTCTAGCAAGAAATATTCAAAGCATGATAAAAAAAATTTTTTTTTTTAAAAAAAACAGCACAAAGTCATGGAGAAAGCAAACTCACGAGTCACGGCAATATACTGTGGATCTCAAGATCAAAAGGGACACTGTTCAAGAAGACTATCACCATTTCCGTTCGTAATTGCTCCCATACCCCTGAAAAGTGTGCTAAAACAGCATAAGATAAGATACCAAACCAAGAAAAACTCACCAAAGGTCAGTCATCTACTATAATTGACGATCTGAATATATGTAGGCGAAACGAGTCTGAAAAAGATTTACTAGTCCAGACAATAAGGACTGTCATTGCTGACAAAGTGCGCGGCTAAAAGCATCGAGAGTGGCAAACAAAAAATGCTGAAGGCATTCAGCTCATGACAACCAGACGTTAAAACAACTTGGGGAGGATACATACTTCTAATACATATGAGTTCTTGAGGCAACACGAAGAGATAACGAGTACAATCAGACAAGAGTAAGTTCGGAGGGAACAGAAAGTAGTGACCTTGAAGCTAAATGGAATTAAAATGGAGGTATACAGCTGCAGTCTCCACCATCAGGTACACAGCTGTCATAGCTGAATTTAAAAAATATATGAAGAGAGACAGAGAGAAGACATGGATAGACAGACTAGAAAGCGACACACAATCCATGGTGCGCTGCATCAAACAACTGATGTAAACAGACTGTACTTTCCTGGGACGAGAATGGGGGTAGGGGGAAGGGGGACCTGAAGGTTCTTTGAAGGCGCAGAAAATGTATGTATATGTATTGTTTATCGGCACATCAGCACATTTCTGGCTATATGTTGCCGAACACATGTCACATAGTACAAAAGGTAAAAGTAGAAAAGATTGTTAAAACGTGTACGAAGATAAACACTTCCGAATACAAGCAAATATATACTCCTCTAATATAAACGATAAAAGGGCATTATAATCCTGAAACTCCTTAAAGTGTGTAAAGAGAGACCAAGGTAAATAAGCAAATTAATTATAATGGAAGTAAACGTTTATATAAACCACATTCTTTTCAAGAAAAAACAAGGCTTTTGTCGGTCACACATCATCAAACGGCTTCCTAATCGAGTTGATATGAAAAGAAACATTTGTCTCCCGGGCTGGGTGTTGATACACTCGACAAAAATGCGCTCCACTATCAGTGGGAAGTGACATAGTACACAGTCCGGTTGCTATTGTCCCTCCAAGATGTAGGTATGGGTCATGCTAATGTTCCAGTTTTGGTTGTCTGAGGTAAGTGATAGCTGGTTTGCCTTAACATAGAAGCTTTCTGAAGGAGATGTTTGAATGCGTCCCTGATTATGCATCGGATCAAATATCTGCAGATAAGATTTGAAAGGTGACCCACACAGATTCAAACCATAGTTAAGTTTAGTTCTTACTAAAGTCAATCGTTAACCGGAGTGAGAACTTTCGGTCTGCTCCCCAATTTGTGTCTCTTATGAATGCGGAAGGAACGTGGCCTTACGGTGACATACAGGTCCTACAAATTTGGTCTTCTACACAATAGAAATGAAAGAATCATCAATATAGAGCTTACGGTTATCATGGATTCTATTCAATGGCCAACAGTGCGTACAGTTTTAAATTTCGAAAATTGTAACCCGTTTTCTTGTAACCATTTTCGAACTATATTTAAGCATCAAGCATAAGACTGAAATAATTACTTAATCAGTAGATGCAGCAAGGTAGCCCAATGTAAGTAAAGGTAGCCCAATGTAAGTACAAGCATCGAGACAAACAAACGAGCCATGTCGGAACAATGTAATCTGTAGTTTTAGGGGGTTCTTCTGAACCCCTATTTCCAGTAAAAGTATAATGCCTTTCAGTGCTAAAAATAGAGAAATCTGGCAATTTGTAACAAAACGAATCACTCGATTTACACTCGAACACCCTTAGATTATACATACATACATACATACATACATACATACATACATACATACATACATACATACATACATACATACATACATACATACATACATACATACATATATATATATATATATATATATATATATATATATATATATAGAGAGAGAGAGAGAGAGAGAGAGAGAGAGAGAGAGAGAGAGAGAGAGAGAGAGAGAGAGAATCTCTGTGCATGTATGGTCACCCAAATAAAAATAAAGTAATCAACAGTAGATTTACCGAAAACAGAGTAGCACAGTCAAAATTTTTTCTTTTGGTTATCATGAAGATAAGCCTCCACAAGCACCTACAGCTGGTGAAAAAATAAGGCGCTCCAATGATCATGATCATGGCCCAAATCCACAAGACATTTGTTTCGATGTCTTTATTGTAATTGTACCTGAGGTTCTTTCCCGCCGTACGGAGATCGGTGTTATTGTTTGGAAATATATTGGACACAACTAATATAAAACACAGTTTTGATATCACAGCAGTTACCAGAATTGTTAAAAATAATACTGTGCAAGCAATTATTTTTGTTATCACAAACACTTTTCTCCAAAACTCAAGGTTATCTCCAGAAACACTTTCGGATGGCGTTGTGCGAAAGACATCCCAGGTTTTTTCTTTTCTGAAAATAAAAATAAAGTTAAGAACAATCACTCATAAGGAAACTTGGTAAATAATCTCCTTAGATCATATAATCATATACAAGCTCAAAGGCTTGAACATCTTTACACTCACATTCTTAAACGTCTTTACACTCACATACTTAAATGTCTTTACACTCACAGGCTTAAACGTCTTTGCACTCACAGGCTTATACGTCTTTACACTCACAGGCTTAAACGTCTTTACACTCACAGGCTTAAACGTCTTCACACTCACAGACTTAAGCGTCTCTACATTCACAGACTTATACGCCTTTGCACTCACATGCTTAAACGTCTTTACACTCACATGCTTAAACGTCTTTACACTCACATGCTTAAACGTCTTTACACTCACATGCTTAAACGTCTTTACACTCACAGGCATAAACGTCTTTGCACTCACAGGCTAATAGGTCTTTACACTCACATGCTTAAATGTCTTTACACTCACATGCTTAAACGTCTTTACACTCACAGACTTAAACGTCTCTACACTCACAGACTTATACGCCTTTGCACTCACATGCTTAAACGTCTTTACACTCACATGCTTAAACGTCTTTACACTCACAGACTTAAACGTCTCTACACTCACATGCTTAAACGTCTTTGCACTCACATGCTTAAACGTCTTTACACTCACAGGCTTAAACGTCTTTACACTCACAGACCTAAACGTCTCTACACTCACAGACTTATACGCCTTTATACGCCTTTGCACTCACAGGCATATACGTCTTTGCACTTACAGGCTTATGTGTCTTTGCACTCACAGGCTTATACGTCTTTGGACTCACAGACTTATACGTCTTTGTACTTACAGGCTTATGTGTCTTTGCACTCACAGGCTTATACGTATTTGTACTTACAGGCTTGTGTGTCTTTGCACTCACAGGCTTATACGTATTTGTACTTACAGGCTTATGTGTCTTTGCACTCACAGGCTTATACGTATTTGTACTTACAGGCTTATGTGTCTTTGCACTCACAGGCTTATACGTATTTGTACTTACAGGCTTATGTGTCTTTGCACAAACAGGCTTATACGTATTTGTACTTACAGGCTTATGTGTCTTTGCACTCACAGGCTTATACGTATTTGTACTTACAGGCTTATGTGTCTTTGCACTCACAGGCTTATACGTATTTGTACTTACAGGCTTATATGTCTTTGCACTCACAGGCTTATACGTATTTGTACTTACAGGCTTATGTGTCTTTGCACTCACAGGCTTATACGTATTTGTACTTACAGGCTTATGTGTCTTTGCACAAACAGGCTTATACGTATTTGTACTTACAGGCTTATGTGTCTTTGCACAAACAGGCTTATACGTCTTTGCACTCAAAGGCTTTTAAGCCTTTACACTCACAGATTTAGATAAAATAACATTTTGTCACTCGGACAATGAATTCTTGTAACACTAATTTTTACAATCACTTTTGCTATATTTCTGATTTTTGTCGATATATTTATGGTAGTTCCGGTTTGAACCTTATCTAAGCTAGTTCTCGTGATA
Organism: Margaritifera margaritifera; assembly: GCA_029931535.1. Classification (NCBI taxonomy): domain Eukaryota; kingdom Metazoa; phylum Mollusca; class Bivalvia; order Unionida; family Margaritiferidae; genus Margaritifera; species Margaritifera margaritifera. The sequence goes on along the minus strand of JAQPZY010001561.1, from coordinate 250,094 downwards.
TATATAACATTTTTTTAAACTGCTGAACTAAACCAGTAATACATGTTCTTAGAATTTCACAAATGAGCTCCTGATTGACTGATTGTTTTTTAGGCCTGTCAACACATATATGATCATATCGTGCTGACGCAATTGGAACAACATATACTGTTCTCTTCAGCTTTAGTTGTATGCAAAGGGAATGTGGGTTAGAAAGAATGAAATGAAAAAAAGACATTTTTTTGTAACGAAAAGTTGATTAAATAAACACTCAAGATGTATATACCAGGTTATTTAAGATTTGTTTATAGGTTTAAAAAGTTTAAATAAATTTTGTTTTTCAGGCGGTCCTCGATTTGTCTGATGAAAACTTCGTGTCAAAAATCTTCAACATACCGTTACTGTATTGGAAGGAAGAAATTCAAGATAACAGAGTCAAGGACAAAATAACGATCACTTTATTCTTGACACGCCATTTAAATATAGTACGCAAGTATTGTTATTAATTGTTAATTAGCTTCTATTGTATATTTGTATCTATTCTGTTTTTTAGGGATTTTAACACAATTTGTAAACAAGGAAGAAACCCAACCAACCATGTACCACCTCAAAACACTTACAAGAAGAGACAACCTATTATGATGTAGCTTTTAAGCTTATGATATTTGTTCCTGATTTGGAGTTGCGCATTTCAAGCCTATCTCAGTTTAGAATTTTAGTTTGAGTAAGGGCTTTTATTTTATGAACTACAGCACTGGGTGATAATCAGACAAATGAAATGAATGAATTGTGACGACCACTGTCCGTTACTGTTCTTCTTAGACTATGTTCTATGTTCGTATATCCGAGCTAGACCTTTGAATAACTGCAGCAATATTTCGCACATATTTAGAAAATTTATATTATTTTCTTCACTAATGTCAGAAGATAATATTGAGTTAACTAATTAAATCTTTTTGAAGCTGTTGTCTAACATTTGCTTTGAATATTCCAAACGTTCGAAAATGATCATTAGCAATTTTAATTGATACATGATTTACAATCAGATTTCTACATATAGTTATAAATTTTGTGTTTATTCGATGAAGACACCTCCTTCACCTGCGCGCACCAGCACACACACACACACACACACACACACACACACACACACGTTAACATATATGCATAAAAGTTAAATGTAGTAGGTGACTTATTTTCGAGGCGGGCTAACTTTCAGGAGCAAAGCGTCGTAATAATTGGCCTGCTTATTCTCAAGGTAAGATTATTTTCCAAGTGGGTGTTATTTCTTTTTGCACATATACATGCATATATCTTCATAGTCAATACTTTATATGCGGGGTATTGATCTCTTTTGAATGAATATATATATTGCTGAATGATGTCAAGAATTACAATAAATAAACTATTTTTCCGCTTTGATAGGAAAAAGGCTAAGAAATTTACAGTAACAATGCTTGTCATTTACACTTATAATGCCATTGCGGATCAGCTAACACAGTATTCAAAGGTTATACTTTTACACTGCGCATCCCCAACGCCTTCTTGGGGTACAAGTAAATAAACGCTACAACGCTTGTGTACTTGCAAGTGTTACGCTGCCTCGTTTTCGATGACATACATCATCGTTCCGGACATGCGTAATACAGAACAATAAAATTATCTGAAAACATTTGCAATACTTTGAAAGAATAACTCACTTGACTTTCTTCTGCTCTGTTGGTGGTCCTTTTGATTCCTGCAAGGCATCGTTGAATTTATTAGCGCCAAGGCCTGATGGGACGTATTGTGGGAGGTCATCTGAATTGATGTCGCTTCGGTCATCCCCATTCTCCTGAAAACCGGAAGTTGAGATATCGTCTTCTTCATCATCGTCATCCGAATTGTTTTCACTATTTTTTTTTCCATCGTTATCTTCACTATCACTATCTCCGTCATGTTCATACGCAGGGTTTGTGTGACCCCTGTCTTGCATATCCAGGAAAGAAAGATGTTTGACACTCACATGCGTGGTATTGCCTGGAAATCTCCTCATAGACTGGGGAAGCTCGCTTGACGGTTGCGTCTGCAATGAATGCAGTGATGCGTTTAATATAATAGTTTTAAAACCTTAAGTTCCTGGACCAGATTCTGATACTTTCTGGAGTCATGAATTATGATTGCTGCTTGTTTGCTTAATATGTGAATACCTTCTGAGATAAAAGTTCCTTTTGAAAGTTTATACTCAAACAATTGTAAAATTTACAATACATATACATATGCATATTTGTATGCATATATGTATAAGAAATAAACATGTACATGTATATCCATGAAATAACGCAAGTCTTTAGGCTAGGATTAATCTTTAGCACTTTTTGTCAAGGTACAAAACCCTTTTCAATCATATCTACACAAAATCAAGGGTACAAAACCCTTTTCAATCATATCTACACAAAATCAAGGGTACAAAACCCTTTTCAATCATGTCTACACAAAATCAAGGGTACAAAACCCTTTTCAATCATGTCTACACAAAATCAAGGGTACAAAACCCTTTTCAATCATGTCTACACAAAATCAAGGGTACAAAACCCTTTTCAATCATATCTACACAAAATCAAGGGTACAAAACCCTTTTCAATCATGTCTACACAAAATCAAGGGTACAAAACCCTTTTCAATCATGTCTACACAAAATCAAGGGTACAAAACCCTTTTCAATCATGTCTACACAAAATCAAGGGTACAAAACCCTTTTCAATCATGTCTACACAAAATCAAGGGTACAAAACCCTTTTCAATCATGTCTACACAAAATCAAGGGTACAAAACCCTTTGAAATCATATCTACACAAAATCAAGGGTACAAAATCCTTTTCAATCATGTCTACACAAAATCAAGGGTACAAAACCCTTTGAAATCATATCTACACAAAATCAAGGGTACAAAACCCTTTGCAATCATGTCTACACAAAGTCAAGAATTTATTTCAAGGGATTGTACAAATTCTTCAAAAGCTTTTATGATGTTTCAATTGATACAAGCAAACCCTTTTAAAAACTAACATTCCGCATTTGATAGCATCAACATGCACCGTGTAATAAAATTGAAACACCAACAGATACAGATTAATATAACATGCATTTTGTCTTCTCTCTCTCTCTCTCTCTCTCTCTCTCTCTCTCTCTCTCTCTCTCTCTCTCTCTCTCTCTCTCTCTCTCTCTCTCTCTCTCTCTCTCTCATGTGCACGTAAATGCATTCAAGTTATACCTTAAATATAGCATGCCGAAGACAATATTTCACTAAGTAATACTGAAAAGAAAATAATAGAACGTAACAATTTCTCGCCACTATCTTTCTTTCTCTTTTTCTTTCTTTCTTGTCAATTTCTTGTTTTCAAAATCAGAGCTATCCCTTTGAATAACTGCATTAAGAATGGAATGGAAAAATAAACAATTTACACTGAACCCAAAATACAGAGGTAACAATTATGGGATTAAAGTGCAATTTTGTCCATTAATTAATTTGTTTTATAAATACTGATATTTAAATCCTCTATAGAACACAAAATTTTAAAATTATATATATATATATATATATATATATATATATATATATATATATATATATATATATATATATATATATATATATATATGTCACGGAATTGTATAAATCCCTTTTATTAAATACATGTACTCGGGTTTCGTTTTTCAGTGTAACAACGATACCCGAGAGTGAGTTATGTATATTTTACAATATTTCGAAACAGTGAGTTCGGTTCACCCCATGCCGCACGTGCGAAGTGCTTTCGATGGGAAAAACCGAATGCATCAAGCGTACGGACGATATAGAGCTGCATCGTCTGTGTATAAATGCCTCACCGTAAGACTAAATCTTTACATTACGGAACGTCTTGTCAGTGAGCAGTCTACTTAAGGATTTGCACGTCTTCAGCTGTAGAGGTAGGTAAATTATTTATTAATTTATGGTGTATATTTTCTATGTAGCTTCGACGTGCGTAGTACAATGCAAATATTTTCTATTCTTGTTTGTTCTTAATAGGAGCTTTATATTAGCAATATAAAGTGGCATTTTTAGGAAACGTTTAGTACCATAAGATTCTTATCGGACACGTGTAGGTTCACTTCTGAACTTGTTTATTGCTTTGAAATGTTGTGCCGATAATGTAATTTGTATAACTTACCGTATATAACGTCATTACGTGTTATCGTATATGCTCGTGTCAATCATACTACACGGTGTCAGATTTATTTTCAGCTGATCAGAGTCGACGAGGTCCCAGCTATAGAGGGGACAATGGAAGTTGACTGTAGCAGCTGTAAAGCTAACCATAGCAGCCGTAGAGCTGAATAAATAGTGTGTTGCTTGAATACCAGGTGATCGGGCGTTGCTGACCCATTGGTGGGCGTGGATCGCTTGATTGACCAGTGCGACTGGCAGCCAAGTATGCTAGTGACGGAGTGTTTTTGAGTCACTCCATATATGTAACGGTAAATTTCTACAACGATGATAATGAAATACTGCGCGGCTTGTTTTAGAGAAAAAGTGCCTTCTTGATGTAATGAAAATATTATTTTCTTTTTATTGCCCCAGACAGATAGTGATGCCAAGTTAGGGGAGCTTTAGACTCGTTACTTTACAATAATTCAATAATTGCTAATTATCTACAAATAACAGCACACACACACACACGCACACACACACACACACAAACACACACATATATATATATAATATATATATATATATATATATATATATATATATATATATATATATATATATATATATATATATATATATTTAAAAGTATGCATAAATAACAATCTTACATAATATTGTCAATGTTTATAACTACTGGGCATATAATATAGCAAATATACATAATATTGTCAATGTTTATAACTCTATTAAACATAACCATTCATTCATGGACCATTCATGGTTTCCATTCTATCCAGTGTTTCTAAAAATCAGCTTTCTTATCACGAATACAAGCGTCATATTTTTCAATATCATACTAACATCTAAATAATTCTACAAATTCTCTCCTACTCAAATTGCTAAATTTTATTTTATATATGTAAATATAACATTTTGCTACAAGCGCAATATAGTTAAGTGGAATATCATTACTCTCGTGTTCATTTTTTTCCCAAATAAAATCGTCTTAAAATCAATAAAATGCCATAATAATTTCAACTTTGAGCAAATACCAGCCATTACTTCTTTCCAAAATTTCTTTATTCTGTCATATTCCCAAAGCTAGTGCTGTATGTTTTCTTTAGCAGAATTACAAAACGAGAATTTTCATGATCAACTATCTCTGTTATTTTTAAGAAAGAGTCTGTTGTCTTAAGTATATGTCTAATTCTAAACTGAAACCAAAGTGCTTAGTATTTATAGAAACTTTATAAGTTCTTAAGTCAATTCTCTGCCATTAATTTTACCCGAATACCCAGATCCTGTATTCCAGTGGTTCCCAAACCCCGGGTCGCGACCTATACTGGTACTGCATTTTGGGTCGCAAAAGATGGTATTTAGGGTCGCGATAAAAAACAGTATGGGAACCACTGCTGTATTCCATCCCATTTTATCTCATTGTTAGGCTTTTTATAACGTATTTATATGTTATAAAGATCTTTACATCCTCTCTCAGCCTTAAGCATAATTTGTAACGTATAGGGAATATAAGGTTTACACAGAAGATAGCTTGAAAATTTGTACAGTCGGTATTTTGTTATAAATGCATTAACTGTCACCTGATACATTAAATAGTTTGTATTGAAAATAGATGTTTTCCAAAGAATTCCGAATCCATAAATGTACGATCCTTATCAAATAAATCACAAATATAGTTCATATTATCCTATTTCCATTCCCTGTAAAATATTGGTTTATTATTCACTCTTATTTCTCTATTCATCCATACATTAGTGCACAGTATAACTTCTTCCTCAGGCGTAGTGCTTACGTCTAGTAAGTGTGTCAGTGCATTCAATATTTTCACTCATAAGATATATTTAGTTGTAATTATAAAATTTTCGATATATTCATTACCAAACTCTACTAATACATTTCTTTCGCAAACTGTTTACTCAAAATATCTGACAAATATTTTGCACTTTTCCGAAAGAGACGACGAATCGATGCAATTTTTGAGACCATGATAATTTAGAAATGTCAATCATTTTTAGTCCATCCAAAGTAAAATCTTTAACTAAGATTTCCCTTTTAATTTTACCGTTGAGTTCCAAATGATATCAACAAAATATTTTTTTATATTTTGTGTCATATATTTCTGTTGGTATTAGACTCCTTTTAGACCATTTATTTCTGTTGGTGTTAGACTCCTTTTAGGCCATATATTTCTGTTGGTATTAGACTCCTTTTTGACCATATATTTCTATTGGTATTAGACTCATTCTAGAGAATATATTTATGTTGATGTTAGACTTCATTTAGACCATATATTTCTGTTGATTTTAGACTCCTTTTAGACCATATATTTCTGTTGATTTTAGACTCCTTTTAGACCATATATTTATGTTGATTTTAGACTCCTTTTAGACCATATATTTCTGTTTGCATTAGACTCCTTTTAGACCATATATTTCTGTTGGTGTTAGACTCGTTTTAGACCATATATTTCTGTTGGTGTTAGACTCCTTTTAGACCATATATTTCTGTTGGTGTTAGACTCCTTTGAGACCATATATTTCTGTTGGTATTAGACTCCTTTTAGACCATTTATTTCTGTTGGTGTTAGACTCCTTTTAGGCCATATATTTCTGTTGGTGTTAGACTCCTTTTAGACCATATATTTATGTTGATATTAGACTCCTTTAATATCATATATTTATGTTGGTGTTAAACTCCTTTAATATCATATATTTATGTTGGTGTTAAACTCCTTTAATATCATATATTTATGTTGATATTAGACTCCTTTTAGACCATATATTTATGTTGGTGTTAAACTCCTTTAATATCATATATTTATGTTGGTGTTAAACTCCTTTAATATCATATATTTATGTTGGTGTTAAACTCCTTTAATATCATATATTTATGTTGGTGTTAAACTCCTTTAATATCATATATTTATGTTGGTGTTAAACTCCTTTAATATCATATATTTATGTTGGTGTTAAACTCCTTTAATATCATATATTTATGTTGGTGTTAAACTCCTTTAATATCATATATTTATGTTGGTGTTAAACTCCTTTAATATCATATATTTATGTTGATATTAGTCTCCTTTAATACCATATATTTATGTTGATATTAGACTCCTTTAATACCATATATTTATGTTGATATTAGACTCCTTTAATATCATATATTTATGTTGATATTAGACTCCTTTTAGACCATATATTTATGTTGATATTAGACTCCTTTTAGACCATATATTTATGTTGATATTAGACTCCTTTAATACCATATATTTATGTTGATATTAGACTCCTTTAATACCATATATTTATGTTGATATTAGACTCTTTTAATAGCATATATTTATGTTGATATTAGACTCCTTTTAGACCATACATTTATGTTGATATTAGACTCCTTTAATATCATATATTTATGTTGATATTAGACTCCTTTAATATCATATATTTATGTTGATATTAGACTCCTTTAATACCATATATTTATGTTGATATTAGACTCCTTTAATACCATATATTTATGTTGATATTAGACTCCTTTAATATCATATATTTATGTTGATATTAGACTCCTTTAATATCATATATTTATGTTGATATTAGACTCCTTTAATACCATATATTTATGTTGATATTAGACTCCTTTAATATAATATATTTATGTTGATTATAGACTCCTTTAATAGCATATATTTATGTTGATATTAGACTCCTTTTAGACCATACATTTATGTTGATATTAGACTCCTTTTAGACCATATATTTATGTTGATATTAGACTCCTTTTAGACCATATATTTATGTTGATATTAGACTCCTTTTAGACCATATATTTATGTTGATATTAGACTCCTTTTAGACCATATATTTATGTTGATATTAGACTCCTTTAATACCATATATTTATGTTGATATTAGACTCTTTTAATACCATATATTTATGTTGATGTTAGACTCATTTTAGACCATATATTTCCTTCTGTATGTGTTAGACTCCTTTGAGACCATATATTTCTATTGGTATTAGACTCCTTTAAGAGCATATATTTCTGTTGGTGTTAAACTCCCTTTAAGCCATATATTTCCTTACTTTCTGAAATTGATTCTCATAACTTATGTTTATCATATCGGAACTTAGTGATATAAATGCAGTTCCCCACTGTGTTTTTAAACTAGTATTAAATGTTTGGGCACTACATTTTCTACTATAGAGCCAAATACCTTTCGTTTTGGTTATGTTTGTGTTAAGGCCAGAGAGCAAACGTTTCTAAAACTTGTAAAGCCACATTTACTGAAGAGAAGGTACCATCAAGGATTAATGTTGTGCCATCCGCAAACTGTTATATTAAATATTTAGTGTTGTCAATCTTTAACCCTTTAACATCTGTATTGTTCTAAATAAGATAACAAAAATGTCTGCACATAACATTAATAGGTATGGAGAGATTGGGCCACCTTGTCTGCATCCTCTAGTAATATTAAAACATAGGTATGGGAAGATTATGTCACTTTGTCTGCATCCTCTAGAAATTTTAAAACATAGGTATGGGGAGATTGGGTCACCTTGTCTCCACCGTCTAGAAATATTAAAAAATTAAGATACAATACATTCTAAACAACTGCTGCAGTGATATGTTGATAAAAGGTTTTACTCCGATGTTGTATAATTGGACCAAAATTAAGAAAGGAAACGAATCTATGCAAAAATCGCCAAGAAAAATAAAATGGAAAGCCTTTTTCAAAGTTAATCAGTAATAGTAGTTCCGGTATATTTTTTTTCTTCAGTATAAAGCATTTTAGTATATGCTTAGCTTGTGTTTTCTCCAATATATTTTCTTTTTAAAGATCCCGTTTGATATTCAAAAATATTTATTCGTAATGCAACCAAAAGCAAGTTTATATTCTATATTTAGGAGGGATATTGGACTTCAATTATTAAATCCTGTAAACCTATATTGGTGTATCCCTTTTCGGTATGTATGTATGTATGTATGTATGTATGTATGTATGTATGTATGTATATATATATATATATATATATATATATATATATATATATATATATATAGAGAGAGAGAGAGAGAGAGAGAGAGAGAGAGAGAGAGAGAGAGAGAGAGAGAGAGAGAGAATTACAAGTATACACCAAACAGAGAGGAAAGTGATATCCCTGGATTCTACAGGAGAATGCTTGATAAAATTAACAGAATTTTAAATACGAATAAATATGATTTACATAATTTCGCTTTTATTAAAAATGTATCTAGTTAGTTTATTTCATTCTTAAACCCAATGTGCCTTAGTCCTTACAATACTTCCTTTTAATTTTTTTTCTAATATTCTCCAACTGCTGCTTTTTCATGAAGTAATTCGGAGTCTTAATCTCTCTCCAAAGTAGAAATTTCCATGAGAGAATCTTTGAAAATGGTATTAGTTTCAAGCCTACAATTGCGTATATTTGATCCAAGGTAGGATTCTTCAAAACCAAAAATCGCATTTGAAATTCTGGTAATTATTTTCAGGCAATCGGTGAACTCTGTTCTCTTAAAAAGGTATTTATCAGTCGCTTAGCTCTCAATACTCCAGTGCCCTAACCCACTCGGCTATGCGCACGTCCCCAAAACACACACACACACACACACACACACACACACACACACACACACACACACATACACACACACACACACTCCGTGGAGTCAGCTTAATATCAACAAAACATACACAAAGCACACACACACACTCCCGAGGAGTCAACCAAATATGAACCCAGTCGACTCTATACATCAGTTAAATTATTGTAATTAAATTTTTTCATTTTATCAATCGTACAAGAACTCTCGGCGAACAATGTTTGGAAATCATTTGTCCTTTATGTCAGAGGAAACTGAAAAACCTGTAGGAAACCCATGTGTTTGGTTGAGAATGTATCTACTTAATAAGCCCCTCCTTCCTATTGGATCGTCTCGTTTGAAGGCGCCATAACGCTATAAGCGAGATAAGTTCATTTGAGGTCAAGCAATCGACTTAATACAATAAACCTATCCCAAGAGATTAGTGCCTTGATCCATCATCTAATGTCATCTGACAGGTAACCCGGAAGTATCCTTTATCTACCTCATGTATAGAAAAAATATTCACAAAGGCGACACGGTTTGAACTAGACTTAAATATTCATGAATTATTTGCGTTAATGCATATTTCTAAAAAAATTGCATTGAATGATAAAACTAACCCCACTATGTCCAAAACAAGATTTGTGAACATATTGAAGCAATATGTTGAACTAAAGAGGGAAATTTAATATGTAAAGTGTTATGAAGAACAAAAATACCAGAAAGTCTCGAAACATTTTGGATCAGCATAAAAATGCATTTTATTTCATACTGATGACCATGTCCACCCTCTTACCAAGGATCCACGGTGGCTCAGTGGTGCCATACTCACGACCCGTGGGATGTCCGTTGATATCCTGCCCAGACCAGAACCGGTCGGCCTCTGGGCAGGGTACTTTACTTAATTGCCTCAGCACAATATAACCTTTCATGCGCTGATATGCCGTTAAAAAACAACCAATCTATCAACAACTCTACCCCGACTTCACTGATAATCTTGTAAAATACAAAGACAGGTGACCGGCAAAATACTTATGTTTTCAATTCTTCTTCTTCAGTAGTATCTTTTGTCAAATCTCGATCAATACACTTTTGCGCAGATAATTCCTCTTCGAGTATAGATAACAGTTCTAGTCCGTTCAGGTAGGGGAGAAGTTGGGTGAGGTGGATACACGGTAGCGTTCATAAATCGAAAGTATACTTAACAACCGTCTGTACTGAAAAGGAACCACTTTCAGTAGCTGAAAGATTTCAACAATCTGGGAACTATACTTGAAATATAGGATATTTATTTCCACACAAAAACTTAAAAATTGAGGCTGACACTGCCAAATGGTGTGTCTCTCAATCCGTCATAAAGATCGACCCCGCAAGGATATTTTATTAAATAAAGGCGAAAATGCTTGTAATAGAGTGTTTTTATGAGTGTAAATCCCCTTCACAAGAATTTCCGGAAATGCTAAAAAGAAGGCAAAATCAATAATAGCGGTACATGAAAATACAAACAATCAACCTACCTAACACGAGCGCCGCCAGGAGATGAGACTAAGGGAGACAAATGTTCATTGTTGATTACGGTACAAGATACAAGATGCAAGAAGCTTTATTTAAATCCGGAAGTCCAGATAACATATGGCACGTGCCCTATATGAGCTTTGTATCGACACGGCATAAAATTAGTGTAACAATATTGAAAGAAATCGACACGTGATAAATTTACAAAATCATAATATGTGACATACCCATGCTAGAATATAATATTAATGGACTCTGCAAGAGGTATATTAAATCTCTTTGTGAATCTAAAAACTTACAAAATAAAGCAGGAGGTGGGGGTGGGAGGATCTGTTAAACATCATAGAATTGTGCATGGGGATGTCCAGCCCAGGTTAGCAAAGAATGCATTCCTTGTTTTATAGTATTTTTAAGGGAATATACCGAATCGTGTACTAGTCATTTAGTAATCTACAACCAATCAAATAACTTTTCATAATCTTGGCTATTGGACAAATAATTTTGATTTGTTCTTTTTTACTTATGTATTTTCACAAAATTATACGTGTACTACAAGGTATTGAGGTTCATAAATATCCAGGTAAATTATTCAATTTGAAATTCGTTTCCTCAGATTGAATTTTCTTCATTAAGCATTCCTGTCATCGATATATCATTAAGCGTTCCTGTCATCGATATATTATTAATCATTCCTGTCATCGATATATTATTAAGCATTTCTGTCATCGATATATTGACAAACAAACTAGTATTCATGTCATCGATATATCGACAAACAAGCTAGCAATCACTCAAACAGACACGAAGAAAATATCTGATGGAATAATTATCTCCAGACTACCAAAAAAACAAAAAAACAACCGAAAAGAACATCCACTCATTCATGCACTCACACCATCTGTCATGCAATCAGTGATATCATATTATATAGCAAATGAAAAATGCTTGTTCACTGCGTTCCCTGTTAATTACATTAATATTATAATACTATTAGTAGATATACTTGTATATCCTACTGCCTTCAAATGTTTCGAAGATCATCTATTTTTCCATTGATTTAGGGTATTTTATATGCATAGAATTTTAACTTTCCGTGAAAATTAAAAAAAAAAAAAATTTGTCACTATATAAAATAGATATCGACCTACATACTTTTTTGATTGAAAAATGTTCGAGTGTCACCCCTCCGCTTTGTTGAAACGTGCATAAATTAGGTCATCACCGTGTATCATTTGTGTGTTACATGACACCCACTGTGTACAAAGATTGATTAGTCACATCGGTTTGAATTTAAACTTTGAACATTATTATCGCTTAGATTTAAAGCTAGCCAGGCTGCACTTATACCCACTTGAGTTTGCAAGGTTTTGGATAAGATGATAAAATACCCGGGTTGTACGACATTTTTGGCAAGTGCTGAAGCTGTTATGTAAATTAAAATAATTATACACATACATACATACATACATACATACATACATACATACATACATACATACATACATACATACATACATACATACATACTTCATCAAAACAATAAATTATATTTTCTTTGGTCAAGTATAAGTCAGTAACATGAGTATATATATATACATATTACATATTCAGGATTTTTTAAATTAAAAATGTTTATCCTTGGACATTACCAGAAAAAAGTGTTTATCCTTGGACATTACAGAAAAAAATGTTTATCCTTGGACATTACCAGAATGTCCAGACAAAATGTTTATCCATGGACATTACCTGACAAAATGTTTATCCTTGGACATCACCATAAAAAAATGTTTATCCATGGACATTACCAGAAAAAATGTGTATCCTTGGACATTACCATAAAAAATGTTTATCCATGGACATTACAAGACAAATTGTTTATCCTTGTTTATCCATGGACATTACCAGAAAAATGTTTATCCTTGGACATTGCCAGAAAAATGTTTATCCTTGGACACTACCAGAACAAATGTTTATCCTTGGACATTACCAGAAATTTTTTTTTATCCTTGGACATTACTAGAACAAATATTTATCCTTGGACATTACCAGAAAAAATGTTTATCCTTGTTTATCCATGGACATTACCAGAAAAAATGTTTATCCTTGGACATTACCAGAAAAATGTTTATCCTTGGACATTACCAGAAAAATGTTTATCCTTGGACATTACCAGAAAAATGTTTATCCTTGGACATTACCAGAAAAAAATGTTTATCCATGGACATTACCAGACAAAATGTTTATCCTTGTTTATCCATGGACATTACCAGACAAAATGTTTATCCTTAGACATTACCAGAAAAATGTTTATCCTTGGACATTACCAGAAAAATGTTTATCCTTGGACATTACAAGAAAAAAATGTTTATCCTCGGACATTACCAGAAAATATGAGAAAAGGATTTATGGACGTTGTGACATAGAGTATACTTATTATTATTAAAAAATGTCAGTTCTTGTTAAGTACTTATTTGAGGAAATCTACTATGTACCAATCTAAACTGAATCTACCAGAAGTTAGTACCATAATATATACTATCCCATCAATAGTTTAAAAAAATCATTTATAAAGAGAGGTGTGAGAAAAAGTCACCATCCTTGGATTCCATTAAAATATAATTGAAATTTACAGTATGAAATTGGAATATAATTGGTTCTTAGAATGGTAAGTTAGACGATGTTATTAATATTCTGCAGCCTTAAAGAAAATTTACCTTAAATATGATTTATGAAAGTTATGAAAAGTTATACCACTGTTTCTCTCTCTCTCTCTCTCTCTCTCTCTCTCTCTCTCTCTCTCTCTCTCTCTATTTCTGTGTGTCTCTAGCTCTGTCTATACTGGTAAACGGTGCATGATTCTATTTTAATTATATATTTCATTTCAACAATTTTTTCCATCAAAGCATGCACTGTTTAATGGTAGCTTTCGTTGCTGCGAGAATAAGTTTGGTTGTGGTGAATGTTTTAATAATAGTGGAGTTGTTGGTACGTAATCTCTCTCAAGCACATAGACATAGTATCTTTAAATCAAATACAAAATGAACTAATAAATATGAAATCAAGGCCCAACAGCCCTTAAGTTTGTACATTTGTCAAAATCCTGACTAGGTATCGCAAGCCGGTCCAGTCGAATGTTAAACCGAGTGTTGAGTGAGAAGACTTTGTGTCGCATCAAAATCTATCAGACAGCGAAACTGCATAAAATATAAATACTTGTAAATAAGCAAATAAATATAAATAAATCTTGTATCAGAAGAAAACACTGCATATTTGCATTCTATATAATTAAGGAAACAATATTGTGTATGAACTGGGTCTGTGAACACGCTGGTGTGTTTCGTACTATTGTAACCTTTCTTAAATGCGGAGTTCTGCTTCTCTTCTCGTTTATTTTTCTGTATTTGACAATTCTAGGTGTATGATGATCCTCGATGCTCTCTTATTAATTACCATTGTGATTAAGTCTAGGTCAGCAGTTAACGGTTTGTGCTGTTGGCGAAAAGAGATTTTTTTTCTTCTTCTGTTTTTGTATTTTTTTGTTTTTGTTTTTTTCCATTTACCGTAACTCTTTCACAAAGACTTGGTGTAACAAGAGACTCGTCTTATTTCAGTGCATGATGTTTACCTGATTACATTAAAACAGTAGTGATCCAAGGAAAAAAATGCTGTTGCAAACCATATCGATATTAAAAATAATAATTATTGCGCAATTTGAATATAGATACCAACATTGTCAGTCCAGAACTTATTATGTTCAATAAAAATATTTCTGAAATAGCTCTAAAACAAAAAGGTCTACTTATGAAATAATGTCCAAGAAACTAGAAAAATTGCCAATTAGATCGTTTCATTTTAACATTACCGAAGTAAAACGAAAACAAAAAGATTTAAAAAGACTTTTCACATGAATATCATATATAATCATAAAGTTGTGGTGACACTGACTGCACTCGATACGTCGAAAACACATCATTGTAAGTTCTTCAGAGGAAGGTGTTGCTGACTTTACTATTTTAAATTGATTTATTGAGGGAGAATTGTGGCCCAAGGAGCACTACAGTTACTTTAGTTTTTGACACGTCAATCACTGTTAGAAATACGCGCTTTGTTAACGTCTTTTAATAAAATTACTTTTCGTGTTTGATAATATCGTTCCTTCTTTATATGTATGAATAAGTGACTCTAACAACTTTTAGATGAGTAAGAAATAGCTTTGTAGGCTTTTTCTGAAGCTTATTTCCGTATATTTGCGACATTATAACGTGTTCGAAATGAAGCTGCAGAGCACATTCAAGGAGTTAAGTTCAGAAAACATTCCAAATACGATTTCCTTATTGTTGTGTCTCGTAACTATTGAATAAATGAATTGCCATCAGAAACAATTTTCTAAATTGAGCGGCCAGAACTGGTGTGGGGAGGATTGTTTGATTTTTAACGTCACGTCAACACATGAAAGGTTATCTAGTGCTGAGGCAATCTGAGCAAAGTACTTGCATTGAAACACCACAGCAGCCGACCCGGGCTGATCTGGATAGGATTTGAACCCACAACCTTCGTAATGCGAATCACATAGATACCGCGGCTCCCTCGGGGGCGGGAGATTATATAGTGCCGATGCAATCCGAGTAAAATGCGTTGCTCAGACACACCACAGTAGCCGACCCGAGTTGATCTGGGCAGGAGCTAAACCCATAACCTTCGTGGGGTACCGCGGCTCCCTCGGGGGCGGGAGGAAATTTGTGAATTAAGCGGAGCGACCATCCACACTGTCCTGGTCAGAAATCTTTAGGGTGGAGAAGTATGGGAAGATGCGGTTGCGACTCTTGTAAAACAACGACATTAATTTAAGAAGTTAAAGTTTGTAAAGATATAGAGAGAAATATAAAATGGCTGCAATCCTCACAAATTGGAAAGGTAATTTTACATATAAAAAAACAACTGAAAACAAAATGCACAGTTTCATGGGACAGAAATATCCTTTTCTGTTTTTATATATATATATATATATATATATATATATATATATATATATATATATATATATATATATATATATATATATATATATATATATATATATATATATATATCGTCAACTTTCAATTAGGAGCCAATATATTCTTTAAATATGTTGAAGATAAAGCCATTATACACATCATAGTGAAATATGGCATTGGTTCTCAGTTGAAGAGCATATTAACGAATGCTCGGAATGTTCCAAATTTGTCCTACCGGGTGACCATACCATAAGGGCCATATAATAGATGTGTGTATATTTTGTTTTGTTTTTTCTCTAAATAAACATACAAATAGATAAGTCTGATATAATTTTGTATAGAAATGTTTGACGTCTTACAGAAATGATGCATCGAATTCATGTTTCTATTTAATGTGCTCAGAAAAGCCTTAAAAATAGGTCAAGGTCACCAAAATGCTTTGTTTTTACTAAATTTAGACCATTCAAGGCTTTTGTTGACAAGCATTTCAGGAAATAACCAATTTGATATTTTAGTGCGGGGTGTTATGTATTATATCTCAATGATATTTAGTATGGGGTATAGATTTAGCATTAGAAGCATGGTCATTTGGTATGGGGTATAGATTTAGCATTAGAAGCATGGTCATTTGGTATGGGGTATAGATTTAGCATTAGAAGCATGGTCATTTGGTATGGGGTATAGATTTAGCATTAGATGCATGGTCATTTGGTATGGGGGTATAGATTTAGCATTAGATGCATGATCATTTGCTTGTTGGCAATGGTGATAGGATTATTTACATGTACTGTCCATTTACAATTATATCCTAGAGTTATGCCAAGATGTTTGCTGCAATCAACGTTGATATTGGTTTCATTCATTATCAAATTAGGAGTTAAGTTATTAGTACAAAAACAAAATAACATATAAGAAGGTTTTCTTTTTCAGAATTAGGTTTTAAGAACACGTTTCATGACTATTGTTGCAATTGACGAAGGTCCTGATTCATCATATATTGTATGTCCAATACTGATCGACTTCTATAAGATAATTTCGAGTCAAAAAAACAAAAAAAAAAACAAACAAAAACACACCAAAAAAAAAAAAAAAAAACCAAACAGAAAAGGTGTGGGACTAGCCACGTTAGAATCTCCTATGTCATTAAAGTGTATCAAAAACAGTAGAGGTTCCAAAATTAAACCCTGAATTCCATCTACGTATGTACGTAAATTAATAAATAATATCACTACTGAGATAATTAGCGATCATCGTTAAAAAAATGAACGTGAAAAAATGTATCCAATCGTTACATTTCTGTCTGTATGTAATGCTCAATTTACGCAGTAGTGTCTGAAACAAAAAACTTATTTTTGAACAAAAACTAAAATTAAGACTTGGTCCAAAGGCGAATGGGGAATCAGAAAGCGAAATTCTTCATGTCATTATTCCACCAAAAATACATAGCAACAGTTGCACTATGTATGCATGTATGTATGTATGTATGTATGTATGTATGTATGTATGTATGTATGTATGTATGTATGTATGTATGTATGTATGTATGTATGTATGTATGTATGTATGTATGTATCTATGTATTAAAGCTGTCTCTTCCCTCACCCTCTTGAAAGACACCACACCAGAGCTACA
Source organism: Margaritifera margaritifera (assembly GCA_029931535.1). NCBI lineage: Eukaryota > Metazoa > Mollusca > Bivalvia > Unionida > Margaritiferidae > Margaritifera > Margaritifera margaritifera. Next base: position 232,171 of record JAQPZY010001561.1, on the reverse strand, counting down.
TATCATACGGGTAATCTCAGAAAATGATTAGTGTATATCTTAATATTGGTTAAAGATGTACATCAAATCTGCTATGCGATATTTACTAACTTATAAAAAATAAAACTCTATTTTCAAGGGAAAATGGTGACTTATACCTCTTATCTGGAAGAATCTTAAGAAACATAAAAAAATAAATGTTATGTCACTCTTTACCTGCGGTTTATGAAGACTGAACATTCCGGAAGCCATATTTCATGTTTCTTCTATACTTCCATTAAGAAGAACTTATGTTTTTTCTTCTCTGAATGTAATATTAATCCTCTGATTTCACAAGCGGTTTAACAGCTCTGGGTAAAGGAAGCTAGCCTAACCGACAGAAGGACAAACTGATATAATCGAATCATCAAGTATAGTCGGACGTTTTTATCTGGGTATGGAGGGGGTCAGATATGCAGATAAGAAAATATTATGGGATATTTTATCCTAATTTTATATGTAGATTAGACCTTTAAGACACGCGGAAAAATATATTTCTTGGAAGCGTCCAATAAAAAAAATCTCTCTATCTCTTTTGTACACATACACACAGACACACACATAAACACACACACGCACACGATGTATATTTATTGCAGTGTATTCCATGCATGTTCTTGTGCCAAGGTAGAATACTTAGTCTACAGCTGCAGTTTTATATTTAATGCCTTAATTTCTGCTGTTGCAACTGCCATGCTACCACCAGTCTACTACTACAAGAGATACTACTGTTATTAATGACTCTACAAATATGGCTGCGTCTACGAGATGAAAAACTACCTTTTCATTAATATTGACACCATAACCACTGCATCGCTATTTCAACTACCACTGTTATTTCTATTGAAACAGCTGTTGAGTCTGTTTGTACTTCCAACACTAGCAATTGCTACATTTGGATAATAATAATAATAACAACTACAACAACAACAACAACAACAACAATAATAATAATAATAATAATAATAATAATAATAATAATAATAATAATAATAATAATAATAATAACGGTGATGATGTTCTGGGCAATTCAAGAATAAGGTGCGGTCCACGTGAAACAGCTTGTCCATTGATAACGTGGAGTCCTCTGTGGGAACAACACACATTTGTGGACTACGGTCAGTTAGTGTGCCACATATTCTCCGTTGAAGACAGCACAATGAAAAAGGATGAATCATTATTCAGATATGTTTATCACTACAATAGTTCCGTCTCCGTGGCAAAGAAATGGAGCGAGGCCGAATGATGGCTGTGTGTGTGCGTGTATGGGGGCTGGCGGAGGAGGCGACTAATGATGAAAAAACAGAATCGATGCTATGTCATTATCCTGGGAACTAATTTCATGTACAACTGTCTTTGATTTTAGCATAGTAGCTGTTTTATGTCTGCTGTATAAAACTTAATTATTTTTGCAATAGTAATTAGATACACCATTCGCAATTTATAAACAGTGTAATAGTAATTACATACACCATTCACAATTTATAAAACAGTGTAATAGTAATTATATACACCATCCACAATTTATAAAACAGTGTAATAGTGATTAGATACACCATTCACAATTTATAAACAGTGTAATAGTAATTACATACACCATTCACAATTTATAAAAAAGTCTAATCGTAATTGCATACACCATCCACAATTTATAAACAGTGTAATAGTAATTATATACACCATTCACAGTTTATAAAACAGCGTAATAGTAATTATATACACCATCCAGAATTTATAAAACAGTGTAATAGTGATTAGATACACCATTCACAATTTATAAACAGTGTAATAGTAATTGCATACACCATCCACAATTTATAAACAGTGTAATAGTAATTACATACACCATTCACAATTTATAAACAGTGTAATAGTAATTATATACACCATCCACAATTTATAAACAGTGTAACAGTAATTATATACACCATCCACAATTTATAAAACAGTGTAATAGTGATTAGATACACCATTCACAATTTATAAAAAGTGTAATAGTAGTAATTGCATACACAATTCACAATTTATAAACAGTGTAATAGTGATTATATACACCATCCACAATTTTATAAAACAGTGTAATAGTAATTATATACACAATCCACAATTTATAAACAGTGTAACAGTAATTATATACACCATTCACAATTTATAAAACAGCGTAATAGTAATTATATACACCATTCACAATTTATAAAACAGTGTAATAGTAATTATATACACCATTCACAATTTATAAACAGTGTAATAGTAATTACATACACCATACACAATTTATAAACAATGTGATCAGCGGAATGAGTAAAACTTGCTTGTGCTTTGTACAATTTCTCAGATAAATGTGCATTCCTCTAACATGCCCCCCCCCCCACACACACACAAGAGAACGTGATATTCAAGCGGGTGAAGTCTTGCCACGTTCGTTATTTGCTATGTTCTCACGTGCAATTTTGTAACGAATAATGTAATTCATTCGAAACGGACACTTTACAATAAACTTATTCCACACGATGCAGGTTGTGGGCATAGTATACGGACTTTCGTCGTAAACGGCGTAATAAGCAATAATGCTGTTTGATAAGCGATGTACGTTTACGTTCTTTTAAGATTGGACATTTTCGAGAAGCTGATGGTTGTTATTATGAACAAACTTTGTCGTTGGCACTGTTCAATAAACGAACAAAAAGAAGTTAGCGCTGCAGAAACGTGGAAAGAATTTAGTATCAATAACGTTGCCACAATCGTCTTAGCAATAAACGTGGAAAGAATTTAGTATCAATAACGTTGCCACGATCGTCTTAGCAATAAACGTGGAAAGAATTTAGTATCAATAACGTCGCCACGATCGTCTTAGCAATAAACAAAATGATAACCAATGATTTATAATATTACCAGCGAGTTTTAGGACGTGCCGCATTAATTAACAATACGCATTAGAAGTAGTAGTAGTTGATGCAGTGTTGGTGGTAGTAGTAGTAGTAATATGATTTTCAGGGGAAATTTATTATTATTATTATTATTATTATTATTATTATTATTATTATTATTCCAAACGCTGTCCTGAAAATGCTTCGAGAATATTGTGATACCCTCCGTCTCTCCTTTCAAACGTCTGTCCATCACCTCTTTTTTCTCCTCTTTAACTTGTAGCATAATAACACCGAATTCATTATGTGTTTGCAAGGACATTGACACAGAGCTCAGGAGGTATTAGGGTTAACTCCCCTTCCGGGAACCACGAATATATCCAAGGGTCAAATAAAAATTAAGGAAAAAAAGTATAACTTTTTTGTGATATAATACATGAGAGGTATGTACATCAACTCAGAAAGGACGGACAAGTGCATTCCATACGAACATCGTAGCAAGACCTCTCCCTTCAGGTTTGGGGGAAAGGGGAGGACTAGACCTCAGGTCACGGGATGTCCAACCATATTTGTTTTGGGGGTTTGGGGGGGGGGGATGTGTCGGTTGAGGAGGATTGTTGTTGTTGTGGGTTTTTTTTTCTTCAAAGTTACCGTGAATTACATTGTTCATTTATCTTTCCACCATTTCAAATGCACACAATGGCCTACGAATTTGTGATGGCGTATCGATGAAGTTGCTCTAGTCATTAAATAATAATCATCATCATAATCACTATTATTATTATTATTAATATTATTATTATTATTATTATTATTATTAAATGTCTTAAATTGTATAATTTAAAATCAAATAGTGTAAATATCACAGAATCCCTTACCTGATATTTTCGAAGACTAAATTTTCTGGAAGCCATATTTTATCACCTCCATTAAGAAGAGTTTATGTGTTCTCTATTCTGGATTTAATATAAATCCTTCCATTTTATAGGCGATGTCACTTCAATCGGTAATGGAGTCAAGAATAGGTCTTCATCACCTAAATTGCCTGATACTGACAGCCCATTTTGTCTAGTGATAGGTTTTTATCTGGGTACAGAGAGTGTTATATACGCAGATATTGTACATGTAGATGGGTTACGATTTGCATGTATAATGCAGTATCGATACAAACGATTAGTTTTCTCTTACATGAGTATTGTCAAAAATATGTTTGCTGTTCCTACTGTTAAAGTATCTAAAATGAAAGGGTGCTACAACTGAACTGCTATAATTTTGATTACTTTTGTTGTTGCAGATGCTTTCCCAATCTGCGATCTCATTGCTAATTCTATCAAATGTTATTGATAAACTATATCAGCGATATCGTTGCTAATTCTATCAAATGTTCCTTATGTTTTGTATAAGCAATGCCACTGCTAATTTTATCAATTGTGCTTCATGTATTATGTCAGCGATGTCATTGTTAATTCTATCATCCGTGGCATTGTACTATATCAGCATTGTTTTCCACTATTGTTCTTTATTATATCATCGATTTAATTGCTAATTCTATCAATTGTGCTTTATATTTTATATCAGTGATTCCAATGGTAATTCTATCAATCGTGCCTCTTGTACTATATCAGTGATTCCATTGGTAATTCTATTAATTGTGTGTTATGTACTATATTTGCTCTCATCAGTTCCACGCTTCCAACCAACACAACAACCTCCACTACTACTACCAATACTGCTGCAGCCTTTTGCTACGACTACTACTATTGCCCCGACTTTCTGTACGAATACGTCCTCATTATGTAATAAATTTATATTGCATAATAGTGTGCATCTATTAAAATAATTTAGTCTGTCTGTGTTGACTCATCAAATTAAAATAACATCGGATGTTATTAGCATGCATATGATTAGACAGTTACGTACCATTTCATAAATATCTGCAAAAGCAAACGGGTACTTTTATTTAGTTAGATCAATATGTCTATTGCTAAGACTAGCCCTTTAGCAATTTAAAAACAATCCAACTTTTAAAGTATAAACTTACTTGGTTCGTGTTGCTGGAAGACTTAGATATGTTTTTATGCCATCCTCTATCCATTTTGTTCAAAAAGAACTATAATTTCAAAACTGTTGCGGTCATTGACAAATATACGTGTTACATGTTCATAGTTGTGACATGTTTGGCTTTTGCTTCCATGTCAAGTAAGATAAATATCATATAGAACTGGTCTTACTTAGAATTGTGCCTACGTTTATAAGAAAAATCGTGATTCCCATTTTGAGACGATACGAAGATCGGGAATAACTTATCTTTAGAGTCTTTGACACATCGAAGAACAGAGAATGTCAAAACTTTTAAATCAAGGTACTGACCAAGGACAATACTATTATCAATCTATTGTCCATCAAAGCATGCACTGTTTAATGGTAGCTTTCGTTGTTGCAAGAATAAGTTCAGTTGTGGTGAATATGGTAATAATAGTGGTGGTGATGATACGAAATCTCTCTCAAGCACATAGACATAGTATCTTTAAATCAAATACAAAAGGAACCAATAAATATGAAATCAAGGCCCACAGCCGTTAAGTTTGTACATTTGTCAAAATCCTGACTAGGTATCGCAAGCCGGTCCAGTCGAATGTTTAACGGAATGTTGAGTGAGAAGACTTGATGTCACATCAAAATCTATCAGACAGCGAAACTGCATAAAATATAAATACTTGTAAATAAGTATCAAAAGAAAACACTGCATATAGGCATGCTATATAATTAAGGAAACAATATTGTGTATGAACTGGGTCTGTGAACACGCTGGTGTGTTTCGTACTATTGTAACCTTGTTTAAATGCGGAGTTCTGCTTCTCTTCTCGTTTACTTTTCTGTATTTGTCAATTATAGGTGTATGATGACCCTCGATGCTCTCTTATTCGTTGCCATTGTGATTAGGTCTAAGTCAACAGTTAACGGTTTGTGCTGTTGGCGAAAAAGAGAAGATTTTTTTTCTTCTGGTTTTTTTTCTTTCTTTTTTTTTCCATTTTACCATAACTGTTTCATGAAGACTTTGTTTAACAAGAGACTCGTCTTATTTCAGGGCATGATGTTTACCTGATTACATTAAGACTGTAGTGATCCAAGGAAAAAAATGCTGTTGCAAACCATATCGATATTAAAAATAATAATTATTGCGCAATTTGAATATAGATACCAACATAGTCAGCACTCACTATGTTCAATAAAAATAATTCAGAAATAGCTCTAAAACAAAAAGGTCTACTTATGAAATAATGTCCAAGAAACTAGAAAAATTGCCAATTAGATCGTTTCATTTTAACATTACCGTAGTAAAACGAAAACAAAAAGCTTTAAAAAGACTTTTCACATGAATATCATATATAATCATAAAGTTGTATTTACACTGACTGCACTTGATATGTTGAAAACTCGGCATTGCCAGTTCTTCAGAGGGAGGTGTTGCTATCTTTACTATTTTAAATTGATTTATTGAGGGAGAATTGTGGCCCAAGGAGCACTACAGTTACTTTAGTTATTGACACGTCAATCACTGTTAGAAATACTCGCTATGTTAACTTTTTTTAAAAAATGACTTTTCATGTTTGATAATATCGTTCCTTCTTTATATGTATGAATAGGTGACTCTAACAACTATTGAACAGTAAATTAAATGAGTAAGAAATAGCTTTGTAGGCTTTGTCTGAATCTTATTGCCGTTTAATTGCGACATTATAACGTGTTGGAAATGATGCTGTAGAGCACATTCGAGGAGTTAAGTTCAGAAATCATTCCAAATACGATTCCCTTATTGTTGTGTCTCGTAACCATTGAATAAATGAATTGCCATCAGAAACAATTTTCTAAGTTCGGCGGCCCAAACTGGTGTGGGGAGGATTGTTTGATTTTTAACGGCACGTCAACACATGAAAGGTTATCTAGTGTTTAGGCAATCCGAGTAAAGTGCTTGCATTGAAACACTACAGCAGCCGACCCGGGCTGATCTGGATAGGATATGAACCCACAACCTTCGTAATGCGAATCACATAGATACCGCGGCTCCCTCGGGGGCGGGAGATTGTATAGTGCCGAGGCAATCCGAGTAAAATGTATTGCGCAGACACACCACAGCAGCGAGTTGATCTGGGCAGGAGCTAAACCCGCAATCTTCATTACGCTCATCACCGGGGTACCGCGGCTCCCTCGGGGCGGGAGGAAATTTGTGAATTAAGCGGAGCGACCATCCACACTGTCCTGGTCAGAAATCTGTAGGGTGGAGAAGTATGGGAAGATGCGGTTGCGACTCTTGTAAAACAATGACATTATTTCAAGAAGTTAAAGTTTGTAAAGATATAGAGAGAAATATAAAATGGCTGCAATCCTCTACAAATTGGAATGTTAATTTTGCATTAAAAAAAATTAAAACAAAGTGTACAGTTTCAAGGCAAAGAAATATCTTTTTCTGTTCTTAACTTTTATATTTTTCGTCAACTTTCAATAAAGAGCCGTTATAATCATTAAATCATGTTATAATCATTAAATCATGTTATATTCTTTAAATATGTAGAAGATAAAACCATTATACAAATTATATTGAAATATGGCATTGGTTCCCAGTTGAAGAACATATTAATGAAAGCTCGGAATGTTCCAAATTTGTCCTACCGGGTGCCGGTGACGTATATATACTGAAAGGCCCATGTAGTAGATGGTTTTTTTTTTTTTTTTTTTTTGCTTTTTTTACTCTAAGAGATGTGTGTATTTTTGTTTTGTTTTTTTTTTCTCTAAAAAACAAAAAAAAGATACGTCTCATATAATTTTGTATAGAAAGGTTTGACCTCTTACGTAAACGATGTCTCGAATTCATGTTTCTAGTTACTGTGGTCAGACTAGCTTTATAAGTAGGTCAGGGTCACCAAAATGCTTTGTTTTGACTAAATTTAGACCATTGAAGGCTTTTGTTGACAAGCATTTCAGGAAATAACCCCAATCTGATATTTGAGTACGGTGTATTATGTATTATACCTCAATGATATTTTTGGTTCTTGATTAAACCGTTGACCAACAAATAGAAGAAAAATAGATATTTTTCCTTAATCATTTTTTATTATTTGTATGGTTTGTAATAGACACAAGGATACGGGTTTTTAAAATACATTTTAACATATCTGTCTTATATGGGATGATAACTTCATAGACACTTTTTTTCCATATTAAATCATTTTATAACACCTTGTGACGTCAAACATGACGTTATGACGTGGTTTAAAGCAAAATCATAATGTCTGAGCCGTCTGAATGTTCTACGTTGTCATTTTACTACACTACACTGCAAATTTTTTAATTAAAATCAATGAGTTTATCATGCGATTAATATCATCATACATTTATGCTCATTTAAAAGAAATGTAGGAAATTTGATGTATAATTTCAATTATTTCCTCGAAAAGTCTTGCAAAACATAGGAATCAGTGTCAGTTTATTTTCGTTGCTATAAATTTTCGTATTTTTGCGCAAAATGACATCAAGATCTTTGTTCGTTGGGTCTTAAATTCGTAGTCTGAAGCAACCTCAAAATCCACGAAAATTGGAACTCGACTAAAAATAGTGAATTCAGAATATTGAACTCGTTGTATAGGACTCATTTGAGAGAAGCATTCATGTAGGATCTCTTATACCTTCGACCTTATATTTCGATTCTATTGAATTATTAAATGGTTAGTGCCTCAGTGATTATAGAAATTAAAGCGGTAAAAATGTGTTTTATTTTATAAATTACATTAGTTCTTAATTTAGGAACATGTTTGTTAATTTATATAAGCTTATAAAGGCATCACGTGGCAATACTTAATGAGCAGTATATGTTTTTTTCTTGTTTTCCAGTACCACTCCAAACACACCCCACCCCCACCCCACCCCCACCCCACCCCTGTCCCATTAACACTTTTGACATTAGTAATGGTAGTTCATAAAACATATAATTTTGTATAAATTACAGATTACTGGAATTTAAAAATAGTGTAATTATGTTGTCAATATATGGCATTACTTCAAGGTTTTGATCCAATTGTTCTATAACTTAGTGGTAAAAAATAAAATGTCAGCTTTAAAAACTTCCTCAAAAGTATAAAATTCTTATCCATATTAAAATGAAAACACGAGTGTAGGATTCATGCCATTTGACCCCATACATTTTTAACAAAAGGGCTAACAAAAGGGCTTTGTAAGAGTCATGCCATTTGACCCTTACATTTTTAATAAAAGGGCTTTCTAAGAGTCATGCCATTTGACCCATACATTTTTAATAAAAGGGCTTTCTAAGAGTCATGCCATTTGACCCATACATGTTTAATAAAAGGGCTTTCTAAGAGTCATGCCATTTGACCCATACATTTTTAACAAAAGGGCTTTGTAAGAGTCATGCCATTTGACCCATACATTTTTAATAAAAGGGCTTTGTAAGAGTCATGCCATTTGACCCATACATTTTTAATAAAAGGGCTTTGTAAGAGTCATGCCATTTGACCCATACATTTTTAATAAAAGGGCTTTGTAAGAGTCATGCCATTTGACCCATACATTTTTAATAAAAGGGCTTTGTAAGAGTCATGCCATTTGACCCATACATTTTTAATAAAAGGGCTTTGTAAGAGTCATGCCATTTGACCCATACATTTTTAATAAAAGGGCTTTGTAAGAGTCATGCCATTTGACCCATACATTTTTAATAAAAGGGCTTTGTAAGAGTCATGCCATTTGACCCATACATTTTTAATAAAAGGGCTTTGTAAGAGCCATGCCATTTGACCCATACATTTTTAATAAAAGGGCTTTCTAAGAGTCATGCCATTTGACCCCACACATTTTTAATAACAAGGCTTTGTAAGAGTCATGCCATTTGACCCCATACATATTTAATAAAAGGGCTTTGATTTAATTGCGAAGTTTATTTTCAGAAACACATTTATTACAGCTTCAATATATCGTTTAATTAAAGGACTATGAGGAGGGGTGTTTGGAGCCTAATAGCACGTGTTTGGGCCTAATAGCACGTGTTTATCACATTTGATTCTTACATCAGTGTTTGAATTGAAGCAATTTATCAAGAATAGGGAAAACACCACAACCCCTGCTGTGATCAAGAAGGAAGTGAACTTCAATCGAATAACAGACCAACATCGAGACAGGCTATGAAACTGCTAACTGTATCTATTGACAGGTCAGACAAATGAGTGTTGGTTATATGTAATACTGATAAATATTTTACCTTGAAAGTATGTATGTATGTATGTATGTATGTATGTATGTATGTATGTATGTATGTATGTATGTATGTATGTATGTATGTATGTATGTATGTATAGGGTTTAACGGTACGTCAGCACAATACTAGCTACAGAGTGTCGATTAAAAGTTGTTCTAAAAATGATAGATAAAGAATTGCAAAAAAACTTGAAGAAGATAAAGCCTTCCAAACAAACGTAATCATGTAGTAATACAAGATAAAAGATAAAGATGTCGAAATTCTTTATAAGATATTTACTTTAACAAATACAATGAACAATATAAAATCCTTAAAAACAAGGGACCAATTTTAAAAAATAAAAACTGCATTCCCTTAAAAAGCAGAGAGAGAGAGAGAGAAAGAGAGAGAGTTGAAAATAAGCTTTAATTTGATGAGTTGAAACACATATTTTGGTAATTACAAGGTTATTTCTTTCCTCAAATGACAGGAAACTATGAAAATGCCAGAGGGGGAATTCTTCCTTTGTGTGAAAATCCAAGAGAAATCAACGGTAAGATATAACATGTGCATACAATTCATGCATATCACTCGCTAGATATGGGATTGGGATAGGTGGTTGGGTTAAATCAGTTCCTTCTAAAACAGATTGCATTCAAGTTTTCGAAACTTCCTACCTTGAACGCTTTTTCTGGGAGTCACAAATTTGGGACAAATGTTATAACATTTTTGTCGTAATAGCCATCCATGTTTACTTTAAGTTCAGACAAAACAATGCACTCAAGTATTTGCATACGTACATACATACATACATACATACATACATACATACATACATACATACATACATACATGCATAGGTACATACATGGATTATCAGTTCTTTTATGTAAGTTTTGTACATTTGCCGTTATTGCCCCCCCCCCTCTTCTCACCACCACCACCACCGCCACACACACACAGACACATTCTTGTATTTGGTGGATATTAAGGACTCGGATATGAAACCCAGTACCGGAGACATTTGTTCTGGCTATCTTGGAATGAAAAAAGATAGTTTATGGCAGATAATTTATAGCAAACGGGGACGTATCGATAAGGGTACTCTTTGACTAATTGTAAGGAATATGAAATTTCACAATGCAAGCGAGGACGCACACATTTACATGAATAGTCTGTACTATCCATTCAAACTAAGGACACACATAACTATTGACCAAAACATGGAAACTGTAGACAATGGGACGTCATGGACAACTGGAACTCCCATTATCTTCCAAAGTGAAAATGAAGAGAAACATTATTAAACCGTACATGAACGGTTCAGACTCTAAGGGTTAGTGCACTCAGACGTAATTGTGGTTCGTTTTTTCACCCCAGAAAGATCTTTAACCGTTTCCGGAATCAAAGGACAACCACATTATGATTATCCCTTCCCTAGGTAATGCATCAGTCATTAATTGTTACTTCATACAGCAACGCGGCAGTCTGGTGATTCCATACAGTTTATAAAAATGTTTAGACGCAAGCACATGACGGAGTTTGTAAATAAGCTCATGTATCAAAACATGTATTGTGCTATTATAAGTATGCGTAAATTGATACTGTCAAGAACAATTAATAGATGACGCCAACCTATTTCACAAAATCTGAAACCATCATATAATTTACGAAATATGAAACTAATTTTTTGGGGTATTATTCCTGAGTTTGCTTTATTTGGATTATATTATTTATTTCATAGTAGTTTTATATATAAAATTTGTTTGTTAAATTCGACCTAAGAATTTAACGCACGCTTTTACACTGGTGGTCTGTATTATACTTTTGTGTCTTTCGAGACGGAAGGGAAATTAATTAAAACGAAGACTGTTATCTACACATATAATTCTACAGGCAATGCACACCTGAGAATTAAGTCGAAGTTTTTCGGTAAGAACTATTAGTAGGGGCAGTTTTTAATTATTGATACTTAAAAACTTATTGTGAACGATAAAGTAAAACTATCATTTTACATGTATATTTTAAAAATGGGCTTTGGTATACTGTCAAAAGTGATATGTGTTTCATTTTGTAGATAACTGTGGCTTTTTGGAAATAAATGAATGTACGGGTCGGATTTTAGGAGTCGCATTGGCACAGTGGTTAGCTTTCCAAAATACTGCGGTTTCGAATCCTGCCATCGGATCAGCCTGGGTCGGCTACACTGGTGTGCTCCTGGGCAAGGCACTTTACCCCTAGCTGCCTCGGCACTAAATAACCTACTTGTGTTGCTTTGCCATAAAACATCAAACAGAACTAAAATGGGTCGGATTTTCGTTCAGAATGATGGAATGCCCTTGAGTGGAATAAATGCCAGCTGTATAGTGCGTTCACAATATCAATGTACCGGCAATACATATAAACAGCACGTCAACTCTGGAAGTTAAGATTGTCGTAATAATTTTCTGAATTGTCTTGCTGTCAATGTATTAAACAGCAAGTCGATTTTCACTTTTCTTTTAGTTTTTTTTTAGCAAAGTCCCGAAAACAGCTTTACCCATTGTGGTGTAACTGACAAGATCTGAAACCGAAAACCGAAACCAACACCATCAGTCTGCATGATTATCAGGAAAAATTTATAAAATTATAAAGTTATAAAAAAAAGAAATGAATGAAAGTTTACAAAATTGAATCATTCGAAAGTAATCCACTGCCATGTCAGAAAAAGATACAGAAAACTGTAGTTTTGCTCGACCTGTATTATAAAACAGTTTGATTTGGAAAGGAAAATCATGTAACTATATCACTAACTATATCACTTCAAAACTTTGTCAAAGGAAATAAACGAATTTAAATACCGTATTAGATACGGCTGCTTTATAATACATACTAGTATTAAGTACCTGTAACCTCCACAAGAGTTTCATCTACAACTATCCTTAATTATTTATGGTAATTGCATTGTCATTTGAATATTTGTTATTGTGATTGACTCATTGATTGACTGATTGATTGATTGACCGATTGTCCTTCAATTAGGCTTTAGTGTGATATAACAACTTTCGGAATAGTCCACCGCTCTGGAGATCATACCAATTAGCTGGATTTGAACGTGTATGACAGGAAACTGGCTGACATAAAAGAGTAATATCTTTGTTGTATAATACATGTATGAATCTTCTCTCTCTCTCTCTCTCTCTCTCTCTCTCTCTCTCTCTCTCTCTCTCTCTCTCTGGCATGTGCAAATTTAACGTTGAAAATAGGAGCGAATGTTTGTGTTAGCCATACTATGTATTTTGTGGTGACTTCGTATTGTTTAAGCCGCTCTAGCTGAATAAATTGATCATGCATACAACATTGTTTCTATTGTATTTTGTAGAGTGTTATATATCAATCTCAACAGAAAGAATACTAATATACTAAAAGAAACACAACATATCTATTGCAACCGAACTGAAGTAAGTAACTATGGAAACAGCACAGACGGCTCGTGTAATAGCCTTGATGTTATGCAATTCCAGAAGTGAAGTACAGGGGGTCAAACTGTTCTGTGATAGTACATGTATGTATAGAATTAGTGACTTGGGATAATTTTCTAATACATACTTACAAACAGTTTATCCTTTTGTATTGTTTTGGCACTCTTAATGAAAAAGATACACTTTAATGATACAATACTCTCACGTTTCACTTTCCAAGTCACTTAGATTATACATTTGGCAATTCAAAGTACCTTGTAAAGGTGTTTTGCATCGCTGATTGCTATTGATAGGGAACGCGAAGAAATTTGTAAACAGTTTTCTGATCCCCATGTCGCCTTCTGTGTAAAAGTTACGGAAAATAGACTGTATGAGTAGGAATATTAATGTCTTATACAGGTCTTAATAAATGTATTTTTAAGTTACGGTATACAGGCTGGTCCTGTAGAATATCCTGTGCATTTTGGCTATCACTACAAACCTGTTTAAATTTGGAAAAGCAAATAAAATGTAACAATACCATATTGACACCACTGTACACGTATGCAGATTGGTGTTTCTGTGTTTATATGTTGTGTTTTATTTTAATGAGACTTCATTCACAACAGAAATATGGATACAAGCACAATGCATGATATGTAAATCAAAGTGATCAAATCACTAACTGAAACAGGCATATACATATAAAAGCACATCGAATGCATACATCAGTTTATGATTGCTTGCACATATAGTTGCAAGTCTTAAGAGTACGATGATGAAAAACACATATAGCTGCAATGAAATGTTTAATTTTGGAACTGAAAATCTTGATGATAAATGTTTGACTTCTGTCTATCTATCTACTGAAGTTCTATGCGCGTAACTTCCAAATTCGGTTTGTCGTAATTCGATGTCACCTTAACAGTATTTGTCATGAGATGCACATCCGTTCTCTCCTGTTTTGAACACTAAGTAGGCAAATGATGTAATAGGGTCAGATATAGTTCATTGAATAATAGAAATGTTACATATCAAGGGCGTTTTTTCAATAGCTTTACATGTGTAAAACCTGTCCGCAAACGGGGCGTTTTAACTTTACATTCAGGTCAGATAACAACTCTACCAATAATGTATATGTATTGTTAATAGCAGTTTAGTATGACGTGTCGTGGATTTATTTGCCTGTATTGGACGTGAAAAGCATGAGTGTATCCCATCACTATTGACTCACATGCATGAAATATTAATAACAAAATACCAGGGACCGTTATATGCACCAGCTTTTCTTCTTCTAGTTTAGCTAAGCTATTGGTATTTGATGTTTGGATCTAAAGGGAGATAATACTTTTTATAAACCTGTAATTTGATAACACAGATCTCTCTACAAGTTTCCACCGGGTAATCGAGGACATGGTTTCCGGCGTGCGTATCGCCAGCTATGGGGTAAAGATACACTCCAAAATCGCTAACAAGCACCGAGCATATGAACGGGAACATTCCTAACAAGCACCAAGCATATAAACGGGAACATTCCTAACAAGAACCAAGCATATAAACGGGGACATTCCTAACAAGTACCAAGCATATAAACGGGGACATTCCTAACAAGCACCGAGCATATAAACGGGAACATTCCTAACAAGCACCAAGCATATAAACGGGAACATTCCTAACAAGAACCAAGCATATAAACGGGGACATTCCTAACAAGAACCAAGCATATAAACGGGGACATTCCTAACAAGAACCAAGCATATAAACGGGGACATTCCAAAAAATAATCATGTTTTTACATTGTTCTGGCCTAAAATTTTTGGCAGAAGCAAGATTTTACCTTTTTTTCCAACCGAGGACGTCCTCCGTTGGAGGTGTGTCCACAGTACGTTGGTGTGTAATCTCATGAATGTCCTCGAATCACACACACACACACGCACACACACACACACACACACACAACCGGCAGTCATAAAGGGCGATATTTTCAGTTATCTTTATTTAAAGCTAATATCATTTATGTCTCTGCAAGGTATTTAAAATATTTTATCAAAACGCCTGCTCTGGGAGAAAAGTATTGATTTCCATGTAAACCACCAACACGAAGGTCGTATCACGACTATGCTTATACACTATTTCTGTCTTCACCCCACCCCGTATTAATTTCCAGATATTTGCAATGATTCAACCTGCAATAAAAAAAATGTTATAAACAATCTTAGACAATAAACAATATACTATATGAAAGTTATGGAAGTCGTCTTCATACTAAAATCGAAATGCATTTTTTCTTACAGCAATATCGATCCGTAATCCGTAATCATGCACCTAACGCATGATTACCTCCATAAAACTTGACAGACAGTTTCGATATCAGCTCATATTGCTGCGTACCAACTGCACTTAGTACGGTTATTACACTAGATGACGACCCTTGTAGTGATTCGTCTGTTTAAATCCCATTAGCAAACAAATCATATTTATTGATAACTAATGAAATGGCATTTTTTTTAAAAAATAGTCCTTTGGCTATCTCGAAGCAAATCTCTATCCGTCTGTCCTTCTCTATGTACCTAGCTAGTTGCCTGTATGTCTGTCTTCATATCTATATATCTGTATGTCTGTCTGTCTGAAACTTAAGTAAATCTGTTCCTGAGAATTCGAGGACATTTTAAAAACTACGACAGCCCAATATTAAAACCTACATACCCTTCTGTAATTCCATACATATCTTTTGTGTATGTTTTCAACCTCTTAATTGCTTTGTAGCAAATAACAGCAAAATTACCCAAAATTTTAAAAGTTCTCTTTGCTCAACTTAATTTAAAGTATCACACTTTTTGAACGATCGTTCGATATAAATAATACAAATCTTGTCCATTATAGACTTCTGTGAAAATCGTGATTATGCTCGAAAGGAAAAGAAGCCTACCCGATAAGAAATGTCGAAAACAGCTGTGCCAAGACAACGATAACCAACGTACGAGGTTGAAGTCAGTCCCATCTGATGAGAGAAATAACCTGGCAACGTTAATCTTGGTTGAGAAATTCAAGTCTGCTAAAAGTTTATAAGATCCAAAATGTTGAAAGAAATGAACAGCATATCACGTGCCGACCTTGACCCGCTCCACATATAATTAAATTTTCTATTTGTGTTTAAAATTCTTTGTGTGTCCTGGATCTAATTGGAAGTTGAAGTCAAAATCTGTAGGGAGGGTGAAGAATGCAGTTTCAATATCCACTTTAGCTATCGTTTGCCCCTACTTTTCTGTGATTCAATGTGACATTTAGCTGCCAGAACTTTTTTCCCAAATTAAATGGTTCCAGAATGATGAGAAAGCCAGAACAAGAAAATCATTATTATTATTATTATTACCACTACTGCTATTATTGAGGATTGGAAGAAGAAGAAGATGAAGAAGAAAGATGATGATGATGGTGATGATGACGACGACGATGATGATGATGACGACGACGACGACGACGACGACGATGATGATGATAATGAACAGGAGGAGGAAGAAAAAGAAAGAGAAGATGATCATGATCATGACGATGACAATGATGATGACGATAATTATGGTAATAATGATGCGTATAAAAGAAAGACACGACATGAACAAACAAAATCAATACATTGAAAAGAGAGTACAACACATTGAAATGAGAGTACACCACATTGAAATGAGAGTACAACACACTGAAATGAGAGTACAACACACTGAAATGAGAGTACAACACATTGAAATGAGAGTACAACACATTGAAATGAGAGTACACCACATGGAAATGAGAGTACAACACATTGAAATGAGAGTACAACACATTTATGCAGCAAAAATCCTAAATCGTGACTATTTTTTAATATACTAAAAGTCAGTATATTTTGGCTTATACAAAATTTCATCAGGGTCGACCCTTTTATATTTTCCACTCTGTACGATTAATACCTTAATACCTTTACACTAATCGTCTATTAAAACCTATCAGATAAAGTTTCATGTGTAATTTAAAATATCAGGATTACAGCAAATGCAAATTTTGCCTTACGTATAGAAATTCTCGCTGCTTTGGTTCATAAAGGAAATGGCATTTTTGCCAATTTCCAAAAAAAGTGGGCTCTATTAAAATAACATAAGTTTATGTCGATCCAGATACAGATCTATATCTTATCAATTAAAGTGAGTTCCTTGTTAAAAATGCTGGCATTTAGATATCACGTATAATTCTTTGTTACAGCTTATGTATTAGATATATATATATATATATATATATATATATATATATATATATATATATATATATATATATATATATATTCAAATCAGTGTGTTTTTTGAGAGTCATGCCGGTGAAATGAGGGCGATGTACAAACTGAAACGCGTCTCTGCGTGATTCTTATCAGAGTGACCTACAAATAACGATACTGGTGAAAAACCGAATCTACTTTTGTAACAACTAAATGTACTGACAATAATTAGCATATATGCGTTCAAAATGACCTTTATCTACTGGTATTGTGTCGATTATAATACACTGTGAATATTTGTACGCCTTGACTCTCTCTATCTTCGATCTATAACTCATAGAACAGTACTAACCCCACACTTAGTGGCTATTTATTCTTGATTTTTTCACAAAAGTCTAAATTGTTGATATATGAGTTATTATTATTATTATTATTATTATTATTATTATTATTATTATTATTATTATTATTATCATTATTATGAAGCTGAAAAATAATTTTTGACATTCTTTTCTGTGATATACATGTCTCATTAAAAAGACTTTGCGGATACAGGATACAATATTCAAAAGGATATGGATTATTTGGCCCCCCCCCCCTGCCCTTACAAGCCTCGGTACCTATATCCACTGTTATGCATTGTAGGTGCAATACCCATTTACTTGCATGTCGACTTGTTGCACAACTGCAACAAAGCATATATAGGTTATCGATACACGCCAAAGTATGCCCTTAATCGCTGCCTTGGTGTGTCCTTGTGAAAGACACTTAGCTTTCATTTCCTTGGCATGCTATAGCCAATAACGCATTGAAAGTGCCGTTGAAAACCAACCAACCAACCAACCAACCAACCAACTTTACTATTAACTTGAATTTATATTCTCCATTATACTGATCAAATTAGTAAAATCTCATTAGACTTTTGTATAATAATTCACAAAAGTTGAACTATAAATCGGAGCAAAATACCTGTATCGTTGACAATGCTTAAAGATCCATGAATAGTCGACAATGCTTAAAGATCCATGTATAGTCGACAATGCTTAAAGATCCATATATAGTCGACAATACTTAAAGATCCATGTATTTTGAAAGAGTGTAATACAAATGAATTAGAGACGAATACTGAATGATCTCCTATGATTGACGATACGTTTTGAAAGAGTTAATAACTCATTATTACCAAAATTAAAATCTGTTCAGGTTATCACAAACCTGGTAGATTTTGTGAAACTTCATTACACAGTTACAACGTTTCTTTGAGTTTAAACATGTAATTTGAGTCTCTTAGTTTGATTAACAAACAATTGCAGTTGATATCTTTTTGTTGATTTTTTCTGCTTTTTTGGGGGGAACATTTTCTTTGATTTTTATTTTCTCTCTTTATTTCTTTATTTTGTTTTGTGTATCTGCTTATGTTTCCCTTGCTTTGTGTATCTGCATTTGTTTCCCATGTTTTGAAGAATAAAAAAATCGGCTGCTAAAATACTAAAGCATTTTAAAATGACCCTGATAAAGTTAAGGTTCGCGTCAGCGAGAACCATTGATCTTTTCTATATAATTTTTTTGGTTTTAATTTTTTTTTCTTAAACAAAGTTTGTCGTCTTTTTATATTTTATTTTAAGAATCCTTTAGTTACCTTTCCCTCCTAAGAAACACTGACAAAATATGCAGAATTTTACGCCCAAGTTCCGATTGATAAATAGTTTGTGCGTCTTTAATGTTTTGGTTAATAATGAAGGGCATGTCTGATAACATTTTCAAAGCAAATATCTGTGTCTAATTATGCTAGATAGAAACGAAAATAGAAAAATGCTTACTTGACCGTACACTTCCTTGACACGGGTAACATGACCATCTGTCTCACTTTCCGCCATTGTTTGAACCTGTTTTATCCAAATGAAACTTGCCCATGCATTGACATATCATGTAGTGGTCTGATACCTGGCTACCTCAACACAGGAGATCGGTTTGTATCGATAGTCACGTCTTCAATCTTTTTACCCCACTAATCTCCTAGTCTGGGCCTGTGCCTGTATCTATTGGCAACGGGGTATGCGAACGTGGGTTGCCAATCATAAAAAACAAAGAACTTCAAAATGAAATTTCTCAGATGGATAAGAATAAGATGCATATGCCATGAACATGCATCGCCTTAAATTTCGAGATATATTGCTGCGTATTATTTATTGCTTTGCGATAAATCTCGAGTGTTTGTGATAAGGAAGTTTAAGATATCAGAACAAACTATTGACACGTGCGATTTTTCATCTTGGAGAACTGCGTTCTATGTCTTTTAAAAAAAACCGACAACTATTTGCGGCATTTATTCATAAAAGATATCTAAACTACTAACAAAGACATCCACATTGTCTTCCTTAGGAATCCTGATGGTCATCATAAGACTACTCTTGCAATACAGGAGTAAATATTAAACGCCTCTGTTACGTTTATTATGGTTTCCCATCAAATTTTACTTATAGACTTTGGGATACTAGAGGTGCCGCCTTCCACATCCCCTTTGGGGATTTTGTAGACTGTGATTCTCTGAAGGCGTGCAATGTGTCCAACTAAATTCAGTTTGTTTGCATCCTGTCTAGTGGAGCGTTTGTACATACTGGAGTCCAAAGTATCAACACTTAGACATCGGCATAAAATTTCCTCGTGTGGGCGTGGGTACAAAACTTGCTACATTGTTGCTCCTTAAGCTTTCAATTGGTGTCAATGGAAAGGTTGGAAAACGTGTTGTATGAACAACAGCAAGTTACCTATATCAATGTTACCGTGACGTCCCTGTTGTATGAACAACAGCAAGTTACCTATAACAATGTAACCGTGACGTCCCTGTATGAGCAACAGCAAGTTACCTATAACAAATGTTACCGTGACGTCCCTGTATGAACAACAGCAAGTTACCTATATCAATGTTACCGTGACGTCCCTGTTGTATGAACAACAGCAAGTTACCTATAACAATGTTACCGCGACGTCCCTGTTACTTCATAATTTAAACATTTGAACAAAAATGAAAATTAATTCCTTACGTTACCATTTATATGTCATATATTCCCCCGCAGAATACTATAAACATGACTTTATAGAATACAAATAGGGTTATTACTAAAATATATAGGCTAGATTCCTCAGAACTCAGGCAGTTCACACATATATCAGGTCTTAAAGTATAGATATGACAGCATATACAAATATAGGTCTAGGGATATAAATGTAGTCATACGATGCTTATAGTGCTTGAAAATGTAACATATTTGGTACTGATGGAAAGAATGTAACATAAGCAGGCGAAATATTAAAGCTTTAATATATACATATATATATATATATATATATATATATATATATATATATATATATATATATGTATATATGTATATAACATTCTCTGTTGATGCCATAATGATGTCATGGATCAAGCAAACAAGCAAAGCCATATAAATAAATATTAGCACATATGCTATTTTTGTAATAATTACTGGAAACACTGGTATGGTAACAGCTTACAAAGTCTTGAATTGAATACTTTTTGTACTTACACTTTTATTGGAGCTATTTACATGTTTGGCAGTCAAACTGCACAGAAGTAATGTAAAGGCATATAATTTCTACATAGATGTGATATATTAAAAAGCTTGTTCACATCAGTGTATGTGTATTTACCGTACATGTAGCACGCAAACACATCAGTGTATGTGTATTTACCGTACATGTAGCAAACAAACACACCAGTGTATGTGCATTTACCGTACATGTAGCAAACAAACACATTAGTGTATGTGTATTTACCGTACATGTAGCAAACAAACACATCAGTGTATGTGCATTTACCGTACATGTAGCACGCAAACGTTTCAAGTTTCTTCAAAGAGCTATCTGACTTATCAACGCTTTGTCGTAGCTGTACTCAAATGTGTAGTGTGACGTCACACAATCTTTTTTGTTAGAGCGGTACTCAGATGTGTAGTGTGTGACGTCACACAATCTTTTTTGTTTGAGCTATACTCAAATTTGTAGTGTGTGACGTCACACAATCTTTTTTGTTTGATCGGTACTAAGATGTGTAGTGTATGACGTCACACAATCTTTTCTGATAACGACCACAAGAAACATAGCATTTACTTATTAAAACTTGCTCAAAGTAACATGTAGCACCCTAAAGGGATAACAGCAAAATCAAATGTAACACTTTAAAAGGATTGAAGTAAAGTCTATTTTTCTTAAGTATAACTTTAAATTTATTTCGTTGAAGCCGAGAACTTTATAACATGGTTGAATGCAACACAAAATTTGGGGTTCGTCTCGAGTGCTTTCAATGGAAACACCTTCCCACGTCTGACAAAAGCAATCGTAGTATGGCAGCCAGTGAGAGAATAGAGAGCTGGAAATACAGAACGCAGCTCGAGACCTTTTGTAGAGATGATGTCTTTGACACTCAAACGTCTCCGTTTGTTACCTGTGCCTGTGTCAGGGAGAACTATTTACTCTATAATTTATTCGTCCTTGATAAGCAATAGCAGTACACCAGTATCTGGAAATTTTAAAGAAATATCACTGCTCTAGTCTCTGCTATTCATTATGCCACCAGCTCCACATTATTTTACATACTACCATCGGTTGAATCATTGAATATCACGTATCTCAGCTGCAGAATTTAAGCCGATGGTAGAAGCCGAATGACGACCGGCTTGTGGAGTGGGGGTGCGGGTGGGGTGGAGCACATTCTTACATTCGTTTTTCACATCATAATACAAAATTCATACTAACAGAAAAAAGAGGACTCAATCCCAGACAACGCACACATACACGCACGCACGTTTCCTGCTATTGCTACGTATAGGACAAGTATACTCATTTTAAAACAGGTGCCTTTTCATGAGTCATGTCTTTAATTTCGTGTAAGAAAAAGATGTAAGCTGAAAGATTTCGATGAAAACTTTCCCATTGGTTTATCAACGAAACAATCATTACCGATGCAATGATCTCTTTCCTCATTCCAGTCAAGTACTTAGTTGCTATCTTAGGTTTGATCTTCTGAGTGCCATGCTATATTGTCCAATCATGTTTGCTTTGGAATTCAAATCCACGGAGAGTTTCACTTCTGGATTTACTAGGAGAGATTGGATGGAACGAGGGCATTAAATGACAATGTGTCAGGAGCAGATTCAGGAGGTTTTTCTTTCGGTTTTTCAAAGAGGGTGGTTCGTTTTACTTCAAATGGATTGGTGTTTGTTTCTAAAGGAACTGAGAAAGACGTGTTTAGTGCCACATCCCAATCCCGTCCAAAAAAGGCAAAAAAGAACAACATCATCAAAATCCTCGACAGAAGTCATACCCCACCACAGTCCCCCATTATTTTTCCCTCCGTGCCTTGCCACATTTCCATACTTGGTAAAGGCCCGTCAAAGATTTTTAATATCCATCTTATTTTACTATACTCCAATTTTCCAAATAAGAGTAACTTGAATTCACAAATGATGACAATAAGTGCATTTTTAATCATGGTTTCCACAATGTCTCATGAAAACTATCTTGGGGCAAGGAGAAGGCGAATGGAGAAAGTTTGAATCGTGATGATTAAACTGCATGGTGTTATCAATCAATACAATTGGCAAGATAAGAGAGAAAAGGCCGATGATAAATATCACAACGAGTACAAAGTTTCAAAATGATTAGTTTACAGATCTGTTAATGGACAGTAGTAATGTGCATGACTAAATAGGGTACTACGAACAAGATTCAGTTTGACTCACGTTGGTACCGGTGTTCAGCAACTGATTATAACAGTATGAAGTAACAATAATTAGCCAACATGTTTATACACGTAGGCGATCCTCTATACCAATTCAGGCTGTTTCAACAAAGATATTGAAGATTTTGTGAAACATTTTTATTATAAAATCTGAAAAGAACGCTTTTTTTTCCAGCCCACTACTTTTATTAAAAACACGCCAACTGCCATTGCATTTAGCTTTTAGGTAGATGTCGATGGTTTATTTTATAGCAAAGCAAGAGGCCCAAGTGACTGTGACCGTTCACCTGGCTGACATCTACTTAAAAGCTAAATGCAAGGGCAGATGGTCAAGAAATCTTGCTTAGTATGATGCTTGTTGATATTTACCGGTTTTCTATTTTTAGCAAAAGCGGACATACTGGATCAAATATATCAGCATCATTTGTAAAGGATATTTTGTGTAAAATGTAGTCAAATTTTGTTCAGCGGTTGTTGAAAAGAGGTATGATAAACGTTCTTTAATTTTTTTTACTAACGGCGGATATATTTGATGCCAGAGTGGCATAATTTAGATAAATTTAAAGGCCATTATGCCAGAATGCTGACTATCAATTATAGCCATATTCGGTTTAGCGCAATTTTTGGAAGAAAAGTCCTTTTTGTTATCTTTTTTTTCCTTCTATTTTTAGTATTTGCTGCCATGTCTGATAGCTCGGACTCATTTGTGAAAACTGAAAAGGTCTTCATGCGAGGATGTCTTCTGTCAAATTAGGTCAATTGTAGTTAGTTGTTTTTAAGAATACTTCATTTAAAAGTTGTTATATTTTTAGTAATTGCAGTTATATTTACTGATGAAACTGCATTATTTGTACAAATCTGAAAGCACTTCATTCCAGAATGCATTATGCCAAATTTATTTTAAGTTCTGTTCGTTTGTTTGTTATTATTATATTAAATGTCTTTCATTGTCTTTTTATTTTGTTACAGCAGCCATATTTGACTGCACATTGGCATATGTTGTATAATTGTGAAAGACTTTCATGTTAGAATGCTCTTTGTCAGATTTAGTCAAATTCTGTTCAGCGGTGTTTAGTTCTCCATTTTAGTAACAGTGGCCATGTTGAATAGCAGATCGGTCTCTCTTAGACAAATTTGAAAGGACGTCAGGCTAAGATGCGTTCTGTTAATTTGCTCCAATTTTACTTAGCGGTCTTTCATTAAAGGTCATTTGAAGGTTTTATATTCTTGGTAACGGTTGCCATAATTGATGGCAGGTGGGCATCAGTTGTATAGACTTGAAAAGGTCGTCATGTGAGAATGTTTTCTGTCATATTTTTGGTGAATTTTGTTCAGTGGCTCTTGAGAAAAACTCGTTTGAATATTATTCATTATTTTCTTAGTTTTCGTAACGGCGGCCATATTTGATGGCAGATTCGCACCATTTATTACAACTTGAAAAGCCTTTATGACAGAATGCGATGTCAAGTTTGGTTGAAAACGGTCCAGTGGGCTTTGAGAAGAAGTTGGAATCAAGCAAAAATGTTCACGGACGACGTACAACAGAAGACTGCCGATGCAAGAAGCACACCCAACGCAGGACAATACCGTATGATCACATGGTCATGTGAGCTAAAAGGAACGCCAAAACAATAGCAGCAAACCAATCTTCCAACTTTTTATATGTCCCTTTGCTCAAAAAACATTCTGTCCATTCCATTTCACACGACGATTGGCTATCAATCCATACATTAACATATAAAACTTTGCGATTTAAGCATCATCGTGCACAGTTTTGTAGTTTAAGAATACAAAACAATAAAAGCGATGACATGGCTATAAACTAGTCTCGCTAATTCTACCCAAACCGTTCCTATAGAAACATATTGAATATCTCTACTTCCGGATTAACATAAATAAATCATTTTGAATGCGTTATAATAATTCGTTCGTCTTCATATAAAAGTATCAAAGTAAATGTAGGACAAACGAAAGACGTAGAAACGAATTGAGGCAATTTTATTAAAGACAACTTATAACAGTCTGTAAAGGTAATACGTATTAAGTATGTAGTCTAAATTTACCGAGAAAAGGGGTGTAAAAGGTTATGTGTAACGGTGTTGATGTAGAGGGCGCATTTTTATGGAAAGTTATTTGCAATCCCTGTAAATATAGTAACACTTCCGATATTCGGATACTGTTGGGACCATACATTTTGTCCACTTTCAAGAGATGACCATATTACGGAGGTTTGATTAGTACTGTAGTGAAACATTTTTATTATAAAATCTGAAAAGAATGCTACTGCATCCATAAGGGAACCTCTCTGTATATAAGTAGCAGCAAGCCAATTATGACCATGCAGAAAAATAAAGTTTCCAAAGTGAAGGACAGTGAATGTGTTGAGAATTCGTGCATATGTAATATGTAGGGCAATAAATATATTGAACATTGATGCATATGTAACATGAAGGGCAATGAATATGCTGAGCATTCATGCATATGTAATATGAAGGGCAATGAATATGCTGAGCATTCATGCATATGTAATATGAAGGGCAATTAATATGCTGAGCATTCATGCATATGTAATATGAAGGGCAATGCATATGTTGAGCATTCATGCATATGGAACATAAAGGGCAATGAATATGTTGAACATTCATGCATTTGTAACACGAACGGCAATGAATACGTTGAACATTCATGCATATGTAATATAAAGGGTAATCAATATGTTGAACATTCATGCATATGTAATATGAAGGGCAATGTATATGTTGAGCATTGATGCATATGTAACATGAAGGGCAATGCATATGCTGAGCATGCAACCATTTGTAGCATGAAGGGCAATGCATATGTTGAACATTCAGGCATATGTAACATGAAGGGCAATGCATATGCTGAGCATTCATGCATATCTAACATGAAAGGAGAAGAATATGTCGAACATTCATGCATATGTAACATAAGGGCAATGAATATGTCGAACATTCATGCATATGTAACATAAGGGCAATGAATATGTTGAACATTCATGCATATGTAACGTAAGGGCAATGAATATGTCGAACATTCATGCATATGTAATATCTAAGGGAATACTCTTGATTATGGTTTTTTTCTCTACGCGTATAAAGGTAAATCAGCTAAAGTGTACGTCACATTATTTTCATATATAATGCGTGATGGCATAATTTGCGAGGTAGACGTAAAAATGTGTAGTAATGTAGTGCACCATATATGAGCAACGATATTAGGGAATTGGGCGTGCCATGAGAAAAAGACTAATATGTGCAGCAATATAAAGCATATGGTTTACACAAGCTTTTATGTACAAACACGAAATAGACAAAATAAATGTTAGAACGGAAACAAAAGTGGGAAGGTCAATATGGAGGCCAAGAAGTGCAAATAAACACTATTGTGCAGATGCACTTAAATATGTATATAAAGAACCTTAAGATCATACTCCATTATCAGACAAAAACAATTCAATGTAATATTGTATCAAAATCAAAATGGAGCGAACCAACTGTTGAGACTAATTTTTCAATTAAATCTACGGTAACTGGCGCCCACTATGTACAGAGTTACTCACCCTGTGTGCATACTCAAACTCCTGTTTTTACATTCAATAATAGTCCGCCAACCATATGTTTAAGGTGACAATGTCACACTTGACTGCACTAAGCATGGTAATCCATCTTTTTACTACTTGTGAGTTCAGTCTGCAGATGTCTTTAAACCAGTCCAGAAGAGAAATTCCATCTTTATATATTCATAAAGCATTAGTCGTAAGGAATATTGGTTGTAAATGACAATTCTCAGTCGTTCACGGCACATTTTCAAAAATTTGTTCTGGAAGTGAATATTATGATTCTTCACTGACAACCGTATTTAAAGTTTATATTTCAGTTAACAATGTATACCAAAATATAAACAAGGATGCAGAACCAATTTGCATCCCCATTATCATATTTATCTGCATCTAGATTAATTCTTCATTTTAACTACAAATTATTAAGACAACAAATTCGTCATTTATTAACTAGAAAAATCACATGAAAATTTGTCCTTCTTTACCTATTTACAAGATTTAATGTGTTGGAGACATAGGAGAATGTAGGCACATTAAAAGCTAGACGTAAACTTCGTTATCTCATGTGCCACTTGTATTTAATCTTTGAGATACCACCCAATGCAAATCTGATTAAAATCAAGGTCTAATTTTAATAAGCAGATCTGATAGACACAAACACAAGATTGTCTTCTGTTGACCGTTTGCTTCAACAATCTAAATTCAACTTTCATATTTATGCAAGTGAAAAACGTTATTCGGAACATATCGATAATAACGATAACTCTCACTAACTAAGCATAAATATGCTCTATCTTATAGGCTTCTAAATTAAGTTGACACAGAGTTCTAAAAGTCAGCAGAACATGAAATTGGATCGGTGCCTGTCAGATCTCCGTTGTGTTGGATTTGAAGCAGATTGCTCCTAGTGCCTGTTACGTACTATAGATGTTTGTATTGAAAGTGTCTGTCATATGCTGCCGATTGTATTTGCTTATCTTATCTTTCAAAATGTATATATAACATATAATACTGGGTAAGCGTTATTTATGTCGGCGGAAAATCACATTTGTAATATATTGTTGTTCAAAGCAAAGCTCAAAGTACAGACTGAAATATATTGATCTTAGCTTCAATGTACCCCCCCCCCCCCAAATATTGCTCGCACGTGGCTGTAGAATACCCCACAGGCGCCCTTGTGCATGTTGCATGAGGCGACTAATACAGACTGCCTTTTTGCCCAGGGATGCGTCCTGTGATGATGTCCAATCTCAGAAGGTCATGGATTTTGTAAAAGACTTTCAGCATTGTATTTTTAGCATTTTATCCTTTTTTTTTTTTTTTTTTTGCCTTTATATTTGTTTTGTATGCCTTTTTGGGATACCTAAACCACAGTGGAACTGATAGTCAGGATTTGCTATGTCCCGTTAAACCTTATACATGCATAAATATTGATTATCTAGCGCACATGGCATAATAACCAAATACAAGAGCATTTAGCCCAATAATATGTTAGTAGCGTGATTTCTTTTTCATTATGTTCTCTCTCTCTCTCTCTCTCTCTCTCTCTCTCTCTCTCTCTCTCTCTCTCTCTCTCTCTCTCTCTCTCTCTCTCTGCATAACAGCGGTCATATGTGATGGCAAATCACCATCGTTTGAACAAACAAGCAATGTTGGGATGTATGTGTTCTGTGGCCGTAAGGGAGGGGAGTTTTTGAGGATGTGCACGATTTAAAGGACAGTGAAGTTCTATGATATGTTTTACACATTGCTCATTATATAAATTTATGAAAATTTTAAAAACCAGGGACCGTGACTTTGGTGAATGATGAAGTAGACCTGTATGGAGATCTAGTCAATGCACAGCTGCATACCAGATATGGTTGAAATCCGATAACATTTACGGGAACAATTGTGTGGAAATTAAACTGGGTTGGTCATACAACAGGGGTCATAACTTCAAGATAAAACAAATACGAAAAACTTTATTTATCGTCGATAGGTTGAGTGTATATATATATATATATATTTATATATATATATATATATATATATATATATATATATATATATATATATATATATATATATATATATATACTGACAGTGTCTGAGCTATTTCACCGACAATGCATAGTAAGTGTAACAAAGTTGCAGGAAACAGGCATGTAAGGTAAGCTTCCGCTGCAAGAAGTAGGGCCAATATAAAGACAAAAAATAATAACAGTGTTAGAAAGCAGGATAAACACTAAAATGAAAGATAACTATACAGAACAACACAAGGCACATTTATATTTATGTCCTTATCACTCCAGAATTAGCCTATTCAACTACTTGTAATCAGGAATTATTTTAAATTCATTGGACAGGTTGTTCCAGATTTCTAGAGGCCTTGAATTTAAACGAAAATGTGCCCTACCTTTAGGTCTGTACTCTTGGTACTGTAGCAACATAAAAATGTAAACTTTGACAATCAAACTCATGCAAAGTCTTGTCAATAAAATAAACTGCATACGAAATTTAATTGAAGATCAATAATAATGTAGAAAGATATCGTGTGGAAACTAAAGTGGGTATATCCAACAATCAGACGTATACCTCTGCTAAATAATGACTTGGAACGTTGACAATCAGACGTATACCTCTGCTAAATAATGACTTCGAACGTTGACAATCAGACGTATACCTCTGCTATATAATGACTTGGAACGTTGACAATCAGACGTATACCTCTGCTATATAATGACTTGGAACGTTGACAATCAGACGTATACCTCTGCTAAATAATGACTTGGAACGTTGACAATCAGACGTATACCTCTGCTAAATAATGACTCAGAACGTTGACAATCAGACGTATACCTCTGCTATATAATGACTTGGAACGTTGACAATCAGACGTATACCTCCGCTATATAATGACTTGGAACCTTGACAATCAGACGTATACCTCCGCTATATAATGACTTGGAACGTAGACAATCAGACGTATACCTCCGCTAAATAATGACTTGGAACGTTGACAATCAGACGTATACCTCCGCTATATAATGACTTGGAACGTTGACAATCAGACGTACACCTCTGCTAAATAATGACTCGGAACGTTGACAATCAGACGTATACATCTGCTAAAAAATGACTCGGAACGTTGACAATCAGACGTATACCTCTTCTAAATAATGACTTGGAACGTTGACAATCAGACGTACACCTCTGCTATATAATGACTCGGAACGTTGACAATCAGACGTATACCTCTGCTATATAATGACTTGAAACCTTGACAATCAGACGTACACCTCTGCTATGTAATGACTTGGAACGTTGACAATCAGACGTATACCTCTGCTAAATAATGACTTGGAACGTTGACAATCAGACGTATACCTCTGCTAAATAATGACTTCGAACGTTGACAATCAGACGTATACCTCTGCTATATAATGACTTGGAACGTTGACAATCAGACGTACACCTCTGCTATATAATGACTTGGAACGTTGACAATCAGACGTATACCTCTGCTAAATAATGACTTGGAACGTTGACAATCAGACGTATACCTCTGCTAAATAATGACTTGGAACGTTGACAATCAGACGTATACCTCTGCTAAATAATGACTTGGAACGTTGACAATCAAATTCTTTTTATGTATCTTCAATACAAAGATGAATAGCAAATCTGATTAAAATTTAAAGAAAAAAAGTTGTTGTGTAGAAACCAAGGCAGAATATATCATAATCAGGAGCCAATCCGTCTTTATACAATAACGTAGAATGCTTACAAACAAACTCTAAAAACTTTGTCTGATTGAAATCCAATAATAGTAATTAAAGACTTTTGCGGAAACCAACATTCAGGGGCCACAACAACGCTAAATGACGACCAAGTACGCTGCCAATCGAACTCATCCAACGCCTTGTCAGCAACTAAATGACGACCAAGTACGCTGCCAATCGAACTCATCCAACGCCTTGTCAGCAACTAAATGACGACCAAGTACGCTGCCAACCGAACTCATCCAACGCTTTGTCAGCAACTAAATGACGACCAAGTACGCTGCCAATCGAACTCATCCAACGCCTTGTCAGCAACTAAATGACGACCAAGTACGCTGCCAATCGAACTCATCCAACGCCTTGTCAGCAACTAAATGACGACCAAGTACGCTGCCAATCGAACTCATCCAACGCCTTGTCAGCATAAAGCTGCATACCAAATTTGGTTAAAATAAAACGAAGAAATAATAACATTTAGTTTGGAAACCAGACCACAACCAGAAGACCTCCAACACACGACGTGTGATGGTACCGAGGATTAAACCCAAGCCACAGAGAAGCAAGTACTAGTATAACACTAAGACTGATGATGAGGTCTAAAGTATAGTATTGTGGAAAACGTCACTCAAGGGTAAAGATAGTTACCGTGAGAGTGACTATGAAAACATCAATTGGAAACACAAATATTCAGGCTAACTTGGCGTCTCAAAAGTTTGTCTAACACATAAGGAAGACATGATTCGCTGGTACGCATGTAAACATTCATGCCGTCAAGTGGTTTCAATGCATTTTCTCCAAAACTGCATATACAACCAAGATAAAGCCCGAAGAGGATTTGTTTACCGGTTTCTATATTAAATAATCAAGGAATACATGTATCTAACCCTACGACGACGACGACGATGATGCTTATTATTATTATTATTATTATTATTATTATTATTATTATTATTATTATTATTATTATTATTATTATTATTATTATTATCATCATTATTATTATTATTATTATTATTATTATTATTATTATTGTTGCTTTTGTTTTTTGCTGTTAATGCTGGTGGCTGTTGTAGTGGTCTTTTGTTTTTCACACTGACCATACATTTACATCTTATATCTACATAGTAGAGCTATAATTGCTAATTTGAAAAGAGTCACAAAAGAAATTCGTCCTACATACCCTATGGTAATATTTATGGCGTTGTCAGGACGTAATAACTTTTCTTAATAATAATAATACTACTACTACTAATAATAATAATAATAGTGAGATTATTATTATTATTATTATTATTATTATTGATCAGGTCATGATAACTTTGGAAAAAGTAGTAGTAGTGGAGTGGCCAACAGAGTTGCAATATTCATTATCAACACCATCTCCCGTGTTACATCTTCTTCTATTTTTTAACCTCCTATTCCTTCTTCTTCATTTTTCAAATCTCAATTTGGACGCTGAAAAGTTTAGACTCATACTTTATTTTGTTTGAATTATTGCCTTGTTGACCTTTGAAAAGAAAGAAAGTGATCATTGCCTTGTTGACATTTGAAAAGAAAGAAAGTGATCATTGCCTTGTTGACCTTTGAAAAAGAAATAAAGTGATCATCGCTTTGTTGGCCTTTGAAAAAGAACAAAAGTGAACATTGCCTTGTTGACTTTTGAAAACGAAAGAAAGTGAGCATTGCCTTGTTGACCTTTGAAAAAGAAAGAAAGTGATCATTGCCTTGTTGGCCTTTGAAAAAGAACGAAAGCGATCATTGCCGTGTTGACCTTTGAAAACGAAAATAAGGAATCACCGCCTTGTTGACCTTTGAAAACAAGAAAAAAGGATCATTGCCTTGTTGATCTTTGAAAAAGAAGAAAGAAAGTGATCATTGCCTTGTTGGCCTTTGAAAACGAGAGAAAGTGATCATTGCCTTAATGACCTTTAAAAACGAAAGAAAGTGATAATTGCCTTGTTGACCTTTGAAAAAGAAAGAAAGTGATCATTGCCTTGTTGACCTTTGAAAATGAAAGAAAGTGATCATTGCCTTGTTGACCTTTGAAAATGAAAGAAAGTGATCATTGCCTTGTTGGCCTTTGCAAACGAAAGAAAGTGATAATTGCCCTCTTGACCTTTGAAAACGAAAGAAAGTGATCATTGCCTTGTTGGTCTATGAAAACGAAAGAAAGTGATCATTGCCTTGATGGCATTTGAAAACGAAAGAAAGTGACTAACATTATCGCTCAGTCTGTTTCAGTTGTACATAAATGTCTTGAAATACATCAGGTACTTTCAGGTGCTTGGCTACACAAATTATGGCTTTAATGACCCATCATGGGTGGGTGAGGAAGTGGGTGGATGAGGTGATAAATGGGAATCGATGTAAGCCACCGAACAAGTATGGTGCACTACTAACTCTTGAGTATGCCATTACCGGGAACCGGACTTTGGACTGTAAAGGTAAAAATACAGGTGTGTCAACTATTGTGTTATTTTAATTAATTACCAAGTTCTCTAACCATGATATCCGTTTCTCATTATAATTTACTGTCATCGTGTGTGCTTGAATAACAGAAATACTAATGGCACTAACAATGACAAAATCTTGATTTCACCCAGGTTGCAATACACAAGATATGAAGCAAGAATATTAGTATCTCACTTTGCGTAAATCTTACAGTACCGACAATTTAACTCAGATTGACAGCAATATTACAATAAATACTCCAATGGAATAAGAGCAAATACAAACTTACATATATCTTTTCACACCGCAGTGTGTGTCTGTGTCTGTGTGTGTGTGTGTCTGTGTGTGTGTGTGTGTGTGTGTGTGTGTGTGTGTGTGTGTGTGTGTTGGAAAGAAAGGAAAATAAATTAAAATAAACGAAACACAATCTGTGGAAAATTAATTACTTTGCACTGATAAACCAAAGAGTAAATATGAGGAAGAACGTGACGTCAGCATGAATCGGCCATAACTTAAATAGTAACAGCTTTTTCTTTGTGGTAAGCATGTTTCAGTTTATTGTGGGAGGTAGTTTGAAACATGGCTATGTCTTTTGTACACAGATTATAAGCGTTGACTTTTAATAACCGAAACATATATTCATAAAGTTAGTGAGTAGTATCCTGGAGAACATGTTATATGGGTATTTTATTTTCTTGTTATCTCTATAATAATAATAATAATAATAATAATAATAATAATAATAATAATAATACCAATTGATAATAACAACAACAATAATAATCTGTTGCTGGTAGTTATCACGACTAATTATCGACAGTATGTTCCGCTTCACGCACAAGAATGTTACGAAAAATATCTTTGGAAATGAAAGATTTCGTACCACATTACAAAGTTTATATTCTACTAGTGTGTAATACAAGTGTATAACAGAATCGTTGTATTTTTTAAATTGATCTCCATTTATTTATGCTTGATATGCCACTATTTGTACTCGTTAAATTCGTCAATTATCACACACACACACACACACACACACACACACAGAGGAGAAATATCAAAGCTCGAGTTCTTGCCAGTTATTATGATACCAGCTCCCCATTCTCGTACAATCATTGGCTGAATACTCGTGCATCGTATATCTGAGGTACGGGAATTAAGCCTATGGAGGAACGCGATGTTGGTGCAGGAGTGGGGAGGCTATAGATCAAACCATACCGCAGCATTCACTGTAAAAACAAAAAAAGGACTGAATATTCGACAGTGCAAGACAAAATTAGTTCATGCACGCACCCACACACGAACTTTTCACCACACGTTCATCAAACGGGAAGAGGATAATCATTTTCAAAACACGTGCCTTTGATGAATCATTTCAATATTTTCCCGTAATATAAGCTGTAAAATGAATGAATTATTTTAAAGATTTGCATGTGTTTTATCAATGAGACAATAACCAATTTCAAAGACCGCCTTCCTCACTCCATCTAGAAGCTTAGTTACCATATTTGATTTGATCTTCTGAGTGCAATGGTAATTTGTTTAATTCTGCTTGCATTGGAATTTAAATCCATGGACAACTGCAATTCTAGTTATAATGGAAGATTGAGTGAAGGTTCGGGGAAGGGTGGGGTGTTTGCTTAAATGAAAGAAAAGGGTGTTTGATGAAATCCAAAACCATCATCTGAGTTCAAACCTAAATGTACAGCATATTGTGTATATTTCTCTTAATTTTGTCATATTGACGTTTGGATCGGCTTTACAACCTCGACAGAAATCCTCCCCCCCCACACACACACACACATCTTAACTACATAACTTTTGATCTCTATATCCTTTCATTTGGCACTTTCCCAAACTTGGAATGGCGCCGTCAAAGATTTTTCATATTTATTTTTAGTTCGCCATTTCCTTACTAGCCAAATATGACTCAAATGATGGCAATAAGTACACTTTTATTTTGTTTAATGTTTCATGAAAGATGATAATTGATTATGTAGGTAACCTATCGGTGGACATTGGTAATGACCATGATAAAACAAGGTCCTAAAATCTAGATGCAATTTGTCTTTTGTAGGTACCGGTATTCAATAACTGATTATAAAAATGTTAGGTATCTATAAGTAGTTACCAAACGTATCATATAACGATAAATTAACACTGTAATTCAAGTTTGTTTTTTTTTTTTTTTTTTTTTTTTTTTTTTTGGGGGGGGGGTTAAACTAAGAGAGCACAGGTACAGGTATATCTACTGCCTACAGGTGCATACAGGCTCTTCATACCAAACATATAAATAATGCATCTAGTGAATCCTCAATACTAATGCAGACAGTTTTCGTAAGGGTATGTATGCATTGTGCTAAATTTATGTTACTATAAATCTTTACAAGCTGCTACTCCTTTTTGTACAAGCAAGCCATATCAACTGTTTCTACGTTTAATGTTTGCCTGCGTATTGAAGTTTAACATAAGATCACCTTTGACTTGCAAGTGTTTCCATATAAATTTGTTTAAGGATTTTCATTTTATGTGGCTTGAGATTACGAGCATTGCTGTTCATTTTCTCCCTAAGGTAATCAGGGAACTTCTATCGTTGCACCCACGAGAATTGAACATTTATATTATTAAAACAAGAGTTCCACTTGGATCTGAAATCGCGCACAGTTTAACATCCACCTAAAAGCTAACGCATGTTCATTCGACCAAGAAATCTTGATTAGCATGTTGCTTACTGATATTGATAGGTTTATATTTTTAGTAACAGCGGCCATATTTGATAAAATGTATTAGCATCATTTCTAAAGACGTGAAATGTTTTTATGCTGATATGTTTTTTTTATCAGATTTCGTCAAATTTTGTTTAATGGCTCTTGCGAAGAAACCTTGTAAAAGTTTTCTTTAGTAACCGAGGTCATGTGATTTTACAGTGGCATCAGTATCCAGAGCGGTCAGCGGTGTTTGCGAATTTTTTCTTCTTCTATTTTATTAATTGCGGCCCTGTTTAATAATAGATTGTCATTATTTGTAAAAACACGAAAAGCCTTTATGTATGGCATCATCGCTACGCTTCTTTCTCACCCGTGGCCGCATGTGCAAATATTTCTTCGTTTGACATGAATATGCATAAACCTGCTTAACCAATCACAGCGAGCGCGAGTAAATTTGTCTCGCCATTGGGACCCAACATGACCTTTCACGATGTTTGAATGATCCAATCAAAGTTTCTTTTCCAAGCACAGACACTTATCAATAAAATGAGACTTTCGTTGATGTGCAGGAGATTGTTACATTGTGTTGTTGAGGAAGTATTTTTACTTATGCGTGCTCATGAAAAACGAGGAAATCTCATCACAGGCAGCCGCGGGTGATAAAGGAACATAGCGGATAGTCTATGGTGGCGTGCGACGATGTTATGCATGGATACAATGATGTATTGGATGTGCGGTAAATTAACTTCTTGCTGTATCTTTTCTGCGCCATGAGTAAACGCATATATAGAAAATGTATCGTCTACATTTTTAAGTACTGTCTCACCAAACTTTGTTATCTTAATCTTTCATTCAAGTATTCAGGTGTTTTTGATCTGGTTTATATATATATATATATATATATATATATATATATATATATATATATATATATATATATATATATAATTCTAATATTTTTCTTTGGTACTCTTGTTTTGTCGTGTCAAATTTGCACATCATCTACTCTAGCTGAACCAAATAAATAGAATATGAAGTTACTTCCTGTAAATGCTTGACCGTCAGATATTGCTACTTCAATCATAACTACTGTTGCGACTGTTTGTGAGTAATAAATTTGATTATGCTGCATGTTTTTATTTTTGTTTTTTCTTACATTCTGACTAAAGAGATACTTCTTTGTGTTTCAAGCCACTAAATCATTTGTCTCTTCAAGAAAGTATGTACGTATTTGTTTTACGCTGTTCAGTTAGGCACAAACTCTTGTATAGCGTAATAAGTTTAGCGTCTAATATGTTGGTTGTGTACTCTAATGCAATGTAAAAATCAACATAAAAGCCAAGAGATATTGTAACTGATGGCTCAATATTCAAGTTGAAAAAAAACTGTATAAACCAGGTTTCCTTCTTTGAATGATATGATGATATTTTCCTTCTCTTGTGTATAACCGCAAAACCTGATTACGCATACTTATATCCACAAACATCAGCTAATTTCTGGGGTGTAGTTTCAGACTTTAAAAGGTCTAACAACTAGTGCTCATATGTACCACTAAGACCAGAAGTAAAGTCATGTTGTTTTCCATCTCTTCAGAAATGGAAACTTCATCTGCTATATTCACCCCTAAATATATACCATCCGGATTGAGAGAGTACCGACTCGGTACATTTTGAAAATCGTAAAGCTATACACACCCATTTATTAGTTCGGTTTTGTCATTAGATTATCTTTTGTTTTGATCTATTTCTTTATTCAGTGTTGAACTTTTAATATTATCAAACAAATCAATATTATTAGCACCCATTTCCGTGTTCAATTCAATTTTAAATGTCTTAATGCTTTCGTTTATTCCCGTTTAGCTGCATCAATGCTGCTACTTAATGAGGGAGTCTTTTTATTTACTTATGGTTGAATGCCTCTCTGGCTATTGTATAATGTTTGCTCCAAATCAGTAAATTCCTTTCTCATTCGTTTTAGCCTTTTGTCTATTTGGTCAATACTACATTACACCACACCTATATTTGTAACCAATTCTTCATCAACATATGTTTTTGTGTCTGTTATAGATTGCACAACCTCTGTATCCTACTTTTTGCACAACAATGTAACATGTTTTATCGTTTGGACGTTATCACTCAAATCTGTAATAGCGAAATGGTAAGTTGTTCTCATAGACATAATGGTTATTTCATTCACAGTCATTGTGTTTTGGGCATCATCTGTCTTTTTGGTTATCTCTGTTAAATCATTATTTTTTTCTGCAACTCTGACAATGTATTAGTATTGCCTGCTATCTTGCTGTTCAGATCAGTAACTTTTGCACCAAAACATTCATTATCTGTTTCATTTCTTGCTCGTTCTGTTTGAATTTATTATTAAAGTCTATCTGTAATTACACAATATGGGATTGTAAAGTGTCATAGTTTACCAGAAATAGTGTTCTTCTTTATTTCCCCATATCACTACCCAAAGTATCTATCTCGGTGTTCATCCTTTCTGCTATTGGTTGTAGATATTATCTGATATTAGATAAATCATCTACTCTGTCTCTTACTGTTTGGAAGGCTTATATAGTTGTAAATAAAGTCTCTCTCTCTCTCTCTCTCTCTCTCTCTCTCTCTCTCTCTCTCTCTCTCTCTCTCTCTCTCTCTCTCTGAAGAATTCCTGGTAGCATTGAGATTTTGTTATCTCTTTCGTTAACACTCTGTTCAATGTATTTTAATTTATTGTCAACTTGTTCCCTCCATCCTGTAGTGTCTTACCTATTTGATGATCAATTCGTTTTTGTACATATTCTTTTAATCGCATCTGATTTTCCTACTGGATCTGCTAAATTGGTAATGCAGGTATTGTCGGGGGATAAGCCAGGCTTAATTGTTTCATTTAGTGCTGCTTATTCATCTGTTTCTGTGAAAATGTTTAAAGCTAAGAACTCACCTGAAGCTCTAAGGGATATTTCTCTTCTCATTCAATACATGATCTATGTTATTTACTTTACACCGAAAACTCATGTTACAGGCATGCCGTTAATATTAAACACTTTTCCATCTTCATCTCAGATGCTGAGATTCAATCTGTTTATTGTACATTTTTGTAATTGTTTGTAATGTATATTAACATGGTATGAAACATAATCTTCATGAGAAAAAAAAAGAAAAAAAAAAGACTCTAGTAAACAGGAATATTGATTTGGTCGAGGAAAACATATAAATGATGTGTTTTCAAAAACACGCAAACTATATCAGACTCATTAGATACATGTGTAGTTCTCTGGGCATTAAATCCTAGCAGTTTGAATTGGAGTTGTCTAAATCCACTGTGTTATTGTTACTAGAGCTATTTAAACTTTTGAGTTGTGTGTCAAACATTCGACATCAATACTTTCTTCGTTATCACCATTTGCAGTTATTCCGTTTTTTACTTTTTCATATACATGTTAAGGTTGTAATGACTATCAGGGATTAAAACAGTCATTGTTTTATTCTTGATATGACCAACAATAAAAACAATTCTCTGTAATAAAATAGATAGTTTTCCATTTCTGGTATCAATCAGATTGGATTGGATTCGTAAAATATATTTCGTTTTCAGGTAGAACATTGATTATAATATAGCTCTCTTGCTTTGCAATGATTGGGCCGTTCATTTATTGGGCGATAAAGGTAATCCATTCGATCTCCTTGATCAAACAATTTCTAATCTCTTTAATTTTTTGCAGACGTTGTTGTTTTGTTATCTCAGATGGATTGTCACTCATTTTCATATAGTATTTATTAGTTTACTTGTTTTATGATTAGTGGGTTTGTTACTCAAACATATGTATCAAAATAAATGATTGTTTAGTTCATGCTCAATATTTTTTTCTGGGGATTTTAAATTGAATTGTGTTCACACCCCGTGATTGCCACGCATACCGTGAACGTACACGCGTCAGATTGCATCAGCAGACCTGACAGCAGGAACGTCATAAAGCATCCTACTCCTTCTTCTGTACATAACGTTTCTCACTTTGTCTTCTGTCTTCTGTTTTGTCCTGTACACTTTATTGTCGTACTGTCGCAGATTGTTTACCAGCCTTGGAAATACCTCTCTGTATTACCTCGGTAGTGATGTTATTGTTTAACCCCAGTTTAAACGAGCTATTGGATTTATGTAAATTGTTGTTGTATCCGACAATACTGCCCATTTTCATTACATTCATATCACTGGGTAAAGATACCGTCATTGCTAACAATATAATCCAATTTGTATGGTTGGAATATTACCTGTAGGTTTTCACCTGCCATAATCTTATTACCCTAATATTTATAGCTCCATTAGATCCTAAATTGAGTCTGAAACTGTCGAAACAGACTGTTTAGTAGATGTTCTGTTTTGTACATGTGCGCCTAAGATACAGATTACGTATGATCGAAAGCTTCAGTTTAACCCTGAAAAATCCTAATATGTCAGGCCATTGGCATCTTGAAGAAAGAAGAATGTCCAACCTGTTAGCTCTTTCTTGTCTCTCATAGAATTCATGTCATGAGCTGACATTGCATTCCTAAATTCAACAGTATCAGATCCTTAGCTATATGTACGTTTGTAAACAGCTAAAACAACAGCAAATGTAGGCTCCTCAGAATCTTGTTTTTTTATGTTCTTCTGGTCCATTGTCTATCAAGTACTTGTTTCTTTTCTATTGATGCATATGCAGCTGTGATGTGGTGGAATTCTAAATTTGTTGTATATTAAATTACATTGTTTCAAATATATGCTATTGTTATTTGATCTGAATGCATCGTCATTGGGTTATATGAAATTGGCTTTTCTTGTGCATATGCATTGAGCCTCTGTTTACTGTTTTTCCACATTTACTCATAATTTTCGTTTGATTTATTTTCAATAATCAGTTTATTTCTTTTTGTGTAACACCGGATCAATCTCGTTCCTTTTGCAAAATTGTTGCATCCGTTGTATTTTTTATTTCGTTTTCCCATTTCTTGTATCAGTTCTTCTACGTTGCATTTTTTAAAATATTTACAAGTACTGGTTTTCCTTCCTTAGATGCAACAGGAAAGATAGTGATGATTGTACCATTTATTTCAGTAGTTTAGTTTCAATTACTATCAAATACAAGTTCTCTAAAACCCAAACATTCACACACTGTATATATGCACAATATGAAAGGGGTAGTTGTTTTTACGTTTTTTAGATGGTTTAAAACTTCTTACCATATCGATTGATTTTGACTAATTTTACGGTAATTCTTCATATTCAAGGTTTGATGAATGAGTTAAAATTCATGGGGAAACAAATTATTCAGCACAAATGCATAATTGACTGAGACGTTGTGTTAATCGCTGATATAACTTTTCTGAATGCAATCTGAAAGAAGTTTAAATGTACTAATGATTGCATCAACGTCTATGCCATTTTCATTACCTTTTATTTTGTTCAAAATCTCGTAGACGAGCTTATAGTCTTTTTATTTGCATTTGTTTTTCAGCGTTTCCAGATGTAATTGTAATCAACCTCATATTTTTAAATCTTCTCTCTTTCATTTCTTCCGTGATCTCATTCATTACAATGCAAATGCATTAACCACATTGTAGTCGTCTTATCATTTTTTTTATGTAAACCATTTTGTTATTCAACAGCGATATTTATTTGGACGTACTTTCTTTTTTTTTCTTCTGGTTTTGTGATCAATATAAATTTGCATGACGTGTATGTTTTAAATCTTTCATTTTCTAATGCGCTATTTGTT
This sequence comes from Margaritifera margaritifera, assembly GCA_029931535.1. NCBI lineage: Eukaryota > Metazoa > Mollusca > Bivalvia > Unionida > Margaritiferidae > Margaritifera > Margaritifera margaritifera. The sequence goes on along the minus strand of JAQPZY010001561.1, from coordinate 190,329 downwards.
TTTGCTTTTTTTCCCACATCTGTTAGATTGGTGTTTTTTTATCTTTCAGACATCCAAAGTGTTTATGCTACCTAACATTGCTATCTATATATTGTGTTTCATAGGAGAGGATGTCTGTGCGCAACAATTCTTGTCCTGAATGCAGAACGAGATGTCTCTTTGACACGTCATTTATTTTAACGAAATATTGTTTTCTGCTGGCTTCCGACTGTTAAACAATTCATAATATTTTTTCCATTTCACTAGTAGGTTTATATTTTATCTTTCATTAGTATGGTCTTTAAAATATGTTCAACTTTGTATATATCATACTGTCTGCCGTATAGGGATACTTTTTCTTCATAAAACATACCCTCAGTATCACCTCCGTTAACGTTTTCCAGTTTGTGAACAACCAGATCATTTAATGCTACTTGCCTAATTTTGAACAGTTCCTTGGTAAATTTAGGAAGGTATTCTTTTGAAAATATTATTTTTTATTTTAAAATTCTGACTGTTATACTGATTATACATTTCTGAGTTCCGAACATATCAGTTGTTAAATAACCAAATAGATTATTCCATACTTTGCATCCGTTTGCTTCCTTTCTTCAACCGGAGTCATGTTTTTGACGTGCGATGGGTAATGTTGTATCCATAAATTAGTTTTGGTAACACGACAAACTATTTTCCTGTTTCATTTTGAGTGAAATACTTCCACATTCTAGTCTTCAGAGTTTTGTTAAAACTTTCCACCACAAATGCTGAGTAAGCTGAAAAGTACTAAATGGTTTCCTTTTCTGGCAAATCCTTAACAGCTTGTTGTAACACTTCATCAAACTGTATCTTATGGGCTTTCTTTGAAGAGGTATTTAAAAGCGTCGTGTATGTCCTCTCCCTTTTTCGTTTTTACTTTTTCAGCCCAAGCATATTTTGAGCAGACGGTCATCCACGTGACTTTGACATTTCTGTGTGAAAATCTTCTTCTAACCTGCGTGTGTAATATGTAGGCTGTTTTATTCTAGTTAATCTTTCAATTTAGTGTCTTTTATTTTTATTTTTGTCCCGTTTAATTTGTTCCCACAATTGATTGATACTTGTGCAAGCAACTTTGCTGTCAGGATCGTAGTAAAGATGTCTTAAACACGGGGTGGAGGTGGGGGGCCAGCCATATAAAACTGTATGAAACATCAAGAGAATATGCTACGGTTAACAGATTGTCTTGAGGTATCATCAACATGCCAACCATACATCCATGGATAACGGGAACTTTTATTTTCAATGATTTGCAATGTTCTCTAATTTTTTCAAAAGTATGAATCATTTCATATTTATGTCAAATTTCGCCATTGGTATATTTGATTGAAAAAAGACTATTTCATATACGTAGTCATCATATGCTGTTTTTAATCGAACTTTGTTTTCCATGAATCCTATCTCTGTCTTTGATGAATAGTTATAGATTATTGACCTTGTAATGTTTACGAGATCTTCGAATTGTACTGTAAATTTAGGCAAATACAAATTTTGTATGTTTACTCAATCAAATACCTGATTCATACCTTATTCATACCGTACTGTTTTAAGACTCATGCTATCAGGATTGGTGATGCTTATCTCGATGTTATCACCATTAAATGTAATGAGTAAATTTTCATGTTTTATTAAAACATTGCAGGATATCATTTTTATGATTAAAATGAACAAATCAGCGCTACAATTCCCTTGTATGTTATTGTGTAACATAAGTAGTGTCACGGAATTGTATATATATATATATGTCACGGAATTGTATAAATCCCTTTTATTTATGAAATACATGTACTTGGGTTTCGTTTTTCAGTGTAACAACGATACCCGAGAGTGAGTTATGTATATTGTACAATATTTCGTAACAGTGAGTTCAGTTCACCCTATGCCGCACGTGCGAAGTGCTTTCGATGGGAAAAACCGAATAAATCAAGCGCAGGGACGATGTAAGGCTGCATCGTCTGTGTATAAATGCCTCACCGTAAGACTAATTCTTTACATTACGGAACGTCTTGTCAGTGAGCAGTCTACTTAAGGATTTACACATCTTCAGCTGTAGAGGTATGTAAATTATTTATTAATTTCTGATGTATATTTTCTATGTAGCTTCGACGTGCGTAGTTACATTTAAATATTTTCTATTCTTGTTTGTGACTTAACAAGAGCTTTATATTAGCAATATAAAGTGGCATTTTTAGGAAACGTTTAGTACCATAAGATTCTTATCGGACACGGGTAGGTTCACTTGTGAACTTGTTTATCGCTTTGTAATGTTGTGCCGAAAATGTAATTTGTATAACTTACCGTATATAACATCATTACGTATTATCGTATATGCCCGTGTCAATCATAATAAACGGTGTTAGATTTATTTTCAGCTGATCAGAGTCGACGGGGTCCCAGCTATAGAGCTGACCATAGAAGTTGACCATAGCAGCTGTAAAGCTAACCATAGCAGCCTTAGAGCTGAATTAACAGTGTGCTGGTTGAGTAGCAGGTGATCGGACGTTGCTGATCGATTGGTGGGCGCTGATTGCTTGACTGACCAAGGAATTGAATGGTGGTCGGGGACTACCTGTAATGCTGACTGCTTGATTGACCAGTGTGACTGGTAACCAAGTGTGCTAGTGACGGAGTGTTTTGAGTTACTCCATACATGTAATCTTTTAGCCATGGGCTAATTTTGGGGTTTTGTGATACACAGTGGTTTTGGGATTGTAAAGACATTTTGTGTGATATCTATCCCATTGTTTTCATCATTTTATTATTTGAATAAAGTACCTCATTTTTCATTATTTGAGCGTATAAATTTTTACTATATGAGTAAAGTACATCATTTTTACTATTTGAGTCAAGCGCATCATTCTTTTCGTCGTCTGAAATTACTGTGAATCATTAACATTTGACTTTGTACTGTGTATTTATTTATTTGTATTCACATTTGGGTTACATTATTAGGTTCGTACGGATTATGTTAATTTGTCCAATATTTGGACCTTATACACGCACGTATTAATCATAACCCTTTTCCCATTCAAGTCATTCATCAATAAACATTGCATTTTGTATCACCATCAAAAGTGTTCTGTTATATATCCGAAATCCAACCCGGTTATCTTGTTACAAGTAGCTTTGACCACACTTTTTTTTATACAATTAAGACTTGTAAACAAATAAAGGTTATCTCTTGATACTGATATTGTTGCTTTTATGATAAACGCATGAAATATTTAAATCATTCCACTGAAAACCGTTGAATCTATTACCAAAGAGCGTTTTGACATTATTTATATGTTGATATAAAAATTCGATCCTTTTTTGTTGTTTTTACAAAAATAATTCAGTAGTACGGAAGTTGGCTTGAAATCCAATTCCCGTGTGCCTAAAAACCCACTTTCTAAACACTCTTAATATTAATTAAGTTTCATACAAAGTTACAGATGGACTTGAAATCCGATCCTCGCGTGGTTAAGAAATCCAAGTTCTAAACACTCCGCTATCGGTTTGATTTCATAAATTTACAATTGGGACAAAATTCACAATTACTATCTACTTTGACCAAATTCTATTTGGTTGTTGTTTTTTTTTTTTTATTTTTTTTTTTTTAAATTTTATTTAGTTATTTTTTGTTGAGATTTCTTTTTTTTCCTTTTTAATGTTTTAAAGTCATTGATTGAAAGGCTTTTATATTATTTGCAACAGCAGACACATTTGACGGCAGATCAGCATCTTTTCTATAGATTTCAAAGGGCTTTAATATTATGGTGCTCTCTATCAACTTTGGTCAAATTCTGTTCAGCCGCTTTTGAAAAGATGTTTGAAGGTATTCTATTTGCAATAATGGTGGCGATACTAAGAGGCAGAATAAATTCTTGTAGACACACTTGAAAGGCCTTTATGCAAGGATGATGTCTGCTAAATGTAGTCAAATTCTGCTTAGCGGTTTTTGAGAAACTATCATGTAAACGTTTATATTTTTGGTAACGGTGGCCATATTTGGTGACAGACGAGCATCATTTTGCGCAAACTGGAAAGGTTTATTTGTGATGATGCTTTCTGTCAAACTTGCTTGAATTTTGTTCAGCGGATTTTAAGAAGAAATTGTTTAAATGGTTCTTCTATTTTTTTATATAACGGTGGCCATATCTAACAGCTAATCCATATCATTTATATAAATTTGAAAGGTATTTAAGCCTCAGTACACTCGGCCAATGTTGGTTGAAATCGGTCTAGTGTTTTCTGAGGTTGAAAATAGCTGATGTTGTTGGGCGACGCACGATGGAGGACTGATGTCACACGACGCACACCGGATGCAGAACCATACTATAAGTTCATTTGGTCTTATGGTCAGGTGAATTAAAAAGAAAGAAAGAAAACACAATAACAGCAAAAGACCTCTCAGTTTTCTAAATTAGTCTCTTTGCTTAAAATACATGTTCTATCCATTTTACACGACGAGTGGTTATTAAAACATACATCAACATGCAAAACATCGCGAATGAAGAATCATCATGCAAAATTGTAAGGTTAAAAAAATCCCGTTAAAACGATAACATAGCTGTAAACAAGGATCCTGAAGAAACGTCGGATTACCATTACTTCCGGATGAAAATAATCAATTCTGGCTGAGTTGCAATGATTTATTCTTCTTCACATACAGGTCTGAAAACAGAAGTGGGACCAAAGGAAGTAGTAGAAACAAATTGAGATTAAGACAACTCAGAACAGTCTGTAAAGGATGTACGTATTAAGACAACTCAAAGGTTGTAAGAATTAAGACAACTCAAAACAGTCTGTAAAGGTTGTCCGTATTAAGACAACTCAGAACAGTCTGTAAACGTTGTACGTATTAAGATAACTCAGAACAGTCTGTAAACGTTGTACGCATTAAGACAAATCGGAACAGTCTGTAAACGTTGTACGCATTAAGACAACTCAGAACAGTCTGTAAACATTGTACGCATTAAGACAACTCAGAACATTATGTAAACGTTGGATGCATTAAGACAACTCAGAACAGTCTGTAAAGGTTGTACGTATTAAGACAACTCAAAGGTTGTACGTATTAAGTGTTATGTATGATGTTTATATAATATTATAAATATTTTAGGAAATTATAAATGTTTCTTCACTTTAATATTTGCTTAAATCTTAATGTTTATCAGGAAAAACATGTTTAACTAGTGTCCTTGAATTAGGTTGTTTTGATCAATATGTTTTCTCAATTTGAAGGTCAAGGTTGATAGTTGTTTACAGGTAGAATTCCATTAAGATGACTCATATTCTAGAACATTCTGTCATGTGACCAATCTTTATATATGCCATGTTTGGTGGACATTTCTTCAGTTTTGACATTACCATCAGTCTTGTAAAGAGCTCTTACAGTTGTGAAAATTCATTCCAAATTCTAAGAGAGGAATTATTTTAAATATTCATTGGATTATAACAGTGCTCACAAACTTTTGGATTTTGGATTTTTAATTGATGATTTTGGAATTTAAGTGAACTTATTCAGAGATATTTTGGAATACTTCATTTTGACATCAGCACATCAAGATTTCTAGTACATCAGGACTTTGGAGACCATTAGCACATCATAACATTCAAGGACACAGCCGTGAATTCGGAACATTCTATATTTACGACTTGTGATTAGAACAATCATTCTTATTGGATTATTAGGATTTCAAAACACATTACTGTAAGTGACTTTTTGATTTTTTCATTTTAATTATCTAGTAATAAATTGCTTGTTGATTTTTACTTGATTTGTTGGTTTCACTTTCTTTCTGTTACATTTTTCTTAGACCATAGAGTCGTAACATAAGATAACTCAGAACAGTCTGTAAAGGTTGTACGTATTAAGACAACTCAAAGGTTGTACGTATTAAGACAACTCAGAACAGTCTGTAAATGTTCTACGTATTAAGACAACTTAAAACAGTATGTAAACGTTGTACGTATTAAGACAACTCGGAACAATCTGTACACGTTGTACGCATTAAGACAAATCAGAACAGTCTGTAAACGTTGTACGCATTAAGACAACTCAAAGGTTGTACGTATAAAACAACTCAGAACAGTCTGTAAAGGTTGTACGTATTAAGACAACTCAGAACAGTCTTTAAAGGTTGTATGTATTAAGACAACTCAAAGGTTGTAAGTATTAAGACAACTCAAAGGTTGTACGTATTAAGACAGTAGTTAATATAAGAATAGGGAGTGAGAAATTCACTGTAACGGTGTTGGGAAGATGTCGGATTTCTATGGAAACTGATGTGCAATCACACCATAACCCCATGAACATCGTAAAATTCCTAATTTCGGACACTGTTGGCACCATACATTGTGGTCATTTTCTAGATATAACCAGATTAATAAAGCTTTGATTAGTACAACAGTAATTCAACTACGTTGGCTGATTGGTGTTGAACAGCACACATCAAGAATTGTAAAGTGACTTCCTAAGAGACACTTCACGGCGACAGACGCAGCCTGGTCTTGGCAGCATTGCAATCCGCACCTTTCCGGGTCGCGAGTTAGAACTAATATCTCTCTCTCACACACACACATTTCTAGATAAAACCGGTTTATAGAGGGTCAATATTATTGAAGTTCAACTGCACTGATTTTTCCTTAATCTTTGTTTATGGGTGCGTCTATTGCACAGGCATAGTCATAGTGGAGTAATCAGAATGGTACTCATACTGTACAAGTAAAGACATGCAGCAGAATATAAGACAGTTTTGCATCCGGATATTTATAATGATCCCCCATTCGCAGGAGGTGAAAAGCCGGTCCTCATCCTTATATAAATCACAAAGTTTAGGACAGTACTTTTTGGTACTGACTGTGTTAGATAATAAAATGTTCCACATGCATTATTAGAAAAGTAATTTCTTTAAAAGAAAAAAACTAAAAACAAAACCAACATAGATAACGTTATAACGATAGTCTGTTTGTCAAAACCAAGAGCAAAATTAAAATTTAAAAAAATAAAAAAATTTTAAAAAATAAAAAAAAAAATAAACAAGACCCTAACAAAACGCACGAATGGTCCTGAGATCAATCATCTAGCTTGCATGGTATAATAACCAAATGCAACAGCAATTAGCGAAATTTAACGTCGATAGCTTGGATAATATCAACATACTGGCTCTGTCTGAGCTATTTTACCGACATTACATAAATGAAGTGTAACAAAATTAATACAGAACAGACACGTGAGAAATTCCATAATAATACAGAACAGACATGTAAGAAAGTCCATAATAATTTAAAACAGACACGAAAGAAAATCCATAATAATACAGAACAGAAGCCTTTAAACCGTAACAATGACACAGACAACAAAAGAAAACCTGAAATATAGACATGGCACAAATATACATACATTTAAATGGTTATGTAATATTTGATACATGAAATATAGAATCAAGGCCAACATATAAAACAAATTAGTCAAATAATGAATAAAGCAGTCATTGAAATGCAAAGCTCAAATGTAACATAAAAGATGGCATGAAATTATTTAAACTAGATTCATGCTTGCAAAGCACGTATAATAGACATGAAATGATTTAAGTTAGATTCATGCTTGTAAAGCAAGTATAATAGACATGAAATGATTTAAGCTAGATTCATGCTTGTAAAGCAAGTATACTAGACATGAAATGATTTAAGCTAGAGTCATGCTTGTAAAGCACGTATAATAGAAATGAAATGATTTAAGCTAGATTCATTCTTGTAAAGCACGTATAATAGACATGAAATGATTTAAGCTAGATTCATGCTTGTAAGCATGTACACTAGACATGAAATGATTTAAGCTAGAGTTATGCTTTTAAAGCAAGTATACTAGACATGAAATGATTTAAGCTAGAGTCATGCTTTTAAAGCAAGTATACTAGACATGAAATGATTTAAGCTAGATTCATGCTTGTAATGCACGTATAATAGACGTGAAATTATATAAGCTAGATTCATGCTTGTAAAGCACGTATAATAGACATGAAATGATATAAGCTAGAGTCATGCTTTTAAAGCAAGTATACTAGACATGAAATGATTTAAGCTAGATTCATGCTTTTAAAGCAAGTATACTAGACATGAAATGATTTAAGTTAGATTCATGCTTGTAAAGCAAGTATAATAGACATGAAATGATTTAAGCTAGATTCATGCTTGTAAAGCAAGTATATTAGACATGAAATGATTTAAGCTAGAGTCATGCTTGTAAAGCACGTATAATAGACATGAAATGATTTAAGCTAGATTCATGCTTGTAAAGCACGTATAATAGACATGAAATGATATAAGCTAGATTCATGCTTGTAAGCAAGTATACTAGACATGAAATGATTTAAGCTAGAGTCATGCTTTTAAAGCAAGTATACTAGACATGAAATGATTTAAGCTAGATTCATGCTTGTAAAGCAAGTATACTAGACATGAAATGATTTAAGCTAGATTCATGCTTGTAAAGCACGTATAATAGACATGAAATGATTTAAGCTAGATTCATGCTGTAAGCAAGTATACTAGACATGAAATGATGTAAGCTAGAGTCATGCTTTTTAAGCAAGTATACTAGACATGAAATGATTTAAGCTAGATTCATGCTTGTAAAGCACGTATAATAGACACGAAATGATATAAGCTAGATTCATGCTTGTAAAGCACGTATAATAGACATGAAATGATTTAAGCTAAAGTCATGCTTGTAAAGCACGTATAATAGACATGAGATGATTTAAGCTAGAGTCATGCGTTTAATACACATGATTTAAGCTAGGTTCATGCTTGTAAAGAACGTATAATAGACATGAAATGATTTAAGCTAGAGTCATGCGTTTAATAGACATGATTTAAGCTAGATTCATGCTTGTAAAGCACGTATAATAGACATGAAATGATTTAAGCTAGAGTCATGCTTGTAAAGCACGTATAATAGACGTGAAATGATATAAGCTAGATTCATGCTTGTAAAGCACGTATAATAGACATGAAATGATTTAAGCTAGATTCATGCTTGTAAAGTACGTATAATAGAAATGAAATGATTTAAGCTAGATTCATGATTGTAAAGCAAGTATAATAGACATGAAATGATATAAGCTAGATTCATGCTTGTAAAGCACGTATAATAGACATGAAATGATTTAAGCTAGAGTCATGCTTTTAAAGCAAGTATACTAGACATGAAATGATTTAAGCTAGATTCATGCTTGTTAAGCACTTATAATAGACATGAAATGATTTAAGCTAGATTCATGCTTGTAAAGCACGTATAATAGACATGCAGACTAAAAGGTCTAAGTCTAAAATAAATCAAACAATTAGTAAAAAAACATTGAAATATTGCTATAGGCCTTTCCGAAAACATACTTACCTTCCCTTAATTCCTATGAGTGGCAAGTAATCCTACTATTTTCAGGTAGTGAGAGCATGAGAGTTCAGCATGTCAGATAGTGAGAAAGAAAACAATCGCTTCCTTCTTGATCAATTAAAATTTAAAAAGTAACGGAAGGAAATACAACAAATATTAGAGTCAAATATTTAACGTGACGATAATTGGTGATATTATTTGCATTCATTTCTCAAAACATTTTCTCAATTTACAGTGTATCAAGCAATGCAGAGATTTGTCTTGGGTAAGTGGGAATGGGGACTGAGCCAATCATTTTGGTGGGTAAGTGGGAATGGGGACTGGGCGCATGATTTTGATGAAGAATCAGACTTTGTGGAAGAACAAAAAATCAGGAGTAAAATGCTAAAATATGCATGTTTTTAAAATCTTTCTCACAGCCACAGGGGCCCATTTTCGGCCCCTGAGTACCCTTTTAAAATCCATGCAATCAGTCTATATCTATTTGCGTATACTGAATATGGTACTTTTCACTATGGAAGTCAGGGGTTTAGTTACAGCTACTGAAAGGAAGGATTCGGCTCACAATTATTACGAAATTAAACCCTATCTATTTTTAGAATATTTTAGCATATGATTTATTTTGATTTGGACACACTGCCATATAACATGGGATTAAACGTTCATAAATCACGATGTTTATATATATATATATATATATATATATATATATATATATATATATGTATAGGTGTGGGTGGGTGGGTGTGGGTGTAATCAGTTTAGTGCGCTACAGTCAGTACTACCCAGAACGTGAAGTGGTTTTTGCGTAATCGTGCTAACAAGGTGCTTATCAACAAGTTCTAAGTGCCACAAATATGTAAGAAAAACAAAATAGGACAAATTGCTGTAATAACTTTAAAATATAATCAGGTTATCTATACATATGGATACAAATATGCTAGCCAAAGTTTACTTGTCTAAACTGTGTTTTTTTTTTTTTTGCGCAGCCATGCTAACAAGGTTTCTGGGACAGACGTACAGATGTACGGACGGACGGATAGAGGGACCGAAGGACGAACAAGGCCAAGTCAAGATGCTCCCTCTGCAAGAAGTGGGGGCATTAAAAGACAAACATAATAACGGTGTTAGAAAGCAGTATAAAGACTAAAATGAAAGATAACCGTACAGAACAACACAAGGCACATTTATATTGATGTCCTGATGACTCCAGAATTAGCCTGTTTGTAATCAGAAGTTGTTCTACATTCACTGGGCAGGTTGTTCCAGATTTCTAGGGGCCCTAAATTAATACGAATACGTGCCCTACCCTTTGGTCTGTACTCTTTGTACCGTAGCAACATAAGAATGTAGAATACTGACAACGAAACTCATACAAAGTCTTGTCAATAAAATAAACTACATACCAAATCTGATTGAAATTCAGTAATAATGTAGAAAGTTATCGTGTCGAAACTTGAGTGGGTGCATCCAACGATCCGATAATCAAGGGTCATAACACCGCTAAATGATGACGCAGAAACGCGGACAACCAGATTCATCCTACGTCTTGTCAATATAAAACTGCATGCCTAATTTGATTGAATGAAGAAAATAAAATTTAGTTTGGAAACCTGACCTAAAGCAGACAACTTCCAACGCACGACGTGTGATGGTTTCAAGGATTAAACAGAAAACACGGAGAAGCAAACACTAATATAACACTACTATAACACTACTATAACACTACTCAGATTGATGAGGAGGTCTAAAATAAAGTTTCGTGGAAAATGTCACTCAAGGGAAAAGATGGACATAGAAAATGTCAATGAAGGGAATAGATAGATACGGAGAGAAGGACAATGAAAATATCACTCAAGGGAAAAGATGGACTATGGAAATGTTAATGAAGAGAAAAGATAGATACGGAGAGAAGGACAATGAAAATCTCACTCAAGGGAAAAGATGGACTATGAAAATGTCACTCAAGGGAATCGATAATTACGATGAGAAGGACTATGAAAACATCAATTGAAAACCAAATATTCAGACTAACTTGGCGTCTCAAAAATTTGTCTAACACACAAGGAAGTCATGATTCACTGGTACTATGGTCCGCATGTAAACATTCAAGCTTTAAAAAGCTTTCACTGCCTTGTTCCAGAACTGCATATACAACCAAGATAAGGTCTGAAAATTATCTTTAAAAATTACCGGTTTCTATATTAAATAATCAAAGAATACAGGCATCTAACCCTATCATTATTACCTGGTGATATGATGATGACGAGTATTATTATTATTATTATTATTATTATTATTATTATCACATGAAGTTGCAAAAAAAAATCGCTCCAAGTACCCGGTTGTAATATTTATGAATTGATTATTTGTACAAAACAAAAAAAAAAAAAAAAAGAAAGTGATAGATTTATTGATCAGTTTGCTTTAATTTTACAAAAAGAAAGTGAGATTTATTGGTCAGTTTTCGTTATTTGTACAAAAAGAAAGAAAGTGATAGATTTATTGAGCTTTATTTATACAAAATGTTGAAGCACAATAGCAGATACTTTCGAGTGCTTACCAACATAAATTGTAGCTCTATGGGTGTAGGTGGGTGTAGGTGGGTGAGGTGACGGGTGGGAATAGAAGTAGTCGTAATAAGCCACCAACCAAATATGATCAATTACTAAGCCTTGACTGTGTCATTACCAGGAACAGGATCTTGAATAGTGAGGTTAAAAAAAAGAGTAGGAGCATCAACCATTCTGTTGCTCAAATTAATAAGGTCTCCAACCAAGATATCCATTTAACATTATCATCTATTGTCCGCGTATGGTGTCTAATGATAGAACTACTGTTGGGAAATGTCAGTATGAATCAGCGAAAACTAAACCGGTAATAACTATTTTTTCCCTCGTAAATAAGTTTCAGTTTATTGTGAGAGAGAGGATAAAAAATGATTGTGGTTTTGTGCAGAGATCGTAACCATTGACTTTGAATTCTAGGTACATACATTCATGAAGTCAACTGAATATATTATATATGTTATTTATTTACTTCTTAATAATAATAATAATAATAATAATAATAATAATAATAATAATAATAATAATAATCTGTTGGTGGTGGTTATAATGCCTAATTATCAACAATATGTTCAACTTCACCCTCAATTATGTTTCGTAAAATGTCATCTGAAATTAAAGATTTCGAACCGCATTACAAAGTACATGTTCTGTTGGTGTGTAACAGAATGTTTTTGTTTAAACTTAGCTGCTTTTGTTTAGTTTTATAACTGATATATCACTATTTTCGACTTGTTCATTTAATAAATTAACTGACTTTCCCATTTAATTTTAGTTGTATAAGGATGGACTTTTCTTGGTAATTACCAAAAACCAAAAAATAGAAAGTTATGGACTTTTCTAGACCATAGTGAAGTTTAAAAATTGCTAAATTGGATAAAATTAAATTTTTTGTAAAATATGGATAAAGATCGAACTAACATTGATAAAACTGGTTAAAAAAGGAATGATAAAAAGCCTTTAAACGTTGTATAAATAATAATTAATTAGCGATTTAAAAAACTTGTAACTTAATTATTCAGAGATATTTGCTACTCAAACCACACTAAGAATCATCAATTTTAATAAAATTTGTAACGAAAAACACAATAATTAGAATAGATACGTTTTACATGTGTTCCTTAATTGTGTAGTATGTAAACATTGCAAAATTACCCTAACACACAGCCTTCATAAAGCGATAGAAACCGTTTATAGTAATTTGGACAAAATTTACAATTCTTACAGGCGGTGTCAGCAAGATACACTGTGAAAGCTGTTAGAAAATTAAATTCCTGTATAGGTAGACTGCAACATGAAATGCAATTCATTATCGACTTTTTGTAAAGCTTTAAACATTGCAGATGTTGCCACAAAGCATACAGAATAACAAACAAACAAACAAAAAAAACAAACAAACAATCCTTTAAAAACCACGAGAAATGTTGCCTAGGGAACAATTCCAGCAGGGATTAAACCGTGTATGATAAAATAGTTTACAGACATGTGTGATAGAGATACTGGTAGAAGGAATTGTACAATCTACAGAAGTGTTTGATAGAGTTACTGGTTGAAGGAATTGTACAATCTACAGACATGTGTGACAGAGCTACTGTTACAAGGAATTGTACAATCTACAGACGTGTGTGATCGAGTTTTTGGTAGAAAGAATTGTGCAATCTACAGACATGTGTGACAGAGCTACTGGTAGAAGGAATTGTACAATCTGCAGACATGTTTGACAGAGCTACTGGTAGAAGAAATTGTACAACCTACAGATATGTTTGATAGAGCTACTGGTAGAAGGAATTGTACAATCTACAGACATGTTTGACAGAGCTACTGGTAGAAGGAATTGTACAATCTACAGGCATGTGTTACAGAGCTACTGGTAGAAGGAATTGTACAATTTACAGACTTGTCTGATAGAGCTACCTGTAGAAGGGCTTGTACAATCTAGTGAATGAACCTTTTAGAAAGCGGACCTATCTTATAGTTTAATACTTGTTCAAACATCATGTTGCAGCTAACAATACAACCTGTCCCTAATATTGATAGATAAAGCATGTTGCTTATATTGTTTCACAAAGAGTGGATAGATGTACTTAGAACGTCATTAGTTTAGATAAGCCTACAACATTTCAGGAATGTGATTGATGATATGATTGCATGCTGTAAGATCTATATTTTTACTTTGTTGTTTTGTGGCTAGAAGCTTGAACAGTTGGCTGCATCTCGTCATCACCTCTTCTAACTGAGAGCCGCAACTTTGGCTCAAATCTCAAGTTTGTAAACGATGTAAACGATACCAGCACTCAGGGCCGGCCCAAGGGTTTTTGGCGCCCTAGGCGAACTATGCACAAAAATTCACTTTCATCTAATTTGGCGCCCCTTAAAGTCTGCGCTCTAGGCGACCGCCTAGTTCTCCTATATGGTGGGGCCGTCCCTACCAGCACTCAACATAAAATTTGAAAATGTCAATGACCTAAGTAATACCTTTCATAGAAGACAAATAAGGCATGTAACCCATTAAGTTGCCCTAAGTCTATCTCCGCCCTACTTATGGGTATTTAAACATACTACTTCAATCATAGCTCGCTCATCTAGTGGTCCAAAGTCTACCCCCAACCAGCTTGAAGGTAGTTTATAAAAACGTCAATTTAAACATCTCATGAATTATAAAATGGTACTTGAATACAGCTCTAGCATGTAATGAAATGCACATTATAAAATTAAAGATGACAGACAACTGCCTTCTTTCAGCTTTTAAGAAATTAGTTGAATTTTTAGGAGCAAAGATTTGCAGAGACACATTTTTAAAGACCAAACTTATTAGGGTATTTTGAGTGATGCTTTAAACGTTGATGCAAACACGAATATTACTTGTTCAGATGTAGAAGCTATTTCTGAGATATTTTTGGATAACGTAATGATTTACAGAGAGTGTTCTGAAGATCATAGTATCGATAATAAAGACTATGCTATGATAATACCGATAATCGACAATAAAGACTATGCTATGATAATACCGATAATCGACAATAAAGACTATGCTATGATAACACCGATTATCGACAATAACGACTGTGCTATGAATAAATGATGTAAACTATACCAGAGTGCAGGCAAGGCGATTGTTGCCGTAACCCTCGGACCCTGGCTCGAGTCTCGGTAGGGTACGAATTAAAAAAATTATCTAACCTGTATGATAATATTCTTTCTTACATACATTAAAAATAAAATGACTTTTAAAGTGTTGGTTTAAGGCAGTTTGATATAAAATACTCTTTTATATATCAAATTGTAAAACGACCATGAAATAAGAAAATAACGAGAAATGATAATAATCCCCGTTTTGTAATAAATTAATAATGTTACGCAATTTTATCAAAATCCCCTCTGCTTTACCTGCTCTCTCTCTCTCTCTCTCTCTCTCTCTCTCTCTCTCTCTCTCTCTCATGCCGTATTGTTAAATACACCCTATGATGGTAAAGTAAGGGACAACAAAACTATAGGTGGAAATCTGTGGAGTGAGAGAGCAAAAAGAATTTGAGCTGGATGAAAACTTTCAACTTGAACTTACACCAATTAACCTAGATGAATCAGTGTTCTTATAATTGTATGAGTACACATTCCAATGGATTCATCGACAGTGTTATGCAATACCAGTGTTGTATGAGTACACATTCCATTGGATTCATCAACAGTGTTATGCAATACCAGTGTTATATGAGTACAGATTCCATTGGATTCATCAACAGTGTTATGCAGTACCAGTGTTATATGGGTACACATTCCATTGGATTCATCAACAGTGTTATGCAATACCAGTGATATATGAGTACACATTCCAAGCCTCGTTTCCTTTCAATGAAATATCTATCAACTCGTGGTATATCAAAGATAAAACGCACATACTATACATAAAATTATATTTATATATTCTATATATTTATACCACATATATTAAAAATAACATGGTTTTTAAAGTGTTGATGTAAGGCAGTTTGATATACCGATACTGTTAGTATATCAAATTATGAAACGCCCTTGGCTTTTAAAAACGCATATAGTTATGGTGTCAACATTAGATTATTGCTTTTATACTCTCTAGATCAGTGATGAATTTCTACTCATTAATCATTAATAAGATAAGAAAACAAGGAGAAAAAATAAAAATCCCCATTTTGTAATGAATTAAACATTAACTCTCTCCGTCAAAAACACAGTTTCCTGTAGTCAATCTTAAACTCCACTGGAACATAAGTATTTGTATTTGTATGTGGTATAAATAAAATATATGTATAGTATGAATACTGCATCTTTGATATATCACTTGTTGTATAAAATTTTCATTAAATGAAAAATTTATACAACTCGTGATATATCAAATATACCGCGCACATACTATGTATATATTTATATATATTCTCTCTCTCTCTCTCTCTATATATATATATATATATATATATGTGTGTGTGTGTGTGTGTGTGTGTGTGTGTGTGTGTGTGTGTGTGTGTGTGTGTGTGTGTTCAGTGTTTGTATTGTGGATGCAAGTTGCTTCTTCCCCTGACTAAGAGCTTGTTTAGCTCGAAAGGTTGGGAAACTGTTTTGTATTTGCGCTGTATATGCTTTACGTCTCCATTTATAGGTTCCTTAGATTTTAGTGATTAGTTGTTTGATTATGGGAAGTCGGTGTTGGGAAAATATTTCCCAGACCGAGTAATTAGCCAATTTCTAGGAACAGACGTCATACTTACACTTGTTAAGAGACTTTGCAGTGGCATGGACTGGTTTCGTAGTTTGAGATGGGTTCAGACTAGCATAAGTACAACTGTGAACCAGTCTAGAAACGGGTGAAGATAAAATAGAGAATATACGGGTTTGGTGGTCCATAATTGGTTAATAGTGAAAAGTAAAATTTTAGTAAAACAAAAAAAAAAAAAAAAAAAAAATAGAGACAAGATTCTGTTGATGCACTTTTAGTATTTGTATAGTTCCCTGCATTGGGTGTTTGAATTGTGTTATGTGCTTCATGCCACCGCAATGCTAACAAGGAAAAACCATGCAAATGTGAAGTTGTAGTTGTGATATTGTGGTCATTTATTTATTGATTAGAGAAAAATTGTATCTATCATAGTCTGGGTGCGTTACGAGAACTTCCAGTTGACAACGAATGTTGTCGAGAAGTCCTCGGAAATAGGGGAAAACAAGGGACTTCCAGCCCGACCTCACGCAGGTGTTTGATTCTCTCGGTAGAGGAACTCCTGTGCGTGTTACAATATATATATATATATAGATAGATAGATAGATAGATATATATATATATATATATATTGCCAGACTTTTGCTTTAATCTTTGATACATGTCCTCTGTGCCCGTTACTGTACCTGGTAATGTTCTTCTTTATATCTTTGTTATGTGGGGGGGGGGGGGGAGGGGTATTTTGCGCCCGCCTCTTTGGTGTTAGAATTTCTCCTCTTCCGCTCATGTATTTTTGAAAGCCATTTTGGAACCCAAATTGCCACCCACCACCATCACCACACATGAAAATGTGAAAGTGTTAAAACAAACACACGCTCACACGCACACACGACATAAATATCACAGCTCTTGTCTCAGCCATTCATTATGCCACCAGCTCCCCATTCTTGTACAACCATTGACTTAATCCTTGTGCATCGTATAACTGAGTTACGGGATTAAGCCGATAGTGGTCGCAATGATTCCCGGTACACTACCCAGGTGCTGGGGGTGGGGATCGGGACGGAGCACATTTTTAAATCCCTTTTTCAGACGACTACACAACATTCACAGTTTTATCAATATGACTCAATCCCAGACAATACAGGAACGACGCATGACCATACTACAGGCTCACTTCGACTTATAGCCAGGTGAGATATAGAAGAAAAAAAAAACATAATAACAAATATAGAACTTCCTACTTTCTATGGAAGTCTCTTTTGTACAAAAATTGATTCAGTCCATTTCACACGACCATTGGTTATTAAGCTATACATCAACATGTAAAACCTTGCGATCGAGGTATCAGCATACAAAATTATGCGGTTTAAAAATTGGTAAAAGCGTAAACATTACTTTAATCCAGCCAAACCGTTCCAATAGAAACATCAGATAATCCCTACTACCGGATGAAAATTGTTAATTTTCAATGACTTGTTATGATTTGCTCTTCTTAGATAATAGCATCAAAAGCAAAAGTCGGACAAACAGAAGTAGTAGAAACAAATCAGAACAGTCTCATGGGTAATACATATTAAGGAATAGTCAATACCTACCGATGAATGAAGAAAAAGAAACTCTGTGTAATGGCGTTATGGAAGGTACCGGTTTTCTATGAAAATCGATGTGGAATTCCACCCCTACCACATAAAGGGGACCCATACCGAACCGTGAGAATAAAACAGAACACCTTCGAATATTGAAACGTGTGTATAAAGGTGTTACTTGTTTTATTTATCTTCAGTGGCATGCTTAAGCCAGGTCTGCTTGACAATGGTTCCAAATACCACCGTAGCATTCTTGCTTAAATGAATCTGTTATTTTTTTTATTTTATTTTTTTTTCAACTTGAAATTTTAATTGATGCTAGGTCTGCGGTGTAACAGACCAAACAATTTTACATATTAAAATACAAAATAGAAATATGAAAAGCGAAAATAAAAGGATGAATATCTATCTTTATGTCTGTCAATCAGTCTGTACGTATATATGTATGATCTTTCTTATATATTTATGCAGACATAAATTTGCAACAAGTTTCACATCGCTTCAGAGGATGATAATTTCAGGTCAAAAATTGTTACTTGATGATCCTCTATATCTCTCTCTCTCTCTCTCATAAATACTTAAATACATGCGTGTTTCATATGTACAAAAACACATAGTGATAGTGGCAGACTGGTTTAAATTTATTGAATAGACCCGTGTTCAGAGGCGATGGTGACAACTGTTACTGTTCAAATCTTGAATTTCACTGTCACTACTGTTAGATGCATATAGAGGTAATGGGTCTATTATTTGCGTGTACTTGGTTTTAAAATCAAAGTTACATGTCGGCACATACAGAGCTAGTAGTCAACTCCATTTACTCATATACCAATCATAATTAATCTTATGATAACCAAATCCAAGAGCGTTTAGTAACATAATCAAGGTTCTGAGCATGCTTTCTGTTAAGTTTGGTTGGTTGGTTAGTTTAAACGTAAATGTTAACACATTAATGGCTATATCATGTCAAGGAAATGGGAACAAAGTCCCTTTCCCAAGGGCACGTTGAAGCAGCCGACCCGGGCTGGACTCCAGGGCAAGTTTTGAACGCGCGACTCTTGGATTACCAGTTCAACGCTCTGTCAACTGAACTGCCACAGCTCATCAAATTTTGTTGACCGGTTTTGAAAACAAGTTGTTTATGTGCGTTTCTCTTTTTATTTAACATATATATTTGATGGAAAATCGGCATCGTTTATACAACTAAGCAAATTCGAGATATTAAAGTTCACGCTTTTCTAAGGCCATAATTGAGGGGATTTGTTTTTGAGGATGTGCTCGGTTTAAATTACTGTGAAGACAACATGATGTATGTTAGACATTGTTATCAGGCACGAATTCCTTCTTGATACAATGCTCATTATTAAAGTTGATTACATTCTTGAACAATCAGGAGCTGTGACATTGCTAGATGA
The DNA here is from genome assembly GCA_029931535.1 of Margaritifera margaritifera. Lineage (NCBI taxonomy): Eukaryota > Metazoa > Mollusca > Bivalvia > Unionida > Margaritiferidae > Margaritifera > Margaritifera margaritifera. Next base: position 170,677 of record JAQPZY010001561.1, on the reverse strand, counting down.
TGATATAGAATGCTTATATGTATATGTGTAGTCAACATTAAGCTGCATGACAGATATGGTTGAAATCCGATAACGTTTAAAAATAGTAATTGTGTTGAAATAAAAACTGGGTTGGCCAGCCATAACTCGAAGATATAAGATAAACAAATTTTATATAAAGTCGGTAGGTTGGATGATATAACATACTGGCTTTGGGCTACTTTACCGATATCAAATGAAGCAAGAGTAACAAAGCTGAACCAACACGCAATAAAGTCCAGATTAATACAGAACCGACACGTAAGAAAGTCCAGATTAATACAAAACCGATACGAAAAAAGTCCAGATTAATACAGAACAGTCACATGTTAAACCATTACAATAACAGAGAAGACAGGCACATGTTAAACCATTCCAATGACAGAGAAGACAGGCACTACAATATCACCGACGACAGGCACATGTTAAACCATTATCATGACAGAGAAAACAGGCACATGTTAAACTATTACAATGTCAATGGCGACGGGCACATGTTAGACCAGTATAATGACAGAGAAGACAGGGACATGTTAAACCACTACAATGTCACTGACGACAGGCACATGTTAAACGAATATAATGTCAGAGAAGAGAGGCATATGTTGAATCATTATAATGACAGAGAAGGCAGGCACAGTTAAACCATTACAATGTCACTGGCGACAGGTACATTTTAAACCATTACAAGGACAGAAAAGACAGGCACATATTAAACTATTATTATTACAGAGAAGACAGGCACACATGATACCATTACGATGACACAGACAACAGGCACAAGTTAAACCATTACAATGACACAGACGACAGTCACATGTTATAATACAGAACAGGAACACAATTAAAGACAATTATACAGAACAAAACAAAGCACATTTACATTTCATCCCTGGTCTGTTAATCTCTTTGTAATCAGGTACTTGTGGTCATGACTCTTCGTATTGTAAATAATGTACAACATTGAAAATGAAATCCATTTGATGTGTTATAAAAATAATTAGCTGCATAAGACATTTTATTAGTATTAATTAATATTTTAAAGAGTTCTGGAAACAAGAGAGAGGTATATTCAACAATCAGGGGCAATAACTACACTAAATAATGACTTAGAACGTTAGCAATCAAGTTCTATGTGTCTCATCAATACAAAGTGTAATGCCAAATCTGATTTAAATTTTTATTTAAGAAAAGACATTAAGGGAATTATCGTGTAGAAACCAAAATAGTTGATATGATGATCGGGAGCCACATCTCCTCTAAACAATGACGTAGAATGGTAACAATCGAAGTTTTATGACCTCATATCAATTAAAGGCTACAAGCCATTTTTGATTAAATCAAGTGATATTTACATGGTTTCCATGGAACACTATGTCTCGCCTTCTTTCGGCCCAGCCTAACACTTTTTTGTTAGTTACAATAAGAGAACTATATCTTTTCATGTAGAATATATATCTATCTATCTATCTATCTATCTATATATATATATATATATATATATATATATATATATATATATATATATATATATATATACACACATACATACATACATACACACACACACAGACAAACAGTCATACATACAACCACACATTTACAAATAATATATATGTATACAAGATATAAATTCTTTTATTAAAGTTTAATTTGATTCGTTTAAACGGAAATTGATTAAATTCTTGAACAATCGCCTAAATCATTTTCACCCCACAATTAAATTTACTTATACTGCATTCAGTACGCATGCATCGTTTCTAGATGTTAATGTGATGAAAAATTATGATCATACTACCTAAATGTTCATGTTAAAGAAACTAATATCCACCAGTATGTGGAATATTCGTCTTGTCATCCCAGGTCATGTAAAAACGGTATACCTTATAGCCAGGCGAAAAGATACTGACGTATCATTTCAGACGATTGTCAATTACAAAATTCTTTGAATGAATTAAAATCATATTTCCAAAGCAGGAATTATCCTATACATGTAATTGAGTCTGCTTTGAATAAAACCCGTATTCATACTCAGATTGATGCTTTAAACACAGTAGAATGTACGAAAGAGACAGATATAATTCCTTTCATAATACAATATAATCCTTCATTACCAAAATATATAGGTCTTACAATTCATAAATAGTGGAGTCTCCTCAACGTATCAAATAAAAACAGCGTAAAAACACTTTACAAAAGCAAGTCAATTCTTTCTTATAAAAAGACCTAGGAATTTGCAAGATGTGTTGATTAGAACTAAACCGACAAAAAATATATAAATATATTTTTCATTATCTAAATCAGGGGTCCCTAACCTTTTTTGTACCTATGGGGACATTTGTGAGTTTATGAGAGAGTGGCGGGCACCAACCAATTAACTTGACCAATTTTTAATTTTTTTTTTTTATTCATTATAACCTCTTCCGCGGGCACGCAAAATACCTTGGCGGGCACCGCGTTGGGGACCACTGATCTAAATGTAACAGACATCGGTGCTCTCAATGTACGAATATTAGAGAAAGTACTTGTTTTAGTAGCTCTAATACAAAAGAATTGTTTTCTCTACGTTTAACACTCACTGCATATCAACTGATGTAATTTATTTGATAACCTGTAAAAAAATGTAACGTGTAATATGTTGGACAAACACTTCAACAAGTTTCTAAGAAAATGAATAATCACCGCTTTCATATAAAAAAAAATGCATGGATCCTCAGTTCCCCTCTAATGTTTCAATACATTTTAATACAAATAATCACTCTTTACGTGATTTTTCTTTCATGTCAATCGATATTGTACATGGAGATATGAACATACTGATTAAAGAAAGTTACTGGATTCATCGGTTAGATATTTTGTATCCCAATGTCCTTAATACTAAGGCATTATATGAAATTATATACAATTTTAATAAAAAAATTGATATGTTGCATACATATATATCATTTGTAAATGTGTGGTTATATGTATGACTGTTTGCCTCTATATTGTGATTTCACTGATTCGGTTTTCTTTAGAGACTCGTGTAACTTTCTCATCCCGTTATACATACGAGATTGTTATGATAATGCATATCATTTATGACGTTATGTCAATGGGGTAATTGCTTATAAATATATAGACGTCATTCGTTTCTTTCAAAATAGTTTGTGCCTGAAGAAGCATACAGGTGGACAGGTGGAATGGTAGTTTTAAGTTAACTATCTGCTTATGTGCTATCCAAAGATAAATCCAAAAATAAATGCATGCATCACAGCAAATATACATATAATTCTTTCAAAATGTACAAACATTGAAGTCATATTTTACCTCTCCACCCCTTTCGTCAGCGGGATGGGATTCTATTGATAAAAAAGGTGATATAATACTCTTCTTCTTACTTAAATGTCAGTAAAAAAAAACTCGTTACAGCTTATGTTGAATTGTTGTTTTAAATCATGCCGACCATAAATAAATCTTATCTTTTTATTGCTCAAACGTTAAGTGTAGGAAGTTTTGTTGAATTCGTGCGGGTAGTTTTAGATTTATTGGCTTGCAAAAAACCGTTAACATTGAGCTGACGCAGCCGCCGCTGACATCAGCATAGCTATGCCTCGGATTTGTCTCAGAAAAAGTGAGACGAAAAGAATTGTTGTGCATAAACCAAACTGGGTGGGTCAGATAATTAAGACCCAAAAACAACGCTAAACGATGACGCACAACGCTGACAATCAAACTCATTGTATGCAATGTTACTATAAAGTTGCATACCAAATTTGGTTAAAATAAAATAAAGAGAAATTGTGTGTGGGCAACAAAGGTGGGAGTAGAAACGCCCTCCCCCCTCCTCCGCCCTTGAAAGGGAGGAAAGGAAGAAGTTTATGGATATCCATGTAACAGGTCTGCACGTCGAGGTCCCTAGTGAGAAAACAGACTCCATATAGGTGTTAAAAGCCAAAGGATGGGGACACAGAGGTGTTTTGATAACATCCTGACTGGTTTAAAAATTGTCCACATCGTGAAGGAGGATGCCACGAAGATATCTACCTTTTTCTACCTTATGGGCTTTCACCTCAAAACATGGTACTAGGGTTGCATCCAGTACAGGCCTTGCGGATTGTGCAGAAAGACAAGCCATATGGCATCCAGTACAATCCTTGCGTACGGTGTTGAACGACCGCTATCCAGTACAGGCCTTGCGTAAAGTGTAGAAAGACAGCCGAGCTAGACAATTACACCATCGAGATTAGGTTATGCGGAAGTGGTGACCAAAAATGGCATCATAGGCGAGATCTCATTTGGATGATTAGGAGGAATATGGGGAGCGGCTACCCTACAAATGATTTAATTGAGGAGAAGGTTGATAGAGATCATATGAGGATCTGAACCCCTTTTTCGCGCGACCTCTCTTCAGAGAATGTGATTTTCCCTCTCTAGAAAAAGAGGAGGAAGTAGCAGAATATGATAGGGAAGTCGCAAAAAGCTAATAGAAGAGAAAGTAAAATATCAAAGAAAATGGAAATAGGGAAACTTAGAAGCAAAGGAAAGCCACCAGAAGAACTTAGCACACCAGATTCACATATAGAACTGGAGAGCAAGAAAATATTAGAGAAACAATCCTTAACTCTCATGCCCTCATGGATTGACTTTGAAGAAAGCAATCCAAGTGTAGAATATATTTCTTCAAGAGAAATGAGCATAAGTAAAAGAAAAAGAAATCCTCTTGGAACGAAGAGTATAATATACAGGAGAGAGTAAACCAAAACCAGTCATGCAGAACTCTCACATTCTCAAATTTAATTTATAAAAATAAGTTTATATATATATATATATATATATATATATATGGAAGACAAAATATAGACGAAAGAGAATACATATACACATAGAAACAAAACGAAGAATGTAGAACTGACAATTTGTACACAGCAATACACTGTGAGCACATGGTAAAAGAATGTAAAAGGGAAAAGAAAATAATTGAGGACCATTTTCCAGCAAGTCAAGCAATGAAAATGTCATAAAATTAAAATGGGGAGTGGGGACATGCAAATTCAATAATTCAATATCAGAAAATGAAAACAAATGCTAACATAATTTTATAAACATTGGGAACTATGACGTTATAAAAGAATGGGAAGACTTGAGACTAAAGATTAAAACATTAACTTAGAATATATGCAAGAAAAGGAAGAGTGATATTATACCAAAAGATGCATGAATATAATGAAGAGTGCCAGTACAAATAATAGTGAAAAGGAGAACGCCAAAAACAAACAAAAACATGATAAATTAGAAAAAATAGAAAATAAATGGATCAAAAGTAAGAGCTGGTCAATTTGGGGATATATATGCTAAAACCAAATGAATACATAGAAGAAAATAAATCAGACGGAAAAAAGAAAGAACCCTGGAAAATGTAATAGTGGGAGAGAAAATAATAACTGATAGTAAGAAAATTATTAAGGAAATTTATGAATATTTTATACAAATGTATATACTAACCAAAACATAGCTCAATAAATTCAAAATGAGTATTGTGACAGTATAGAGTTCAAACAAATAACTGAATTAAACAGAGAAATCAAAGAAGCTATAACACAATTAAATAAAGGTAAATCGCCTGGCTCGGATGATCTTACAGCAGATTTCTAAAACAAATTCAAACAGAACTAACACCAATTGTAGCAATATTATATAATAATATTTTTAGAGGGAGAAATGCCATCTTAGATGAAAGAAGGCATTATAACTATGTTATGTAAAGGACGAGGAGAAATAACAGAATTTAAAAATTGGAAACCTATAACTTTGCTAAACACATATTATAAAATTATAAGCAAAATAGTGGCTAATAGAATCAAAACTGCATGGATGAAATAATAACTATCAATCAAATATGTGGTGAGAAAGGTAGACCAATAAAAAATAATAAATTAAATATTCAGAGTACAATAGACGTCATAAATTAGAAGGGAGAAAAAGGGATAATGATTTTATTTGACCAGGAAAAAGCCTTTTACAGAATGGAAGATAGTTTTATAAGTACGCTTCTGAAGAAATTTGGTTTCTTATCAACCTTTCAAATTTGGGTTAAAATACTGCATAAAAGCATATTTTCACAAATTCATATAAATTGGCTAATACGGACAAGTTTTGCATTGAAAGATCAGTGAGACAAGGGTACTCTTTCTCCAGGTTATTATATGAAATTTCAATAGAAACAATTTGCAAGAAAATAAATGAAAATAGAAACATTAATGGAATCTATATACCTAATCTAGAGAAAGACATAAAAATATTACTACACGCAAACGACTGGGAACTCTTTAAGCCATTTGGAAGAGGAATTTTACAATTTTGGAAAAGCATCGGGGTCAATACTTTTAATAGCGAATTGGAAAAGCATCAGGGTCAATTCTTTTAACAGGGAATCAGAATGACATTGGGGTCAGTATTTTTAATAGGGAATTGGAAAAGCATCAGGGTCAATATTTTTAATAGGGATTGGAAAAGCGTCACGGTCAATACTTCTAATAGGGAATTGGAATCTCGAGATCCCCGGAAGACTGGTGTGCCCAAACAATTAATTTTGAAATTGTTGAATGCTGAGGCCAAAGTGAACAGTGCCAGTACGAAAAGGGATTTTAAGAAGAAAATTAATGTATGAATTGTGGATTATGTCGCTCGGCAAAATATGGGATTCATAAATAGATTAAATGCCGATCCAAAACTTTAATCTGCCTAGTATTTAAATTGCAAAAGCTGGTAAAAGTACAAATTTGAATTTTGTGGTGACATTTGTGATACAATCAAAACCAACCCAGAAGTGATATAATTTTCCCTATTGATTCTAGATACACTCGAATGTATAAAACTTTGTACCGGTAGGGATGAGTCCTCCTTTTAATTTCAGTTATGTATATTCTAAGTTAGAAAAGTGACTTTTCTAGATGGACGAGGCCGGTAATTTGTAAGAATCTTCGAAGAATCTTTCAGCTCATTTTTTGACATATGCATATAATTGTGTTTGATTTTTTAAAAGATTGATCATATAACTTTCATATTGGTCATATAAGTCTTCTGAATTTTTGGTGGTGAGTTACTAACATGCCAGATTCTTAGGCACACAGTTGCCACAGTCATTTAGTATAAACGTTTACATGATTTGCATGTGCCATGCTCAAATTTGTATATATGTACTGTTATTTACATTCACACTTATTAATCATCCCCATGTTAATATCTGTGTAAATTGTCTTGAATGATGTTGGTACATTAAAAGACTTAAGCTGAAGTGGACAGAAGTATCAAGTCCTAAACAGTATACCCAGATGGACAAAATAGAGGTTTGTTTCATTTTCTTCATCCGGTTGCGTTATATAATACCATACTCTTTGACTTAAAAGAACAAAATTTAAATACTGATGTATTATTTTTTCAATGATTCCTTAAAATTCAGTGGCCAAATTTATTTTGTAATTTTAAAAAAATGGATTGTAACATGGGCTTTTTTTCTGAATAAATGTATTTCGCTTATTTTTCACTCCCCCATACACATATATAGAAGGAATCAATATATAGATAACTGTAATGGCTGAAACCTTTTGGTAAAGCAACAAAATGGATGAGCAAAGGTGTTTTTGTTAGCCACACTGTACAGATATTCAAATTTAATAACCATGCCAACATTTCCGTGTAGATCAGGCTCATGTGTCTCTATATTGGGCAACATCAAATATGTACCCAGTGGTGCATGGCATTGTATCATGCATCTCTATACTGGGCAACTTCATATGTGTACCCTCTGGTACATGGTAGTGCATCATGCATCTATATTGGCCAACATCATATATGTACCCAGTGGTGCATGACAATATATCATGTATCTCTATACTGTTCAACATCATATATGTATCCCAGTGGTACACGTCAAAGTACATCATGTTTGAGTGTGAGAGTGTATTCCAAGGTGTATGCGAGTGCTTTTCATGCTGCTGGTTGTGTAATGTATAGTTATGTAAGCTCTGTGAAAGTTTTTGTCAATTAAACAATGGACACCCAGATTAAAATTTTGTCAATGAATGTTCCAGTCTCAAAAAAGAGACTATTTTTTCTGGTGGGTCAAACAGAAGAATGCATCCATTAAGTTTACAGGTGACAGGTAATATAGTTACGATTGTAAAGCATTGGAAGGCTGAAATTGAGTTATAAGTATATATTTAGCTATAAATCGAGCAATAGTGCTGGTGTTGCTATCCTGTTTAGAAATAATTTTTAATTTCTTATTCATAGAAACAGATGTGATTGCAAGGGCAGAAGCATTCACTTAGATTTATCAGTTAATGGACAGAGATTTACGCTAGTGAATTTACACTGTCATAATGATGATAATTCTGACTTAGCTTACATATTGAAAGAGGACATTATGCATTTGGACAATTCTACTGTTATTATTTGTGGTGACCGGAGTATTGTGTAGGACATGGAACTTGACTCTTATGATATTTTACATAATAAACACACCATGGCCATAACGGCAGTCCAGGACATCAAGAAACAACTTGATTTTACTATATCTATGGAGAACACTCAATCCTGACAGTAGATTATTTACTTGGAGACAGGCAAACTGCGTGAAACAGAGTAGATTTGACTATTTTGTAATCTCTGAGGATATGTTTTTCAAATCTATTGACTCTTCTATTTTTTCTGGCTATAAAATAGATTATTCAGCAATAACACTAAAAATGTCTATATCCGCATTACCTAAAGGTTCCTGGTACTGGAAATTCAGTTCCAAGTAATTAAAGCAAAACGAGTATATTCATTTGCTAAAATAAGAATGCATAGCCAACACAGTAAAAGTTTACCATTGTGAAGGTAAACCTAACTTGTAATGATCAATTATTTTTTTGAAATCCATAAAATGATTATAAGATCAGAATAAATTACGTATTCACAAGCTGCGACAAAACGGAATAAACAAGATTTCAGGAAAATTGAAGCTGAAATACACACCTTACATACTTTAGTGAATCAAAATAATAACCTCACTATTATGAAAGAACTAAACCAAAAAAAACAACAAAAAAAAAAAACAAAACAAAAACAAGCAAATTTAGAAGAAATTAGGAAAAAAGAGGGGAAATGGAAAGGTGGTGTAGTCTTAAATCAAAATGAAGATGGTATGAGCTTGGTGAAAACAAAATTCTAAATATTTTCTTAATCTTGAAAAGAGAAATTACGTAAACAAAACAATACAAGAATTAATTGCGGTATTTGGAACAAGAGTAATAGGTGAAAACAATATATTAAATTAACAGAAAGATTTTATAAACAATTACACAAAAGGAAAACAAAAATAATTTTGCAAACTCATAGCCACTTTTTTAACCATGATAAAAACTTTCAGATCTTGAAAGAAACTCGTGTGATGGAAAGTTTATGTTTGAAGAATGCTGTTTAGCTCTGAAAACTATTAAAAATTAAACTAGTCCCGGTTCCAACGGATTTACCGTTTAATTTTACAAATTATTTTGGAAAGATGTGGGGAGTTTTGTTTTTAGGTATTTAAACGCTGGATGCGATATGAAACATTTTTCAAAATTTGAGTCTCAGGGAATCATTATTTGCATTACAAAAGAAAATAAAGACAGGATTTTTTTTTTTTTTGGGGGAGACCAATCTCACTGCTTAATGTATGTTACAAGATTGATTCGGCGTCCATTGCTAATGGGGTCAAGAACGTTCTCTATTTTATCATCAGTGACAGTCAAAAGGATTTTATGAAATGGAGATTTATTGGTGAAAATATAATAATATTGTATGACCTGATGCACTATGTGGATGAAACAAAATGAATCTGGTCTTCTCATATTGATACACTTTAAAAAAAGCTTTCGACTCTGTTAAATGGGACGTTTGGAAAATGCTCTGAAATTACTTAACATTTGAGAATCAATTAGTCCCTTTACAGAGTATTTTGCAAAATAAATAAAAAGCTGTGTCATTAATAATGGACATTTTCACCACTTTTTCATTTAGAGAGAGGTTGTCGCCAGCGAAGCCCTTTTCGTACCCTATGCATTTATAACAGGAAATCAACTTCTTGCAATAGAACTAAACAAGAACACAAGTATTACAGGCATTTTCTATAATAAAATGGAGTTCAAATTAGGGCAGTACGCTGATGATGCTTTTCTATTATTAGATGGTTCTCCTTTGTGCGTCAAGACAACCATGGAGATTTTGAATGACTTGGCCTTGTGAACTGCCGCTGCCATGCTGAATGCAAGCATCAGGGCTTGATACAATCAAAGTTATGACAAGGCATAGTGCAGATCACTTGCATGGCAGCGAGATATACAAATCCGTATAAAAGGGTAACAGCCAGAATTCCATCAAAAGGAACTCTTAATTATAATAAGACTGCATTCACAATCATCCCACGCGTTGTCCGTAGCATTATCCACTCCAATTCGATTACCAAAGGGTGGCCAGATAAGCTGTCCAATTTCACACAAATTCCAAAAGGTATGTTTCAATTTCACTGAGAAATGATTTGATTTGTTTTCCTTTTCCCTTCTTTTACTTAATACATAAATCCACAATACTTGGTATACATCAAGTGTGGAACTTTATATTGCATTATGTAATGACAGTAGTTTAATGAAAGACTGTATAATATGGTTTAATATTTTAATTTTATAGATATATTTAACATGCTTTATGCAGTTGGCATTAATTACCTTGGAGTACGAGACATGCAGAGTAGTGGAGGTCTAGTATTTCAATTAAGCCTCAGCGATCACACAGCTAAACGGTATTTGAAGCCAGGCAATATCAAATCTAAAATTGCAGCTGAAAGAGTGTCATGCAGATAAAATTAGATACAGTACTGTGGGTGTTATTGGTTTAATGGTTAAATCATTTCAAAGATCAAAACATCAGGAAATAAAGAGTGGGGCGTGAGTTTAAGCTTGTTTCACAGATGCTTGTAGGCATCAAATCTGATAGTATGATATAAGAATGACATGAAATGACGGAAATGGCTGCGTTCGTTTATTACTATTTATGTTTTAATGCTAAAGATACATGATACGAATGAATACTTTAAAAACTTCATGCGGGATTGAAGAGTCACAAAATGAAAGCAAACACCAGAGTTTCCAATCCTTGCAGAGCAACATAGATAGTAACATCACGTGTTATTAAGTATGGGAGTCACACATCACCGATACAATATATTAAGTATGGGAGTCACACATCACCGATACAATATATTAAGTATGGGAGTCACACATCACCGATACAATATATTAAGTATAGGAGTCACACATCACCGATACAATATATTAATGGTTACACACGTCACCAATACAATATATCAATATTTACATACATCACCGATACAATATATTAAGTATGGGAGTCACACATCACCGATACAATATATTAAGTATGGGTGTCAGACATCACTAATACATTATATTAATGGTTACACATCTCACCGATACAATATATTAATGGTTACACACATCACCGATACAATATATTAAATATGGGAGTCACACATCACCGATACAATATATTAAGTATGGGAGTCACACATCACCGATACAATATATTAAGTATGGGAGTCACAAATCACTAATACAATATATTAATGGTTACACACATCACCGATACAATATATTAATGGTTACACACATCACCGATACAATATATTAATGGTTACACACATCATCGATACAATATATGAATGGTTACACACATCACCGATAAAATATATAAATGGTTACACACATCACCAATACAATATATTAATGGTTACACACATCACTGATACAATATATTAATGGTTACACACATCACCGATACAGTATATTAAGTATGGGAGTCACACATCACCGATACAATATATTAAGTATGGGAGTCACACATCACTGATACTATATATTAATGGTTACACACATCATCGATACAATATATTAATGGTTACACACATCACTGATACAATATATTAATGGTTACACACATCACTGATACAATATATTAATGGTTACACACATCACCGATACAATAAATTAATGGTTACACACATCACCGATACAATATATTAATGGTTACACACATCACCGATACAATATATTAATGGTTACACACATCACTGATACAATATATTAATGGTTACACACATCACCGATACAATATATTAATGGTTACACGCATCACCGATACAATATATTAATGGTTACACACATCACTGATACAATATATTAATGGTTACACACATCACCGATACAATATATTAATGGTTACACACATCACTGATACAATATATTAATGGTTACACACATCACCGATACAATATATTAATGGTTACACACATCACTGATACAATATATTAATGGCTACACACATCACCGATACAATATATTAATGGTTACACACATCACTGATACAATATATTAATGGTTACATTATTCATAGCTACAATATATTAAGTATGGGTATCTTGATAAAGACGTTGATTCGTAAATGAATTTTCTGTCAGTTATCAATCTAGTGGTAACCACATGTATTATAATTTCATTTCCACCCTGGGCAAAGTCTCGATAACGAATAAACTTTGGTATTTAATGTCAATTTTACTCCAAGTTCTGACAGGGAGCCGGGTAGCTCAATCGGTAAAGAGTCTGACTCGTAAATCAGGGGCACTGGTTCGGTGCCCGCTCAGGCTAGCCCAGGTCGGCTGCCTATGTGTATATTTGGGAAAGGCACTAGGTTCCCATTTCCTCCAGATGATATAGTCAATAATGTGTCAAAAGTGACGTTGAAAGCAATAAAACCAAACCAAGTTCTACTACGTGCTCTCTGGAGCCCGGTAATGATCTTGGACGTGGAGGAAAGCGGAAAAAGCATATAAAACCACTGATCTTGTGTGGGTAACCGCGTGTCCTTGCAGATGTCTTTCGGGACCGCGGAACTGTTAAGATAGTATGTTGCCACCGCGCTATTCAGTCCGCAATGCATCAACGTCAGCCACTAATTTTTGAAAAGTAGCTTTAGTGGGTCTGAGGATATTTTGCACCCCCACACTCCCCGTCTTGAGTCATGCTTTTGGGAGCCTTGATCCTGAGAGGGTTCCAGTGGGAGCCCTGATTTTAAGCATACTCATACTTATAACATAAGAAATAAAATCTGCATGACATTGTATGATTCTGATATGTATGGCATGTTATAATTCCGATCTGCATGGCACTATACCATTCCGATCTGCATGACATTGTACCATTCTGTCCGCTGATAACAAAACTGATGTTGGAATTGCCATATCCTGGACCAAATACGCCGTTGTTATGGTAACCATGAGAATGAACAATGTTCTATAGCTTAACACACTGGCTTATATTTCAACTTAGATGTACGTATTATAACTACACAAGAATTGGACCTATAAGGATGAAATCTAAGGAAGACCTCTTAAATTATATTTAAAAAACAAGTCTGAAAAGGAGATAACCCCTCTGCTCGAAACTCAGTGCACTTTTCACGATTTGATTGTTGAGGTAACAATTGAACATTATCAACTACTTTTGACGTCATTATTTGATTCACAAATATCTGGAACTTTTATGGAACCTTGCTGATTCACTCCGAAAGTCGCAGTTTTGACTCGTGTGCTATAGCACAAACGAAATATAACATGTAGCAAATCGATATACTATAGTTGGAAATTGTATGCCCATAATTTGCGTAACTGAGAAGGTCTAGCTTTCATAAAAAGCATGATTAAAAATACACTGAATCTTATATGACAATACGTGCATCTAACGTCTTGTTTGCACCTGACATAGTGCAGTGTCCACTAAAATTTGTGGGTAGGTTGCTGTAACAAAATTTCATCTTGAGTGGTCAAAGTACTAAAGACAGTTTGATTTCAAATTTTGAGTGTAACGTCTCTCTCTTTCTCTTCCTGAAAACTATTGCCCCTGGTAACAACTGGAATGAATACTTTATCCTGGATATACATTTACGATAGTTGCAATATTGACTGAGCGCGATTGTCAATGATAAAAAGAAGGTCGACGAATTCTACGTGTGGCGCATATGCTAAGGTAAGCAAGAAACTTTTTAATATGACTTTGTAGAACCATATAAGATATTTGTTTTAAAAGTCGATTCCCTTGATTCTTTTGTTAATGAGTTTACATAGTGTATTTAAGTGCGACCTTTATCTTCATACCATTGTATATAATCTCCTGGAAAAACAATAAAACTTTCAAACAAGGTATTCGAGCCACTGAGCTTTTGGCGGAAGCAATATCATGGTTCTTTTCTATCCATCATCCCAATCAATTTGGAAACAAATTGTGAATTTTGAACGCAACATGTAATGGTTCTGGTGTACGGTATGCAAATGAAATCAGATTTAATTTTTGCATACCAACAAGATATATAGTGGAATAAATGCAATAACATGTGATAGAGATAAAATATGTCACTAAATAAAAACTGGAAAATATTCAGAAGCTTTTCGTTAGATACTGATGTGTTACGACTCTATGGTCTAAGAAAAATGTAACAGAAAGAAAGTGAAACCAACAAATCAAGTAAAAAATCAACAAGCAATTTATTACTAGATAATTAAAATGAAAAATCAAAAAGTCACTTACAGTAATGTCTTTTGAAATCCTAATAATCCAATAAGAATGATTGTTCTAATCACAAGTCCTAAATATAGAATGTTCCGAATTCACGGCTGTGTCCTTGAATGTTATGATGTGCTAATGGTCTCCAAAGTCCTGATGTACTAGAAATCTTGATGTGCTGATGTCAAAATGAAGTATTCCAAAATATCTGAATAAGTTCACTTAAATTCCAAAATCATCAATTAAAAATCCAAAATCCAAAAGTTTATGAGCACTGTTATAATCCAATGAATATTTAAAATAATTCCTCTCTTAGAATTTGGAATGAATTTTCACAACTGTAATAGCTCTTTACAAGACTGATGGTAATGTCAAAACTGAATAAATGTCCACCAAACATGGTATATATAAAGATTGGTCACATGACAGAATGTTCTAGAACATGAGTCATCTTAATGGAATTTGTACTTGTAAACAAAAATCAACCTTGACCTTCAAATTGAGAAAACATATTGATCAAAACAACCTAATTCAAGGACACTAGTTAAACATGTTTTTCCTGATAACATTAAGATTTAAGCAAATATTAAAGTGAAGAAACATTTATAATTTCCTAAAATATTTATAATATTATATAAACATCATACACAACACCTCCCCTCATAAAGAAAAAGAAAGATTTATATAATAAAGCTTTCTTTTGAATATACATCTAATACTATAATAACCAAAATTACATAAGAACATGTTTTATGATACTGGACTTAATTACATCAAGCAATATTACATTTCTAGGCACGTGAGAGTGCATCTGCAATCACATTGTCTTTTCCCCTGAATCAATACTCCACCAACCCCTACATCACTTGCATCAACAGATAATTTAAATGATTGGCTAAAATTTGGTGCAGAAAG
Organism: Margaritifera margaritifera; assembly: GCA_029931535.1. Classification (NCBI taxonomy): domain Eukaryota; kingdom Metazoa; phylum Mollusca; class Bivalvia; order Unionida; family Margaritiferidae; genus Margaritifera; species Margaritifera margaritifera. Next base: position 155,108 of record JAQPZY010001561.1, on the reverse strand, counting down.
AACTGGTGCATTCTTAAGCATGGCCTTTAACTTGTCAAAAGATTCCTGACACTTGTCAGACCAAAAAAAATTTGGTTTTCTTACTCAATAAACTTGTCAAAGGTTCAGCAATTTTGGAAAAATTGGAACAAAATTTCCGATAATATCCAGTCATACCTAGAAATCGCATCAGTTGCTTTTTACAAATTGGAACTTGAAATTCAGAGATAGCTTTGACCTTAGCTTCTATAGGTTTAACTTGACCTTGTCCCACAATATGTCCTAAAAATGTGACACAAGCATGGCAAAACTCACTTTTGCTCAAATTAATTGTCAGATTCACATCGCTGAGTCGATCAAAGAATTTTTGAATGGTTTCCAAATGATCTTCCCATGTGTTGTTGTAGATAATGACGTCATCGATATAAGCGTCACAATTATCAAGACCAAATGTTATCATGTTCATCAGACGTTGAAACGTTGCAGGCGAATTTTTCATTCCAAACGGCATGACTTTATATTGATAAAGTCCATCTGGAGTTGCAAATGCTGAAATTTCTTTTGCCCTTTCCGTCAGTGGAATTTGCCAGAATCCTTTTAAAAGGTCAAACTTGGTGACATATTCCGCATTTCCAATTTTATCAATGCAATCGTCCATTCTTGGGATTGGAAATGAATCAGTTTTGGTGACACTGTTGACTTTTCTATAGTCAGTACACATACGGAATGTATTATCTGGCTTGGGAACAAGAATACATGGTGAACTCCAGTTACTTTTACTTGGTTCTATGAAATCATTCTCCAGTAAATACTGAATTTCTTTCTTCAGATAGTTCTGTTTGAGAGGATTCATCCTATAAGGATGCTGTTTCACAGGCGCAGAATCTACAATGTCAACGTCATGATAAATTTTACTTGTTCGTGTTGGAACATCAGGAAACAAGTGCTCATAGTCATGTAATAGCAGTTTTAGTTCATTTCTTTCCTGTTGTTGTAGATGTGAAAGTTTCTGGTCTAGGTTGTTCAATATTTCTGAATTCCGAAGATTGGTTATACCAGAGTCACTATAGTCTGATTGTATTCCATCGTTGATATCTTCACTGTGTGGGACAGGTACAACTAAATTAACTGAATAATTAGCTGAGCTATCTCTGTCAAAATATTCCTTTAACATATTTATATGACAAAGTTGTTTCTGTTTCCGTCTCCCAGGAGTGTTAATGATATAATTTAAGTCATTTACTTTCTTTTCAACGGTATAAGGACCAAAATATTTAGCCTGAAGAGGATTCTGAGGTATGGGAAAGAGAGCCAGAACTTTGTCACCAGGTTTAAAACTCCTTTCCTGTGAATTTCTGTCATACCTTAATTTCATTTTTGACTGGGTATTGTGAAGATTAGTTCTTGCTACTTCACAGGCCTTTGACAACTTGTATTTGAAATCAGAAACATAATCAAGAAGATTAATCTTTGAATCTTCATTTGAAAGAAGTTTCTCTTTCAATAATTTCAGTGGTCCACGGACAGTATGACCAAAAACTAGTTCAAAGGGACTAAAACCCAACGACTCTTGAACTGATTCCCTAACAGCAAACAACAACAAATGAACACCCTCATCCCAATCATTTTCTGTATCAAAGCAATATGATCGAATCATATTCTTCAAAGTTTGATGAAATCTTTCCAAAGCACCTTGACTTTCAGGGTGATAGGCAGAAGATTTAAACTGTTGGATGCCTAGTTCATGCATAACTTGCTGGAAAATTCCAGACATAAAATTTGACCCTTGATCCGACTGGACAGATTTGGGAAGGCCAACAAGTGTAAAAAACTTCAGCAAAGCTTTCACAATAGTTTTAGTTTTTATATTTCTCAGAGGAATTGCTTCTGGAAATCTTGTAGATGTACACATGATGGTCAGCAAGTATTGGTTGCCTGACTTGGTTTTAGGTAAAGGACCAACACAGTGTACCATTATTCTACTAAATGGTTCATCAAATGCAGGAATAGGTTGCAGATGAGCCTTAGGTATCTTCTGATTGGGTTTTCCTACCATTCGACAAGTGTGACCAGATCTGCAGTATTTAGAAACATCACTTTTGAGTTTCGGCCAATAAAAATGATTCAAGATCTTGTGATAAGTCTTACGGACTCCTAAATGACCAGCCAAAGGAGTTTCATGGGCTAAATTAAGAATTTCCTGTCGATATGACTTAGGAACAACAATTTGATAGCTCACTGACCACTCGTCACCAGCGGGTACATCAGGTGGTCTCCATTTCCTCATAAGGACCCCATTTTCCACAAAGTAACACACTGGAACTTGTGTGGCTTCAGTTTCACTAATAGCCCTCTGAAACAAACAAGATATCTCGGGATCTTGCTCCTGTTCAACGACAAGGGATTGTCGTTTGTCACCCTGAGTAGGACAAAGAGAATGAGTTGCCAAAAGAGGATCACTGTGATCAATACCATTTGATTGATCAATACCTGAGGAAAAAGTGACCTCATCAAAAGACTGACCAATACATGTGTCAGCTAAAGGAATAATATCCTGATCAACATCACTCTCAAGAGCTCTTTTTGCCATAGATCTAGTAACTGCACAAGCAGGGTACAATTCAGGGATTTCAGTTTCGACAGGATCAACTTTCTGATCCAAACAAGGCTTGTCAGTTACAAGTGGATTAACCACAACCTTATCTCCAGCTAGGTCATTGCCTAGTAATAAATGAACACCCTCTATGGGTAAAGAAGTCACTGCCCCAACAGTCACAGGTCCAGAAACTAAGTCTGATGCCAAATTTACACAATGAAGAGGAACATTTACAAAGCCGCACTCTACTCCCTGAACAAGAACACTTTCACTTGAAGAAGACTCCTCAGACAAAGGCAAAGTACCTGACAATAAAAGACTCTGAGAAGCTCCAGTGTCCCTTAATATTTTAATTGGGATAGGTTTGGCAGAATCACCAATAAGTGATATAGAACCTTCTGACATGAATGGTTCATAAGCCTCCAAAATAGAATCAGACTTGGGTTTGTTTGACCCAACAAATGTATTGCTTTCAATACAAGACCGTGACCTTGACCTCGTAGAAATAAGAGCATTTGGAAAAGCTCTGTCTTTACTCTGTTGCTTATTTTTCAACTTGAAGCAATCAGAAATAGCGTGCCCTTTCTTTTTACAATAAGTGCACGTAGGAAGAGATAAGGATTTCTGATCAGTCTTATCAGATGTTTGATTCCTAACAGTTGTGCTGTTGTGAAATTTGGAAGTACTCGAATGAGATTGAAATGGTTTTTTACCAGAAAACTGCTGAGAGGACGATTTATTGCCAAATGAAATTTTGTGAGTCAAGGAATAATCATCAGCCATACGAGCAGCATTTTCCAAAGTTTCCACATTCTGCTCGTCAAGATAGGTTTTAACATCAATCACTCTGGATGCACCTCTTGAACTCTTCAATTAATACGAGCTGTCTGAGGTTATCATAACCTTAATCAACTTTCTTGGCTGAGCACCACCTATCAAATAGTTGTTCTTTATCCCTTGCAAATTCGACATGAGTTTGTCTAGTTTCTTTTCTACAATTCCTAAACCTTTGTCGATATGCCTCTGGTACCAACTCATAAGCTTTCAAGATGTACTCCTTAACCACATCATAATCAGTGCTTTGTTGTACTGACAGTGAAGTGTAGACTTCACGAGCTTTGCCAATAAGTACACTTTGTAATAACAAAGTCCAATGCTCTCTGGGCCATTTCAAGTTTTCAGCTATTTTCTCGAAATGAAGAAAGTATTTATCTACTTCTTTTTCCTGAAAAGGGGGTACTAACATAATATATCTAGTAACATCAAAACCTGAACTTGTGTTTAAAGGAGTGGAGTGTGCTCTGTTTGCCAGTTCTAATTCTCTTAACTTAAATTGCATTTCCCTTTCTTCTCTTTGCATCTGCATCTGCATTTGTATTTGCCTCTCTTCCTTCTGCATTTGTGGCTGCCTCTCTTCTTTCTCTCTCTCTCTCTCTGAATCTGAAGCTTTGCCAATTCTAAATCCATCTGGTTCTTTAACTCTAATTCCCTTAATTTCCTGTCAGAACCAGATACAGGCTTTCTCTTCGAACTTAAAGCACTACTATCAAAATTTCCCTTTCCTACTAAATATTGAATTAAAATAATCTTTATTTCCTGTTTTGTCAATGATACTTTTGCCTCAGATAGACTGTATTTTCTGGCAAGCTCGAGCAACTCATCCTTTCTCATGCACTCTAACCCCTCCTGGGTAGGTTTTGAAATGAAATTCTGAACATTAGATGCCATAGTAAATGCTTGTTGGTTTCACACAAAAAAATTCTCTATTTAAAAATCTTTGCTAAAGACAAAAAAAAAAAATTCCGAGACAAAATCAATATGAATTTCAAAAATAACTTTAATATCTCTAATATGCTTTAAAGAAATTCAGATCCCGGACGAGCCCCCAATTTCTGTTACGACTCTATGGTCTAAGAAAAATGTAACAGAAAGAAAGTGAAACCAACAAATCAAGTAAAAAATCAACAAGCAATTTATTACTAGATAATTAAAATGAAAAATCAAAAGGTCACTTACAGTAATGTGTTTTGAAATCCTAATAATCCAATAAGAATGATTGTTCTAATCACAAGTCCTAAATATAGAATGTTCCGAATTCACGGCTTTGTCCTTGAATGTTATGATGTGCTAATGGTCTCCAAAGTCCTGATGTACTAGAAATCTTGATGTGCTGATGTCAAAATGAAGTATTCCAAAATCTCTGAATAAGTTCACTTAAATTCCAAAATCATCAATTAAAAATCCAAAATCCAAAAGTTTATGAGCACTGTTATAATCCAATGAATATTTAAAATAATTCCTCTCTTAGAATTTGGAATGAATTTTCACAACTGTAATAGCTCTTTACAAGACTGATGGTAATGTCAAAACTGAATAAATGTCCACCAAACATGGTCACATGACAGAATGTTCTAGAACATGAGTCATCTTAATGGAATTTTTACTTGTAAACAAAAATCAACCTTGACCTTCAAATTGAGAAAACATACTGATCAAAACAACCTAATTCAAGGACACTAGTTAAACATGTTTTTCCTGATAACATTAAGATTTAAGCAAATATTAAAGTGAAGAAACATTTATAATTTCCTAAAATATTTATAATATTATATAAACATCATACATAACAGATGTAAATTCATCCAAGTAGCAGACTGTTTGTTGTTGCACGTTTTGGATTTTGCACGGATTGAGATGGAAGTTTTGACCTTCGTTTACAGGTAGTTGATGAGACAGAAATATAAGCTTGGAGCAGCTGGGAAAATCAGTTACTTCATATTAATCACAGTTTATGTAGCGAAAATGAAAATAGCAGAAACTAGAATTCAGAAACATAACAGCTAACAAAACGCAGGTGACCATTTATTGTCTCATGAGCGAAAGTAGCATACTGAATTCTTCCGCCACAGTTCGAGCACGAGAACAAACCGTTAGCCACAATTTAAAGTTTTTGGATCCATTCTGACTGGGCAGCATGCTATCATTCATTTGTGTAAAACATATGCGATTGCATTCAAACACATCTTTGATACAAGTTTAAAGGGTGGGTAGCATAAACAGCACGATCAGCTTAAATTGGGATCAGACAAAACATGTATCTAAGATAATGGGACTAATATAGCATAAGTCACGCCAACTCTTACTCCCCCCTGGAAGGAATGTTTGGGGCATACATTTTGAAAACTTGTTACATAAATTGACGTTTTATCATGAAATAAAGTTACGGCAATGGTACAGAAGAAAGAAAAAAAAAAAGGCAAAGAAAAACCCCCCCAAAAAAACCAGATGTATATGCATGCCGTAGGATGCCCTAGTCGACAGCATTAGATTGGGGGCGAGGGTTGGGGTCGTGAGGTAATGATTTCATAAAGAAAAAATATACATCATGTTTACGTCCATTTCAATATTATTTCAATTTTAATATTATTTGAGAGTACAATCAAAATGCTGTTCAAATTGTCACGAGCATTTGTAGAAAAGATAAACGAACGTTGATATTTTTTACTTCTCTGCAGCGTTGTACAAAACTTTGAAAAGTCATATGCTTATCGAATAATGTTACAGTTTGTTTTGTTTACAGCAAATATATAAACTGGTTATATATGTCATTATAATCTACCTTTCACCCCACCCACCCACCACCCTTACACACAGGGAGTGGGTTGGGGCGGTTGTGTAATAATTCGCTTGGAATACCTAAATAAAACTGAAATTTCGGTGTCACTGAAGATGTCAGCAGTTTGACTAAGATTTTTTAAAAAAGTAAGTAATTTAGATATTATTATTATTATTATTGCACTTACCGGCAAAGTCAGCTTACATTTTAACAATTTTCTATTTTGAATCATGTGCGAGTGGATTTTTGTCTTTCTTATACATCTAAAACACGCTTTAAACTAAAAGATCACTTTTGCGCTAACTTTGAATATATTTAACAATTAGAAGAAACTTGTTTCATAAATCTTGCAAATGGTTGTTTCTTAAATCCGTTGGCACAGTTTAGGGTGATATCCTTAAAGACGGAGCTGCTATTTGAAAATAAAGAGTATATTGATACAGTCATTGCTAATAACAGATTTATTAAGTTCAGATTACACCTGATCACTTTTGTATACGAATACCTTTCAATATGAATTTTTGAAATTTTTTTCTCGAGTAAACTGTATCCATTTATTTTTGTCACAGATAATATTTAAGTTTGAACATTTGTAGATTCTAGTTACGGGTCATATACCTAAATTCTGAGTTTGACATATATATTTATCCATTCAATAAGTTATCTGCCCTTTCCGATTTCAGTTTTCTCTTGCCTCTGTGACATACTTTATTGAACTGCTTGTGTGCATTTTTATTAATTTGCTGGTGTCAATATATGTGCACATATCAAAATTAATTTGCGCTGTATTTTCTGACTAGCATTGTACAAGATGGTAATCGACTTGATGTGACTTCTGCGATTAAAACTATTCGTCAGACTTCTGACTATTACGTTCTCGAAATTAAAAATTATTTCAATCTTATTGTTGTAATACTGTAGAGAAAACTCGGCCACACTACCTCCGAGTCTCGCCTTTCAGATTCTTTGGCTAGGTTTTTACGTTGGTGTGAAGTCTCGCTGTGTCTGTTTTAAGTCTGGCGCTTCAGAATGTTACAGATATCTTCGCCAGAAGGCTTTGTTTTATCTCCGGTTTCAGTACTACACCAGCTTGATCGACGATTGGTTGCTCGCCACCGGTCGCCGACTAGGTCGTTTTTTGTATCTTTGTGTTGCCGACTGTATCGTTATTGTCGTGGACCGAGTGGTTTTCTGAGTCGCTGGCTGGGTCGTTATCTGGATCTTCGACTGGGTTTTGGTGTAAGTCGCCTGAATGGGTTGTTGTCTGAATCGCCGACTGGGTTGTGGTGTAAGTCGACTGAATGGGTCGCTGTCTGGATCGCCGACTGGGTTGTGGTGTAAGTCGACTGAATGGGTCGCTGTCTGGATCACTGACTAGGTTGTGGTGTAAGTCGCCTGAATGGGTTGTTGTCTGAATCGCCGACTGGGTCGTTGTCTAAGTCTTCCCTTCCATCAAGATAACAAAAAGATGGACGAACAGAAATAAATAAGAGAAGAATATGGTCGGCCGTTTTTACATATATTCAATTCAGTATAGAGCTCTCTAATAGTTTAGAGAGCTCTCCAAATAAACTAGACAGCTCTACAATTAAACTAGAGAGCTCTATATATTAATTAGAGAGCTCTATATATCCATTAGAGACCTCTCGAAATCAATGATTGCCCTCAATTAATAATTGTTGATGTCTATACTTGAATTGTAGACCTCTCTAATTCAACTGGAGACCTCTACAAATGAATAAGAGAGGCCATTCATTCAATTGTAGAGCTCTCTAATATAACTTTACACCTCTCAAGTTCAGCATTGGTTCGGCAAATCTATAAATGAAGATAAAGAGGTCTTCAAATGAATTAGAGACCCTACAATTTAGGTACAGAGCTCTCTTATTTATTTGATGAGGTCTCTAAATATTATTTCTAGGCAGCCAATAGTATTTCTAGGCAGCCAAGCCCGGCTTCCTTAAAATGAAATAATAACTGCTCTCTTGATTAATTTTTGTCGCGCTTGAGTGTACATTCATTCGTAGTAGGTTTATGTTATCGCTAAAACAAACATGGCTACACAACAAGAAACGAGTCGAGAGTTCAATACTGCAAATACGTGTTGTCTTGCGCCTGAAACTGAAGGAAATTAACCACATAAATAGATTTAGTCGTATGTGAAGTAGGACATCATGCAAGACCAACAGAACTCTAAATTTGTTTACTATACTACTCTAGACCTCTCACAATTTGTTTCTCACATATTGTACAAAAATAGCACTGGACCACTGAATATTTGTTTTTAGAGCCGGACCATAGTGAAATTGCAGAGCAGGACCAAGGTGTAAATTTCTGGACCATACAATAGTTTAGTGATTTAAAAAAATTCTTGAACAGTTTGAAAGTGTTCGCATAACATAAATAATGTCACAAAGCTACATTGTTTTAAATTCAACAGGTCTTTGAGCGGTTATATAAATATTTCTCGAGTTTAACACGAAGGCAAGAATATCTTTATCAAATAGTATTTGTTTATAAATTTCGACAGTTTGAAAGTGTGGTCAAAACTAGTCGTGTTAAAGAAGAACATAGAAGTGAATACAAATGCAGATTGTTGATTTTAAACATAATAATATCTTTAAACGCTTTAGAAAAGTTTCAGATTTACAGATTAATTTTAATGATGATAACAATTAAATAAGTAGTATCAAATCTGATGGAAAGATGGTAATAAAGGTGTAGTAAGAAGAAGGAATAAATTACGTATTTGATGCAGGTAAATGCATTAATATATGTTTAGCTACATTTACAGTGCGGGTGGCCGAGTGGTCTAAGGCGCTCGCATTTACAGATCACTCACACAACGTGGGCATGTGAGAAAGCTTGGCAGTAGCTTCCCGTGGGTCGGTGCTTCTTCACGGGTTCTTCCTCTACCAAATATACTGGCCGCCATGCATAGCCTTTCATGTGCTCAAAAATGGCGTTAAACCCACAACAACAACAGCAAAAACAACATTTACAGTGCAACTTTAAGATCTAGTAAACTTTACGAGATCAATTTATACCAGTTCGACAAAATATAGGCAGCATTTATGGAAAAAAGTTAAATTTTAAACAACACATGGTAACTCAATTTGCGAAGTAACTGTTTTTATCTCACCTGCATAAGAATGTAAGATGTAGTGGTCACATTTCAGGCGGCGACGGCATCGACATGTTGAAGTTTTGTGTTAAAGTTTGTAAAAGTCACATATCTTCCACACCGGTGGCTGCATTCAATTGAAACTTTGGCATATCACTATAGATCTAAAGTTTACACCCTAATAGATCGGACTTCTTGTCTTCCCTGTCTCACCTGCTTAAGCATAGTCTGATAAATCAGTTCCCACCCCCACCCCCAAACCTGTGCTGAGACTGATGACGGTTTTTGGGTGTGATGTCACCTATTCATCAAATCGTGCTATTTGGAGCAGACAGCACGTATCAGTGTACATTTTACACACCAGTGTTTCTCGTGGCTCTTGATTTACGGTCTTAAGCAGAGAGCTTGTTGCATCAATCTAAACAATATTCAAGTTTTACGGTAAATGTTTTTGAAAATTACATATCTTTTACATCAGTGGCTACTGAAAATTACATATCTTTTACATCAGTGGCTACTGAAAATTACATATCTTTTACATCAGTGGCTACTGAAAATTACATATCTTTTACATCAGTGGCTATTGAAAACTACATATCTTTTACATCAGTGGCTACTGAAAATTACATATCTTTTACATCAGTGGCTACTGAAAATTACATATCTTTTACATCAATGGCTGCATACAATTGAAAATGTAAGATAATATTACTATAGGTCTAAAAGTTTATGTTAACATGCTATGAGTTCCTGTCTTGCTTGTTTATCCTACTTAAACAGAAAGCCAGTTACAACATGGTGTACAATGTTCAAGTTTTGCATTAATTTGTTTTAAAAATCAACTGCATTCAACTGAAATTTTAGGACATGGTTCATAAAAAAATCTCAGAACTAAATTTAAGAACTTTTTAAAGGCTTTTCAAGGGTTTGCGTAAATTAACTTACCCACTTTTAATGTCGAATTTTTAAACCTCTTATTACAGTATTTGTGTAGAGTCCATCTTTCAAATTATAAAAAAGTGTGAAAAGTTTGCCTTGAAATATAAACATCAACATATCTACAATAATGGCAAAGTCAACACAAATTACTGTCATTACTAATTTTTCAGTTGCATGTGTACTCTGGTCAAATCGTGGTATTTTATCTTCCAAGCTGTGTTCAATCTGTACATTTTACTTATTCAGGGATTCTACCATATCGTTTATTTTTTTTCTTCCAGATTATTTAATTTCTGGGTTTTACCTTTAGATCTTTTCCTAAGACAGTATGGTAAAATTTAGTTGCCCTGTGCCTTCTGCCTTTCACTGAGGCTGTCAGCCTTAATGACTAGAATATATATATATATATATATATATATATATATATATATATATATATATATATATATAAAATTTCAAGCTCTTCTTACACATTTTTAGAGTCCCAATCTTCTCAAGTATGGTTATATTTTTGCTAACTCCTGTTGAGTTTTCTTTTTCTTTCTATCCTTCTCAAGGTATATTTCTCATACCCATTTCTTGCAGCTGTTGAGGATGTAACAGCGCCTTTGAAATGGATACATTTAGCACCCCACCAAGGTTCTTAACATGGTCACAAATCAACCTCTGTGCAGCCAATGATTTCTATTGCATATTTTCAACTTTTAATTCTTTGTTTACAGAAATTCCTCGCTCCACACTATCTTGGCAATGCGAGCGCACAATCAAAAGCTTGGTTATGTTAAACAGGTTTGCATATCTTTCTTCAGATATACACTCTTTTACAGTCCTTCAGGACTCACAGTACTAATTCAGCTCCCATAGTAAATCTATGGAAATGCCATGATATTAAAAATTCAATAACTTTACTTTTCTGAATGCTCATGAACAAACCTATATTTACCAGTATAGACATATCCTTGTTGGAAGCTTCTCTGTTGAGAAAACCATATGAACCGCAGCATTTTCTGGATCTTCATGTGTTTGAAACACGTGTTTTCAATTCCACACCAAAGAATCAGGTGCTAATTTCAGTAATGAGTTTTCCAAACTCAAGTCTGTAAAACTGAAATTCCATCAATAAAACATTGTCTCTATTTTTTTCAGTTACAACTAGGATAAGCTCTCAAAAGATTCTTTTTACTAAAATCTAACTTTCATTATCAACCAATCCTGGCCAGCCAAACCCATATATACTCTATTTTATCTACCCATTTCTAGACTGGTTACCCATTTTTAGACTGGTTCCTATTCTTCCATATCATTAGTACCGTGAGTCCTTCACCATCCTTCATCCGCAATTCACACTGACTGGTTTACAGAGAGTGACAACTGAACTATAAACTGGAAAGTTCGAGTTAAACGTATAACAGTCTGGCCATAACGCAAGGGATAATGCCGAAGGTGTCCGGATAAACATACTGTGTTTTAAACATGCAGGACCATCGCCTCTAAGGAAGCACCTCTGGTATCTGGAGATTCGTATATTATCCCTTCTCTGAAAACTCAGCGGACCGGCCCGCCGACAGAAATTCCGGGCCCCTGGTCGGAACAGTCATGAGCCCCAAAACTAGTTTAATTTTCTTGTATATGAAAGCCTGTGTACAGTTTTACATATGAAACCTGTAGTAATCTACTATAACTTAGACTCTTGCAAACTGCAAAGATTAATTTATTTTTTATAACTGGGTTGACGGCGGGCCCCTAGAAATCGCCGGGCCCCTGGGCAATCCCCCCCCTCCCCGTCACCCTCTCGGCGAGCCTGTGAGCGGACACATATGTATGTTGAGAATCTAACAAAATAGTTCCACACACTTGACCTCATTACTTTCTTTGTTGTGGTGACTTGCTAAAGTCATTTTTTTCCCAAAACGTAAAATTGACCATACTCATTGGAGCACTTCCGTTGTCAAATTCTTCTGTTTCTTGGGTGAGTAGTTTTTACACGTTGTCAGGCTATTTCGGAGGTAAGTAGTTCTTTGCAGGTAATCCTCAATCTCATAATGCCTAAATTTAAGTGATAGGTTTTGCAAAACACTGGAACTTATGAAGTGAGGATTAGAACGGTCATTAACGTTCGGTTTTCCCCAAAAATAATTAAATAGGTAAAAATGAAACACAGTTAATCATAAACAATTAAATATTAGAAAAAATCAATGGCTTTTGACCAGGCCAGCCTGAGTCGGATGTCTCTGTGTCCTTGGGAAAGGCACTTAGCACCCTTCTCCTCGGCATGATATAGCAAATAATGTGTTCAAAGTGCTGTTAAACCAACAAACAAACAAGCAAAAAAAACACAAGAGTTTTTAAGGTCTCTAAATGCAAATTTAAGCAAATTTCAGGAGTCAGAATAAAATCAGTTTTTCAGAAGCAAAATATGATCTTACTTAATTTTTCCTTGTAAATAGAAAGAAAATAGTGTTCAATAAAACTTTTAGAGTGGATAGTTTGGATGTTACGTGTGTATCTATGTACTTACAAGTGAGATAAGTATCTCTGATAAGATTTAATACACTTGTCCCCTCCACTTCTAATTCATTGAGTCATTGCTATGTACTTAATGTGTTAGAAAAACGATAACAGAAAAACAGTGAATCATCTGTGAATATGTATGTATTTGTGTACGTGTATATGCGAGAAAGATCTATTGGCTAGGCAAATCTATGGAGAAGTTAACGATAACTTTTACAATTGGGGTGGGGACGAAGGGGTGCGTCAAAGTGTTCACGATATTGATACAAGGAACGTCCGAGCGAGTCCCCGTCAAAGTGTTTACCGTATTGAAACAAGGAACGTCCGAGGGACTCCCTGTCAAAGTGTTTACCGTATTGAAACAAGAAACGTCTGAGGGACTCCCTGTCAAAGTATTTACCGTATTGAAACAAGGAACGTCTGAGGGACTCCCTGTCAAAGTGTTTGCCGTATTGAAACAAGGAACGTCTGAGGGACTCCCTGTCCAAGTGTTCACCGTATTGAAACAAGGAACGTCTGAGGGACTCTCTGTAAAAGTATTTACCTTACTGAAACAAGGAACGTCTGAGGGACTCCCTACCAGAAAACTTGTGCGTCAGACTCTGTTGTCAGAAAATATTATTATTTCACTTGAAGATGACGTCTAACTCTTGTTCTTGCTCATACCACACAATCATCGCAGCCATAATTAGACTCAGATCACAATTAATTTTCCTATATAGTCCCTACATTTGTTTGCCAGTACTGAAGTTTCCATTTTGTCCAAATCCTAATAAATCATATGTTCTTCTAAAGTATCTTCACAGATGAACTCACGGTGTAGTTCTTGTCATAGGTTATTTTGCATTTTTGAGAGGCTGAACTGTAAACAAAACAACCTGCAATGGGTCACAGATTTCACTTCCAGACCAGCATCAATGCCTCATTACTTACTTTGCACTGTCGCCAGAGTACACACAGACAACCACTCCATAGTGCTCATACTCTAAAGAATAAACAATTTCCTTTAAATCAATACCAAGAATGCCTAAATCTAATTCACGTATTCCCATCAAAACGAGAGAGGAAAAAAGGCTAAAAAAAAAATAGACGGTGACTACATTCGTGGATACTGATCCGGAAGTAATAATTGTGACCGGAGTCCAGTTGGTCCCGTATTTATGCCGGACAGGAGATTCTATAATTCCGTTCACATTTAAAATTAAAGCCTTATCTTTAACGAAACGAATATCAGTATGCTCTTTATCAAGTCAACGCCCTTTGGGTCAAAATTTAGTAAATGTATACAATATTTTAATATGTTCAATATTAACGCGTGTATTTTATTTATCTATCTGAGAGGAAGTCTGAAATTAAGACTGAAAGAATTTTTAGCTTACATAACCCCCACACTCATAATACACTGATACTTACGTATATATATATATATATATATATATATATATATATATATATATAAATATGTATGTATGTATGTATATATATATATATATATGTGTGTGTGTGTGTGTGTGTGTAATTACACAATGCCTGTTTGTGTTTTAATTGTATCTATTATGCTATTTTAAATCAAATATTTGATGTCTTTATTACACTATTTGAATTACTTTTGTGGACAGGGTTGAATATTGAGCTGAATGGAAGAGAAATTTAATTGGAGAAGAATCGTACTATTCTGGATATAATTAATGAAATCTCTGCTGGAACGAATTCTATCCCATGACTAACTAAAATTTTACGTTCACACTTTTGAGGTGGTGATTGGGTTAGAAAAGCTGTACATGGTTTCGAAATCGTAAATGCATGTTGACAAAGTAAACGCCAGCGATACACCAAGTGATAGCATGTGCCAATCGCATGTAATTGTTGATATCCACCAAGGCCTGTTCCGTGTTCTAAATATATTGATGTATTAGATTTGTCTGTGTAATACTGTGGACTGTATTCGCTTATCTTATCTTTCATGATGTATATAAGCCATATCTTACTGGGTGACCGCTATTTCCCGCAGAGGGAAATCACCTCCATTTATTTAGTCATATTCTGTTGGTTAAAACAAAGATCAAAGGAATGATTGATATTTATGAGTCTGAATAATCAGTCATATATTGTTGGTTAAAACGAAGATCAAAGGAATGATCGAAATTTATTTGTAAATCTAATATTAAAAATGAATGTCAATACTAGCACGTATCATCAAATAATAATAATAATAATAATAATAACAATAATAGTCATGATGATGATGATGACAACAATAACATCATTAATAAGAAACATATTCATTTTATTAATTTCCTCACCTACCAGGGTGAGGTCACCAAAATTATACAATTACGACATCTGTATGTGACCCTTGATCCTTTGTGATAAAGCTGTATAGGTACTGGGCAGACATTGAAAGTAACAAAGTTTCATGATTGTATCTCAAAGTACATTTTAGTAACAAAGTACTGGAAGTTATGTAAGGTTAAGGACAATGGAATAATGACACGCTGTTAGTGAAAACACTATGTTGATAGAACCATGCTCTCAGGAGGGGCAATAACAACAATATATTTAATGTGGTTGCCATGGCAGCCAAGGTTGATGTCGAGTCGGCTGCACGCTAATAGTGATAACAAAATTTTCAAGTTGATCACCGTGGATGTTATGTTCTATGTCCGAGGAGCACCAATTTCATTAAGACCAGCAAAACGTCTGGGGAAGACCCCCCCCCCCCAAAAAAAAAAAAATCGCATACTAAGTTCGTGATTGACTTTGTTCTCACCATTTTTCGGAGCAGCAGTAACAACAAACAACTCATAAATGACAACGTGTGCTGGACAATGGAGACCTGATAGCTGGACCATCGCATAATCGAATCCGGTGTGTGACCTGCAGAACTGGCTTGAAGACCAGGACGTACACCTCGAGCCCACGATCAAAGCATTGGTGTCGAAAGTTTGACCTTGACTCCAAGGTCCAAAGAGGAGAGCGAGCATGTTGAAGAATGAATTCTCTTAGTTTCGTGATTATTAATCCCAAGTAAATTTATCAAGGACTTAAAGAAATAGAAGCAAAAACTTAACCCAAATTTAATATAACCCCAAAGTCAAACTGGCAAATGTGCATGTACCAAATAAATTGTTGTAGCTTCATAATGAGTCGTCCAAAATTAACAAAATCCATCAAGGGGTTTACAAACTATAAGCACATGTAAAAATTAAGAAAATCCATCAAGGGGTTTACGAACTATAAGCACATGTAAAAATTAAGAAAATCCATCAAGGGGTTTACGAACTATAAGCACATGTAAAATCTTGAACTAAAACTTTGAAGCAAATTTTATATGACTGTGGCCTTGACCGCAAGATTAAAGGGACAAGCATGCATGTCACCGAATTAATGGTTTTATCTTCATAATTATTCATGTAAAGTATGAGGAAAATCAATATATAAGCAAATACAACAACTTGAACCGAAACCTTGCCGCAAATTGTGTGTGACTGGGATCTGGACCACCGATTCGTGCAAAGTATGATGAGAATCTATCAAATGGTTGATGAAATATATGAAAATAAAAAACTTTAACAAAAACCTTAAGAAACTGTTGACGCCTCTGCCGCGTTCGAAGAAGTGTCTGCTGAGTCTCGTTTTTACCTATAACGTAAGCTGGACAAAAATGACTTGAGGAGAACGATGTATAACCAGAGATATACATGTATTAAACGTGACATATAGTTAATAATACATAACCAGAGATATACATGTATTAAACGTGACATATAGTTAATAATACATAACCAGAGATATACATGTATTAAACGTGACATATAGTTAATAATACATAACCAGAGATATACATGTATTAAACGTGACATATAGTTAATAATACATAACCAGAGATATACATGTATTAAACGTGACATATTGTTAATAATATATATTCAGAGATATACATGCATTAAACGTGACATATTGTTAATAATACATATTCAGAGATATACATGCATTAAACGTGACATATTGTTAATAATACATATTCAGAGATATACATGCATTAAAAGTGACATACTGTTAATAATACATATCCACATATATACATGAATTAATGAATTAAACGTGACATATTGTTAATAATGCATTTGTGCTGACACACGCTGGAATAATGAAGAATAACAACATCAAACAGGCAGTTATCTCAAAACATACATACTTTTGGGTGTAATTTTTATTACTTATCTCGTCTGTGAAAAACAAAATGGTGAAGAAATCATAAGAAGTAGCAGCAAAAGCCACCTTAATTAATGTAGAAATTATATATGTTGATATATTTAGAAATTATATATGTTGATATATTTTAGAAATTATATATGTCGATATATTTAGAAATTATATATGTTGATATATTTAGAAACTACTGAAATATAGTTGACAGGACTTGTATTTTGTAAAAACATTTTTATGAACTTCAGAGTTTGAATATTGGAAGAGGGGGGGGGGAGTCATCAATTAAGAGGGAAAAGCGTACAACCTTTTGTTTTTTCCTGTTAGTATCCATTCGTTGAGTATGAGCGCACGCTCAGCTTGAGGAGCATTATAAATGTAGGAGCCATTTTTCTGCAGAAACTCAAGCTGGAAGAAACTGATCGGAAAGAAGGTCAGGTTAGAAAGAGAAACGTCTGCCACAGAACGTAAGAACATTTACTGCAAGGTTTTGGGTCCTGAAATGGGTAACACGGTAAGAAAATGGTGTCATTTTAGTGATGGAAGATGAATTATTTTGATGTCATGTGCGCATTTTCCCGTGTCGCAATGATTTTTCGTCACAGAGGATATGCAGGCGAACAATGCCTAAATGCAGATTTTTTTGTTGTCATAGTTGCGTTCATCTAGGTGGATAATGTATCAGGACAGATTATTCGTTATAGTTGCGAATATACAGGCGGATTATGCCTGTGTGCTATGCGGGCGGATAATGCCCAAGTGCAGATTAATCGTCATAGTTGCGGATATGCAGGCGGATTATGACTAAGCGCTAAGCAGGCGCATAATGCCCAAGTGCACATTTTTCGTCATGGTTGAGGATATGCAGGCGGATTATGCCTAAGTGCTATGCAAGCGGATAATGCCCAAGTGCAGATTTTTCGACATGGTTGCGGATATGCAAGCGGATAATGCCTAAATGCGGACATTTTTCAGGATTGAAACATTTCCTTGTCAGAACTGTTCACTTATTTCTCTTTCCTGCTTCTACTGCTTGATTTTAGTTTCAAAATATTCCTGGTATTTGAAAATATTGAAATCTGGAGTACTTATTTTCAGTAAAATACCACGAAAATGGTAGATATGTCCAATTTCTGTGATATTTTTCCTTCGTTTAAATGCTAATTTTATTTCTCAAGTGTGGATTAAAGTGAGCATACTTTGCTAAATCTGTGTGGTAGCGCTGAAAATTCTGAAGACATTCGCTGACTTGTAATTTAAGCGTATATTATAGTTTCACTTGCTCTCTCGCAAATACACACACACACACACACACTAAATCATGTTATTTAAAATATCTGTCTTACAATATACTTTTAGGGAAGTCGTACTGAAAAGGATGTACATATTTAATTTATACGTATGTCACTATAATCTTCACAATCTGTTTTCATCCAAATCTAAATTGGTCTTCATTTTACAAAATTTATTAATTAATTTATTTTGCAGTAAATATTTGATTTGTTAACTGCAGATATTTCGTGCTTTTTGAAAAAGAATATATACATGTTTTACCATGCAGGGGCATGAATACATGTACGCGCTAAAACGCAAAATTTGAGATTGGTTTCTGCTTCTTGTTTTGCATACGATTTCTGCTTGTTTTATATGAAAGTTTTACTCAGATTAATTGCAAAATCGTGCTCATGGACGGGCGTTTCAATGGCACAAACGCTGCCTCCACGTGCCTTCTCTCCTTCTTGTTGACTTCGCTATTTTGTCTTTGCATTTTGTATTTGCCAGATAAGTCGTTCAGATTATGTTTTGTGGTGTTTAGCGTGTAGGCTGTTTTGTGGTGTTTAGCATGCAGGCTGTTTTGTTGTGTTTAGCATGCAGGCTGTTTTGTGGTGTTTAGCATGCAGGCTGTTTTGTGGTGTTTAGCATGCAGGCTGCTTTGTGGTGTTTAGCATGCAGGCTGTTTTGCTTCTTTGGTTCTTTGCTTCTCTTTTCTCAAACTATCGAATCCGTTACATTTTTCTTCTAATTAAATCTCATTGATTTTATGAACTCTTTTCGTAAGAAATTATAATTTGACCTTAATCGAAACACCAAGGTCAACATCTGTAACTTAAAAGCCACATTCACTGAACTGTAGCTTGTGTATTTTATCAGAAGCTGTCGACAGGTCCCAATGAAACAAATGAAAGTATTGAGAAACAACTTTTCAATACACCAGAATATCCAGTAATTTATAACAATAATGACGTTTGGTTCACACGGAAAGAACATATTAAGAATAATCATATGATTTTATTATATGAATCATTCAAAAGTCCCTGTTTTGAAACGTTTTCTTTCAAGTTCAGCTTGAATATTTGTATACAGACGAAGTGTCACTGAGTATTCATCGCACCCATGAGCGGCCTACCCCACCACATACGACGATCATAGCGACCTGCAAGTTGCATTATCTCTGGCCCCTACCGTGCATGGGTGTTGCATGGATGTTCGTGGAATTTCTTTATTGCGTGGACATTTATGGTTGCACCAACCCTTTTCAAGTATGTATTACCTCCTGTGTGATACATGCGTGGAAAACTTTGCACTCGCAACGAGATGTATTGTAAGTATAGTGCTGAACATAATGTAGTCTAAAATAGTCATGGATTTCCGCTCTTGGATGAAAGTATTTCTTATGTTACCCCATATCAGTTTAGTACGACCTAAAATATAAGACTGTACGTTACACTTGTATGACTCCAATGAACAGCAATATGTGAGGGGATTGCGTCTACATAACTGTATCATACAATTTCATTCTCAGGAGCTGGAAGCGTTTGATGCATCCGCATCTTGTCCCTAATCCCATGCTAGAACAATACAATAAAAGCCTATTTACCAAGCTTGATGATAAAAGCCTATTTACCAAGCTTGATGATAAAAGCCTATTTACCAAGCTTGATGATAAAAGCCTATTTACCAAGCTTGATGATAAAAGCCTATTTACCAAGCTTGATGATAAAAGCCTATTTACCAAACTTGATGATAAAAGCCTATTTACCAAGCTTGATGATATCAGCCTATTTACCAAGCTTGATGATAAAAGCCTATTTACCAAGCTTGATGATAAAAGCCTATTTACCAAGCTTGATGATAAAAGCCTATTTACCAAGCTTGATGATAAAAGCCTATTTACCAAGCTTGATGATATAAGCCTATTTACCAAGCTTGATGATATAAGCCTATTTACCAAGATTGATGATATAAGCCTATTTACCAAGCTTGATGATAAAAGCCTATTTACCAAGCTTGATGATATAAGCCTATTTACCAAGCTTGATGATAAAAGCCTATTTACCAAGCTTGATGATATAAGCCTATTTACCAAGCTTGATGATAAAAGCCTATTTACCAAGCTTGATGATATAAGCCTATTTACCAAGCTTGATGATAAAAGCCTATTTACCAAGCTTGATGATATAAGCCTATTTACCAAGCTTGATGATAAAAGCCTATTTACCAAGCTTGATGATATAAGCCTATTTACCAAGCTTGATGATAAAAGCCTATTTACCAAGCTTGATGATATAAGCCTATTTACCAAGCTTGATGATAAAAGCCTATTTACCAAGCTTGATGATAAAAGCCTATTTACCAAGCTTGATGATAAAAGCCTATTTACCAAGCTTGATGATATAAGCCTATTTACCAAGCTTGATGATATAAGCCTATTTACCAAGCTTGATGATATAAGCCTATTTACCAAGCTTGATGATAAAAGCCTATTTACCAAGCTTGATGATATAAGCCTATTTACCAAGCTTGATGATAAAAGCCTATTTACCAAGCTTGATGATAAAAGCCTATTTACCAAGCTTGATGATATAAGCCTATTTACCAAGCTTGATGATAAAAGCCTATTTACCAAGCTTGATGATATAAGCCTATTTACCAAGCTTGATGATAAAAGCCTATTTACCAAGCTTGATAATAAAAGCCTATTTACCAAGCTTGATAAAATATGATTAGAAATAGAGTTGTTCAAGTGTTGACAAGCTCAATGAACCAGATGCAAAATCACTGTATTATTATGCATAGATCCTGCTTATAATTGTACTCATCCAAGATCTTAATAATTTAAATCTATTTACTAGGTTTCATCATTTTATCAAAATTGGATCAGGAATAGTCCTTAGAGTGGACACAAGCTCAGCCAATTAAAAGCCATATCGACTCATATATATATATATATATATATATATATATATATATATATATATATATATATATATATATATATATATATATATATATTTGCGTGTATCCTCCTCATTATGGAAATGTAACAGGATAGCCGGGTTGGGATTGGATTTAGCGAAGACGCCGAAAGCAATTGCGTTAATGAGATGTTTATTTATAATGCAATTTAATGACGAATGAATCTGACACCATTGTAACAAAATGATATAAGGAAATAATATGGTTCCTAATATGGAACTAATAAACAACAAGTAACTTTAACGTGAAAATCAAATAAGAATCAACAAATGGAACTTATAAACAAATATGAACACTGTTCTATCACCAAACAACGAATGGAAGTTATGATTTACACTTGAATACAATGTATTATTCAGCACCAAGGGTGACCAAAGCATGTGATGTATACACAAATACGAACAATGTATAATTAATCATTTATCCGCAAGTAGGACGCATGTATTATGAATTTATCAATATATCACACATTTAGCGATATTTGAATTATGAATATATTACTCATTTAGCGATATTGAAACATGAATGCATGAATTTATACTCAGAAAGCAATAAGGAAAGAACCAATTTGAACATGGAACACACACACACACACGTCCAGTTGATGACCAAGATGTATTTTAGGTTCCCCCGTTCTAGTAAATGGTCAAGGAGCCACCACGCATGGCCCGCCCCTCCCAGTCTATTGAAGGATCCCTCGAGAGCCATCTTATTCAACACAGACCCGCTGGTCGCGAAGCCTTGGTCCCTCACATCGAGAACACCAGTACTCTCTTCCGAGCCAACGTCACCAGACTGCAGCGTACAGGTTACCAGGAACCCCACAGAGTTCTACGACTCCACATCACCAAACCATAAAAACAGCTCTAAAGATGCTCCCGTAAAGTGGTAAGCTTCCGACAAGACACGTCGTAATGTAATTGTACATAGCGCTCTATAAGTACCCTAGCTGTGATGAATATGCGCAGCTAGAGAACTCGGAATACTTGGATTTTCATTGCAGGCAATTTGCATATACTGCATGGAATGAATCGCGCTCAGTATTTCGAAACAACTAGAGCCGAAAAAATAAACCACCCTCGAGCAACGCTGTACCCGGCAACGAAACCCGAGTACATTTTCGTTCACCCATATACATTGATATAAAGTATACACAATTCCGTGACAGGAACTTGTGTGAGCTTTTGATCATATAACCTCTGTCTCTGAGGTTTGATACAAATCACAAAAGGTTCCTCTAAATTTCAAATCTGCTAATGTCGAAGATTACAACAAATCTTGCACTCTCAGAGAGATACATGACTTTTTTTTATCAAGCCAATGACATTTTAGCAGGGCCAGATGACATCCATTATCAACTTCTGAAACACTTACCTATCACCACTCTAAATACACTGGTAAACATTGTCATTAAAGTTTGTCGAACTGGTGGTGACTTGCCCCAGTCTTGGCAAGAAGCAACGGTGTTACCAGTACACACAACTGGAAAGAACCAAACCGACCCTTCCAACTATTGCCCCATATCGTTAACGAGCTGTATTTGCAAAAACATGTAACAGATGATAAATGATAGACTACTCTGATATCTTGAATCCAACAAACTACAATCTGTTGTTCAATGTGGATTAAGACCCAAGGGAAGTACAACAGACCATTTTGTAAAACTTGAAGCATTTATTAGAGAAGATTTCGAAGGGATGCCTATATAACTTTTTCTTCTATTTTTTAAAGATAGAAACTTCATAGTTGAGGTGGGCAGCACCCTTTCTGAAAGCTACCCTCAGGAGATCAGTGTACCCCAGGGCAGCACCCTTTCTGAAAGCGAGATCAGTGTACCTCAGGGCAGCACCCTTTCTGAAAGCGAGATCAGTGTACCTCAGGGCAGCATATTTTGTTAGTTACCCTATTTAACATAAAAATTGACTCCATAGGTAAATGCTTTAATCAAGAAACTGACTGCTCATTATATGTTGAAAACTTTTTGATCTGCTATAGATTAAAGAGTATGCATACTATTGAAAGTCAACTACAGATGAGCATAAACAATGTTCAGAAATGGATGGAAGAAAACGGGCTACAAGTTTAGAACTTAAAAACTCACTGCCAGTTAAATCATATTCGTAATGACCCAAAGCTCTATCTTCATGGTTATCTTATTCCTGTCGTGGAGGAGACCAAATTGTTTAGACTTATTTTCAACCGTAAACTAAATTTTCTTGCACATATTAGATACCTAAGGGACAAATATAAAAAAGTCCTGGGTTTAATATGAGTCATGGCAAACACAGACTGGGGAGCAGATTGGAACGTCTTACTCCAGTTACACAGGTCATTAGTAAGATTGAAACTTAACTATGTCTCAATTGTGTATGGATCAGCTTGGAAATCTTGCCTGCAGATGCTTGATATGATACACAATCAGGGACTTAGACTCTCTCTGGGTGTATTTAGAACTTCTTAAAAAAGCCTGTATGTTGACGCAAATGAACAATCATTTCATTTCAGATGAACGAAATTGACTCTTCAGTATGTTACCAAACTATCTTCTAAACCATCTAACCAGGCATATGATGTTGTCTTTAGTTCCAAATACCAAACCTAGTATGCTCAAAAATAAGACTTAATTCCACCTTTTGGCATACAAATTCATTCCACCTTTTGGCATACAAATTCATCCTCACCTTTTGGCATACAAATTCATCCTCACCTTTTGGCATACAAATTCATCGTCACCTTTTGGCATACAAATTAATCCTCACCTTTTGGCATACAAATTCATTCCACCTTTTGGCATACAAATTCATTCCACCTTTTGGCATACAAATTCATTCCACCTTTTGGCATGCAAATTCATCCTCACCTTTTGACATACAAATTCATTCCACCTTTTGGCATTCAAATTCATCCTCACCTTTTGGCATACAAATTCATCCTCACCTTTTGGCATAAAAATTCATCCTCACCTTTTGGCATACAAATTCATTCCACCTTTTGGCATACAAATTCATCCTCACCTTTTGGCATACAAATTCATCCTCACCTTTTGGCATACAAATTCATCCTCACCTTTTGGCATACAAATTAATTCCACCTTTTGGCATACAAATTCATCCCACCTTTTGGCATACAAATTCATCCTCACCTTTTGGCATACAAATTCATTCCACCTTTTGGCATACAAATTCATTCCACCTTTTGGCATACAAATTCATCCTCACCTTTTGGCATACAAATTCATTCCACCTTTTGGCATACAAATTCATCCTCACCTTTTGGCATACAAATTCATCCTCACTAACAATGAACAAAAATCAATGTTGGAAATACTGCAAAATTCTGTATTCCCCACTGTGGTTATCAAGATGTCTCAAAATAATAATTGACATTTGCAAACTGAAAAAGTCCTCAACAAATCATCTCCTTTTTCAAAGTAAATTAAATGAATTGAGAACCTCATATCATAGATGTATACAGTCAATTCGAAAAATGGAGACAAAGTTGGAGCTGCCATTGCAACACCCTATGTCACCGGATAAAACCTTAATTTTTACTGCAGAAATTATGGTCATACTCATAGGTTTGAACTAAATTGAAACCTCTCAAAAAATAAATTTCATCATCTTTTCAGATTCCCTATCCACATTGAAAGCCTTCCAGATTCTTAAATCTGACAACCCGTAATATCCCAGATATTAAAGAAACATGATGTTCTCATTCAATCTGAGAAAAGTATTCTGTACTGTTGGCTGCCTAGTCACATTGGTATAAAGGGTACTGAACGGGCAGATAAAGCAGCTAGAGAGCTGCCCCACAGTTGCCTGTTCTGAATGGAAGATTCCATATACCGACTTCAAATATTGTATAAATCAGAATGTTTCTCATACTTGGCAAAATATGTGGAATGGAAACACCCACAAACAAACTTAAGCACATCAAACCCACTATTGGAAAGTGGCATTCCTTGTATAGAACAAATTGGAGAGATGAGTTGGTATTGTGCTGATCTGCATGTCAGACACACATACCCTGAAAGGTGAACCTCGACCGGAATGCATACAGTACAAGTGTCCACTGACAATGGAACAGATTCTTGCCGAGTGTGTCAATTTCAACCCTGTGGGACAGAAGTATTTTGACATGAACTGCTTAAAGAAACTATACGAGGATGTACCATATGAAAAAGTCTAGGACTATTGAAGGGAATGCAGTTTATGTAACAAATTTTAATAATGTTTTAAGGATTTTACAGGTGTTACCTTTATCTGTTATTTTATATACATTTTACAAAATTTTAATATTTTTATGTTTTATATTTTATCTTTCTGTAGATAGTGTTTACATTTATTTGGAAGCATTTATCTTCCTATATTTTTTAGCAATAATTTTTTTTAGGTTTTTCAAACTTTACCTCAAGTTGGCACTACATAGCCAATTTTGTGCTGAGGTGCCGTAAAAATAGTTCAGCCAGTATTATCAGATGCAAGATTATCTCATTAATGTGTGGATCTCATTCTTAATAGAATACATCTAAGATCTTGATGATATAAGCCTATATTTCAAATTTGATCAAAATGGGATTATAAATATGACTTCCAGAGAGATAAAAAGCTCAGCCAATCAGATATATCTCCTCATTAGTATGAGTGAATCTCGCTCATTAAAGAACTCATCCAAGATCTTGATGAAATAAGGATATATTCCAAATTTAATCAAAATCGGATCAATCAACCTTGCCTTCATTGATAACAAGGTCAGCCAATCAAATGCAAGATTATTTCTTTAAACTGTCTGGATCTCACTCATTATCTAACTTGCCCAAGATCATATTGATATAAGCATATATTCCAAGTCTGATCAAAATCGAGTGTTAACATGCTCAGCCAATCAGATGCAAGTTTATCTCTTTAGTATGAGTGGATCTCGTTCATTATCAAAATCATCTGAGATCTTAATGATATAAGCACATAATCCAAGTTAAATCACAATTTGATCAGAAATATGGCCTTCAGTGAGTGGTAACAAGCAATTGTTGATAGACAGATGAAGTCCAATACATGATGAACAATGGACTCTGGGCCCAATCAAAAGCTCACTTTACCTCAGAGCCACGTGAGCTAAATGAGAAAGTCACATCTGTTTCTAAGGTTTTGCCATTGTATATATAACCTACTTTATCTTCTTGATTGGAAACTTTCATTATTGCACTAGAAGTCTTGTCAAGGGTTCAAGTAGCTGGGGGGCATATTAATGTATTATAAATACCCTCTAGGCTAATATTTACTGAGAGTAGTTCTTTGCTTTCACTGCTATGCAAATAAATTTGACTTGTTGCAAAAGAGTACCAGTTTCTTATCAATTACCACAATCCCTCTTGGCAGTAATGACACATTTAGTGACTAGTGAGATTTAGTTCCATAACATCAGAAGATTATGATACTTCATAAAAATGATAACATATTAAATAGGCCACTCCTATTTCATTAATATTCATCATTACCAATGCAAACATTGTCAAGAGATGCAGGACATAGAAGGGAGTATGTACAAGTTTCTTAATTAATTCACATGTATTCATGTAATAGATGGGTGCCCTAAGGTGCTCGCCTTTACAGATCACCAACATCTCACCTCTGCCCAAGTGGGTTTGAATCTCAGGCTCGGCCAACGTGGGTTTGTGAGAAAGGTTGCCAGTAGCTTCCATTATCACTAGATTGTGTACAGTGTACCATATTAGGTGCACAATGTACCATATTAGGTGTACAGTGTACCATATTAGAAGGTATACAGTGTACCCTATTAGAAGATGTAGAGTGTACCATATTAGGTGTACAGTGTACCATATTAGGTGTACAGTGTACCATATTAGGTGTACAATGTACCATATTAGGTGTACAGTGTACCATATTAGAAGGTATACAGTGTACCCTATTAGAAGATGTACAGTGTACCATATTAGGTGTAAAGTGTACCATATTAGAAGGTATACAGTGTACCCTATTAGAAGATGTACAGTGTACCATATTAAGTGTACCATATTGGAAGTACAGTGTACCATATAAGAAGGTATAGTGTGCCATATTAGAAGGTATACACTGTACCATATTAGAAGATGTACAGTGTACCATATTAGAAGGTGTAGTGTACCACATTAGATGTACAGTGTACCATATTAGGTGTAGTGTACCATATTAGAAGATGTACAGTGTACCATATTAATTGTACAGTGTACCATATTAGAAGGTGCACAGTGTACCATATTAGGTGTACAGTGTACCGTATTAGAAGGTGTACAGTGTACCGTATTAGAAGGTGTACAGTGTACCATATTAGAAGGTGTACAGTGTACCATACTTGGGCTTGAATCTTCATGCTCAGTGTTTTAAATTTATGTCACATTTTCCTTTCTGCAGTAGAACATTTAAGCCATTGGAGATTAAGGAATGAAACCTATTATACTTTTGCAATATTATTAGAAGATGTGTTATGTACCACATTGAAGGTCATATCTTCAGGGTCAAGGTCACAGGTGAATATTTTAAGTTTGATGTAATAAATTCCTTTCTGCTCTATAACTTGGTGTTGCACCTTGAGTCAGATGATCCCTAATCTTGACCCCCAGTGCACTCATTGGTCACGCTTATTCATCTATTATTGTTTAGGGAAAGTTGCAGAAGTCCCTTTGTACACATCTATTACATGATTTGGTTGTTATGGGTTTAATGCCATTTTTTCAGCACATGATAGGCTATAGATGGCGGCCAGTATCTTTGGTGGAGGAAGAACCCGGGAAAACCCCTGGTAGTATGTTACATTGTTCTCTCTATTCTTCTACAATGTACCATGTAATATGTCATGTTGTTCTCTCTATTCTGCAGTGTACCATGTAGTATGTCACATTGTTCTCTATTCTACAGTGTACCATGTAGTATGTCACGTTGTTCTCTCTAGTCTCCTACGATATACCATATAGTATGTCACATTGTTCTCTCTGGTCTTCTACAGTGTACCATGTAGTATGTCACACTGTTCTCTCTAGTCTCCTACAGTGTACCATGTAGTATGTTACATTGTTCACTCTAGTCTCCTACAGTGTACCATGTAGTATGTAACATTGTTCTCTCTAGTCTCCTACTATATACCATATAGTATGTCACACTGTTCTCTCTGGTCTTGTACAGTGTACCATGTAGTATGTCACATTGTTCTCTCTAGTCTCTTACAGCATACCATATAGTATGTCACATTGTTCTCTCTAGTCTCTTTAGCATACCATGTAGTACGTCACATTGTTCTCTCTGCTCTTCTACAGTATACCATGCAGTATGTCAAAATATTAGGGCTGCTGTTTCTAAATGTTGCAGAAATGAACATCACATCCAATATATGGTCCAACTTTTGTATTATGCTGAGAAATGGTCAACAACATTGGCCAATTTATGCTGAAAATTTTGACTCCCTAATGAACTGAAAATACATATATGTAGTATGTATTATGCACAGGTGAACATGTGTATCAATGCATAGATGGATAGATGATGAGTGTGGAAATGTTTGTGTGTGTATAGAGAGAATTACATACATTAAAACTGATATATTCATACACATCAATAGAACGAGTTTTTGTAAGATGCACACATAAGGCAACAAGAATTTACACTGAACTGTATTTAATATACATAGATATTTCTAGAACCATGTTAATTTTCTGTAATAAGAAAACAATATCACATCATATACAACATTAATAGACTGCCTATAAACACAAAAACCATAACCACATATCCTTCTTACACCCGACAGTAACCTAACAAAAAAAACACACTAAAGGAAAATGTTAGTGTTATAAATGATGTAGTTTGATTTTTATTACAAAGCCATATATTTGTTCCATTGATAACTAAAGGGAGGTAATTATGAAGCATAAAATAGTGCACTGTCTGTAACTTTTTGTACACTTTTTTCATTAGGTGTACAATTAATTATAATTAAATTATTAAATATTAATTTTCTTCTGCATTTTCAATTTTCAAATTTTACCTGTGAATAAAGTTTCTCTCGAATTAAGAACTGTGCAGAATGCCATGTCTCACCCACCCTGCTAAGGCATATTCATAATACCCAGCAAAGTCACTGAAGCTGGAAAAGCAGGTCACTGCAACCTCCTTTTTTTGCACAAGATATGCAGTACCCTCCATGAATAATATACCCATCAAGTTTCAGGTCTATACATACAACAGCATCAGAGAAACTGAGCTAAATGCAAAAGCTTGAAGCAGGTGAGACAAAAATTAATGGACAAAAATAAATATTTTTTTTATCGGTCTGGTTTTGTGTGTTTAATGCCATTTTGCAGCACATGATAGGCTATACATGGTGGCCAGTGTACTTGGAGGAAGAATCTGGGAAAACCCTGGGAAGAACCACCAACCCATGGAAAGCTTATGGCAAGTTTTCTCTCATACCAACATTGGCCAAGCTGAAACTTGAACCAACACAGACAGAAGTGAGTTGTCAGTGATCTGTAAAGGTGAGCACCTTAGACCACTCGGCCACCCAGGGCCCTTTTTTTATAGATTGGCAGTGTATACAAAATTGGAAGGTACAAACAAATTATAAACAATATCGATACAATGCAGCATAAGGTATACTGTCCACATACTGATTCATATGGGATACTGTCCATACACAGGAGTATATGGTATACTGTCTATATACTGAAACATGATATACACTCCATATACTGGAGTACATGGCATATTGTTCATACACTGGAGCATATGGTATACTGTCCACATACTGGAACATATAGTATACCGTCCACATACTGAAGAATATGGTACATTGTATTAATTTGCACACAGATCTGTCTGAAAAAGTAATTACTATACTTTGCACATCTTAATTACTGACATACCATATACAGAAAATTGTTGTTGTTTTGAGGTTAGGGTTAGATCAATGTCAGGTGTAAAACTATTACACTGTGAATTTATTTATTTTCATGAGCAAAAATTGTCCTGGTTTGGGGAAAAATGACATTTCATCTGTACTTAAATTCTTGGATGAGGGAAATGGTCCTTTTGTTTTCACAGAAGGTCACTGTTTGTTGGGTCATGGATGGAGGAAATGGTCATTTTGTTTTCACAGAAGGATCACCATTTGTTGGGTCATGAATGGAGGGAATGGTCTTTTTGTTTTCACAGAAGAATCATTGTTTATTGGGTCATGGATGAGGGAAATAGTCCTTTTGTTTTCACAGAAGGATCATTGTTTGTTGGGTCATGGATGGTGGGAAATGGTCCTTTTGTTTTCACAGAAGGATCATTGTTTGTTAGGTCTCTGAATTTGTGTTGTGTAGCAACAACAAAATAATGAAGACTGATACCCAAGAAAATATAGTAAATACACATGATTATGACAGAATTTACATCAGATCTAACAGAAGACAAATAATGAATTGCCATTAACTCTGTGTATATATATATATATATATATATACATATATATATATATATATATATATATATATATATATATATATGGCATTTAAAAATAAGGTTACGGAGTTTGTGTAAAAGAATGAACAATATCAAGTTTGAGAATAAGAATACTACTGTACAGTTGTAGTAAGATCTTGGAAAAAAAATTTACAGTTGTACATTTTCACAAAATGGATTTTCACTCCAAAAACACAGAGTTTTGAAGGTGTTAAAACTTCTTTACTCACAAGTATGGATTGCAATACACCAGCATAAAAATTCACAAAATGGATTTCTTTTTTGGAAGCAGATTCAGAAGCTGTCAAAGCATTTTTGGTAATGTATATAAATAAGTGGATTTCACACGTTTCATGTTTACACATGAAAAACTGTACAGAAAGAAAATATGACATATATTGCAATAAATAAATCCGCATCAAAACTTATATACTACTATTCTCTGCAGATGAATATATTTAAAATAGTGAAATGAACACACACTTGCAATAAAGATCTGACAAAAGTTAGTCTTATTCAAGAAAAATGCTAACATATCAAAAACAGGGAGAATGAAAGACCAGATATTTTTCTGCCTTTGTTAGGTTTTAGCACTTTTTCATTTTTTGTTGTCGTAAAAATGTATTTTTGAAAAATAAAACTTACAACAAAATGCATGTAGAAGTAAAATTAGTGTAAAAATCTTATAATGTATTCTGAGAACGAGAGTGACCAAACACAGTAGAATTTCAAAAACCTGTAGTGCTGTGGAGTCAAAATTCTGATTCATGTTTTCAGTTGTTTTGAGTTTCCATGTCTGCAAACAAACGTTTTACAATGGTACTGAGCAAATCATTTGTGTGCTGCTAAGTAATGGACTGTTTGAGTAACACAGTTTTATTTTAGTCCACAATAACACAAACCAAGGAATGCAAGTTCCATCACAAATACATGGAGCTTAGAAATAATTGAGCAATATCAAAATACTTGCCTGATACAAGACAGAATACTAGAATAAAAACACCTGAGGAAATGAAAAACACTATAAAACACTGCTGAAAACTAGAGAAATGGCAAGCAATTTATATCGTAAATATATCCCTGCCTCTACTACACCTCACCCCTCACCCATGATTGAGATGAATCTATAGTCTAAAAGGTGCATAACTCTTCAGAAAATAATGTGAATACAATGACTGGGCAATGTGCATATCTTCCAATGATGACCTTAATATGCAATAAGCTTCACAGCAATCAACTGACAACTGCAAGTGTAGTTGCAGTAATCAAATTCTTTCATATATTGCATCCAGCTGTACGTCATGAAGAGCATTAACTTGTACACAAATTTTGGGAGTACAAAGGTTTATCAATATGCACATCTTTTGATGATGACCAACATATCTGCCATATTTTCACAGTGATCCATAAAAAAATGCGAGACAAGTTGTATTAACATGATTCTGTCTTACACTGTATTCAGCTGCAGGATAAAAAGGGTAATAACTTCAACAAAAATTGAGACAGCAGTGATTTGTTGAAACATGCATCTTCAGATGATGACCATAACATGTCCAAAATTTTGTAGTTATCCACTGAACACTGCATCCAGCTCCAAGTTCTAATGAGTGATAACTCTAATACAAACCACAGAGTCACAGTGATTGGTCTAATGAACATCTTCATATGATGATGATAATATGTACCAGGTTTTACAGCAATCAAATTAAAACTGTGGGACTAGGTGCATTCACAAGATTCTGTCATACACTGCAGTCAGTTGCAAGACAAAATGGGCAACAACGCTAACAAAAACTGGGGGAGCAAAGTGATTTATTGATATGTGCATCTTCAGGTGAAAGTCATTAATATTTAGCAAGTTTCATGACATCTGACTGAAAACAGACTCGCTGTGTTGATAAGATTTTGTCATATACTGCATACAGATACAAGTAAAAAAAAAACAGTAACATTTTAAAAAAAATTGATGGCGCAAAGTGATTTGTTGATTTGAACATCTTGTGATCATGACCATAATATTTATCAAGTTTAATGGCAATCCATCTAAAATGGAGAAATTAGTTGCATTCACAGGATTGGGTAACAAATGTTCAGAATAATGGACATGAGGATAAAAATGAAAAAGAAAAAGGAATAAACAAAACCAGACTGCAAATAGTTCAGGAATGTTAGTACATACAATTTTAATTTTTTTTAAAAGTATGACACACTGGTATTTTTGTAAGTCTGAAAATCAAAAATATTCAATGGGCTTTATGATGTTTAATGTGTGTACACACAAAATTTGTTCAACAGTTAAACCCTTAAATTTAGATTTATCAAAATCTATGAAATAAGCTGAACCTCGTTTGAATTTAGATTTCTCAAAATGTATGAAATAAGCTGTACCTTATTTGAATTTAGATTTATAAAAATGTATGTAACAAGTTGAACCTCATTTGAATTTAGATTTATCAAAATCTATGAAATAAGTTGTACCTCATTTGAATTAAGATTTATTTAAAATGTATGAAATAAGTTGTACCTCATTGCTACAATATTTATCTTATAGTATTCGTTAGAACATATTTAAATATTTTTTTGATTATATTTTTAAGTCAATTTGTTTCAAAAGACATTGATCCTTACAAAATACATGTTTTACTTTCTCATCATATCTTATTCTGTCTACAAATAAAAGTGTATATATCAGACTAAAATACTGCTGAAAAGACTCTAAAATAATTAGCAAAATCAAACAAAGAAATTAAGTACTTTAATTGTGATATTTTCATCCATTTAATGGTACAGTAATGGACTATAGACCTTAGTCTGAGAATTTTAACAAAGGATATTTATACTAACACTAGGTGCTATTTATTATCATTCTCAGAAAACCTGTAATAGTCCCATGTTAAACAGTGAGTCTATTTACTGTGAACAAGCAAAGTGATAGCCCCATGTTATACAGTGAATGGCTATTTAATTAATAAGCTGGAACTTTAAATGAGAAACTGATGCAAATTTTGGCCAGTAGGAAACAGTCTCAGTTGATGACTGGCCTTTAAGAACACTTTGATAAGGCATGACATCACATTGTACAAGTGTATATTATAGCAGTTCTGTGACATTTCCCAAGGCCAGAATGTGCTTCAATTGGATGTAAATGTTCCATGGGAAGTCAGACTTGTTCTATAGATGCACAGATCTGAAGGGTATAGGAGATTTTTTACATGGTAATTCCCAATATTCAGAAATAGACAACTTTACAGTTCTGCACTATGCATGCCAGTTATGTTGATCTAGGTCATATGAAAACAAGGCATTGTCAGCTTCTAAGTTAAAAAAAGTAGCATTAGTTTAGTTTACAACTCAAGATGACATCAGAAATGTGCATGTGAAACTGTACACTTGTATATAGATAAGATTTGTCATTTTTTAGAGTAACTATAACACTAGCCTTTGCTACTGTACATTGTCTACTAATTTCAAAGCTGATTAGAATTACAATGCAGACTTGTCTAAAATTTACAAAGTAGAAGACTTGTGCTTCAAGCTCTATTAGTAACAGCTGAACACTTTAATTGTATTGTAATCATAATATAACACTGAGTTAGGAAATATACCACATACAGTTCACAACAGTTACACAACCATATCATGGAAAATGACAGAAATATACAATGAGTTGATCACATTTCTGTGTATCATGAAAAATATAAGTAGAAAATGCTTGCCGATATCCGACATGGCCCCAAAATTATTAAATATTCTCAAATTCAAAACCAAGTGTTCCATGGAACATGATTTCTAGTCTGTGAATAGAATTAAGTGACATAACTTTCTGCTTATGTAGCAACACAGGAATCATAGCATATCAGGGTGCAAACTTAAAGCATACACTAATGTCATACCAAAATTTTACACCATTATTAACTTTTGTCGAGATGAATATGAAGTGTTATGAACTAGTAAACTCATATTGACTGATACAATATGATTCATATTGACTAATGCAATATGATAGGTTTACTGGTTTGTAAAACTTTACATTCACTGCCACAAAGGTATGACTAATTTAGGCAACCTTTTTTTCCTGCAATGTGTCCCATGGTGATTTTCCATCTAAGAAGGTTTTGGAATTTTTAAAAGAGTAGTGTTGATATAAATTTTTTTTAAATATGTTATGGATTTTACTCTTTTTGACCTTTATCTTTGGGGATATATAAAGTTACTCAGCACTATAAAATAAGCCAGGATTGTGCTGATGTGCAATGAAACCCTAAAAATAACATACATACTGTAATTCTCTAATTACAATTTAATGCAAATCTGTGAAATTTAACTTCTTAGTGAAAAGGCCATTTCACATGTGTGATGCCACAGAAATATGTTATGACATCATGATGGGGCAATATCATGAATTATAACAAATCACATGACACTGTGTCACCAAATGTAAAAACGTCTCTGATGGGAATCACATAATAAAAGTTAAATACAGCAACTGATGTAAAAGATGTATGGATTTTCAAAAACATTAACACAGGACCCTAAATTTGTTGAAGCACTACTGCCACCACTGGAAAAGCAACATCTCTTGTCTTACCATTCCCAAACAAGAAATAAAATTCAGATATCTCATTGGCTAAAATGTCCAGTAAAGCTATAATGCCCAATCAGGCTATAATGTCCAATCAAGCTGTAAGGCCATAGTGCCCAATCAGGCGATGATGTCCTATAATATCCAACAAGGCAATAATGTCCAATCAGGCTGTAATGTCATATAATGTCCAATCAAGCTGTAATGCCCAATAAGGTCATAATGCACAATCAGGCAATGATGTCCTATAATGTCCAACATGGCTATAATGTCCAATCAGGCTGTAATGTCCTATAATGTCCAATCAGGCTATAATGTCCTATAATGTCCAATCAAGCTATAATGTAAAGTCAGGCTATAATGTCCAATGATACAATATCAAACTGGAATTTTAAGTAGAGTGTGGTTAGAGAATGTTTTATAGTGTTGGTGCAAAATCAGAATATGAGCAAACTGTGACCAAAAGGCAAAATGTGTGAATTTTGTGTGATGCTGATGTGATATATGATAAAAATTTATTGGAATGTTATCAAAAACAACGACTTTTTAATCACCTACTTTTACTTTTATATATATATATATTATCTATACATTTTCACTGGGTATAACACAGAAGATTGACTCACCAGTCATTAAATCTGCATGTCCTGCTTTCCTATAATTAAAATATCTTTCCAAAAATTCAAGGAAGTTTTTGGCATTTAAAAGGAAATAAATCTCTTCAACATCCTATGAAAAACTTTCCCAGTAGCTTTTAGCATTTCATAAAGTGTAAAAAGACCTTTTATGTGCGGCACATTTAAATTATTTTAAAAAAAAATATCTTCAATCATTTATCTTGTGCAAGAAACTGCAGTAGTTCAACTGGTTGAGTGTTGGACTCATAATCCAAGGGTCACAGGTTCGATACCCATCCAGGGCAGCCCAGATCAGCTGATTCTGTGTGTCCTTTGGAAAGGTACTTAGCTCCCATTTCCTCAGCATGATATACCCAATAATGCGTTAAAAGTGCTGTTAAAATCCCCCACCCCACAATCTTTTTTAGGTGAAAAATTTCTAAACGGCTGTGATTATTGCCAAGAAAATACTTTTCATTTCAGAATTTTAACCACTAGCATGGTATGCCAATTGACTGATGTTCAACCCTATTACTGATCATCATCAGTGTGGATGTGGTCTTGGAAAGCAATGATGAAATGTTCTCATTAATATAGCCTCTAAATGAGAATGTAATGTCAGGAACAGATCAAACAATAAATTTCATAATGATGATCATATAATACATTGAGTTTCTTTGTCATCAAAATTAAGTACATAAACTAGATCATACAATACATTGAGTTTCTTTGTCATCAAAATTATGTACATAAACTAATTCAAGGGCGTTGGTAAGTGACAAAAAATAAAATGATCAAGTATAAAGTCTTTACATTTTTTGCACAATCTGATAACAAAGCAAGATTTTTCCCCCATAATTACATATGTACAATTGTATTTTTGTCATTTAAATAATGCATTAGAAAAAAACATAGTGTATATACTCACTTATAAGTTCCACTGCAAACAACATAGACTCTGATCTGCCATCTCATAATGCACTAACAGATCAGGGTCTATGTTGTTTGTTCCAACAAACTGCATAGATATAGATCTGCTGACACATTATGCCACAACAGATCTGGATCTATGAAGTTTGTAGTTGGATCTGATTTGTACATGAGTATATACGGTACTTTAGTGCTATACAAGTCATATGAACACAATTCATATATGGATAACAGGATGCAATTTTTAAATTTTAATTTGTATCTTTGCAAAAAGGTTTCACTGATAAAAACTGCAAAGAATTTTATTCTCAAACAGAAGTGTAACTGACAAAAACAGGCTTGAAAGAAAATTATGTAACTTAAAAAAAAAACAAAAAAACTGATAACAACAGGAGTATGAAATTTGTACAATGGTTCACCTATAAATACTGTATACATAAACAAGTATAGGTAAATGAATTTTGCGCAAACAACTAAAAACAACAATGAACAGAAAAGATTAATCAGAAGTATGAAACAATAGTCACTTGCCATGTTACTAGTGTTTGTATTAAGCTAGTGACAATACAAATATCAATAGCAGACTATGCTGAAGGAAAGGCAAACAATATCTACATTTTATACTATATTACACTAATAGTCAGACTTACCCCCCTTGGATGAATATGATAAGTGTAAAGTTACTGACATTGATTCTTGTTACTTATTTAAATAATGTTTACTCCATAAAAGCTTCCTACTGCTGTCCATGTTACAAATTGAAAATAATGAGATAGCTTTAAACAACCAATTAAACTTTTCCACAAATAGAAAGATATCTTAGGACTATACCCAAAAAATGACACTCAGTGTGGTTTGACTCTTGATGACATTGGTTTGACTCTTGATGACAATTAGTGTGGTTTAACTCTTGATGACATTCAGTGTGGTTTGTCTCTTGATGACACTCAGTATGGTTTAACTCTTGATGTCATTCAGTGTGGTTTGTCTCTTGATGACAATTAGTGTGGTTTAACTCTTGATGACATTCAGTGTGGTTTGACTCTTGATGACAATTAGTGTGGTTTAACTCTTGATGACATTCAGTGTGGTTTGTCTCTTGATGACACTCAGTATGGTTTGACTCTTGGTGACATTCAGCATTGGTCTGACTCTTGATGACACTCAGTGTGGTTTGACTCTTGATATCAGTGTGGTTTGACTCTTGATGACACTGGTTTGACTCTAGATGACACTCAGTGTGGTTTGACTCTTGATGATATCAGTGTGGTTTGACTCTTGATGTCACTCAGTGTTGGTTTGACTCTTGATATCTGTGTGGTTTGACTCTTGATGACACTCAGTGTGGTTTGACTCTTGATAAAACTCAGTGTTGGATTGACTCTTGATGATATCAGTGCGATTTGCTCTTAATGACACTCAGTGTGGTTTGACTCTTGATGACACTCAGTGTTGGTCTGACTCCCGATGACACTCAGTGTGGTTTGACTCTTGATGGTTCAGTGTTGGTGTGACTCCTGATGACACTCAGTGTGGTTTGACTCTTGATGACATTCAGTGTTGGTCTGGCTCTCAATGACAGTGTGGTTTGACTCTTGATGACATTCAGTGTTGGTCTGACTCCTGATGACAGTGAGGTTTGACTCCTGATGACATTCAGTGTTGGTCTGGCTCTTAGTGACACACAGTGTGGTTTGACTCTTGATGACATTCAGTGTTGGTCTGACTCCTGATGACATTCAGTGTTGGTTTGCCTCTTGATAACATTCAGTGTTGGTTTGACTCTTGATGACATTCAGTGTTGGTTTGACTCTCGATGACATTCAGTGTTGGTCTGCCTCCTGATGGCACTCAGTGTTGGTTTGCCTCTTGATGATATCAGTGTGGTTTGAGGCTTCAACTTATGTGATGTTGTTTGGGGTACACTTTGCCATTACTCTAAGCAGTTTCAGAACTGGTCAGTTAAATTCAAAAATTCAAAATACTGACAGAGCTTTGACACTTTGCCATTACTCTAAGCTGTTTCAGAACTGGTTGGTTAATGATGATCACATGATGCTATGGAAAATATTTAAATTTTGGTTCTCATCCACACAAATTTCTACGAGTACTGTATTTATGATTATATATATATATATATATATATATATATATATATATATATATATATATATAAATGCATTTGTTTCAGTTTCCACTTTCCTCCTTCACATTTCAATCATCATGAGTACTTAAAATTGCACTTACAGAAAGAAATTTTTTTACTAATTATAAAACCATTGAACATGTTCTATCTATTATATTGTATGTTCTTTGTTAGAAAACAATTACAATCAGAAAAATATCTTACAAAACAAACATGTAAACTGTATGTTCATCAAAGAAATGATGATAAAGAATATAAATAAGGAAATACCAAATAATATATACACCATATATTCAATTAACTCTGGACTAGTCAAATGTGGAACAAATCTTGACAAGTTGTTGTCCCTCTCACAGCTGCCCATCATTCATCTCCTCTGACTTTTTCCCAATGGTATCTGGGTTAGCTAAGGGGTCAAGGTCAGCAAAGAGGTTAAACCAGGCTGACATGTCCTTCTTTGGATTCTGAAAAGTTAAATTTATGTAAATTTGTGCTGACTATGCATAGTAGCCAATTTACTTAGTAATATATTGCACATTGATTTATTACTTCCCTTACACAGGAGCACTATACCAGGGGTCTCCAAACTTTATAAGACGAGGGCCATGTTAGATTTTTCAAGGGGGTTTGCGGGTCGAAGCGACTGTGAAAAATTTAAATATATGCAAAATCGTTTTTAAAAAGTACAACACTTTGCGGGCTGGACAAATTGAAGCCACAGACCGGATCCTGCCTGTGGGCCGTAGTTTGGAGACCCCTGCACTATACTAAAGTTATTAAGTCTTTTCACTTTCTGAGAGAGAGAGAGAGAGAGAGAGAGAGAGAGAGAGTACCTTTATGATATTTATATGGATGTTTTGTTGAAAATGGGTTACTGGAATGTTAGCT
Organism: Margaritifera margaritifera; assembly: GCA_029931535.1. Taxonomy (NCBI): domain Eukaryota; kingdom Metazoa; phylum Mollusca; class Bivalvia; order Unionida; family Margaritiferidae; genus Margaritifera; species Margaritifera margaritifera. The sequence goes on along the minus strand of JAQPZY010001561.1, from coordinate 115,217 downwards.
ACATAGTTTCTTGGTGACCAGGACAGTATGGAATGATACAGAGACAGAAGAGAACTACATGATGAGACACTTGCAACAAATTTACCTCTCGAACCCCATTTCCACATTATTTTCAGATATGTGTAGGCAAAGCAGAGAAACACTAAAAACTATTAAATGACTTAATAAAAACATACTTCATTCATGATGTCACTCCTTGATGACATGGTAGTTTTTTTCAAAATCTAATACGGTTTCATTCTGGATTTCCATGTGACAAATTTGGACCAGCAAAAATGCTAAAATTTTGTCAAAGGCTGGGTAATGCTCTAAAACCATTAAATTTTTTACCCATTTATCATTCAAATTAAGGTCTAAAACTAGTCAAATTAAGGTCTAAAACTAGTCAAATTAAGGTCTAAAACTAGGGCTACCATACGTCCTCTTTTTCCCGGACATGTCCACATTTTCGGTCCTTTGTCTCCTCTTTGTCTCTTATATATATATAATGAGATATATATATATATATATATATATATATATATATATATATATAGAGATATATATATATATATATATATATATATATATATATATATACCATAATGACGGTCAGTCTTGGGACAAAATTTTTTAAATTTTTTTTCCGTGTCCCAAGACTTATATGCATGTAAAATATATAAAATTTTCGGTGTCCCAAAACTTGTGGACACAAAAAAATGTAAAGACAAAATTGGGAAGATTGCCATACGTCACACAGTGACCATTTCGTTCAATTACCATGTCAATAAACTTTTATAAACTACTATGGTTGTTTTATGTTATTATTTTGCATGTGCATATTTTCTGATTTCTCCAACATGATTTAAAATAAAGATAAATTAAGACTTCATAATTCACGGGCCGCTTATATTTAATGGGAGACCTGAACTGGAGTGTACAGTACTTACACGGTGCAAATTGTACTTGGTGTCATTTATATCCTTGTTTATTCCCAAAAATATTTGATGCAGATTTTGCTTTATTCATCATTTTTACCAAATCGCATTCTTCCAGATAACATTTCAGCTACACGTTCATTGCCGTTTCATTTATTTGAATTCACTCGCTCAACAGTTACTGTTTTTCAGTGGTATAAGCGATCCTACAAAGTGATGTAATCTATATGAAAAGGCACGTGTTTTATTATATAAAGTACATAACCAGAATAAATTCACATAACTGCGATATATTCATGAAAGAATGATCGTAATATATGTTAAAATTCTGAATATAGATTGATTAAGAGCATCATTGATCCATTTTAGTTTTGTGTTTCGGCTTCACAAAATCGTAATTTTCCACACATTATTCATTGCACTTTTGATTTTGGCAAGCTGGTTGTTTTGGCGTCTCCTTTGTTTATAATTGTTGGATTTGTCTTTTGTTTTTTGACAGCAATCCAGGCCAGTTAATTGTTTAAACCCTGAAATTGGCTTGGGTAAAGAGGAAATTTTGTCTGGCGGCAATGCCGGTACTTTGATGTGTGATTGGCTTCTACTCAGTAATATTAGCACATTACCGTAGCTGAGTAAACAGGTACTTATTTAAGGTCGCTTACATCAAAGCAAACTACCTTGGAGTTTTCATTTTAAAAGCATTATTTCTGAAACTTCTTTATCGTATTTTAGAGATATTATTTAAGTTTAGTGCAGTAGTGCCTTTGATTCGAATCCAAGGTATGTACTTCATTCTAAGCAAATAAAATCTTCAATGTACATGTGGTGATGCCATGATGTAAACATACGCACAATAAATGCAAGAGTTGAAATAAACACTATTTTCATTGTTGTCATACTGGTATCACATTTTAATGAGTTAGGAATTTCCATTTTCAGGGGAAAAAACCCCCCATAATTACAGGTGACTTTCGACAATTTTAATGCACTAATGCATTAACTGACAATAGTAAACTAGAGCACAAAAGGGAGAAGTTACTTTTGAATGGGTAAAACATACAGCTAATGCTCAATTCTTTTCATCGTCTGATTAAATTATACATATCTGAATTCGGTATAAATAAGACAACAGAGAAAAAATAAATATATTTATTGACTTTTCAAGCAAATTATAATAATTTATAACATTTCCGTGTAATATTTCATATTGAGAGTCCCATAAGAACCACAAAGTCATGTTTATTTTACAAGAGGTTACGAACGATAAATTATGCCGATCGATCAGTAGAAAAAAAAATGTTTTAGGTGTCCCAAGACTTATAGTACATAAAAAAATTGCTTTAACTTTGTGTCCCAACTTTTATAGGTCATACAAAATTACTTTTGAAAATAATTAAGGGTGTCCCAAGACTTACTGTCATTACGGTGTATGTATATGTATATACATGAGTGATAAGAGTGTACTCTTTTTTTGAAAGTACAAATATGGTAACCCTATTAAAACTACAGACTATTTCAATGATATAAATTATGGTCTAAAACTAGAGACTGGTTCAATGATACAAATTATGGTATAAAATCACAGACTGGTTCAGTGATACAAATTATGGTCCAAAACTACAGACTGATTGAATGATACAACTTATGGTCTAAAACAGCAGACTAGTTGAATGATATAAATTATGGTCTAAAACTACAGACTGGTTCAATGATACAAATTATGGTCTAAAACTACAGACTGTTTCAATGATGCAAATTAAGGTATAAAACTACAGACTGGTTCAATGATACAAATTATGGTCTAAAACTACAGACTGGTTCAATGATAAAAATTCTTTAAAGTTACCTTTTTACTTGGCTGAGGTTTCTGTTTAGGTGGTTGCTGCTGCTGCTGTTGCCCTTGCATGACTTGATGGAATGGTGCTGGGACAGTGGGTGCAATACCAGGTCCTTGAAGGGCAGGGGGTATCATGCCACTTGGCTTACCTAGCCCTGAAATACAAGAACATAATATATGAAAATGTTCTTAGTACAATGTTCCCCACTATAACATGCTTAGTTCTAACACAAGAGTTCAATTTTTAAATTTAGCTATATGTGTTGTATTCTAAAAGAAAAAAGAAATATCTTATCACTGCTTCTTTCTTTATATGAATAAAGATGTTATAAGTTTCTAATTGTGAATGTTCATTGTAAAAAAAAGACATTTTCGTAGGTACTTGAATTCGTGGTTTTGCCTGTCAAAGTTTGCATATTTGTAGGCATTTAATTTCATGGATTAATCTCTACAATACCTCAAATAAAGAATACAAAAGAACAAAACTATGACAACAACAAATGACGGCCTCTTCAATGGTTAAAACAATACTACCACCTGTATAAGCACAAATCAAACACCTCTCAAGATAAATCACTTCTACTCAACATCAAAGAGAGCCGATGCAGCCAACAACACTAATCTAATCGGATATTAAATTACATGTGTATGATCTCTTCCTTAAGTGTATGATCTCTTCCTTAAGTGTATGATCTCTTCCTTAAGTGTATGATCTCTTCCTTAAACGTATGATCTCTTCCTTAAGTGTATGATCTCTTCCTTAAGTGTATGATCTCTTCCTTAAAACACTGATCTTTCTTTCTGAAAACAATGGCTTTAACACAGTGGCTGAAGAGTGGTAAAATTCAACTTAGATCCAGTCAGTGTGGATAATGTCATCATTCCACATGTGAACTGAATATGTGACCAGCTGCCCTTTGCTCAATGGAATTTGCAATCAGTATCAACATTTGATGTGTTCAGTGCTCATCAAGTGTGATGATGCTAACTAAATTGAAAAACAATGGAATCAGTCCTTTGTTTGATCCTGCCTTGTGTATGAACCAACTTCAGTCACTAGACCTTACTTAAACCCTTTTGAATGAAGCCAATTCATGCTGAATGGATAACTGTGGCTCAGTCCAAAATGTCTGAATGATTGGACCTAATTGTCCATGGCTTTAAGAATACTGGACTTGTTTAATTCAACAGTTTCAGGATTATTTACCCCATAAACATTTGTGTGTATCAACCAATGTGGTTGACACGATGTTGATTCAGTGGTTTTGTCCGAAAATAAGTGAAGTGTGAGCTTCAATAATCTGTGATAATTAGTGTATATAGTGTTTCATTAGTAAGTGTGCTCTGAGCAATAGTTTTAGTATTTTACAGTCATGTTGTTCATTGCGATTAGGCATGCATGGATAAATTGAGACGTGCTTTCACGAGGAATTAAATTTTTTTACAACAATTTCACTTGAATGAAGAATCGATTTGAATAAGTATTAAATCTAATTTTCATTTAATGTATCAATTCTTATTTTTCTTTCATTTTCAGTAATATCAGTGTTTGAATACCTTATGCTTTTTCTCATTTCTCTCTATTCTTACTTATCTCACATCATATCGATTTAAGGCAGTGAGTGGAAATTATGGATTCTGGATACTGTATAGATATGTGTGCATTAAACAATATAAAATGCTTTAGGATTCTTTTTTTAAAGGGTTAAACCCAAAACACATGTAAAAGCTAATATTTGTTACCAGATTACAAAAATGACGCTGATTTATCCAATAGCTTTGTTGATCTCTAGGAATCAAACAGTAATCAAAATGAGGTGAGGTGAGAGGGGGCTTCTTTATCATATGTGGCTAATTTTTCGTAGAGTCTTTAAATTCGTGGTTTACGGCAACAACAAAATCCACGAAAATTGGTACCCAATGAAAATTAGTGATAATACAGTATACTACATATATTTTTCTAGAACAATTATGATTTTTCAGCTTTTATTTCAAGCCACACAGAAATGTGGAAATCATTTAATATTTCATGCAGTCCCTTTCTGCCATACATTTCAATTGGGATAATGAACTATAATTAAGCAAAAAATGATGGCAAGGGAGGTAATGATTAAAATTTATGACATATTATAAAATTTAGGCATAACTGGTGGGAAGCAAAGTCATTTATTTCTGCAAAGTTTAATGGAAGGTAGGTAACAAATCATTTGTGTTGTGGTATAGATGGATAATTAATCATATAATTTGTTCTTAAGGTAATGGAATGTAAGCAATAAAATCGTTTTTTCTAATCATAAAGGTATGTAAGGAATAAATAATTTGTCATAATTAAAAAAAGGCAGCTGAGGTTACATTAACTCATTAACCCTGCATGCCACGTTTACGCCTCATGAGGCTGTACCCTACTTCCGAACTCTGTAACGTCAACATCATTTATGATACACCAAAGTGGGTGCTATTACAGAAAAGGAGAAAGATGTAGTTCTGCAATGACACCAAATAATATAGACTTTCTACTCACGTTAAAAAATACAGCGGAAAAAACAAAATTTTTGAGACCTGATTTTTTTAGGTTGAAAATTGCTGGTTTCGAAACCAGAGTTTGTGTCCAGATTTTTGACTTTTGGCCTTAGATCTAAAGCAGACTGGTCCGAACTGCACAAGGACATATGAACCTTTGCAAAAAGTAGGAAAAATGTGTCCAATTTTTACCCTTCGGCACATGCATGGGGGAAATAGCCAATCAAAAACAATATTTCTTGTACACATAAGCATCCAGATAAAGGAAAATCTCTTGGAAACAGATATGTTTGGATGAATTCAGAATTAACCACCAAAATGCGTTTCCTACCCCCATTTCAGGTGAAAATGAAAAGAATCTCCAGGAGTTAATGAGTTAACTGTACAAGTCTGTTTCTTAATTTATCGATAGTGGGAATGTATAAAGACCAATGATCCATAAATAGCAACAGACAAGAAGTGCTAAGGTAACCTCAGATAAAATAAGCTCATTTTTTTCCTCTGTGTATTATCAGTGTGTTTTATTACATCTGTGTGTTTTATTACAGCAATGTTACTTATCAATCAAAATAAATCAATAACACACAGCAGAGATTTTGTCATCTGGTATAACCTGCCCTACTGTACTGAGACAGAGTTTATGCCATCGGCCATGACCCGCACCACTGTACTGAGAGTGGGAGTTTATGCCATCTGGCATGACATGCCCTACTGTACTGAGAGAGGGAGTTTATGCCATCTGGCATGGCCTGCCCTACTGTACTGAGAGAGTGGGAGTTTATGCCATCTGGCATGATATGCCCTACTGTACTGAGAGAGGGAGTTTATGCCATCTGGCATGGCCTGCCCTACTGTACTGAGAGAGTGGGAGTTTATGCCATCTGGCATGATATGCCCTACTGTATTGAGAGAGGGAGTTTAAGCCATCTGGTATAACCTGCCCTATTGTACTGAGAAAGGAAGTTTAAGCCATCTGGTATGACCTGCACTACTGTACTGAGAGAGGGAGTTTATGCCATCTGGCATGGCCTGCCCTACTGTACTGAGAGAGTGGGAGTTTATGCCATCTGGCATGATATGCCCTACTGTACTGAGAGAGGGAGTTTATGCCATCTGGCATGGCCTGCCCTACTGTACTGAGAGAGTGGGAGTTTATGCCATCTGGCATGATATGCCCTACTGTATTGAGAGAGGGAGTTTAAGCCATCTGGTATAACCTGAGAGAGGGAGTTTAAGCCATCTGGTATAACCTGCCCTACTGTACTGAGAGAGAGGGAGTTTATGGGGGCGCTCTACAGATAATACATGCTTCTGAGAGAGTGACAGGTGTAAGATGAAGTATTTTGCATTTGCAACATGCACAATTTAGAGAATGTTGGCATACCTCTATGTTACTTTCATGTACTGTGGCTGAAATTTCTTTACATATTGTACTTGTGGAAACTGGACATGATCTAAGCAAAAATGGCCGCTCCAAAGTACTCGAAAAATCAGCCTGAATTAGTCAAAAGTGCACTATTTTCAGCAGTTATTAAAATAGGGAAACAAATTTTGCCAGAGCAGACAATACCAGCCTCTGAAAGTACTATGAATGAATTACAAAATATCTAAAAAGTAAAAAAAGTTATCGGCTCTTTTTTATTATTATTTACCTTTGAAGTCCAGGAAGTGCAAATGACCAAGCGGAGCTAGCAGTTTTTTTTAGGTGTGCACATCTTAAGTAAGACCAAGCTGTATACTCTATAACCAAAATTTCACCCATCAATCATACACCAAAATAAAGGGAATTCAAAGTTCTTTTAACAATACCTAAGACATACAAGGTCTTTTTGAAATAGCCAGGACAGCCAATGAGGAAAACCTGGGTAATTCTTTTTCTTAAAAAATCTAACCCTATGCAAAGTACGAAACTGGAGAGCACCACCTTAAAACAAATATGAAAATTTTTGCAATTGCTTTTCTCTTTCTCATATAATTATGTATGCATTTCTCAACAAAATGGTATATTAACATTGATGTTATGCATAAAAATAAGCTAATTATGCCTATTTTGCTCTTGCTTACACAATATGCCTTGCGGCAGTATTTTGTGTGCAATGACCTCAATTTTGGGGAAATTAGAAGTCTTAGAACATAGGAGTAAAGTCAACTTAAATTTAAAACTGTTGTATTAAGTCAAAGAAAAATATAGCAAAAATGTTTCTTATCATTCGCTTGTAATAAAATTCTGGAAAATAATGACGATAAAGCAGATTCGCTTTCTTCCATATACTAGTGTTAGAAGAATTAGCAAACTTTGTACCCTTTGACCTCTGTGAACCTGAACTCTTCCATCCCTGTTCAGTCTGTAAATTTTATTAGTGACATCTCATGAATAATTGTGGCAAGTTTCATGTTCCTGTCTTTTACCAAAACATTGGTTGCTATTGTTGAGAAAATGCAAGGTGTAGTTTTAAAATAGCCCACTTTTCATCAATGGGGGGGGGGGGGGCTGGGCTTGTGTGGGACTTTGCTACAAATGAATACTGTTCTGTGGCGAAATACATGAGAATTATTCAAAAGTACTGTTTAGATGCTTGCGGCTTAAATGTTTCAGCTATACAACACCAAAATTAAATCATATAATAATAATGCATATGTTGTCTTTATGGGGGCGCTCTACAGATAATACATGCTTCTGAGAGAGTGACAGGTGTAAGATGAAGTATTTTGCATTTGCAACATGCACAATTTAGAGAATGTTGGCATACCTCTATGTTACTTTCATGTACTGTGGCTGAAATTTCTTTACATATTGTACTTGTGGAAACTGGACATGATCTAAGCAGACAGCAGACAAAATGGCCGCTCCAAAGTACTCGAAAAATCAGCCTGAATTAGTCAAAAGTGCACTATTTTCAGCAGTTATTAAAATAGGGAAACAAATTTTGCCAGAGCAGACAATACCAGCCTCTGAAAGTACTATGAATGAATTACAAAATATCTAAAAAGTAAAAAAAGTTATCGGCTCTTTTTTTTATTATTTACCTTTGAAGTCCAGGAAGTGAAAATGACCAAGCGGAGCTAGCAGTTTTTTTTTAGAGGTGCACATGTTAAGTAAGACCAAGCTGTATACTCTATAACCCAAATTTTCTTTTTCTTTAAAAATCGAACCCTATGCAAAGTACGAAACTGGAGAGCGCTACCTATGCCATCTGGCATGATCTGCCCTACTGTACTGAGAGAGGAAATTTATGCCATCTGGCATGATCTGGTCTTCTGTACTGAGAGAGGGAGTTTATGCCATCTGGTATAACCTGCCCTACTGTACTTAGAGTGCATATTAGCTCATGGACAAGCAGATACAACATACACTTGCTTTTCCTCATTACAAGTTAATGTTACTAATTTCCTTTATGCACATCATTACAACAACAGTACATGGTAAAGCAGAGAACACAACAGGCTGGAGGTATTGTGTATCTTAGGTGAACTATTAATTGGTTTAATTTTGGGTTCAGAAATAAAGAACATTCAAACTTTACTCTCCAAACCTTGTGAAGCCTCCCTTCTTGAAATATCAAGGAGATTCGATGGCATGAACTCGGACTGGTTGGTGAGCTGATCTGGTTCCCCTGGAGTGTATGTTGTTCCAGCTGTCAGTGGTGTATGTCCAAAAACTGCCTGCCACTCACGTGAAAAGTCATCTTCCCCAGTGGATGGAGCATTCAGAATCTCATTTAGGATGGTCATGTCATCCTTCTCACTGTCATCAGGTTCAAGAATCAGATCTTCTGTTAACAGATCTCTTGGACCTACAACACAATGAAAAAAGCTGAATTGAAAACTGAAGTATATTATAGAACTGACGTGTGAATATAGTTTGTAAAAGTATAAATATTAATCTACATATTAATATTACATATACATATTAATATTAATATTGATCTACATACAGACTCTTTTACCTGGCTGGATTCAATATCCTTTGCTGTGCCTATGAGACTTGAACCTAGACCCTGGGGAAAAAGAAAACTGTAAATGGTACATTATATGACAGCCCCATGTTTAATGGTTCTCTATGTAGGAACTAGTAGGGCATGGCTGACTCTGGAGATTACTGACCAATGAGTCTCAATGACCTTGAACATGGTCAAGGTATGTAGTCTTGAACTAAACTTACTGTGCATAACCATTATTTTCTTATTAGACTTACCATACTCTTGACCTCAGACCTTTAGACCCCAAAATCTATGGATTTCTTTCTTTGTATAATGCTATGATGTTATGAGTTCCATTTGTATGTATGTATGTATGTATGGATGGATGGATGGATGTGTGTGTGTGTGTGTGTGCATGTATGTATGTTCCGGGCTGAGTCTGATCAACTCAGTTGTTGCACCGCTGGAGAGTGTTGTGGGTCAGCGCCTTAACGCTCTAGGATAGGGGATCCCAACCTGATGATGGAACCGATTGCAGTGCAGAACTGTATTCAAATATTGCACTATATGTATGTATGTATGTATGTCTGTATGTATATGTATGGATGTATGTATGTATGTATGTCTGTCTGTCTGTCTGTATGTATGTATGTATGTATGTATGTATGTATGTATGTATGTATGTATGTATGTATGTATGTATGTATGTATGTATGTATGTATGTAGCAGTGTTTTATGTCACCTCAAAACAAAAGTGGCTATGTAGTGCCAACCAAAGGTAATGTTTGAAAAAAGTAGAAAAGGAATTGCACAAAATTTAGGAAAATAAACCTGTCCAAAAAATTGTGAACATTAAGTACAACAAGATAAAATATAAAATGTAAAATATAAAAATTCTGTAAAATGTATATAAAATAACAGATAAAGGTAACACATGTAAAATCCTTAAAACATGATTAAAATTTGTTGTATAAACTGCATTCCCTTAAAAAGTTCATGATTTGTTCAGCTGGTATGTCCTCGTAGAGTTTTATCAAGCAGTTCACGTCAAAATACTTCTGTCTCACTGGGTGGAATCCCAGATAAATTAGTAACTGTAATATCCATCAGTATGTCTGTCCATACATCCATACATCTGTTACCTTTTTTGTTTCCACACAAAAAATGTAGTCTTACACCATCTACCAAACCAGTATATAATAAGAGTACCATGTATGTAGATAACTAACACACATTATAAACCTACCCCATGTTTAATAGTCCTCTATGTATAAAACACATATTATACACCACCTCATGTTTAATAGTCATCTATGTAGATAACTAACACACATTATACACCCACCCAATGTTTAACAGACTTCTATGTAGATAACACACATTATACACCCACCCAATGTTTAATAGTCGTCTATGTAGATAACTAACACACATTATATGCCCACTCTGTGTTTAAGGGTCCTCTATGTAGAAAACTAACACACAATATACACCCACCCCATGTTTAATAGTCCTCTATGAAGATAACTAACACATATTATACACACATCCCATGTTTAATAGTCATCTATGTAGATAACTAACACACATTATACACCCACCCCATGTTTAACAGACCTTTATGTAGATAACTAACACACATTATACACCCACTCCATGTTGAAGAGGCTTCTATGTAGATAACACACATTATACACTCACCCCATGTTTAATAGTCGTCTATTTTGATAACTAACACACATTATATGCCCACCCCATGTTTAACAGACCTTTATGTAGATAAGTAACACACATTATACACCAACTCCATGTTTAACAGACTTCTATGTAGATAACACACATTATACACCTACCCCATGTTTAATAGTTGTCTATGTAGATAACTAACACACATTACACACCTACCCAGTGTTTAATAGTCCTCTATGTAGATAACTAACACATATTATAAACCCACCCCATATTTAATAGTCCTCTATGTAGATAACTCACAAATTGTACACCCACCCCCAACCCCATGTTTAATAGTCCTATATGTAAATAACTAACACACATTATACACCCACCCATTTTTATTAGTCCTCTATGTAGATAACACATTATACACCCTCCCCCATGTTTAATAGTCCTCTATGTAGATAATTACCACAAATTATACACCCACCCCCATGTTTAATAGTCCTCTATGTAGAAAACTAGCACACATTATACACACACCACATGTTTAATAGTCCTCTATGTAGAAAACTAGCACACATTATACACACACCACATGTTTAATAGTCCTCTATGTAGAAAACTAGCACACATTATACACTCACCCCCATGTTTAATAGTCCTCTATGTAGAAAACTAACACACATTATACACTCACCCCCATGTTTAATAGTCCTCTATGTAGAAAACTAGCACACATTATACACACACCACATGTTTAATAGTTCTCTATGTAGAAAACTAGCACACATTATACACACACCACATGTTTAATAGTCCTCTATGTAGAAAACTAGTACACATTATACACACACCACATGTTTAATAGTCCTCTATGTAGAAAACTAGCACACATTATACACACACATGTTTAATAGTCCTCGATGTAAAAAACTAGTACAAATTATACACACACGTTTAATAGTCCTCTATGTAGAAAACTAGTACACATTATACACACACCACATGTTTAATAGTCCTCTATGTAGAATACTAGCACACATTATACACACACCACATGTTTAATAGTCCTCTATGCAGAAAACTAGTACACATTATACACACACCACATGTTTAATAGTCCTCTATGTAGAAAACTAGCACACATTATACACACACCACATGTTTAATAGTCCTCTATGTAGAAAACTAGCACACATTATACACACACCACATGTTTAATAGTCCTCTACGTAGAAAACTAGCACACATTATACACACACCACATGTTTAATAGTCCTCTATGTAGAAAACTAGCACACATTATACACACACCACATGTTTAATAGTCCTCTATGTAGAAAACTAGCACACATTATACACACACCACATGTTTAATAGTTCTCTATGTAGAAAACTAGCACACATTATACACACACATGTTTAATAGTTCTCTATGTAGAAAACTAGTACACATTATACACACACATGTTTAATAGTCCTCTATGTAGAAAACTAGCACACATTATACACACACATGTTTAATAGTCCTCTATGTAGAAAACTAGTACACATTATACACTCACCCCCATGTTTAATAGTCCTCTATGTAGAAAACTAGTACACATTATACACTCACCCCCATGTTTAATAGTCCTCTATGTAGAAAACTAGCACACATTATACACACACCACATGTTTAATAGTTCTCTATGTAGAAAACTAGCACACATTATACACACACCACATGTTTAATGGTTCTCTATGTAGAAAACTAGTACACATTATACACACACCACATGTTTAATAGTCCTCTATGTAGAAAACTAGCACACATTATACACACACATGTTTAATAGTCCTCGATGTAAAAAACTAGTACACATTATACACACACGTTTAATAGTCCTCTATGTAGAAAACTAGTACACATTATACACACACCACATGTTTAATAGTCCTCTATGTAGAATACTAGCACACATTATACACACACCACATGTTTAATAGTCCTCTATGTAGAAAACTAGCACACATTATACACACACCACATGTTTAATAGTTCTCTATGTAGAAAACTAGCACACATTATACACACACCACATGTTTAATAGTTCTCTATGTAGAAAACTAGTACACATTATACACACACATGTTTAATAGTCCTCTATGTAGAAAACTAGCACACATTATACACACACATGTTTAATAGTCCTCTATGTAGAAAACTAGTACACATTATACACTCACCCCCATGTTTAATAGTCCTCTATGTAGAAAACTAGTACACATTATACACTCACCCCCATGTTTAATAGTCCTCTATGTAGAAAACTAGCACACATTATACACACACCACATGTTTAATAGTTCTCTATGTAGAAAACTAGCACACATTATACACACACCACATGTTTAATGGTTCTCTATGTAGAAAACTAGTACACATTATACACACACCACATGTTTAATAGTCCTCTATGTAGAAAACTAGCACACATTATACACACACATGTTTAATAGTCCTCGATGTAAAAAACTAGTACACATTATACACACACGTTTAATAGTCCTCTATGTAGAAAACTAGTACACATTATACACACACCACATGTTTAATAGTCCTCTATGTAGAATACTAGCACACATTATACACACACCACATGTTTAATAGTCCTCTATGCAGAAAACTAGTACACATTATACACACACATGTTTAATAGTCCTCTATGTAGAAAACTAGCACACATTATACACACACCACATGTTTAATAGTCCTCTATGTAGAAAACTAGCACACATTATACACACACCACATGTTTAATAGTTCTCTATGTAGAAAACTAGCACACATTATACACACACATGTTTAATAGTCCTCTATGTAGAAAACTAGCACACATTATACACACACCACATGTTTAATAGTCCTCTACGTAGAAAACTAGCACACATTATACACACACCACATGTTTAATAGTCCTCTATGTAGAAAACTAGCACACATTATACACACACCACATGTTTAATAGTCCTCTATGTAGAAAACTAGCACACATTATACACACACCACATGTTTAATAGTTCTCTATGTAGAAAACTAGCACACATTATACACACACCACATGTTTAATAGTTCTCTATGTAGAAAACTAGCACACATTATACACACACATGTTTAATAGTCCTCTATGTAGAAAACTAGCACACATTATACACACACATGTTTAATAGTCCTCTATGTAGAAAACTAGTACACATTATACACTCACCCCCATGTTTAATAGTCCTCTATGTAGAAAACTAGTACACATTATACACTCACCCCCATGTTTAATAGTCCTCTATGTAGAAAACTAGCACACATTATACACACACCACATGTTTAATAGTTCTCTATGTAGAAAACTAGCACACATTATACACACACCACATGTTTAATGGTTCTCTATGTAGAAAACTAGTACACATTATACACACACATGTTTAATTATCCTCTATGTAGAAAACTAGCACACATTATACACTCACCCCCATGTTTAATAGTCCTCTATGTAGAAAACTAACACACATTATACACTCACCCCCATGTTTAATAGTCCTCTATGTAGAAAACTAGCACACATTATACACACACCACATGTTTAATAGTCCTCTATGTAGAAAACTAGTACACAGTATACACACACCACATGTTTAATAGTCCTCTATGTAGAAAACTAGCACACATTATACACACACCACATGTTTAATAGTCCTCGATGTGGAAAACTAGTAGACATTATACACACACCACATGTTTAATAGTCCTCTGTGTAGAAAACTAGTACACATTATACACACACCACATGTTTAATAGTCCTCTATGTAGAAAACTAGTACACATTATACACACACCACATGTTTAATAGTCCTCTATGTAGAAAACTAACACACATTATACACACATCACATGTTTAATAGTCCTCTATGTAGAAAACTAGTACACATTATACACACACCACATGTTTAATAGTTCTCTATGTAGAAAACACACATTATACACACACATGTTTAATAGTCCTCTATGTAGAAAACTAACACACATTATACACCCACCCCCATGTTTAATAGTCCTCTATGTAGAAAACACACATTATACACACACCACATGTTTAATAGTCCTCTATGTAGATAACTAACATTTTTGCAGAAACCACTTTTCTTCTTTTAATCACATTGAGATCTTGACTTTTTACCTCAAAATCGATAAGCTTCTTCCACACCCAAAATGAAAGCTATCCACAAAGTTTTGTGCAGGTCTGTGATATACAACTAATGTTACTGGGTGGAAACATTTTTCTTCTTTCAGTCACAGTAACCTTTGCCTTTCACCCTGAAATCAACTGGGTTCTTCCATACCACCACATGCAAGTCCATCCACAAAGGTTTGTAGAGACAGATTATGGAGAATTATGGAGAATACAGTTATTGTATGGTTACATTATTTCTTCATTATAGTTGCAGTGATCTTGACCTTTGACCTTATAATGCCAAACTTAATAGGATTCTTCCTTGCTCAAAGTGCAAGCCATACACAAAGTTTGGAAAACTTTAGATGATGGAGAACTCCAGTTATTGTGCAGAATTTTTTTTCTTCTTTTAGTCACAGTGATCTTGATCTTTGAGCTTTTGAATCCAAACTTTATAGGATGCTCCCTTACCCCAAGTACAAGCCATCCACAAATTTTGGTAACTCAATTTGAGTTACTGTGCAGAAACAATATTGGTAACAGATAGATGGACAACAGACAACATCAAAACATGCTACGCTCTGCCTTATGGAAGGCATATAAAAATTATACTTAGAATACATGAATCTCAATACCACTGAAAATTTGGCATGTGTGCAGGGATTCCAACTCTAAGATCTTGCAAAATGTTCATAACTCTAGGTCCACTCAGAGCAGATTTATAAAAGATCAAAACTTTTAATATTTAGCACAAGTTCAATTTTTGTGCTCAGGTAGTTTCATGATTATGGGGCATGAGGAAACAACTGTTCAATGTATTTCTCTCATAAATTATATCTGTAAATTATCTGTAAATCATGTACGCTGATTTAGTCTAAGGGAGCCATGGAAACTTACTTGGTAAAGTGTCAGACTCATAATCTGAGGGTCACAGGTTTGATACCCACCCAGGTCAGCCTAAGTGTCTTTGGGAAAAGTACTTAGCTTCCATTTCCTTGGCATTATATGGCCAATAATGTGTTAAAGTGCCATTCAAGCCAAAAAAAAAATATATATAAAAATAAATAAATAAAGTATAGCAAGTTGTGACTAACAGTCGCTTTGCCTTAACCCACTTTTTCATTCTATTCATGGACTGTTCTTCACAGTAATTTATATGATCCAAAAGCACAATACTGGCAATCACTCATGGCATAATGGAGGGAAAAGGCAACATAATACTGGCAATCACCGATGGCATAACAGAAGGAAATGGCAACATTTTAAGCATTTTTAAACACTTTTCAATACAGTATCAGAATTTTGTTAACCCTGTGAATATAATCTTGATGACATTTTTAAAGGTAATAGGTAATTAGTATTTTGCAATACCTAGTGTAACTTTTGTTGAGAAAACGCTGGCTTAAAGACAGCACCTGGATGCTAAACTTTACATGCATTCAAAAATGATACATATTATCAAAAATAATATAATGACTTAGACATTTTCTTCTTCACTGATGCCATAGGTACTGTATATACTTGCATGTAAGCTGGACCCAACTGCAAACAGCATAGACCCAGATCTGCTTTCACATAATGTTGCTGGCAGATCTGGGTCTATGCAGTTTCTTTGAAGTAATCAGTAGAACAAACAAGATAGACCCTGATCTGCCAATGCATTATGCAACAGCAGATCAGGGTCTATGTTGTTTGCAGCTGAACCAGACTTGTAAGCAAGTATATACTGAAACCAATGCCTACAAACAATGTCAGAAGTGATGGTGATAATACTGCTGGTAAGCTTTTTCTAGTCTACCTGTCTCTAACTCCAATGTTTACTTTGCAAAAAGTATTGATTGAATGCAAATAACATTTTTAACCCCCTTTTCCGTACCAATCAAGTACTACTGTAACAACTACCTTTAGATAAGGTGTGTAAATGTTTGCTCATCTTCCCAAGCAAAGCCTTTTCTCAGACTGCAAATCATCTCAAGTGCAAATTTTGACATTTACATCAGATCAAACAAACAAATGAAGTATTTACTATTCTACAATTAAAGTAATTTCTGATAGCCGGAGTTGATAAGAGATCCAATACCTGGGATTCTGTGACCTAGTGAACAGGAAGGAGTCCATAACAAGAGGAACAAGCTGGCCTAATATAGCTCACCTGGTTTACATAACTGAACAATTGACCATTTCAGTAAACAGACAATTGTAGTACTGTAAGAAAACAACCTTATGTAAACTATCTTCCAAACTTTATATTATGTCAATTTTATTTATTTGACTAAAGTTTGATAGAATGTCTTTCTAAAGATAAAGGAATAAGAATATTCTCTTGCTCCTAATAAAACTCATGCAAATTCTTGCTGATATAAACCTATTTACAAAGTTTTAACGAAACTGATTGAGACATATAGTCTCTTGATTGATACATAACAAGTTCCACTAATTAGAGGCTAACTGGCTTGTTTGGTTGGTTAGTGTTTGACAGCACATCAGAGACTATTGGGTGCCAATGTAATGAGAGTAAATTGCCTTGCCCAGTGACACTCCATGAAAGCTGACCTGGGCTGGTCTGGAATGGATTAAAGAGCACAACATTTTTAGACTGTGAGTCTGGCACTCTACCACTGAGGTCCCAGATCTCATTGTTATGTGCAGATCTCACTTATTATAGAACCTAAGAAAATGATGATATAAACTTATTTACAAAATTGAGCAAAATCAAATCAAGAATTGGCTCCAGAGTGGTAACAAGCTCAGTCAATCAGATACAAGATTACATCATAAACATGCATACAATTTGCTCATAATCAAACTCATCCAACATCTTAATTATATAAGTCTATTAAACAAGTTTGATCATAATCTGATCAGAGATATAGTTGCTAGAGTGTTGACATTCTCAGCCAATCTAATATAAGATCGTATCATTAATAAGCATGGACCTTGCTCATAATCATACTCAAAAAACATCTTGATGTTATAAGCCTATTTACCACGTGTGATCAAAATCCTTAAAAAAAGTCTCTAGTGTGGCATCAAACTAATCACCTCACAAATATGCATAGGTCTCGCTCATAATAACAAGAGTCCCTTGAAAGGACTGGTGATCTACAGTCCAAAAAGAATGTCGAGGAATCCAATATAGGACCATTTCTTCTTTTTAACTGTGGAGTGTTGAAACCATCCCTGATATTCTCGACTGATAACATGATTTTCAAGATGGTGAAAACCCCTTCTTCATCTGAATTTCTAGTTTGGAGAAGTGGCAATAACAAGATTTTCATGATGGCTACCATGGCAGCCATATTGTATGTCAGATTGGCACCATTGATAAAATTATCATAAGAAGTCTTTTGGTGAAAATCCTATACTGATATGAGCATTCATTCAGGAGGAGTAGCGATAACAAGATTTTCAGGATGACCACCATGGTGATCGTATTGGATGTCAGATAAACATCATTTTCATTTAGGAGCAACTAAACATCATAAAGAGTCCTCTGGCAAAAACTCCATGTCACTATGACTTTCCAGTTAGGAGAAGTGGTGATAACAAGATATTCAAGATGGCTGGCATATTGTATGTCAGATTGGCACCAATTTCATATGGGACAAACAAGACATCATAAAAAGTTTTGGTGAAAACCATGTGTCAATAGCATCCATCTAGAAGTGATAAAATGTTCAAGATGGCCAATATAATGGCCATATTGGAGGTCAGATTGGCACCATTTTCAATTAGGACCATGATAAGAAGTATTCTGGTGAAATCCACATGTCAAAATAACTTTCCATTGAGGAGTAGCAATAACAAGATTTTCAAGATGGCTGTTATATTATTGTATGTCAGATTTGCACGATTTTTGTTTAGGACCAACTGGACATCGCAATAAATCGTTTATATTTATACACCATGCTGGTATGACCATCCATTCTGGATGAGCAGCATTAACAAGGTTTTCCAAATGGACATCCAAATGGCAGCATTTTCATTTAGGACCAACTAGACCTTGGAATGAAAGTGTATGTAAAGTTTCATGACAATCTTCCATATAGTTTTGGAGGAGTAGCGATAACAAACTTGTGCTGATGGATGGATGGATGGAATCAGGTCTATGAATAGTAAAGCTATATCTTGATGATATTAGCTCATTACCAATTAAAAGTCTGATTAAAATTGGGTAAGAAATATTGTCTCCTGAGTGATAAGAAGCTCAGCCAGTCAGATGCAATTTCATCCCAATAATATGAGTACATCTCGCTCATATTAAAACTCATTGGATATTTTGATGATATATGACTATTTACTAAGTGTGATAAGAATCAAATTAGAAAAAGAGCTGCTACAGTGTTGACAAGCTCAGCTGCCAATCTGATGCAAGATCACAATATTAATATATGTGAATCTTGCCCATTATTTAACTCATGTTGATGATATAAGCAGATATTCTAAGTCTGATCACAATCAGATCAGAAATATGGTCACCAGAGTGGTACAAGCTCAGCCAATCAGATGCAAGATCACCTCATTACTATGTGTGGATCTCACTCATTACTGCACTCTTCCAAGATCATAATGATGTCAGTCCATATTCGAAGTCTGATCAAAATAAGATCATAAATATAGCATCTAGAGTGTTAAAGAAGCAATTAATAAAGGATGCACGATTGACAACAAACAAAATGCCACATCATAAGCTCACCTGGCTTTATGGCCAACTAAGCCAAAAACATAGTTTGTCATGGTTTGTCAGGCCTTCCTACTTAATCCAGTTAAGAACATATTGCAAGAGACATCTATGGTGAACTAAGCCAGATATGCATGAATTCAACAAAACTGCAGAACAATTATAATTATCCACTATACTGAAGAAGTTCCCCACCAGATAAGTATAGTGTGCAGTGAAACTTGCCTTGACAAATATTTCCATATAAAGGACATCTGTTTATATAGGAGATCATTGACAAATCATTTTGTTCCCTTGCTTATTTCACCTATGTATTAATGATACCTGTCCAAGCAGGAATAAACTGTGTTGTCCCTTGAATGTCCTTAATAAATTAGTTTTAAATGCAATTTATTCTTTATATCTTTTTAAATTATTTCTTTAATTTATTCTTTTTAAGAAATTTATCAAACTTTTGTATTACTTTTTTTTCTTCACTTTTAGATGAAAATACATTCTCTATACATAACGTACAGTGTGTTTATTATGAAAATACATGACTAAATTTGTACTAAAATACTGCTTTATTCCTATACAAAAGACTCCATGACTTCAGTTTTCTTTTTTGTCATTAAAAAAAAAAAACGAGTATGACAAAATTTGCCTTAACTAATATCCCCCAGATTGGGCCAATCTTTGTCTTCTTTATACTTGCACCTTAACAAACAATCTACTCTACCAATTTCAATGACAAACCATTATGGCTTTGTAAACAATTATGTGAAGGTATATGAATAACCCTGTGAAGTAAATGGTAAATTACAGCTAATAACTTTTACCTCCATGTAAATAAAAAGCAGTAATTCCTTTCATGCACATAACAAGTTTGTGCAAAACAAGTAAATTCTTTCTATACCCTTATCTTTGATGGGACATATGACTTAGAAGATCTGATTTACTAAAGAACACGACTCTCCACTTCGACCTTTAATTCTATTCAAAAGAACTGCCGTATATGCCAATTTTCTAGAATAACTTAATACTGTACAAGTAAAATCTGCAAATGAATAAAAAAAATCATTAATTTCCCTTTACAACATGATTTGCAGATCTCAGAATTTTGTTTTTATTTCTCAAGACAACCACATCGATCTAATGATCGATCATGATTCATACTGATATTGACAAACATCAAGATTACCATATATACTTGTGTATAAGCTAATACCAACTGCAAACTGCTCAGACCCAGATCTGCCATTGCATGATGCGCTGGCAGATCTGGGTCTATGCAGTTTGTATGGACTAATCAGTAGAACAAACAACACAGACTCTGATCTGCTGGCACATTATGCGATGGCAAATCAGGGTCTATGTTGTTTGCATTTGGACCCAGATTATACGCGAGTACATATGGTAATGAAAAACTCTTGCAGAACCTTCCTGCTGTGCCTGTAGCAGAATACATGTAGCTATAATCTGTGTATGAATTTCTGTCTGCTAATTGATTTTTTATAAATAAATCAATGTGTCTAAACCTTATATCATTTTCCTTGCAATTTAAACCTTGTAGATAATTACTAAACCTACAAGTCACTCAACTGATTTTTTTTTTAGTATGATACTACTGGTTTGTATGATTAGTATGATACTACTGGTTTTTTTTTTTTAAGTATGATACTACTGGTTTGTATGATTAGTATGATACTACTGGATTTTTTTTTAGTATGATACTACTGGTTTGTATAATTATTATGATACTACTGGTTTGTATGATTAGTATGATACTACTGGTTTGTATGATTATTATGATATTACTGGTTTGTATGATTAGTATGATATTACTGGTTTGTATGATTAGTATGATATTACTGGTTTGTATGATTAGTATGATATTACTGGTTTGTATGATTAGTATGATACTACTGGATTTTTTTTTAGTATGATACTACTGGTTTCTATGATTATTATGATACTACTGGTTTGTATGATTAGTATGATACTACTGGTTTGTGTGATTATTATGATATTACTGGTTTGTATGATTAGTATGATATTACTAGTTTGTATGATTAGTATGATATTACTGGTTTGTATGATTAGTATGATATTACTGGTTTGTATGATTAGTATGATATTACTGGTTTGTATAATTAGTATGATATTACTGGTTTGTATGATTAGTATGATATTACTGGTTTGTATGATTATTATGATAGTACTGGTTTGTATGATTAGTATGATACTACTGGTTTGTATGATTAGTATGATATTACTGGTTTGTATGATTAGTATGATACTACTGGTTTGTATGATTATTATGATACTACTAGTTTGTATGATTAGTATGATACTACTAGTTTGCATGATTAGTATGATACTACTGGTTTGTATGATTAGTATGATATTACTGGTTTGATTAGTATGATACCACTGGTTTGTATGATTATTATGATACTACTAGTTTGCATGATTAGTATGATACTACTAGTTTGTATGATTATTATTATACTACTGGTTTGTATGATTTGTATGATACTACTAGTTTGTATGATTAGTATGATATTACTGGTTTGTTTGATTAGTATGATACTACTAGTTTGTATGATTATTATGATACTACTGGTTTGTATGATTAGTATGATACTACTGATTTGTATGGTTATTATGATACTACTAGTTTGTATGATTATTATGATACTACTGGTTTGTATGATTAGTATGATACTACTGGTTTGTATGATTAGTATGATACTACTGGTTTGTATGATTTAATTCAATCAAGAGCAAAAAGTGAACAGGTTTTATTAATTTACAATGAAACTGAGATTTTAATTGATCTCATTTTAGAAGATGTTTGTGTGGCATATATTTCTCAAGGAGTACTACAATCACCAAGTTTTAGTTAGCAAAGCCCAATTCTGCTCAAGAAATTTATTTCTTTATACTTTTATGTTAAGAACATAATGCACAAGTCCTTGTTATCTCCAATTTCATGCACAAATAAAAACAGATTTCTTGTGAGCTACTAAAGGCTGAGGTTACACTAAAAAAGGGAGATGTTTACCCCTTGTCATCAATCTGAATTTAGCTGTGGTTAAGCACACTTTCTCTTTTTGATCATGATCTGATTGTCTGTTAGACATTGGAATCTACCTTGCACAGTGATTGAAAGGCTAAGCTTAAAACCTAATTGACCACCTGACAATGTTAATAACTGTAGAGAAAGGCTAACTGGCTAATTCAGTACACAATTATATTAACTAATAGGTGTTATTTTTATTACACCTAATCTGATATGGTTATGTAACTAAGTTCCACCTAACTGACCAATCATAATTCACAAGTGGTATATTCTACCTACCCCTTACATAATGACTGACCAATCATAATTCATGTGGCATATTCTACCCACCCCTTACATAATGACTGACCAATCATAATTCACATGTGGCATATTCTACCCACCCCTTACATAATGACTGACCAATCATAATTCACATGTGGCTCCTTTCTGTTTCATTACTGACTTTGAGCCCAATTATTAAGATCATTTCCAGAACACTAATTACAGTAAAGTTTTTTTCAGATCCAGCTCTTAGAGAACTACAGTGGCTCAGTGGTTAAGGCACTGGACGCATGACTAGAACGGTATGGGTTTGAATCAGAACATCGAATCAGCCCGGATCAGCTACTGTGGTGTGTCCTTGGACAAAAAGCTTTACTGTAATTACCTCAGCACAAAACAACCTTCAAATTGTTGCTGTGCCATAAAACTCGAAAAACAAATAAGATAGATCCAGCTCTTTAAAAGGCAGCTATTGATTTTATTGATTTACTATTGATCAATGTAATACTGTATATAGCAGTGTAAAATATGTGCCCAACTGTTGACAACCTTAATACACATTCTGACCACCTTCAGCACACTACATTATAGTTCCGATTTTTAGCAGACTCTGATCAGTTAATTAAGTGATGCTAAATTAAACCCTTATAACATCGGATACTTCCATATGAAACAAGTCTACTGTATTTCCCTAATTGTGTATGATGCATATACATCTGTGAACAGCATAATGTACAGGCAGATCAGGGGCAACAAGCCAACTGTATTTCCCTACCTGCATATTATGCATACACAACTGTAAACAGCATAATGTGCTGGCAGATCAGGGGGCAACAAGCCTACTGCATTTCCCTACCTGTGTATGGTTGAATACACTATTGTAAACAGCATAATGTACTGGCAGATCAGGGACAAAAAACCTACTGCATTTCCCTACATGTGAATGGTTGAATACACTACTGTAAATAGCATAATGTACTGGCAGATCAGGGGCAACAAGCCTACTGCATTTCCCTACCTGTGTATGATGAGTACACAACTGTGAACAGCATAATGTACTAGCAGATCAGGGGCAACAAGCCTACTGTATTTCCCTATATATGTATGGTTGAATACACAACTATGACTAGCATAATGTGCTGGCAGATCAGGGGCAACAAGCTTACTGCATTTCCCCACCTGTGTATGGTTGAATACACAACTGTAAACAGCATAATGTACTGGCAGATCAGGGGCCATGTTGTTTATTCTACTAAACATAAGTTGAACAAGGTTGAGTAGGTTTATCCGTCCAGTTTTTCTCAAAAAACACTTCACCAAATTAAAATGTTACCTACAGACCTTGAAAAATAAAATGTAAAGCCCAAATAATTGCATTGTATAATTCTGGGCACTTTATGTCCAATGTCTGACATACTGAATTAGTAAATGGTCAAAATGGTAATTTGAGCTCATTTGTTGGTAATATCCTTCAAATGTGAGTTTTAATTTTCTTTTACTGTTAGACTATCTTTCTTAATAATGTAGATATTACTTACTGGTTATTGGAACTGATGCTGGATTGATATAAATCCAAATTAGAAATGGGTAAAACACTTATAAAATAGGACATGTACATTGTATCTTTTACAGACATATCACTCTCATGTGAAAATCTATCTGTTGCGATAAGAAGTTATACGGTATTTACCATGCACTTATTGGTTTTCATTCCACAGGTAGGCTATTCACATACTGACTAAATACTCACACTACTGAGTGAGCGAGACATGGGGGAAATATTTCTATAGTACAATGGCAAGTGAAGGGTGTAGTATATTCCACTATAATCTAATTTCTATAGGCCTTCAATGAGGGATAAAATGATTAATGTGTAAGATATACCATGACATTGATTGCTTCGAGTAGGCAATAACAGGCATATGGACTTCTGTGACCAACATAATTCTCTAACTTTACAGAGACAACTTCAAAATTTAAGATATTGAGTCACTTTCTTGGAGATAGCCTGTGGTAAGTACTGAATACTTCAAGGTAAATTATTTTCATGGTTGAAAAGTTCTATCACCTTATAATTAATTCTGATGAGGTCTGGGGAAAAAAAAAGCCTAATAGAAATTTCCACTGAAAATTTCCCAAAAGTTTAAATTTTTATAACAAACTTTTCATCATACCTTGTAAAATTCAGAACAAATGAATAGATTTCTGATTTGCCTAACAAAATTCATTGCTTGTCTCCAGCTGCAGTACAATATCACTAATAAGATGACTTACAGGACTTTAGAAAAGTCGTCTTACACTAACCTGGTCTTAGTACTTGGTAGAACTGCATATCAACAACCATGCTGTATCATGATATGTATCACAATACTTGTCTTTGACATGATATAGATCACAATAGTATCGCATACATAAATAAACTGGAAAATAGAATAGTGACTCCATGTTTGCAAAACAAGTATCACTTGTATTGTTGCATAGAAATCCATTGTAGGAATGAAGAAAAAACAAATTTTCTGCTCACATAATTGAGTTTTGGTTCTGGAAGGACAAAACATATTGCCTCTCGAAAAGTTACTGAAATTATTTGCTTTGGTAATTAAAAACACACAAGAACTGAATGACTTTCAAATATTGTAATATACAACAACCAAAACATTTGACAGAAAGGAAATCTCACACTAACAAACTTTACAAAAGGTTAGAAAAATGTAGTTAGTACATCTTTGCAAGCCAAGTATCATCGAATCCACTTTGTTCCACATCGACCTTTGGCATATGTGGCCAGCCAAAATAGCAGCTACCACACCACTGTTGGATGAGAGGAATATATAAGAAACTGAGCCAATCAGATTGCTTGCTCTATTTACATAGGATGAGAGTTGTGAATAATCAATGTGGCCTATGTAGACAATAACACGTGTTGTGTGTCATTTTCTCCAATTCAACTCATTTATATGCAAGTTTTTCTTCCGAGTCAAAGATGTACACATCTTTGATGTTGGCATTGGTTAGTTGATTTGACTTACTATGAGTGGTAACTCTTGTATCTGAATGAAGGCACTTGTTCAAAACATTGTTTTGTCTTGCTATATATACAATTGCCAATGGTCAATGTTAAACAAAGTGGACCAATGACCCTTGGCTAGCAAAGATGCAGTCAACAGGAAATCAAATTCAACTGCTTTAAACAACGAGTTCATTATGGTACACACTCTATAGGGACCTGTTTGGAAGAAATGTGTGGGTCCTTTGAAATTGATTGGAACTTGGTTATTTATTACAAACCAGAAAGCTCAATGACTGCTGACACTGATTTAGAGTATGGATTTCTCATAATCAATACTGTATCACTGTCTAGGAATCCAGGTATGTTTACCTACACACCTGACTGTCACCCAGGTACGTAGGTAATTTTACCTGTGATTATGAATATATCAAAGATATTTCTCCTATTGACAGTAGTCTCCAAATTGGGTGTTAAGTAGTCAAACATAGGCCTAGGTTTCATAAATCCTTCAACTCAAACAAAGATCAAGATCTGTTTCACCTTTTATACATATGTAGAAATATTAATGCAGTTTTTCAAGAGAGCATGTACATAGTTTTTCTTCAGTTATTTCTTTCTTTCTTTTTTTTCTTTTTTTTTCCCTGTGTAACAAATTTTTAATTGCTTGTAAACTTACAATTATGCAGTACAGACACTGAATGTACCAGATATCACACCGTTCATAATATTTGCATAAAACTGAGACTTTCTGGAGCAAGTAAAGTAATGAAAATGATTTAATGTAACTTGCAATTTCAGTCGTGTAGCATTAATGTAGACTTCTTTACCCTAAGGAACCTAAATGTATACACACTTCTGTTTCTCAAAATAGGCAGATCAAATGAAGAAAAAAAACAAAACAACCAAGAGTCCCTTGAAGG
The DNA here is from genome assembly GCA_029931535.1 of Margaritifera margaritifera. Lineage (NCBI taxonomy): Eukaryota > Metazoa > Mollusca > Bivalvia > Unionida > Margaritiferidae > Margaritifera > Margaritifera margaritifera. The sequence goes on along the minus strand of JAQPZY010001561.1, from coordinate 88,195 downwards.
AACTGATGCTCTAGCGTCTGAAAGGAATTTCCATTAATCCAAGACAGACAGTTTTTTCTATCTAACTACTGAGAGTTGAAACCATCTCTGATATTCTTGAGCAATAACAAGATTTTCAAATTTTCTACTGTACTGACCATATTGGATGTAATCAGAACCATTTTCATTTAGGACCAAGAACAGATCATTTGACATCTTTTGGTGAAAACCATAGAAAATATATATGCATCCATTCAGAAGGGGTAGTGATAACAAGATTTTCATGATGTCCGTCATGACAGCCATTCTGTATGTAAGATTGACAGCATTTTCATTTAAGACCAATAAGATATCATAATAAGTCTTTTGATCAATATGGTCTTCCATTCAGGGGGGTTAGTGATAAAAAGATTTGTAATGGGGTCACCAATGGTGGCCATATTGGATGTAAGATTGGCATCACTTTCATTTAATGTAGGATGAGCAAGACATCATAAGAAAGTTTCTGGTGAGAACTCCATGTTGATATGACTTTGCATCTACGAGTTGCGTAGACACAATTTTTAAGATGGCTGTTATGGCAGCAACAATGTATGTAAGATTGGCACCATTTTCATCCGGGACAAACTAGCTATCATAAAAAGTCTTGTGGTGAAATCCCAGTGTAGTACGGCCATCCAATCAGGAGGGGTAGTGACAAAAATATTTTAAAGATGGTTGCCATGGTGGCCATATTCAAGGTTAGATTGGCACCATTTTCATTTAGAATCATCGTAAGAAGTCTTTTAGTGAAAGCCTCATGTTGATATGACCATCAAGTCAGGAGGAGTGGCAATAACAAGATTTTCAAATGGCCACTATATTGGATGTCTGAGTGGCACCTTTATCATTTAGGACCAACTACACATTGGAATGAATGTGTATGTAAAGTGTCATGGCAATCATGGAAAGGAGTTTATGAATAGTAGCGATAACAAACTTGTGCTAATATACAGAAATATGACAGACAACATGGCCATCCCATAAGTCTTCTGGTCTATGACCAGTAGGGCTAAAAAACAGGATACTACATTTACCTAAAATGCACATTTGGTATATACCGATACACATTTGGTATATAGCGATACACATTTGGTATATACACATACTGTTAATTGACTTCAGATAATAACTGTTTGATAGCAAGTCAAAATAAAGGGTAGCTGATTGAAAGTTTTAGAGAGAGTTGTTTAGCCAGCTCTTCTTTACTCCCACCCCACCAAAAGTGAAAATTTTGAATTTTTTTTATCATTAATGACAGTCAATTCCGCGCTGCATTAAAAGATAATATCATTCAACCCGAATGCACCGGCTGCAAACCTTTGGTTTGTGATATGTTTGCCTACAACCAACTAGCTACATGTGTGCCTATGTCACACGACCAAAAAGGCGGCAGTGCTGGCTGTACGGCTGCTAGTGGGTACATAAACATCACACTGACGAGACACGGTGATCAGTTGAATAAATATATCAAGCAGAACTTTTCCCTCTAATGAGTTACAAGGATAATGAAACCAGTCAGGGACCGGAATGACTACACCATCCCGGCTGATGTGCGGGAACACATTCCTTCAGCCAGTACCTTCTTCAATTTCTGTCTATTAGTCATTTTTGTTTTTTTGTTAACTTTTCTTTTTTATTCAATAAGTATGTAAAACTTTTAAAAGTATACATTTTCTGAATGGTTATAAACATGCAAGCACTGGGAATATTTAATTTCAACAAGGTTTTCTCAAAAGGAGAACATTTTGAAATTTTAATTTCAAACATTTAAAAATTTGTAACATTATTTTTGAAAAAATATTCCTGTCATCTAGCAACATACTCTCACTAAATTGTGAGATTGTATAGCTAGTATGTATGTACATGTATTAGCGTTTAATGGCACTTAAGAACAATAATGGCTATATGGTGAAAATTTAAAGTTCTAAAAATGTAAACATGAAGAATTGTACACAAAATGTTATAAAGATAAACCCATTAAAATAAATGTAACCAATAAGTACAACTAGATACATTATGTTCTAGTGTACTGTGTCAGGGATTTTAATTTCAGTGAACCATGTCAGGGATTTGTAATTCTAGTGTACCATGTCAGGGATGTTTATTCCAGTGTACTATGTCAAGCATTTGTAATTCAAGTGAAACATGTCAAGGATTTGTAATTCCAGTGAACCATGTCAAGGATTTTAATTCCAGTGAACCATGTCAGGGATTTTTATTGCAGTGAACCATGTCATGGATTTGTAATTCCAGTGATCCATGTCGAGGATTTTTATTGCGTGAACCATGTCAGGGATTTTTATTGCAGTGAACCATGTCAGGGATTTGTAATTCCAGTGAACCATGTCAGGAATTTGTAATTCCAGTGAACCAGGTCAAGGACTTTTATTGCAGTGAACCATGTCAGGGATTTGTAATTCCAGTGAACCGTGTCAAGGATTTTTATTCCAGTGAACCATGTCTGGGATTTTTATTCCAGTGAACCATGTCAAGAATTTTTATTCCAGTGAACCATGTCAGGGATTTTTATTGCAGCGAACCATAACAGTGAATTTTTATCAAACATTTTGCTTTTATCTTATAGCTATTTAAGTATATAGACTAATTAAAATAGTAAAAAGTCCCAGATGTTAAGTTTCAAATCAATTTGAAATCAAAGGCTTATACCTGAAATCCCTGACAAATTTCACTTATTTCTATATAGGTCCATAAAATCAAAAAGAATGTTTCATAGTATTTAAGATATAAATGTTGATAAGTTTTTGGAATTTGTTTCTCAAGAAATTTAAATTTTAATAAACATGGCCCAATGGCTCCACTCATTTAGTGAGCTCTTTAGACAACGTGTATATGCATAACAATGTATTTTATAACAGTGGCACCAGAAGTGTTTATAGACTCCATCATTATTTTCTGGTGTTTGCACATGATCCGTTATGGAAAAAAAACAAAGAAATACAAGTGTTGGTGATGTTCATCATCGATTATTTTTTTCACCTCAGGGACATTACAAAGGCAAATAATGTGCACAAGACACAGCTCCGTGATGTCGTTAGTTGTGAACTCTAACAAACACATATCCATCAAGCTGCACTTGCTACAGGGTTAACATATTTCATATTAGAGATTGAATATCAAAAAGAAGGAAATCAAGAAATGGGTTAGTTAATAATGTCCTTTGTAAGCAGTCTGATTTATATGGATATCTTCACTAAGGCAGGTTGACATTCTTTATTTGCAGGGTCAATCAGAGAAGATATTATCAATGATGTCTGGAAAAATTGAGCCTTCTTCTGGGGAGGTTACTCTAGCAGAACTGATTGAGACAGAGTTTCTAAAATGCCAGGAGTGTAAGACAAGTTACAATGTCCCTCGTCTTTTACCTTGTCTACACACATTCTGTGAAAAATGCATCACAAATATTGCCCAAAAATCTGCAAACAAGAAATCTGAACAAAATGATAAAGATGCTGGTGTTTCAAAGAAACCTTTGGAGACAACAATCCACATCAATGGATGTCCTGAAAACACCCTTGTTTGCCCTATATGTCTTGCAACTGTGGGCATCCCTGAGAATGGGGAGAAGAGTTACCCCATAAACACACTGTTGCAAAATCTGTGTGAAATGTATGACTACAAACATGAGAAGGAGAGATATTGTGAGTACTGTCAGTTTGACAACAAGAAGGTCAAGGCTACATTTCTATGTTTGGAATGCCAAGATAACATATGCAATACTTGCAGTGACAGTCATCGACGTACCAAGGTCACAAGGGGTCATAAGGTCATACCCTTTGTGCAAATAGAGAAAGGTCTGTTTGATCATGACATAAGAGAGCATCAAGAGCAGAAATGTCCACAGCATAAGGATGAGTCATTTCAAATGTTTTGTGAAAAATGTGAACAACTAGTCTGCAAAGAGTGCAAAGTTAGTTACCATGACAACCACAAATGGTCAAAGACTGAGAAGGCTGCAACCATGTACAGAACTCAGATGGAGAATCTTTTGGGTGGATTGCAGAAACAAGCAGCTGCAATCCACAACTATATCCAATTTCTAACAAAGTATGGAGATTCAGTAGAAGAAACAATGGAGAAGCTTCTGATTTGTGTCAATCAACAAGCTGAGTGCATGCATAAAATGGTTGAAGAGCAAAAAATTGCCTTTATTGAAGCAATAGGGGGTGCCTGCCAACAGGAAAAAACAGAGTTAGATGCGAAGAAGGTAAACTTAGATGTAGCGGCCATATCTCTCCAGAGTAATGCAACATACCTTCATCATTTATTGAATCATGGGAAACCTAATGAAGTCCTGTCAGTACATCAGGGGATTACACACAGACTCACACAGTTAACTCACATGCAGCTGGATGGAATTTCATCTAACCTAAGGATGCATTTCTCAGATGGCAGCTTGACCAAACAAAATGTAGAAATCCTGTTTGGGAAGCTGACTATCGAACGTATTCCCATTGGCCGACAGGAAAGCCTTGCTACCGAGGGACCAGGTTTGTCAATCAAGTCCATTTTGCCCAATGTAAAGAACAACCCTGAAATGATTACGTCCTTTGATACTCACCTTATGGATGACAACAAGGATGTGTGGCCAACAGGCATTGCAGTTACAAAAGATAATGAATTTGTGATTGTTGATAGAGATAACAAGAGGATCAAAATTTACGATGAATTTGGCAAGGAGAAGAGCCACTTTAAGGGCGAGGGAGAACACAAACTAGGCTCTCCTTTTGATGTAACCATACTCAATAATGGAAATATTGCAGTGACAGATCATGAATTTGATGATGTGAAAGTATTCTCTCCAAAAGGTGTATTTCAGATGTCCATCAAAGGTCAATTCAAATATCCAAGGGGAATAACTGTCAACAAGAAAGGGGAGATAATAGTGCTTGATTGCCGTCTACAACAGTTGACTATACATGATTCCGCTGATGGAAAATTTCTTAGAACAATAGAAGGAAAGGATGCTAAAGGATCTAAAGTACTTGTTGACCCATACTATGTAACTGTGACCCCTAATGATGATATTGTAGTCACTGACACAGCCTCACCAAACATTAAAGTGTTCAGCCCCAGTGGTCAGTTTCTGGCCCACTATGGTCAATATGGTACAGGGACTGACCAGGTGCTACAGCCATATGGAGTATGCACTGACCACTATGGTTATATTTTCATTGCCGACAGTAATAATCATCGTATACATCTACTGTTGCCAGATGGGAAATTCTCCAAGTTCTTGATCACCAAGGCAGAGGGGCTATGGCATCCAATAGGAATTGCAATAAGCAGAAGGGGTTACTTGGTTGTGACAGAAGGTCTGGGAAAAATCAAAGTCTACAAATACATTTAACATGCCAGCTTGAATACTCCCTGTTAATTGAACTGCTAATTTTCTATGCCTAAATTTTCAGTTATAGCCTATTCAAAATTCCTAAAGACTGCTGTAGGGTATCTGTAAATCATCATGTGATCAAATCTATATTTACAAAGCTCAGAAACCCAGACAGTTTACAGTATACAAAATATACACATTCAAACTGTTGGAACTTCATAAACTTGCAACCAATTTTAATAAAAGTTCTTGTAATACTTAAAAATGCTACATGGTATTTTATTGTATGACAGTAAAACCAGACTTGAAATACCTGTTTTGGAGAACTACACAGGGCTCTCCATAGAACTACTGGCTTGGGAGTCCAAGACTCTGGACTCCTAGACCTTGGAAGTCCCCAACCATTGTCTAAGAGTCATAACTTTATCTTGACAGTGCCCAGCTTTGCTCATACTTTCTTGCAAACTTGTTTATCTTTTTCATTCTTACATTTTCCAAAGTGCAACTGGACATTTTGACATACTTCATAGACACACATGAATCTACTGTTTGTAATTTATATTAATATTTTAAAGAACATGTTTTGACCCTTCCAGATGATAGCAGCAAACCATAAGTTTATCCCTATGATACTGCAATGGATTTCCCCACAACAGTTGTAAGTGTATAGGTATGTATGTTTTTTCTTGTTTTGTTAACAAAATGTACATACACAGTGTTCCTATCACTGATCATGACTTTGCCACATTTCCACTATGGTAGATCCACTCACTTAAAGTACATCAGTTTGGCGAAAGCATTCTCTTTATTTTGCTGATACAGATGTCTCTTTCAATTTCCCTTCCATTTCCTGACTGTTGGCATTGGATCAAAGTCTTTAATATCAACACCAACAAGATTTATTCTCATAAGTTTGTCAGGAATGTCAACACTCAGCCTGCACCACAGCTTTGTTTTGAGCAAATTCTGGTGTGCAAATCAACACTCACACTCCATGATTAACACTGTTAGTATCTGTGAAATTTCCATGAAACGAATCACACTGGGGTACTGTCCTTTCACTGAAACTAGATTTCTCCTCTATAATTGTTGTACACAATGTACGTGAGAATCCCTCTCTCTATGTTTATTTTGTTGGCAATGATGACTGAGTCACTGTTCTCTCTTGGTTGACCCTTATAAGCAATCAAATAGTCTATGTGATCTTTATCAAACTGTGGCATGTCACTAACATTATCAGAACAAGTGTTAGGCTCCAACATTGTGAAAGCATTAAAAATCTCATGGTCCGGGAATCTATCACATGACAAACACTTCAGTTCTATCCCTCTGAAGTGACCATTGTTGCACGTGACTGTGAGAGTTAAGGATGCTTTATCTAACAAGGTCAACAGCTTGTTGTCCTTAGCTGTATTTTCAGCTTTCACTGATCTTACATAGTCATTGCATGCAACATGCTCCAATAATGCTGATTTCCAAAAGTTTGTACATCCAGGCAATACGAAGTTGTTTTTGTGATGATGCTTTTGGCAGAGTTCACAAAACACTGCATTGAGGCTGCTGTCATACCTCAGCCAAGGGAATAGCTCTGTCCACTTGTATTAAAAGCTGTAGTTTTCTTAGTTGGGTTGCAGTTTTCATCATTATTATGCTTATGCTTTGACATGATTAGTAGTGCTCTTTCAAACAGTAAAACTAAGACTGATACTTATTATCGTCTCATTTAGGCATACATGTATATACTTACATGTATACAAGCCTACCAATCAATGAGAAAAAAATCCCTTAGAATAACAAACATCTTAAATGAGAAGCCGATCTTTGAAATTTACCACACTACTGTTCACAAAAGGATTAGGTTGTCCTTCTCTGTCTCTGTTTAATCAGCTAACTGTGAGCAGTATAGCCTTCAGGCAACTGAGCTGTAACTAACAAAGTCTGTGACACTTCTACTGACTGTCTGACAAAGAAACAGTGTGTAAAATAGACCTAGTAACTTTGCAATTAAGTTTAGTTGGCCACAACTTCATTGATTATTCGATAAAGAAACAAACTAGACATAATAACCTCTGAATTTTACTTCATAAAGATATTTATTTGACAGTTTCATGCACAAACATTCAAAGAGAATTTGATATAATGATATTTTGTAATGTCCTATTATCGATGTCCAGTTGCTCTGAACATGTACCAGTCAAAACCTCTGAACTGCTGTAGACGTCCGTGAAATACAGGGATATACAGTGATATCACTGAAAGCATTTTAAGTACGGTAATTTCCCCAACTCAGATATCATGAGTACTGAATGCTGTTAGATCAATGCAAATGACACTCCATCTTGCATGTATTCTCACATTCTAATCATCACACAGTAGTGCCCTTAGGATATCATGCTGATCATTCATTGATTAGCCAAGTACTACAAAGCCTTTTCAAAATAGGTGCATCACAGGGAAAATGAGGCACATCATGGGGATGCACAGATAAGATGACCTGCACATCCTCTGTAAATTTCATGCTAAGTTGATACAAGACCACAGATCTTTTCACCTGTGATGAAAGACCACATTTTTCATGCAAGGCTCGTCTATTTATAAAACGTGATGACCCCTAATTTTGTCGATCTTTAGTTTTTGAGACCACAGTTTGTTCGCACAAAGAGTGGTCTCTCAAGACAGGTTTAACTGTGAATTCCCAACCATGTAATAACAGAATGAAAGCATTACACCCATGACAGGATTAATATGTTGTTTTTTTTTATAGCAAAAATGTTAGAACTGTCAGCAGAAGTCAACGCAAATTAAAATTGTTGGCTATAGTTATATACTGAGTGTCCTAATGTCATACTATCAAACCCCGTGTTTTGAATCAAGAATCTTTCCACAGCCAGTATCATTTTTTATGAATGTGACAACAGAATTTGATAACAGTGGGCATCCTTCAGATTTTGCAGGCAGCAATAATGATTACTCTTTCTTGATTGGGTTCTATCACTTCATGGCTTTCAAAAGTCTTTAAGAACTACAAATGTGTTCAAGGAACACAAATGCTATGCCATATTGACCTAAATATAAAACTTTACTAGATATTCAGATGTACATGGGATGGACAGGCAAGGGTAACTCTGTATATCCCCTCAACAATCACAGAGGGTCATAAAAAGACCTCCAAGAAAATGCTCAAATCCAAGTCACATGATTTTAATACCAATTTAATGCATTTATGTAAACACTTTTTCAATTGCTGCAATTGTTTTCACAATTTTTAAACTTTTATTTGTTTAATTATATGTTTTAATCTTTGTTTATTTATATATGTACCATGACATCACCATGCAGTTTTAATGTGTAAAATTCTTCAAAAGGACATATCCTAATCAGCATTTACAACAAGTCAGGAGTCCCACTGCTATTTTATATAGAGGTTTTGCAAAAATGCAGAGTTGCAAGCACCTTTTGGGAATTCCAGGTGTTGGGGACTCTTCCTTGGGGTCAAAGAGAAACCATGCCAAATTGGCTTCAAATGACACAAGTGGAAAAAGAAGCAGGGGGAAAAAGAAGCAGGGGGAACTGATCACATGATTAATGTAATTACATAAACATCACTTATGACACAATTATTGTAATTACATAAACATCACTGATCACATGATTATTGTCATTACATAAACATGACTGATCACACTATTATTGTAATTACATAATCACTGAACACACAATTATTGTAATTACATAAACATCAACTATGTTTTAATTTGTTGCCAAGCAGATTGATGATAACCTGTGGTTGTTGTTCTTCTAACTGTTGTTGTGATGACTCAATTTTCTGAAAGTTTTGTTACTTTTAATATACCATTTATACTCGCATATAAAGTCAAATCCAACTGCAAACAACATAGACCCAGATCTGCCATTACATAATGCATCAGCAGGTCAGGGTCTATGTTGCTTGTTTTACTGATTACTCCTAACAAACTGCATACACCCAGAACTTCCAGTGCATTATGCAATGGCAGATCTGGGACTGTGAGTTTGCAGTTTGACATGACTTATAAGCGAGTATATACAGTACTAGTAATTGGCCTGTCATGTAGCCATGCCTTGATTTTGTGATCCAGAGGTTGTGAGTTCAAGACCAGATAGGGTATTTTTTACCCTTGTTCTGGGAAGAGGATATTATACTGGACACAAATGTAACTTTTTTACTACCTGTATGTTTTCTTGAGTGGAGAAAAAAACAACAACTTGTAAAGTCTTATTTCTACTGGCAATTATTCTTTTACCAGTTACTTTTATTAATCCATACTGTAAGACAGGATTTTAGGAGTAAGAAGGAACTGTGATACTTTTCTATTAGTTTAAACTGTAACTTGTATTACCATTTTGAATTAAATAGAATACATGTACAGCTGAATTGTGTTTTCTTGTTTATAACTGAAGTCTGATTTTAGTGGGCATGAAAATGGGATTTGCAATTCCAACCCACAAAATTAAATATAATGCAAATGACAAGAGAAATAAAAATCTTATAAAATTAGTACCAGGGATGTCATATTCTTTGGAGGGAGCTTTTTTTGGAAATCTCAACTAAATAAAATATTGAGGCTTCACAATAACTAGCGATCTGAAAAGGAACATTCACATTAAAAAAATATGCACCATGTGGCAAATCATATTTAGGCATATTAAGACCTAGCTTATCATCTAGTCCACAAAATATTTGCTTTCAAAAGTTTAGTTAGACCTAGGGATGAAATGATACACCTCTGCCACCTATTGATACGATTCTTGATACACAGCCTACGATACGATACATTATTGATACAAGTATCAACTTGATGGTTTTTTCATCTTTAAAAGGTCTGTTAATGGTAGGGTGGTGCCATTTTTGATGTGTTGACATATTCGTTATATTTCCAGTATGCGGATTACAGACATACATAGACTTAGCATCTGTTCATATGCCATTTTCATCTTTGACAAGATAAAAAAAAAAAAAACATACTTCCAAACAGAGTACCTGTTAGTTGTCAGTGATTTTAATTCAAACTTTTAGGCCTTTTCAGGCTGCTCCATTTGATCAGATGCATGACTCGTCTTGATCACCATACCTTTGTTTGCACTGCATGTTTTAAAAACATCTTATTACCAATTTCATGTCTTTACTTAAATCTGGAAGGCATTATGGTGTCATCTTCAAAACAGAAGAAAAAGTGCAATTTCCTCATGCAAGGAAAACCTTTTCTAGAACAAGTCCAAGTGTGAGAGCGGAGATGACTACCAACCAAATCTTTCACATGGTACTTCCTGCAGATGCAAACCAACTGCAGCGGCCACATGAACTCGTTTCTGACAGTGAAAAGGGAAATTATTGACAACACCCACTCCTCTTCTACAAATTGACAATGTGGATATAACTCATGCAGTTTGGGATCTGCCCCCTTGCTGCTTCTGTGCTAATTCTGTTATCCCATTGGCAGGATACGAAGCAACAGATAAACTGCGTGTAAAAGTAGTTACTAAAATGATCAGTAAAGTACTTAAATCATACATGGAGAACAAATCTGGAATGTCTTCTTTCTGTTGATATATGTTATCAGTGGCTGAACATCCGGATGGGATAAACTAATTAACATGGAATTGGGGGGGGGGGGGGCAGATTTTGAACCATGTCAGTTAGTCACTTTGTGTTAATTTGTAGAAGGCGTGGGGTGTTGTCAATAGTTTTTTTTTCCAACTGACAGAAATGAGTGCATGTGCTTGCTATGGCTGTCTCGGATGAATTCTCAATTTAAAGAATAAAAAGACAAACAAATAATAATTATTCACGACTGCTGATGATTAAAGTAACTTGTAAAGGGTAAGTATCATTTTGTATCGATTCTTCAACTCTTGTATCAATATGGAAAAAGTATCAATACATCGATATATCGATTAATCATTTCACCCCTAGTTAGACCTAATGTAGAATATGCTTGTACACTCTGGGACCCACACTCCCAAACAGAACTGAAACAAATACCAAATTTTCTTATTTGAATATTAGTTGAATGTATTCAGAGAGAATTTGAATATTTGTCAATGTTAATAAAGGTATCAAATCCATCCTCATTTCTTTGTCTTCTTTGGAATTTATTGACACCCCCCACTTATAGTTATGTTTTGAGCATTCTGACTAAAAGTCAAATGAATAAGGTGCATTTTTTCCCCCATTTTACCTTCAAACTCAGCACGACCATAAACGTTCCTTTAGTGCTGAAGATGGATGGTAGGCCTAAAGAAGGGCAGAAATGCAATAAGCTATTCAGTTAAATGCTGGTATTATCTCAAATAATTCTCTGGGAAGTGATCTGTTCACAGTCAAAATCACATGGATGTATGGCTAATTTAATTAAATGTGGATGTACAGATTGTAGATCAATGGAATTTGTAATATATACTCAACGTGTCCAAGGGTACTGTCCTTCTGACAAACTATAAAATACCCAAATTCGACACAAGCCATACAAAGTTCATATTTAGACTTGATAAATAATTGTTTTAACTTAAACCCATACACCTGTATTAACATCATCTTATATGTAAGATGTACATTACAATAGGTGTGAAATGGCCTTATACCTTCTGTGAAAAGTATAATGTAACCTCTACCAGGGCCAAGTACCAGACAATAAGTTCCCTGCATCAACCAAGTTTGTGAGTAGACCATTCATTTTCATGGGTAATGAGGGATTCCCAACAAACAGTTAAGTCATTTTGAAAAAGTCATCGGAAAGAAAAGGTGAAATATTTCCTGCACAAATTAAAATATATGCTGATAACTAAGTCTTTGTACTAATGCACAGCAAAAAACAGAGGTAGCAACCTTTATTGCAACAGCAGACGCTCGACCCCTAAAACCTAAATGATTCTGTTCCAAAGTGATATCAACTGGCACATGTACATCTTAGTGATACAAAGCTGACATCTGCATTGTTGACTTTTTAAGAAATATAGAAAAGGATAGAGTCAGATTTCAAGCATATAGGTAATTCCATAGCTGTGTAACGACTTCAAAACTTGAATAAAAGACCAAATGTAGACAGATATTGGACTTTAACTTTCCAAAGTTAGATGATTTATGTGGGAGGGTGGAGGGGAGGGGGATGGTAGGTGGTGCTAATGGTATGCAGAATTGACTACAACTGCTTCTGATGTACGAATGTATGACAACATGTGACACATTTTTCAGAGCTCTGGTTGGTTGCTACATGGATCATTTGTTGACTTTGATATGACCCCTATTCTATACCATGTTCTTCATCAACTCGAAGTATTACATGTTATCTTTTGAAGAGTGCCCGTTTGACAATTTAGTGATGTTGTGAGCAGTGTGATTATTCAGACTTTTGACATTATGATTATCTTCTGAGTTTGAATTTCAGGTGATTTAGCAAATTTGAATTTGTTCAATAATTCAACATTACATGGTTTACATTTTGCCTTATTTCTTTTATGAAATGCTGCCAAACTTGCTACATAAAGAAATGAATACTGAAATATCAATTTGCTACTTGAAGATTTACACAAAAATTATTCTACATTGAATGTTTGGTTATTCATTTCAGCTCTACTTCTAAGTATTACAGAATGAACTTGCAAAAATCTAAATGTGAGCAGCCAGGTTTGTTACATCCAATTATGACTAGTCTACACACCAGGAAGTATGACCTCAGTATTGAATAAGTTGTTTGGAAGCACTTATACTAACACTGTTTGGAAAAGAGATTAATAACTCTTTACAAAGGTTTAAAGACACAGCAAAAATACCCTGCTATAATTTGACCAAATCAAAACTAGTCAAAATTAGATTGATTTTACCAATAAAAAAACTACTACATACACTTGAACAGATAGTTACAAATTTAGTTTTTCCCCCCCCCCCCCATCCCATGAACCATGAAAGATTGAATTTTTTTTTTACCACAAGTATGTATTAATGTCACTATGATGTATCAGAGAACTAATCAAGAACACACATCAAAAGTGTGTAGTTTTGGACCCTGAGAGGTTCATAAACGATCAGCCTCATGAGATGGAACAAGAACATATTAGACAACCACTGCATTTTACAAGATACGTACAATAATATATGACAAATATCTGTGATCGTCCATCCTACAACAAATTCTAGCAGAGCAAGTCATCATGAGACATATTAACAGATTTTACCAGGATGAAGACAATATCAGAGAAATATTTCCACATTTATGAATATAATGTGCAGGCGTGAAAATAGATATCCTGCTTTCCTTTGAAAATATGGTGGTTGTGCCCTATGCCACTACATATTATCAGTAGGTACATGTATGGCCACTGTATTAAGCTACATGCTAAACAGATTATATCATGGCAATGGAAAGAATGCCAAACAAACATCGTTTTACATTTTGGAATTATGCAGGAATATTTTGCTGAATTTATATACTTTAAGGAGTTTACTAATCATTTGCTGTATATCACTGGAAAATTTATTATTTGCATAAAGATGGAAGAGCCTAAAATCTCAACTTGCATCTTCCACAATTAACTCACATTTTGCAAGAATGCAAGTATTAAATTCAAACCCAAGATGTATTTAGTATTGATTTGTCTGTGTATGTGTATGTGTATGTGTTGTTCTCCACATGGACACAGGTGCTTCAGTGTGTATGTAATGTTCTCAATATGGGCACAGGTGAAGCAGTGTGTGCTGTTTGTTGAAATGAAATTTCTTAGTAAAGGAACAAGCAGAAACTTCTGACCAAACTTGCATTTTAGTTGTCAAAATTGGTAAAAAAATTGCCAATGGTAATGGTGGCAACTTGACGTGCAACCCCAATATAATCAGTGACTTAAAATACACTTGTTCCTGCTAGAAATGCAACTTCAGTTGGTTAAATCACCAATCTGATTACACTGCCACATTTTTTTTCTTAACTTGCCTAATGCCAAATTTTAAAGGAGTCCCCACTATAGCTACCACAGAAACTACCATCTTTTCCAGCAAATGACCATTTCATGGCAGTTTGTTCACATGTACACATATTTTTCAAAGGTGTTGGCACAAACTGACCTTATGCGAGATAACAGATTGCTCTGCCTACCGATTCACATGACATGACGACGTGTTAACCTCCGACAAACATTCAGTATTTGGCAAAGAAATATGTTTCAATTTCAGTGATAGGTTTATTAATAATGATTTTTATTATTCTTAAAAGTGGGGCAGCCAATAACATATAAATTCCAGATCTGTGGAATATTGAGGGCAGCTATGGCAACCCCAGTTATGATATCCCTCCGTTCCAAAATATACAGTGCACCCTCCATTTCTTGCCTACTTTCGTACCAGTAGGAAAATGGCAGGAAATTGAGGTTGGCAGGAGACTGAGGTTTACTTGAAAATAATCATTTATGTGCAGTGTACACATTCATTAAATAATGATGCTTTTATTTTCCGTATAAAGCGTAATGAAAGGGCAGATAAAGCAGCCAAAGCTGCCCTGCAGTCACCTGTTTCCGAATGGAATATTCTATATACTGACTTCAAATACTGTATAAATCAGTATGTTCGTCATACTTGGCAAAATATGTGGAATGAAAACTCCACAAAAAACTTAATAACATCAAATGCACTATAGGTGAGTGGTATTCCTCATAGAGAACCAATTGGAGAGATGAGGTTGTATTATACCAATCACATATTGGACACACATACTTGACTCATGCATACCTTCTGAAGGGTGAACTCTGACCATAGTGTGCACCCTGCCAGTATCCACTGACAGTGAAGCACATTCTTGTCAAGTGTGTTGATTTCCACCCTGTGAGACAGAAGTATTTTGATGTTAACTGCCTGAAGAAATTGAATGAGGATGTCCTGCTTGAGAAAATATTGGACTTTTTAAGGGAATGCAGTTTATACAACAAATTTTAATCATGTTTTAAGGATTTTACATGTGTTGCCTTTATCTGCTATTTTATATATACTGTACATAATTTTAACTCTTTTTAGGTTTAATATATTATCTTCTTGTACTGAATTTTACATTTTTTTGGAAAGATTTAACTTCCTAAATTTTTGTACAATTCATTTTTACATTTTCGGAACTTAACCTTTTGTTGGCACTACATAGCCACTTTTGTGCTGAGATGCCATAAAACACTACCACATACATACATTTTTCTTATTGGCAATGATTTTGCTTAAAAAAAAACTCTATATTGAACTGCACATAAAAATAATTTAATAATTTCAAGTGTAAAAGAAATATGGATGCAGAAATAAATCATATGACCATGGTATCAATCGCATTTAATCCTTACAAATTATCCTTTTTTTTGTTCAAAAAAGTCCACAATTACTTGCACATACTTCGGAGAATCTGAGTACTTATTATACCTAAATGCACTTAAAAAAACAATTCCAAGCTTTTGTATGATCACGATCACTTCTGGTAAGGAAAAAAGGTAAAATTATCATTCCAATCCAGTAACATATGGTGCAGATATGAATGGAATGAAAGAACAATTCTGGCAAGCATGAGAGTTGTCAATTCGGAAATTTCAAAATAAAAATTCTGGGGCCACCAATGCAAATTGGGGCTGCCAGGTGAGTGTAATTAATACAGCAGAATCATCCCTGCGGATTAATGGTGTACAAAAATTAGAAGATATAAAAAACGGGACAACTTGGAATTATTCAGTAAA
This sequence comes from Margaritifera margaritifera, assembly GCA_029931535.1. Taxonomy (NCBI): domain Eukaryota; kingdom Metazoa; phylum Mollusca; class Bivalvia; order Unionida; family Margaritiferidae; genus Margaritifera; species Margaritifera margaritifera. The sequence goes on along the minus strand of JAQPZY010001561.1, from coordinate 72,093 downwards.
CTTTATCTGAGCATCTGCCTCTGGATAAAAACATGCCTTCTGAACAAAGATTCCTTAATGTCAAATACTTAAAAAGGCACTGAACTCTCTTACTATAAAACCCATATTAGGCAGGTTCTAAACAGTAACAAATTCTTGTCAATCATCAACCCTCATTTAAACATCTGACTGTTCTAAGCAGTAACAAATTCTTGTCAATCATCAACCATCATTTAAACATCTGACTGTTCTAAACAGTAACAAATTCTTGTCAATCATCAACCATCATTTAAACATCTGACTGTTCTAAGCAGTAACAAATTCTTGTCAATCATCAACCATCATTTAAACATCTGACTGTTCTAAGCAGTAACAAATTCTTGTCAATCATCAACCCTCATTTAAGCAGCTGCTTGTTCTAAGCAGTAACAAATTCTTGTCAATCATCAACCATCATTTAAGCAGCCGACTGTTCTAAACAGTAACAAATTCTTGTCAATCATCAACCATCATTTAAGCAGCTGACTGTTCTAAACAGTAACAAATTCTTTTCAATCATCAACCCTCATTTAAGCAGCTGACTGTTCTAAACAGTAACAAATTCTTTTCAATCATCAACCCTCATTTAAGCAGCTGCCTGTTCTAAACAGTAACAAATTCTTTTCAATCATCAACCCTCATTTAAGCAGCTGACTGTTCTAAACAGTAACAAATTCTTTTCAATCATCAACCCTCATTTAAGCAGCTGCCTGTTCTAAACAGTAACAAATTCTTGTCAATCATCAACCCTCATTTAAGCAGCTGACTGTTCTAAGCAGTAACAAATTCTTGTCAATCATCAACCCTCATTTAAACAGCTGACTGTTCTAAGCAGTAACAAATTCTTTTCAATCATCAACCCTCATTTAAACAGCTGACTGTTCTAAGCAGTAACAAATTCTTTTCAATCAGCAACCCTCATTTAAGCATCAATCTGTTCTAAACAGTAACAAATTCTTGTCAATCATCAACCATCATTTAAGCAGCTGCTTGTTCTAAACAGTAACAAATTCTTGTCAATCATCAACCCTCATTTAAGCATCAATCTGTTCTAAACAGTAACAAATTCTTTTCAATCATCAACCCTCATTTAAGCAGCTGACTGTTCTAAACAGTAACAAATTCTTGTCAATCATCAACCCTCATTTAAGCAGCTGCTTGTTCTAAGCAGTAACAAATTCTTGTCAATCATCAACCATCATTTAAGCAGCTGACTGTTCTAAACAGTAACAAATTCTTTTCAATCATCAACCCTCATTTAAGCAGCTGACTGTTCTACACAGTAACAAATTCTTTTCAATCATCAACCCTCATTTAAGCAGCTGCCTGTTCTAAACAGTAACAAATTCTTTTCAATCATCAACCCTCATTTAAGCAGCTGCCTGTTCTAAACAGTAACAAATTCTTTTCAATCATCAACCCTCATTTAAGCAGCTGCCTGTTCTAAACAGTAACAAATTCTTGTCAATCATCAACCCTCATTTAAGCAGCTGACTGTTCTAAGCAGTAACAAATTCTTGTCAATCATCAACCCTCATTTAAACAGCTGACTGTTCTAAGCAGTAACAAATTCTTTTCAATCATCAACCCTCATTTAAACAGCTGACTGTTCTAAGCAGTAACAAATTCTTTTCAATCAGCAACCCTCATTTAAGCATCAATCTGTTCTAAACAGTAACAATTTCTTGTCAATCATCAACCATCATTTAAGCAGCTGCTTGTTCTAAACAGTAACAAATTCTTTTCAATCAGCAACCCTCATTTAAACAGCTGACTGTTCTAAGCAGTAACAAATTCTTTTCAATCATCAACCCTCATTTAAACAGCTGACTGTTCTAAGCAGTAACAAATTCTTTTCAATCAGCAACCCTCATTTAAGCATCAATCTGTTCTAAACAGGACAAATTCATTTCAATCATCAACCATCATTTAAACAGCTGACTGTTCTAAGCAGTAACAAATTCTTTTCAATCATCAACCCTCATTTAAGCATCAATCTGTTCTAAACAGTAACAAATTCTTTTCAATCATCAACCCTCATTTAAGCAGCTGCCTGTTCTACACAGTAACAAATTCTTTTCAATCATCAACCATCATTTAAGCAGCTGCCTGTTCTAAACAGTAACAAATTCTTTTCAATCATCAACCATCATTTAAACAGCTGACTGTTCTAAGCAGTAACAAATTCTTTTCAATCATCAACCCTCATTTAAGCATCAATCTGTTCTAAACAGTAACAAATTCTTTTCAATCATCAACCCTCATTTAAGCAGCTGCCTGTTCTACACAGTAACAAATTCTTTTCAATCATCAACCCTCGTTTAAGCAGCTGCCTGTTCTAAACAGTAACAAATTCTTTTTAATCATCAACCATCATTTAAACAGCTGACTGTTCTAAGCAGTAACAAATTCTTTTCAATCATCAACCCTCATTTAAGCATCAATCTGTTCTAAACAGTAACAAATTCTTTTCAATCATCAACCCTCATTTAAGCAGCTGCCTGTTCTACACAGTAACAAATTCTTTTCAATCATCAACCCTCATTTAAGCAGCTGACTGTTCTAAACAGTAACAAATTCTTTTTAATCATCAACCCTCATTTAAGCAGCTGCCTGTTCTAAACAGTAACAAATTCTTTTCAGTCATCAACTCTCATTTAAACAGCTGCTTGTTCTAAACAGTAACAAATTCTTTTCAATCAACCCTCATTTAAGCAGCTGACCGTTCTAACCGGTAACAAATTCTTTTCAATCATCAACCCTCATTTAAGCAGCTGCCTGTTCTAAACAGAAACAAATTCTTTTAAATCATCAACCCTCATTTAAGCAGCTGCCTGTTCTAAACGGTAACAAATTCTTTTAAATCATCAACCCTCATTTAAGCAGCTGCCTGTTCTAAACGGTAACAAATTCTTTTCAATCATCAACCCTCATTTAAGCAGCTGCTTGTTCCAAACAGTAAAAAATTCTTTTCAATCATCAACCCTCATTTAAGCAGCTGCCTGTTCTAAACAGTAACAAATTCTTTTCAATCATCAACCCTCATTTAAGCAGCTGCCTGTTCTAAACGGTAACACATTCTTTTAAATCATCAACCCTCATTTAAGCAGCTACCTGTTCTAAACATCAACCCCCATTTAAGCAGATGCCTGTTCTAAACAGTAACAAATTCTTTTCAATCATCAACCCTCATTTAAGCAGCTGCCTGTTCTAAACGGTAACACATTCTTTTAAATCATCAACCCTCATTTAAGCAGCTACCTGTTCTAAACATCAACCCCCATTTAAGCAGATGCCTGTTCTAAACAGTAACAAATTCTTTTAAATCATCAACCCTCATTTAAGCAGCTGCCTGTCATACAGCTACAAAATACAATAATGTAAAACATCTTCTGAACCCCTATTCGAAGGTGGTGTGTAGGTGGGATGACTCAAAGGATCATTAACTTTATAAAGAAGCTATTGTCACTTTTTTATTTGAATGGGTATCCATTTTCATGGATTTGCCAGCACCCCACCACCCTTTTAATGGAGCCTAAATTCATTGAAAGAGAAAGGGGTCTCCGCTGATGGATCATTGTTTGGTTAGGTAATTATGGTATGTACCTACCATGAAGTCCATGAAAATTGGTACCCCATGAAAATTGGTATACAGCTAATAAAGTGAACTTACAGTTACTGTAAAACCTAAAGGCATGTAATATTATGTCTGCTTACCTTTAATACTATCGTCTGTATTACGGTAACTGTAAAGCTAAAGGCATGCAATATTATGTCTGCTTACAGTAATTGTAATAGCTACAGGCATATAATATTATGTCTGCTTACAGTAACTGTAATAGCTGTAGACATGTAATATTATGTCTGCTTACAGTAACTGTAATAGCTATAGACATGTAATATTATGTCTGCTTACAGTAACTGTAATAGCTATAGACATGTAATATTATGTCTGCTTACAGTAACTGTAATAGCTATAGACATGTAATATTATGTCTGCTTACAGTAACTGTAATAGCTATAGACATGTAATATTATGTCTGCTTACCTTTACTACTACTGCCATCTGTATTTCCTAACTTGCAATCTGTCCTTGCAGACTTCATTTCCTGCGATATGGTGAGCTCTGTTTCTGCCAGTTTCCTGGCCAGATCCTGATCTAGGTTAGAAGAGTTATCTCCCTTGTCATCTTCCCAAAAATCTAGAATAAGATCTTTGTTTCCAGTTTGACTCTTGTCGGATTTGTTCTCTGCAAAATTAAAAAACGGAATTTACTTTAATAAAGATCTCCTTTAAATTATAAAAAACCCCAACAACAACATTTTCATTATTTGGAAGAAAAGATATATAGCATGTGAGGTAAAGGAAACCCAAAGATGTGGAGAGAAGCAACTACTAAAATACAGTGTCCTTAGTTCATATTAGACAGGTGGCTTGTATGTGAAAGAAAAATCTAAGATCCGTATTAAGATCCTTTAAATAATGGGTGGCCTTTATATACAGTGCAACTTTCCATAAAGGTCACCTCTCTTGAAAAAAAGCCTCTCATATCCAGCAAGGGTCTGATTTTCCCTTCTCTTCATTTAATCTCTATATTTAAACTCTCCTCAACAGCTATCTCTCTCAACCAGCCAAACGTTTTTCAATCTTATCAGTCGCTGATTAACAGCAATGCATTGTACATGTATTTATTATTATGTCCGATTCTACTGAACTGATACAATTCTAACCTATATAAAAGATATCCAATAAACAATCACCTGTTTTACACAACCACACTGTTGTGATCTCTTCATAGAAATTTTGCAAATTTTTAATTTGCATTAAAAAGCCACCTGATTCGGGTGGTTACTTTTCTTGTTTTCCAGATATAGCTGCACAATATGTTATTTGATGAACGCCAAATGTTTTACCAACCTGTACTTGTCTTTTGTGTGTCTATATACAGGTTCTGCAAACTTCCTTTGTCATCATTTTGTTCACTTGTCTCTTCCTTTTTCTCATCCGAGTCCTCTCCAAATGATATCAATCTGAAAAGCATCTAGAAGTTATTACAGAAAACAAGACCTGATTTCACACTGTCAAAATCTCTTTGAGCATAAACTCAAGATCCATCAAGAGAGCCATCAATGGCACATCACACACCTGCCCTGCATTTATTAGTCCTCTATGCAGGCACTAACAGGCACATCATACACCTGCCCTGCATTTATTTGTCCTCTATGCAGGCACTAACAGGCATGGTTGTCTCTGGAGATTATTGTCTAATAGGTCTCAATGACCTTGAACTTTGGTCAAGGTATGCAGTCTTGAACTATATTTATGCAGAAATAATTGTATTCTTATTTGACTTACCAAGACCGTGACCTCTGACCTTTAGACTCCATAATCTATAGGTTCCTTTAGTACCCTAAGTGTAAGCCATCCTCAAAGTTTGGTCAAGGAACTTACTTTAGAACAGAAGTTATTCTGCAAAATCCATTTTTCTTTGAAAGACAATGACCTTGACTTTTCAACCTCCAAATCAATACAACTCTTCTATGGCTTAAGTGCAAGCTCTCCTCAAACTTTGGTCAAGATACAAGGTCTATACCTGAAGTTATTATGCAATAACCATTTTTTTCTTTTAATTACTACTTTTTGACCCCAAAAATCAATAGACTTCTTTCTTACTCAAGGTGAAAGTCATTCACAAACATTGGTGAAAGTACATGGCTGAGAACTGAAATTTGTGTGCAGAAACTACTTTTCTTGCAGTCACAGTGACCTTTGACCCCAAAACTGATAGGCTTCTTCCTTAATCAAGCGAAAGTCATCCACAAAGTTTGGTCCAAGTCTGTGATGAAGAACTAATGTTATTGTGCAGAAACCATTTTTCTTCTATCAGTTAATGGTGCTGCTTAAAAGTAAAATTTTAAAAATATAAATATAAAGAACTAAAGGATAAAAATTAATGGTAAAGATGTTAAAATACTGTAAAAAGTAATATAAAATAAAAGCTAAAGGAAAAAATTTTTAAATCCTTAAAACATATGGTCAACATTTTTTATATAAACCAAATTTATAGTGGCTTTGTTCTTTCACCTTTTCACCCCAAAACTGATAGGCTTCTTCCCTACCCCAAGTGCAAGCCATCCATCAAGTTTGGTCTAGTCACATCATGTGAGACTAATGTCAGTGACCTTGACCTTTGGCCCTTAAATCAATGGTGCTATTAAAAATTTCATGGAAGATATATAAAGTCATAAATTTAAGGTTTAAGAAAACAAATACAGCACTCCCTCAGTATAGGGCTATTTATTATAACATTTCTTTTTATAAGGTGGGTATGATCATGGATCCAATTTTATTACATAGTACTATGTATAGTGTATTTCATTATAAGGTGGTTTTACTATAAGATGGTATACTCCATGGCTTCCATGGGCAGCATTCAAATTACACACAGCATAACTGACACATTATAAGTTTTACATTGCCAGTTTTTATCTCTCTTCTGAAAGGTATCACTTTTCTTGAGACAGCAACAGTAATAGCATCTATTTTAAGATCCTGTGTTAAATTTTTTAAAAGTCATGTGTATCTTCTACATAAGTTTTGGTAATCAACTAAAAATAGAATACAATACTGGAATATGCCTGAAGTGTAAGGGCTCAAGATAAATGGTTGCCCGATTGCCCAAGGCAAGTGAAACTAAGGTCAATACAAGTGAAAGTGAAAAGAGCTTGTCTGACAGGCAAGTGAATTTTGGGTGATACCAGTGAAAGTAATGAAAGGAAATTATTCTAGAAATAGTGGTTCAAATGTTGGAATAAAATAAATTTTTATTCTACATCATTTAAAAAATTTAACACAGGATCTTAAAATAGATGACATTACTGTTTGCGGTCTCAAGAAAAGTGATACCTTTCAGAAGAGAGATAAAAACTGGCAATGTAAAACTTATAATGTGTCAGTTATGCTGTGTGTAATTTGACTAAGCATGTTCTTATGCCAAAATGAGTCCACCAGATATATCTGACACTAAACTTAGAATAATCTACTTATTATTATACACTAATTTATAACTGGCATGTTACCAGATATTTTAACATTACATGAGAGAAGAAATTACAAATATTTAAATAAGTATGCTCTTTTTATTCTTTACTCAACTTCATTCATAATTTCAATTCTGACACACATGAATATATCTGGCAAGTTGTATATGATGTCATGATGTAAAATTGTTTATGACATCATCAATGCCATGATACACATTCTTATGATAACATTTACTGCTTGATCATGGGAAAATTTTGTTCGGTTATTTCCCATGTTAAGTCTATGTGACGATATCAGAGTGCATAATAAAGCTTATATATTGTACATCAGATCAGATAAATATTTCAAAAATCCTTACACCATGCATTTAGTGACTAAGTACACAAAGAAAGAAGCTGAATGTAAAATTAGTGCATATAAAAGATATATACCGAGTAGTGAAGAAAGAGCAAGGTTAAAGTCCATGGAATAGCTTTTATGAAATACCAAGATATACAAAATAAAAGCCATACATACAAGCATCAAATTAGTATAGATACAAAAGGAAAATATTTAGTGCTGGAACATTTTTTAAAGTGTAGCTCAGAAATCCAATGTGTAATGGAGGGCACAAAATTTACAGGTTTCCAGCTTTTGCAATCTAGAATACCTCTTCAACATTCTCATTCCTCAGCAATGATTTTAGAAAAAAAGATAAAATTAAAGAAAATTTTGCCATAACAGAAGTTTTTCTCCCATCTGTTATTCTTTTCTTTGTAAAACTTTACATCAAGTTGACATTTAAAAATCTAAACCTATAGCATTTGTGCCGTAAACATGCCAAACTTCAAAATATTGATTTTTAGGCATTTGTGCCATAAGTATGTCAGACTTCAAAAGATTGATTTTTAGACTTTTGTGCCATAAGTATGCCAAATTTTAAAAGACTAATTGTTAGGCATTTGTGCCATAAGTATGCCAAACTTTAAAAGACTGATTGTTAGGCATTTGTGCCATAAGTATGCCAGACTTCAAAAGATTGATTTTTTTAAATTTGTGCAATAAGTATGCCAAACTTCAAAAGATTGATATTTAGGCTTTTGTGCCATAAGTATGCCAAACTTCAAAAGATTGATTTTTAGGCATTTGTGCCATAAGTATCCCAAACTTCAAAAGATTGATATTTAGGCATTTGTGTCATAAGTATGCAGAACTTAAAAAATATTTTTTTTTAGGAACATGTGTCATAAGTATGCCAAACTTCAAACGATTGATTTTTAGGCATCTGTGCTATAAGTATGCCAAACTTCAGAAGATTGATTTTTAGGCTTTTGTGCAGTAGATTGAAAAAAACCAAAACAACAAATGAGCAAACTTTTTGTGATGAAGATTTTCTTTTTCTTCTTAATTAACAGAATAAACTTTGCTCAAGCAAAACCTGACCTTTGTGATTAAGTACACAAGAACCTGTCTAATCCTTCACTATAGCTGAAAATTTTGGTCTTCTTTTCTGATATTTTGTATATTCGCATTTCTTTAATAAGATCATTAACTGGATGTGCATGAAAAATATAGTCTTAACTTGAAGGTGGTCTTATTTCAGATTCTCCTGTTTTATGTAGTTAATGGGAGTAACCAACTGTAGTCTTTATAGAATGTTAGTTTCATTTCTGGGGTGGTTGGAAGGAGAGGTTAGAATCTATTTAACCTAATAAAATCAAACTTGTGCATATTCAACACCCAGAGTACAATCTAGACATGGTCCTTTCAAGTAGGAGGTTTTCACACAACATCCAGGGGAGGTCTTTGTACAACACGTAGGGGACAATCTAGACATGTTCCTTACAAGCAGATCTTTATACAACACCCACAGGACAATCTAGAAGTGGTCTTTACTAGTAAGAGGTTTTTATATAACACCCATAGGACAATCTAGAAGTGGTCTTTAGAGGTCCTTATACAACAACCACAGGACAATCTAGAAGTGGTCCTTACTAGTAAGAGGTCTTTATACAACACCCACAGGACAATCTAGAAGTGGTCCTTACTAGTAAGACGTCTTTATAAAACACCCACAGGACAATCTAGAAGTGGTCTTTACTAGTAAGAAGTCTTTATAAAACACCCACAGGACAATCTAGAAGTGGTCTTTACTAGTAAGAGGTCCTTATAAAACACCCACAGGACAATCTAGAAGTGGTCTTTACTAGTAAGAGGTCTTTATAAAACACCCACAGGACAATCTAGAAGTGGTCTTTACTAGTAAGAGGTCTTTATAAAACACCCACGGGACAATCTAGAAGTGGTCTTTACTAGTAAGAGGTCTTTATACAACAACCACGGGACAATCCAGAAGTGGTCTTTACTAGTAAGAAGTCTTTATAAAACACCCACGGGACAATCTTGAAGTGGTCTTTTCTAGTAAGAAGTCTTTATACAACACCCACAGGACAATCTAGAAGTGGTCTTTACTAGTAAGAGGTCTTTATACAACACCCATAGGACAATCTAGAAGTGGTCTTTACTAGTAAGAAATCTTTATAAAACACCCACAGGACAATCTAGAAGTGGTCTTTATTAGTAAGCAGTCTTTACACAACACCCACGGGACAATCTAAAAGTGGTCTTTACTAGTAAGAGGTCTTTATAAAACACCCACGGGACAATCTAGAAGTGGTCTTTACTAGTAAGAGGTCTTTATACAACACCCACGGGACAATCTAGAAGTGGTCTTTACTAGTAAGCAGTCTTTATACAACACCCACAGGACAATCTAGAAGTGGTCTTTACTAGTAAGAGGTCTTTATACAATAAGAATTCATCCTTTATATACAGATGGTCCTTTTATGCAGGTGTTGGCTAAAAAAATTAATGCTATAAATATACATTTATAGTCCTTACCAGTGGTGGATTAAACAGGTTGCTTTGAATTAGGAAAATAATATACCACATTCTGCTGAACATATGCACCTGGTTTATGAAAATAAGTGAAAAGAGTGTCTATTAAAACCCCAACAGTAAATGCATCTTATTCTCTTTGAGTGCTCTTTTAGCTCCCTTAAAATTCTCAGCTGTTCATGTGGTCAACTCAAGACAAAAACAGAAGCATCACTCAGGCTCTGGGAATTAAATACAGCATGTGATGATGTCATTACCTGGAAGGAAATGTTTTGCTTCAAATTCGTCTATTTGTGGATATCTTTTGTGCAAAATCTGACAGTTTAAGTTGTAAATGTAACTTTCTTGATTTAATTCCTTTATTATATCTAATTCACAGATAGGCACATGCTTATATTTCTAAAATACAAAATGGAGGGAGGGAGCTTGTGTTGAGGCAGGTGCATATATTCAGCAGAATACTGTATGTGTTATATCAAGTTTATTCAGCAGAATACTGTATGTGTTATATCAAGTTTATTCAGCAGAATACTGTATGTGTTATATCAAGTTTATTCAGCAGAATACTGTATGTGTTATATCAAGTTTATTCAGCAGAATACTGTATATGTTATATCAAGTTCCTTTCACCAAGCGGTCTATATTTGCATATATTAATTTGTGAGAAAAAATATACCTCTCTCGACTTGCCATATTTTTTAATGTAATTGGTTCTTGTTTTGTTTGTGAAAGGGCAGGTTTTTCATGTTCACCATATTCCAAATCTTCCATACTTAATGAAAAAAAATAGAATAAATATGTAAGATGTAACATATACTTCCTCTGATCTACAATGAACCTCTTACCTTTCTATCCCACTCAATGCTTATGTCATTTTAAAAAACATGTATATCAAATATCCCATCATGTATACACGTGCAGCATTCCACCATGTATACTCTACATATTCAGAACTTGATAGATCTGCTGAATAACATCTGATAAGACCCCCTCATCTCTATACCACTCCCACTAATCCCAATCCTTGTGGGTGGATTCAGGATTCAAAACTTTCATGATTATCTACACATTCTCATGGCATTAATGCACATGCAGACCAGGTTACATAGTTTTAGATTGGTTTGGATTGGTGTTTTACAGCAACATATGAAGATTATACCATGAAGATGCAACTGGAGTGAAGTACCAAGGGACACACCATGAAAGAAAAGTCCATAATATCTATGATAATGTGACCTTTGATCCCACCCCTTCTGCCCAAAGAGCTGCACCCTTGATCCAAAACCTTTGTGGTCATCTATGTATCTTCATGAAACATCATACCAAATATAATCATATTCCTTCAACCTGCACAGATATAGTTAGGTGACATGGTGATCACACTCCTTCAATCTGTGTAGATGTTTGGTTACATGGTGATTGCACTCCTACAGTCTGTGTAGATGTAGTTAGGTGACATGGTGATCACACTCCCTTAATCTCTGTAAATATAGTTAGATGACATGGTGTTCACACTCCTTCAATCTGTGTAGATGTAGTTAGGTGACATGGTGATCACACTCCTTCAATCTATGTAGATGTTGTTTGGTGACATAGTGATCACACTTGTTCAATCTGTGTACATGTAATTTGGTGACATGGTCATCACACTCGTTCAATCTGTGTAGATGTAGTTTGGAGACATGGTGATCACACTCCTTCAATCTGAGTAGATGTTGTTTGGTGACATGGTGATCACACTCCTTCAATCTGTTTAGATGTAGTTTGGTGACATGGTGATCACACTCCTTCAATCTGTGTAGATGTTGTTTGGTGACATGGTGATCACACTCCTTCAATCTGGGTAGATGAAGTTTTGGAGACATGGTCATCACACTCCCTTAATGTGTTAATGTAGTAAGGTGACATGGAGATCACACTCCCTCAATTTGTGTAGATGTAGTTATGTTGGGGATTGCACTCCCTAAATCTGCGTAGATGTAGTTACGAGACATGGTGATCACACTCCTTAAATATTTGTAGATGTAGTTATGTGACGTGGTGATCACACTCCCTCAGTCTGTGTAGATGTAGTTAGGTAACATGGTGATCACACTGCATCAATCTAAGTAGATGTAGTTAGGTGACATGGTGATCACACTCCTTCAATCTGTGCAGATGCAGTTAAGTGACATGTTGATCACACTCCTTTAAAGTGTGTAGATGTAGTTAGGTGATATGGTGATCACACTCTTTAAATCTATGTACATGTAGTTATGTGACATGGTGATCACGCTCCCTCAATCTGTGTAAATGTAGTTAGGTGACATGGTGATCACACTCCCTCAATCTGTGAAGATGTAGTTAGGTGACATTGTGATCACAATCCCTTAATCTGTGTCGACATAGGTGACATGGTGGTCACATTCAATCAGTGTAGATGTAGTTAGGTGACATGACATCGTGAACTATGTGATGGATAGACAGATATATGGACACATGGATGAACATGACCAATAATGATATATATGCAACAGAGTGGATGTAACAATGAAGTCTTAAAGCTAGCAGTGTCATTATGAAGTGCCTTCTCTGTACTGCACAATTTAAATTGGTCTAGCAGGTTCTTATCCTCAAGCCATAATGGGCTACCATCTGCTTTTGACATTTATCAGACCCTGGTCAAATTTATCCTCAAGCCATAATGGGCTACCATCTGCTTTTGACATTTATCAGACCCTGGTCAAATTTATCCTCAAGCCATAATGGGCTACCATCTGCTTTTGACATTTATCAGACCCTGGTCAAATTTATCCTCAAGCCATAATGGGCTACCATCTGCTTTTGACATTTATCAGACCCTGGTCAAATTTATCCTCAAGCCATAATGGGCTACCATCTGCTTTTGACATTTATCAGACCCTGGTCAAATTTATCCTCAAGCCATAATGGCTACCATCTGCTTTTGACATTTATCAGACCCTGGTCAAATTTATCCTCAAGCCATAATGGGCTACCATCTGCTTTTGACATTTATCAGACCCTGGTCAAATTTATCCTCAAACCATAATGGGCTACCATCTGCTTTTGACATTTATCAGACCCTGGTCAAATTTATCCTCAAGCCATAATGGGCTACCATCTGCTTTTGACATTTATCAGACCCTGGTCAAATTTATCCTCAAGCCATAATGGGCTACCATCTGCTTTTGACATTTATCAGACCCTGGTCAAATTTATCCTCAAGCCATAATGGGCTACCATCTGCTTTTGACATTTATCAGACCCTGGTCAAATAACATAAATCTATCATCTCCTCACAAGTACCATCAACTTGTATTATTATTAGTGTTGGAAATTGGTTCAAATGCCTAAATTGATGATTAGTGCATCATACCCGATAAACCATCGATTGTAATCAGTTGGAGATATTTTCTATATCTTTCCAGGGACAAATGCATTATTGCATAGCTGGTAACAGTTAAGTTGCTTGAATTCCATAAAATCAAATGGCTTATTGGTTCATTTGTTATCTGCCATGTTGTTGGTGCTTTGGTTGTATTAAACAACGGAAGGCCTTATTAACTGAAAACTTTCATTCACGCTACTTTTCTTGGAAGACTTCATCCCCAAAAAGTCAAACACTTTTAAAAAAGAAAACTTTAATTGTTTATATTTGATCATGGAAAATCATATTCAAATATTTGGTTGTTTGACTTTCCTAGCAATATTCAATTATTCTATTTCTTACATCACTAATTATAATATAATCACACATGTAAAATAAAATTATCCAAATAAATAAATATCCAATCATTAGCACATGTTACACACTATTGCGGAATTTTGCCTGATTGCAAAGCAACTCCACACAATGGATTCTTGATGTCTGTATCACTATCTATCCAGGCATCAAAGTATAGGTTAAAGTTTGCATCTAGCTCAGTTTCTCAAGGGCTATTGACTGAAGAGTCATGTCATTTGATATGAAGGTGTGTCATGAAAAGCTCTACAATAAACAAAAGCTGGTCACTGTGACCCATATTTCAGGTTCCAGTAATGTGTCTTAATGAAGTTTTGCATCTAACACACTTTTTAGACACCATTTCCTGGAATCATGTGACTTGATATTTAAGTGTATCATGAGCAGGACAATATCATTCTGACAAAACTAAGTCATTATGCCCAAAATTTCATGCTCAAGTGATTTGCCTTGTTTTGAACTTTGTACAGATTCCCAGCCACTATTGCCTGCAGGGTTGTTTCACCTAATATATGAGAAGCACTGAATGGTTCAGAAATAAAAAATTCAGTCATGCCACAATTGATGGTTTTCTATTTTTATCTTTTTACATCCGATCATGCACATGTCAGAAATGTCTCATATCTTAAAGGTTTACCTTACAGGGTGTCTAAATACTAAAAACCTTACAGGGTGTCTAAATACTAAATACCTTACAGGGTGTCTAAATACTAAATACCTTACAGGGTGTCTAAATACTAAATACTACTTACAGGGTGTCTAAATACTAAATACCTTACAGGGTGTCTAAATACTAAATACCTTACAGGGTGTCTAAATACTAAATACCTTACAGGGTGTCTAAATACTAAATACTACTTACAGGATGTCTAAATACTAAATACCTTACAGGGTGTCTAAATACTAAATACTACTTACAGGGTGTCTAAATACTAAATACCTTACAGGGTGTCTAAATACTAAATACCTTACAGGGTGTCTAAATACTAAATACTACTTACAGGGTGTCTAAATACTAAATACCTTACAGGGTGTCTAAATACTAAATACTACTTCAAAAGCAAAAAAAAAAAAAATGCATGAGGTTTAATTTGTTGGAAAATGAAAACATTTCAATGCATTGGGTACGACAATATATATAACAGTTTTGCTGACCACTTTGTCTCACATGTGTCCACAGCTATAATGTGCATAATGTTTACACTTTAACAATGTATCTTTCTCTGCTGACGTGTTGACATCATTGGAAAGCAAATTTCTTTGTATATTATGTTTCTCTGATAATACTTACCTGATCACATTACATTAGGATAACTTTCTGCTACCTCTGAATCCAGCCCTCCCAGAAAGACGAAAAACGTCTTTCTGTCTATATATTATATATAGACAAAGGGAAGCAACTGTTACAGGTCAACTCCCCTTTCTACCCGCTAGGTGGCCACCGTTTTACCTGGCTGTGCCAGTTTTTTACTTGAGTGAAACCTTAAAGGATGCTCGCATTGCAGGGAAGAGTGGGAGGGATTATTTGTAATGTGATCAGGTAAGTATTATCAGAGAAACATAATTTACCAAACAATTTGCTTTCTCCATCAAACACATTACCTGATTACATCACATTAGGAGAAGAGGTAAGAGGAGGAGGAAATGCTAAGCAACCTACCTCTACTCGTGTCACCCAGTAGGAGCATGATTGTTCTACTAAAATGATGAACTTCTCATAATGTTTGTTTAGCACAACAAGAGACAATTTGTTTATACACATGTGTGGGAGATCCCTGTGGGACTCCACACTTGATTATTGTCTCAACATCGAAAGTTTCCCACGTGAATCCAGTAAAAGTGGCAAATTCATGTCTGTGTCAAAGGTTGTGTTTTCATGAATGGGGAGTGGTCACTGTCTGTGCAGCTACCACTAACCCAACAAGATTCAGTTATCTTCTTAGTGAGGCCATTTCACGCAAGTGGACGGTAGAAAAGGCAGACTGGGCATGCCAGTCAGATGACTCTGCTATGTCCCAAATTGAGACGCCAGGCTCATAGAAGTCGCTCATATTTCATGAGCTGAAATGTTCATTAGTGTACCTGATCCTGTGAGAGTTAAGAGTACACCGATTTTAATAACTGCCTTTAGCCAAGTGGATAGCACTTGTGGGGTTATGTTTTGCATTCCTGCCTTCAGTGGTAGGAATAGTCTTTTACAGTTGATGTGGATATTGTCCGTGCATCTCAGATAACATCTGAGGGTATGTACAGGATCCTGCAGCTTTGCTTCTCTCAACAGATCGACCAAGGAGAGGGAACAAATAATTATTGTTGGTTGACTAGTGAAAGCAAGCTATTCTTAGGAAGGAACCAGGTTGTGTCATTAGAATGACTGAACCATCAGAACGGAACTGCAAGTAGTTGGGATCTTCAGATATCGTATGTAGCTCACTCAATCCGCATGTTGAACTTAGTGTCATCATAAATTTTAATTCATGTATAATAGCTGCTTCAGTGAGGGGGGAAGACAATGGCTCAAACATAGATGAGTTTGGCCATATCAAAACACAGGAGAGATTCCATTGGGGAATAATGTCAGTAAGCGTGGTCTGGATATGTCAAAATTGGACTGCAATTCGGCGATTACCTTGTTGCTACCAAAATCGTCTCTTCCATGAAGTCTGAACATGTCTAATATCATGGAACAGTATCCCTTGACTGTGATAGGAGCTAACTTCTTGTTTTCAAGAGAAAGAGAAAGGAGTTCGCCATTGGGAAATGGGTGCTGAGAGTGGTGTGATGTCACTGATGTGACACCAGTCATTGACAACACATGATTTCCCCTTGTATGTCCTCAAAGTGGACAGCTGTTGTGATCCTCTCCATGACTGAAGCTCCAAACTCCTTTTCAATCAGGACATCCCTGAAAGGAGCCAGGAGTGAAGGAGTTCTCCGGACATGGAATAGTGGCGATCTCAACTGCTTGAATGGAGTGGAGGTTGCTACAACTCGTCTAGGTATGTCTGTCGCTAAATCGAGCAGATCATTGATCCAGGATGTTTCATATTAGTGGAAATCATAGCTATTGCAGTATGTGCCCCTCATTTCTTAATTATATTCAAAATCAAAAATGATGGAGGAAAGGTGTAAGACACACATTACCTCCCAGATCATTAAAAAGCAGGTACAGCCCATGCTTCTGGTGTTGGGGAAAAATGGAAAAGAATGTCAAGCATCGGATGGTGGACAACTCTGTATGAAGCAGTTGTCTTCCCTTAATAATGAGTTGGTCAGGACATTGAGCCAGCCAGTAATGTGTCAGACTTGAACATTACCCGAGGCCAAGGTTTGGTGATTGCTCACCCTTGCAGAGCTATGTTACCACAACCGAATTGTCTGACATTATCAGGACCGTGTTTCCATGGATATGTTCTACCCATGTGTAGAAGGTACTGAGAATCGCTTTCATTTCCAAGAGGTTGATATGAAGAGACTTCTCTTAAAGAATCCACATGCCACTTACCATTGCAGTTCCAGTATGCAGTTCCAGTCGTAAACTGGCACTGTAACAGGTCCATCCCCGCACTCAGTAGGCTGAGGAGCTGTAAGAAACTTCCTCACATAACAATGTCTTGTTTGATGCTTTCTCCGATGCAGGAGCTATAGTTCTGATGCATTTGGGAGAAAGATTCCAAGTTAATATGTGTAAAGAGTTCCATATCTAGATGGACAAACTGTTGAGAAGGTCTAAGGTCAGACTTCCCTACATTGATTATCCACCCTGAACTGCAAATGACGGAAGAATGGTTGTTCATGTTGTGAACCAAAAACCATACTAACTGAATGTTTTTGTAGTGTGTTATCCAGGAACACCTGCCTTCTCTGTGGAGGAAGTTCTGACCTGGGATATGACTTGGTGCAATGTCTTCTTGAAGGTTCAACTTCAACGTCTTGGTTGATCCCTTCTCTGATGCATAAACGATTTTTTTGATGCATTTGGGAGGAAGACGCCAAGTTGATATGTATAAAGGGTTCCATATCCAGATGGACCACAAGGTCTGACTTCTCTATATTGATTATTCTCCACACAAAGAGGGAAGTAAGGTTGTTCATGTTGTGAACCAAAAACCAAACTTACCAAATGTTTTTGTGGTGTGTCTTGCAGGAATGTCACCATCTCTGCAACGGATGTCCTGAACTCTTATTGAAGGCACAAGGGCTTAAAATGGGGCCATATGAATTGGTATATTGAAATACATGTCAGACATGTCAAGACTGATCACGTAATAGTCGCAACACTATCGCAGGTCTTAATTGCCAATGGACTTCGTAACCAGAAATGTTCAGGAGTAGAGCCCTGTTTGTGCAGTTTTTGTACTATCTACACCACTCATTACAAGCAGAAAAACTAGATTTTCTTGTGCAAAAACATCCTTCTTGATCGGATCACTTGGGAGTTCCTTCATGAGGATAGGACGACGAAAGTGGAGGGGTTTGGATAATGAAATTTGAAGATCCTCTGACATGGTTTTAATCGCCCATTGTTTTGCAAGAATGGTTGGTCCAAATCTGATGAAAAGGTAGTCTAGCACCTCAGGTGGGTTGCCAGAGGGTGTGAGTGATGGTGTATCACTGACAACCGATGGAAGTCCTGCCTGCCTGCAAAAATAGGACCATATGACCAACTAACTTTTACACGGTGTTAAAGACTTGTCAGTGCACTTTATCATCTAGACATGGTACATGTGGAGAAAACATATCTATTTATGTGACTTTTTGCCATTGGGGTGAGGAAGTTGCATGCAACTGACTCACCATAAAGAAGCTATTTTGTTACTGGGATTGTGAATGCTTCAAGAGATGGCCGGTAACTTTTGCAATCTTTAAAAAATTGTGGCAAGATTTTCAAAGATTGACCTTGTAGGTAGAATCGATTGAAGGTGGAGAATGGCATTCTGATGGAGACAGAATCTTATAGATTTCCTCTATCACTGCCATGAACTAAATTCTGTCCATTCCATTGTTGGATAGGCATGTTCGGTCATTTCCATTTCATCACCTTCATCAACAGGAAATGATGATGAAGTATCATCAGTATGCATCATCATTTTGCCCAATTTAAAAAAAAACATTTTTGATATGCTGTCAGTAGTGATTGCATTATGGAATGCCGGTCCGCCGCAGCCAGTTTGGCTTGGTTGGACGTCTTCATAAGTTATGCTGGTTCGCTATGAATTTCATAGGAATGGTCGGTCCGGGCGATTGGTCGGCCTGCCAGTTAGAGATAACTAACTCCTGACAACTGTAAACGTATACAGCTCATTTGTATGGATGGACTGGTTGGTTGGCAGTCGGAACGGTGTACCAAAGACAGTATATGCCTTGTGGTTCGGCCAGCTTGTGCAATATGGTCGGTATGGACAGCAAGCTATGCAGTCTTTCTGGACAGCCATCTCGCCGTTTGGAGTTAACACACTCCAGACTACTGTAATCGTACATAGCTTGTTTGTACAGCTGGATCGGTTGGTTGGCAGTTGGAATGGTGTACCAAAGACGATATATATGCTTTGCGGTCCGGCCAGCTGGTGCGGTATGGTCAGTATGGGCCATCTATCTGTCTGTACTATATTGTTACGGACCGTCCATCCATACTGTATTAGTCAAATTGCAAATCTTCACATCCGGCTTGTTTTCTTAATATTTTTGTGCACGCATGGCGAAAAGGATTGCAAGCCCTCATGCCTCATGGGCATGGGTCTATTTTATTTGTGATCCATCATGCCTCATTGGCGTGGTCCTAGGCTTATCCCCAGTAGGATTACAATATATGAACACCATTCCTACTCGTTGACTGATTGACAACAAAGCCTTTTGAGTCATACTGATCATATGCGATCATATGTGCTTTCTACTGTATTCATGGATACAGTATGTTCTGGTGTTGTTTCTATGTCTGCATGGGGGTTGGAGACGGCATCTCGACTTCACCCATGAGACTACTCAACGATTCTACTGTATTAACGGATACAGTATATTCTAGCACTATTTTGTGTCTTCATGGGGGGTAAATGAAAAATACTGTAAACTGCATTTTTTAAATGACTTAGAACTGTAATAGTTGACAAGTACAGCTCCAAAACATTTCTCCGGTGAAATTTAATGTCACCGATTGAAATCACATGTGACAATAATGAACAGTATGGTAATTGCAAAAATATTAATAAGTTCACTGCATTTTACAAAAATGTAGTATGCACCATATAAAACAACATTTTGACTTACTGTACCATTGAAATAGAAATGTTGATGTTTAAATTTAAGTTGTAAAATGTACAGAATTTAACTGGATTGTCTGGAGGACATCTTAGCATATGGCAGTGAAAGTAAAAACTGGCACATCTGTGTAAAATGGTGGCCACCTAGCAGGTAGAAAGGGGAGTTAACCTGTAAGAATTGCTTCCCTTTGTCTACATAATACATAGACAGAAAGACGTTTTTTTTGAGGTAGCAGAAAGTTATCCTAATGTAATGTGATCAGGTAATATATTTGACGGAGAAATTCAATGCAAGGTTTGTGAAGAAATAATTCAACAAGTTTCACTTATTCCTTGAGATTAAGCGTGAAGGACAATGCACGATTCTATGTATCACATAACCAAATATGACAAATTCATTCAAAAACCGCTGACAATATTCAGTAATTTGAATCGAGTCAAACTGCATTTGAACACTCTAGACATTCAATGTGATATATGTGATGTTAAAGGCACAAACTATATTTGAAATATCAAACATATAAAATGAACATTATATCAACCATCTCATGTGAAAACAGAAAACAGAAATGTGTAAAAACAATTGATGCATACATAAAATGATTAATTCTCATGAAACTTACTTTTCTGGATCAAATTCCTCCTCAATATCTCTCTCTGCTGGTTCCCTGGTAGAGGTCTCTTCAGCTAACCTCCGACTGGGTTCTGATAATTCCTGAAGAATCAAAAGGTGAAATGAAATCTAGGCCTACGCAGAATGCATTATCTTACCTGTGCCTCATGCCGTGGCCGGTCAATACCGTATTTGACTAGTGAAACTTAAAATCAAAACTTAAACACATAACCTTAATGATGATGCTCTCTTACAAAGTGCTTGATAATATTTCTCAGTTGGCCAGTTACACTAGTTGATCATATTTACTTTATTTATTATTATTATTTTTTTAAAAAACAAGAGAAGAAAAAAAAGAATCTCTTTCTGTTCTTGACCATGTGTCCCACAGATCTGTCATTTCATTTGAAATAACTATTTCACTAATACTCTCCCAATATCTGCCTAACAGCCAACTGCAAATGATGTTTTATCAAGAAATTTCTACAAATGCTGTTGATTGCACATGTTATGAATATAACAGTTCCAAAGTTTCTCTGTGTTTTATATCTTCTTCCATATCTGATGACACATACACATCATTTGTCTAATACTGAAAGACCTTTATGCCAGGAAATTTCTGCCAAACTATGTTTGGCAGTTTTTTTTAAATCGAGTTGTTGAAACATTTTTCCATTTTAAGTAATGGTGGTCAAATTTTTAATGGCAGATTGGCATAATTTGTCTAAATATGAAAGACCTTCAAGCTGATATTCTTCCCTGTAAAATTTGGTCAAATTCTATATTTAGTAACAGCTGCCATATTTGAGGGCAGATAAGCATCATTTGTACTAACTTAAAAGCACTTCATGCAAGGATGCTTCTGAAAAATTTGGTAAAATTCTGTTGAGTGGTTTCCATTCATAATAACTGTGGCCATATATGATGATGCATAATGAGTGGTGTTTGAAAATAAGTTATTAAAAGGATTTTCTGTTCATAATAACTGGCCATATATAATCGTAAATCTATATCACTTGTGCAAACATGAAAGTCCTTCATGTCAGGATGCTTTCTATCAAAGTTGGTTGAATTCTGTTGAGTGGTTTCTGAGAAGAACTTGTTTCAAGTTTTTTTTCTTTCTAGTTTTAGTAATGGCAGCCATATTTGATGGCAAATCAACATTGTTTTGATAAGTGTGAAAGCCTTTCATGGCAGGATGTTTGTGTCAATTTAGTCATATTCTGTTGAGTGGTATTTGAGAGAAAGTCATTTAAAAGTTTTTCTTTTCTAAGTAACAGTGGCCATATTTGATTGTGGATCGACATTCTTTGTATAAATCTTAAAGACTTCTATGTGAGGATGCTTTGTCTATTTCTGCTATGCAGTACTTTTGAAGCAGTCATTCAGAGGTTTTTATATTTTTAGTAATAATGGCTAAAGCTTATGGCAGATCGACATCTCTTGTAGAAATCTAAAACCCTTCATGCCTGGATGCCCTCTACAAAGTTTGGATGAATTTGGTCCAGTGGTTTTTGAGAAGTTGAAAATAGCAAATGTTGATGGATGCATGATGGACAATGCATGACACATGAACTACGATGCACAAATAATGCAGAACCATACCATAAGCTCACTTGACTTTATGGCTAGGTGAGCTAAAAACAGGAATACAATTTTAACCAAACACACTTAAAACCCCCAATGATTATAATCAATTTCTAAATCTATCAAAGCATGCAATTTGGCTAGGTTCTCCCCAATTTACTCAAAACAGCAGGCTTCATCTAATGAAGGATAACAGTTGATAATAACCAAATATAAAACTTCAGTGATAATTTTAGTTTCTTGCTCAAATTAAGTATGTTGCCAGTTTCATTAATAATTGTGCACTTTAATCTGCTATTGGCATCTCTGTTGCCCGATGCATCTATAGCCAGTTCTTATATTATTTTATTTATTTTGGTTACCAGGGACTTGGAACCCTGTTTCCATTTTTGCACTTTTTACAATGCAGAATGTAACTAAATTTTTGCAACTAATTGGCACATATCTCATTAAAGTGACACTGAAGTTTATAAATAACCATTATAAAAATAGAGAGGATTTCTTAACATGAACAATGTTCAAATTTTGATCACAATTGTCAAGTAGTTTTGAATTATAAGTATTTAAAGATATATCAGGGGGACAACTCATCACAAACTTATTACCTTTTCCAAATTTTGATGACTATGAGGAATATGAATTTCAAATAATATAACTTGTCTTTAACAGTACTTCAGACCCTTTCTTTCCACAAACATACATATAAAATATATTCATCTTCAGACAAATACATTTGTAAATGAAAAGGAATAAATATTATTTCAATTACTGACAAAAATAGAAGTTTATATTTATTTTTGAAAAATATTTAATTTGAGGTTTTTGGAAAAATGAACAAGAAAAATCTCCATTTTCAACTTCAATATAGTTTTAGTTAGCACAACATTTTACACATACAGTAGGACCCCGCTATAGCATGCTTCGTTATAGCACGAATTCTGATATAACACGATCGTGGCATGGCTCCCGAAATTTCATCTATTTTTTTCGTACATGAAATTTTTGTTTCTTTTTCAAAGTACGAAAAATAATGTGTAAAAAATTAATTATCATTTTGGGGAAGAGATCGTGTTTGAATTCGGATATAATACGATCGTGGCATGGCTACCGAGATTTTACAATAATTTCGTCAATTTCCTGAACTACTTCAAAGTTTTGTGCCAAAATAAACAAGGATTTGATTTAATAATTTGTCAAGCTGTATTGTATTCTTGAAGAAAAAGTGTCTTATGATTGCATCTTTCTTTATATGAATAAAGATGCTGAACATTTCTATTTGTGAATGTTCATTTCAAATGTGTCAGTAGTCAATCACTGCACTTTGATCTTAGTTTATTTTTGAAAGATGTCAGCTCATTTTAAAGCTGATAAGTCTTAATCTTATTATTACTGATACATGAACAATAAAGCCATTAAGTCTTCTTTGTGTTTGTCTTCAATACATTCTGTGTACAATCGTTGCTCAAACAATAGCCGACATATGTTTGCTCATTCAACTGAATACACAGCCAAGCACCAAACAATGCGGTGGTTGATAAAAGATTCGCACCTTAATTTATAAATCAATTAATTTAAGTCATTGAAAATCATCAAAGTAAATCTCAAAGCTAAAGGTTGTTCAAACCATGCAGCAGTGATTTATAAAACATAAAAAAAATGAAAGCCGCCAACGCGTACACGTGGCTTGGCGGTATTGTTAGACAATCGCCACGTAATCAGTTGACCAGTGAATAATATTGTACATTCCCTATAAAAATGACCCCCTTGTTGATTAACAATTATTCTTGCTGTAGTCGTTCAGACAAATAGGTGTCAGAGTTTTAATTAGTAGTTATTTCCAATGGATAACAGTACACGGAAACGTAAAGCTTTTACTGTTAAAGAGAAGCTTGAAGCCATGGACAGGATTAAGTCCGGTTTTTCCACAAGTCAGATTTAATTTCCAAGTGATATTTCCCAAGTTATCTGCCAGTGCACGTGGGCCGATAAGCCTTTGGCTTGTAAAAGCACTCACTTTGTTTTCAAGTTGTTTTCCCACGTGACAACCCTTTGATCAAGCCGTGAGTTTGATACTTGTTCAGTGACAAGTAACAGAGGGTGTTTATTTGAACTCCCAGTGATCTTGCCGCACAATTGACACGTGTCCAGTTGCATCCTTTAATAGATTTCTGACTTTATGATCAAAGTGTTACTTGCAGAGCCCAAGCTCAGTCTCTGCATAAGCACCCGCAGACGACAGTAAAGCTGAGGAATCGGAGTCGGAAATGATTTACGATGACTAGAAGACGATTTACAATGACTAGATGACGATGTAGGATTTCAGAACTTTATCAGACAATGATATTATACTTCTGTGCATATTTTCGATGGAATTATTATGGACTCACTCCTACGCATGCCATAAGATCAGTTGGTGAGTACACGTGTTGATCCTTTAACTATTCATGCTATACAAGAGACATGTACATATAAATGTACCAATGCAAGGTTCTCTGAATAAAATAAAATATTATATGTGCAATCTCTGTTTTCACTGCATGTGTATTTCTTATTTCTCGTTTAATATGCATTGATTTAAGATGGTAACTGTGGTGCCAATGAAGCACGTTCTTTTGAGCCCACAATTTCACCCCCCCCCCCCTTTTTTTTTTGGTGCATGCATCATTTTCTTCAGCTAAATGACTTGGTTTTGTCTAGGTCGGTTATAGCACGGTTCGAGACATAGCACGATCTCATTTTGTGGACCATGACCATCGTGTTATAGCGGGGTCCTACTGTATCTAGAGACCTATAAAATGCTGAGATTTTGAAGAAATTTTAATTTTATTTAAATCTTTAAAATTACAATTTTCAGAGCTGCTAAAATCATCAAAATAACTATTTGAATGTGTAGCATCATCTTCCATATCATTTTATTTACAAACTGCAATAAAATTACTTTTAATTTGTATTATATGAGATCATGAAAAAATTTTAAAAATCTCTTCAATGACATCATCAAAACTCCTGAATATTAAATGACATTGATGAAACTGATCTCCCCTGAAATGTTTAAAACTTAAATATTGTTAAGTTCTTAACTGATTTTGATTAAATTTTAACTGTTGTTTATGTTATAATGTCCTCTTTACTTTTTTTTAAAACCTCTTGTGTCACTTTAAACCTTATTTGGCAATACTGATTGCCAAAGTTCCCAATAATGATTAAAAAAAATTGCGATGGGAATTAATTGCCATGTACACAACAAATTTGGCAATTGGAAATTTCATTGTCTACATTCAGTCAGCCGACACAAAATATTCCATAATTCAGTCTTTTTTACTGATACATGGTCAACCTGCCTTTTAGTATTTTGTTCTGGAGCAATTCTGGCAACAAATGAGAAAATCCTGGTGCTCAGCTGGTAAAGCAGATTCTTAATCCAAGGGTCACATGTTCAATACCTGCCCATACCAGTCCAGGTCAGGTCCCTTGGAGTGATCTTGGGAAAGGCACTTAGCTCCCATTTCCTCAGCATAATATAGGTAATAATGTCAACCAACCTAGTGCAAGCCTAGATTTAAGTACTGACCCAGTACTAATGAAATTGTGTGAGCAAAAAAACAAAGAACTTATGCTCAAACCAATCCTCAAAACTTAAATATAAAAAATCATACTTTCAGTTTCATAATATCTTTAAACTTTTTCATGTTTGGAGAGATACCAATGATGAGATTATGCCAAATTTTTAGTAATAATATCTTCAGTAAGGTTTAAATTACAGACAATAAAATTTAGAAATCTGAACACGAGTTCAATGTTTGTGCTCTGATAGTTTTATTTCTATGGGGCCTGGTATCTGTTGATGCTTTCTCATACCTTTACAATACTAAACTCATAATATTGGTATCCCTTAAAGCTCTCAGCCACTGCTGTCATGGTTCTGGATGTTTTCTCCCAGAAGTGCAGTAGCGAGGACTGGTAGTTAGCAAGGACATGGGAGAACATATTACATCGGCTCGCAGCCAGAAGATCTATTTTCTGCATTACATCAAGCTTCAGCTTGTCAAACCTCGCCTTTGTCTTTCTAACTTGTGCTTGAACCTGAAAATAATAAAGATATTGAATACTCATCAGTTTCACATAGTCAAGTTTTACACATGCTTCCTATTTTAATTTAATTACCTACGGTATATTTAAAGAGGCAATGCTTCTGCTACTATTGCCTTTATTTCATTTTCTTTCCTTTTTTCCTTATCTGATTATCATCAAAGTAAGATGACAATGCATTTGGTTTTTGTTTATGCCTGAATTTAGGTTTATAACCATTTTCAAAGTTAATATGAATTTACACAGACATGATCACTTGTAATATGCTTGAAAGAAAATCTGAATGACAATTTCTTACAAAGCCCTTGATAATAATTCTCAGTTGTCCAGTTAAACTATCTTCCAAACAGAAGAAATAGTGCAATTTTCACCTGCAAGGATAATCTTATCAAGAGCAAGTCCAGGTGTTGGATAGGAGAACAACCTAAATCTATCATATTGTACTTCCTGCAGATGTAAAACAACTGCTGCGGCCACAGGCACTCATTTCTGTTAGTGAGAAGAAAAACTATTGACAATACCCATTTCCCTTCTATACAAAATTAACAAATTAACACAAGGTGACAAACCTGCAGTTTGAAATCTGCCTCCTTGCTGATTCTCTGCTAATTTTATTTATCCTGTTGGCACGTTTAGTCACTGATTACCTGTATCAGCATAAAAGGAAACATTCCAAACTTGTTCTCCATATACGACTTTAGTAATTTACAGATCATTTAATAACCATTTTGAGCGAAGTTTCTCTGTTGCTTTGTATCAATCTGGATCGAGTTTTGGATGCCAATACTTCCAGTGTGTCACACAGTGAAGAAGCTGCAGTCATTTCTGATTGGTGGTTATTGTTTACCCTGGACTGCCGGAAGTGTAGCCTTTAAATTTGATTGATGTAGACAAGATACGAAGCAACAGAGTGGTTATTAAATGATCAGTAAAGCACTTCAATTATACATGGGGAACAAATTCGGAAAGTCTCCTTTACGTTGATATATATTATCAGTGGCTGAAAATACTGTTGGATAAAATAATTAGCATGTAATCAGCGAAAGGGGGAGGGGGCACATTTCGAGCCACGTAACCTTGTGTTAATCTGTAAAAGGCGAGTGGGTGTTTTCAACATTTTTTTTATTCTCTTTTTTACTGACAAACATTAGTGTCTTAGCCTGTGATGGCTGTCTCAGATCAATTCCCAGTTTACAGAATAAAAAGGCAAACGACTAATAATTATTCATGACTGCTGAAGATTAAAGTAACTTCTATAGGTATGTATCATTTTGTATCGATTCTTCACCTCTTGTATCGATAGGGTAAAAGTATCGATACATTGATATATCGTTTCACCCCTAATGATTGGCTTGTACTGAAATGAAATCACATACCAGTAAAAACAGCCTTAATCAAGGGAGGTAATACAGTAATTTTGGATGCTGTCACTCTACATTAACTTTAGTTCAAAATGTAAACATTTTGGTGGGAATAAATTGTACAGAAAAATATGATTTGTAATTTACATATACTAGTTCACAAAATGCATAAAGCAAGTAATTTTCTCCATATTCTGCCTCTAAAGTGTATAAAAAAGGGATTATTTGAGAATGCTAGGACTTAACTTCCCATTACAAATATACTTCACCAACATAAAATTCTGCCTGCATCAGCGCAACAAAATTAGCATTCTTGACTTCTCAAATATCTATAAACTCACCTTTCTAAACTTTTCAAGCTGTTTGAAGGTATCTGGATCAAGCTCCTCTGACACATTTTTCATCCACAATAGGGCACCTCTGTATTCTGTTCTAGCTCCTTCCATTCTGTTAATCGTCATTAAAGTGTCGGAGATTGCACGATACCTAAACGTCTCCACCTCTTGATACAGTCTTACAAGAGGTACCCGTAATGCTAATCTGAAGTCAAAACGTAAGTGATCTAGTTTCATTAAAATTTCAACAATCATCTTCAAACATTTTCAATGAAAGATCTATCAAGAAAATGCTAAATATTTCATTGAAGTGAATAATTTCCCAAGTAGCAGCCAAATTTTGACTTGGAAAATTGAACATATTTAATTATTTTTTATATCAGAAAACCAATGTGAAATTTTATCAGTTCCAGTGCTAACTCTCGTTTAATAAGATATTTATTTTCCTGACAAAAACTTCCATTTAGCATCCCCATAATTCATCATGCATATCTCCTTTATTTCTACAATGACTCATCCAAGTTTCAAGTCAAGGCATTGAAAAACTTTAAATAGGAGGTTGGTTGTTATCGGTTTAACGCCATTTTTCAGCACATGATAGGCTATACATGGCGGCCAGTATATTTGGTGGAGGAAGAACCCGAGAAAACCCCAAGAAGAACCAATGACCCATGGGAAGCTACTGGCAAGCTTTCTCACATACCCACGTTGGCCAAGCCCAAGAATTGAACCCACGAGGACAGAGTTGAGATGTCAGTGATCTGTAAAGGCAAGCACCTTAGACCACTCGGCCACCCAGGGCCTTAGACCACTCAGCCACCCAGGGCCTTAGACCACTCGGCCACCCAGGGCCCCTTAAATAGGAGGTACACAATCATGAGAAGGTCACATGAAAAGTGATAAAGTTAAAAGCAATCTTATAATGCATCATGCATATCTCCATTATTCTACAATAACAGAACTAAGTTCTACAGCAATCCACTGAAAAGTGAAGGAGAAGTTTATTACATTAAAAGTTATCCTAAGCTGTGATGACTGGTTTGGTGTTTTAGACCACAGCAACACCGTGATGACTGGTTTGGTGTTTTAGACCACAGCAACACTGTGATGACTGATTTGGTATTTTACACCACAGCAACAGTTTATTACATTGAAAGTTATCCTAAGCTGTGATGACTGGTTTGGTGTTTTACACTACAGCAACACTGTGATGACTGGTTTGGTGTTTTATACCACAGCAACAGGTTAGTTAGTGTTAAGGAAAATGAAGTAAAGTGCTTTGCCCAAGGACACACCATAGTAGCCGAAATCGGCTAATCCTATGGTAGGATTCAAACCCACATCCTTTCAGTTGTGATTACATTACACTAACCACTGAGCCACCATGGGCAATGAATGGATGAATGGAGTACCAGATGGAAGGATGGATGAATTGACAAGTGCAATCCTGTATTGCCCTGTCATTTTGTTTTTGGTCGTGGGCATAAAAGGGCACAAAGGTAAACAGATAAATATAGATATGTGTACAGAGGCTGAGGAACTTAATAACACCTTGACTAGACCCTGAAATGAGTAATTTTACCAAAGCTGCTTTTCATTTGCACTTCATCTGCATCTGAAATGTATTCAGAATTCATTTTTCCTGCAGTTCATTCACATTTGTATTTGAAATGGATTCATAATTCATTTTGCCTGCAGTCCATTCACATTTGCATTTGAAATGTTTTCATAATTCATCTTGCCTGCAGTCCATTCACATTTGCATTTGAAATGTATTCATAATTCATTTTGCCTGCAGTCCATTCACGTTTGTATTTGATATTGATTCACAATTCATTTTGCGTGCAGTCCATTCACATTTGCATTTGAAATTGATTCATAATTCATTTGGCATACAATACAGTCCATTCACATTTGCATTTCAAGTATCATCTTGTATTTCATTTATGGTCATAGAAATGTACTCTGCTTTTGTGTTTGTAAATGCCATTCATTGTTTTCCTTCTTCTTTGTTTGTATAAAATGAAATGAAAATGCATTTACTTAAGTCAAGTTTTCCATTTACAAGCAGTGAAGGAAGAGATCTACTGCTTTCATATTGTCTTATTAAAAATGTGCTTTAATAGAATAGCAAATGCATCAAGTACAAAAGACAGCATTGAATTTATCATAAATAAAGATATAATGGCAACTGCAATAAAGCAAATTGTTTAGTAAATTGTGTTTCTCCTATAATACTTACCTTATCACATTACATTAGGATAAGTTTCTTTCCTATGTTCTAATCCAGCCCTCCTGGAAAGATGGAAAACATCTTTTTGTCTATATAGTATATAGACAAAGGGAAACAACTCTTACAAGTTAACTCCCCTTTCAACCAGCTAAGTGGCTACATTTATATCCAGTTTAAACCAGTTCTTACTTCAGCGACACCTAAAAGGATGCTTGCATTGCGGGGAAGGGTGGAAGGGATTATTTGTAATGTGATCAGGTAAGTATTATAGGAGAAACACAATTTACTACAAAATTTGCTTTCTCCAGCAAATACATTACCTAATCACATTACATGAGGAGAATTGGTAAGAGGAGGAGGAAATTCTGAGCATCCTACCTCTACCTGTGTCACCCAGGAGGAGCATGATTGCTCTACTAATGGATGAAATTCTCCTAATGTTAGTTTAGCACAACAGGAGACTTTAGTAATCACCATGCGACAAGATCCCTATGGGATTCTGCACTTGATTATGGTCTCCCGCTTAAAGTTTTTCCAGGCAAATCCAGCAAAAGTGGCTAATACCACCTGGTTATGAGGTTGTGGTGTCATAAATGCAGGATGGTTAATGTCTGTGTGGCTACCACTGGCCAGATGAGGTTCAGTTCTCTCTTCTGTGAGGCCATGTCCTGCAGATAAAAGCAGGAGAAAGTGGTCTGCACATGCCATCCAACTGACTCCTCTATGTCTCTCATTCCAACGGCATTAAGATCTGGCGTTGTCTTCTGAATCTTCATGGGGGGTGGAGGGGGCATCTCTGCATTCCCCAAGAGACTTTTGAGAGATTCTGAATTAGGACGTAGGCTCAGTACCTCCTGCTGAGACAAAATAGATATTGCTCATTTTTTGCGGCCCTTGAGCTGTTTTCTAAGGACATTAGACTATGTATTCTCTGTCCACACTGCACACACTTTACAAATCCGGGGCAACAATGGGGGGCAATTTGGAAAAAATGGAAAGGGATAAAATCAAATTACAAACAAAGTTTAGTGTATAAGTACATCCATGATGTGTGGTTGACGGGAGCTGTTGCCTTTAAAAGGCACATAGCAAGGAGTATAACAAAATGACCTTTGTGCAAACATGCACTATACACAAAAAGTCATGTAATCTTAAAATGTAAGGATATAGAACAAGAGAGGGTTTTAATAATTAATATGATAAAAAGGGAAAATGGAGCATATGAGGAAGGAAATCTACTATATACTAACAATATAAGGGATAAAAAATTGTATGATAACGTAGTAACGTACATCACAAAAACTATGGTGAAGTGTTATAGAGGGCTGGAAGATATATAACATTTTTTTTTTTTTTTTAATTTTTTTTTTATTTTATTTTATTTTATTTTTTTGTTGTTGTTGTTGTTGTTGTTGTCATTAACATATAATAAATTTCTTGTCTATTCTAAAATAAATAGAATAAATAAATATTTACAATAATTTTAAATATAGGACGCAGAGTACTTAGAGGACCCAAGTATAACCTCTGTGGGTGATGGGATCCAGTATGCCCTCCCACTAGGGGAGAGGTACGTCGTAAAGGCAACCTGGGATCTAATCACTCACATGTTAGAAAGGCCAGCCTCTCAAAGTCGTCCACAAATGTTTTTGGATGTAATAATAAGAACATCGAAAAGTAGACAAGATTTTAACAATTAATAATAAAAAGAATTTCGCAGTGCTAACACAATTTAACAAACAGATAGGAACAAAATGGAAGCAGACATAAATACAGGGGGGGTGGAATTTTATGTGACTCAAGTAGGATATGAGGATGAGTGACACCGAGGCTACAGGGCTAACGCGAAGTAGTAAGGGTCACATCAGAGTACCCGAAAAAATGAGGCATAACCGATATAAACATCACAAAACAAGAAAACAAGACAATGTACTAACAACTGCGAAATTCTACCATGCCTACACGCATCTCAGACACACAAACCAAACATACCTTTTTTTTTTTTTTTAAAACATAATTTGTTGCATAAATAGAAAACAAAACTTGGAAATTTTAAATGTGGTCTTAGAAACCAGAGTAAAAAGGAGACGGGAAGCACAAGTATGGCCTATGGACGGAGGGAAGGTATCATATAATAAACTCTGCGAACCAAAATACCTCCAACATGGGCCAAAAATGTTGCGCCACCAGCATCCAATTTCAAATCTCCATCAAGAGATTATATTGTACATTTCAGAGCCTGTTTCTAAATATATATATATTTTTTGCTTCTCTTTAAAAGCAAATAACAACTACAACCAAATTTGGAAACTAAAGCCAGTCCAAACAAGAATACAGGGGTTTATAGCACACGATAACACAAATATAGGACTGATAAATTTAGCCATATACTAAAACCTAGATTAAAATATACCCACTATCAGCAATAAACTGAAACAAAGGGTAACAAATCAGAACTAAACAAAATTAATGGTACAGGTGGGAAGACCAACTTTGTCCTTGAATTATAAAACCTGACTCAACATTCTGAGTAATGAATATTACTCCAAAAACATGGAAATCTTACTCCAAAAAAATACATATACAGCCTTTTCATTGGTCAGACTATTTTTGAGTAAGATTTGAAGCAGAGAAGAGTTTTATGTCACAGAAGCCTGGTTACCATTTTTTAATGCATCACAGATGTTCAATGCAAATTTCAAATAGTGAGATAGCCCTGTAAGCTGTGTACATGTATACCTTTGTTGAGCAGCAAAACTCTGTGACTTGCCAACAGCAGCCATTATCTTGCCAGCTCTAGTTTTGTCCTGACTGCTGGTAGATTTGAGGAATCGACCAGTTGCATTCTCTTCCAGTGACAATGCTGCAATTGAAACAATCATTAATATCATCAGATGTTCCATTACAGAATGACTATTGCAACAACATTTAAATATTTCAGACAATTAATCCATCATTACTACTGGCAGAATCATAAATGAGTAGCAATGAAAATTAGTGCCTGACCACTGGTATTAAGTCATTAATTTTCTTGTCATGTGGAAAATCTTTGAAGTAGCTCATCCTTGGCCAAATCAAAATACAGAAATGAAAAGTCCTTAAAATAAAAGGTCAAAATCTGTTATACATTTGCATTCTTTTAAAAAGTCCAGGACTATCTTCCCCTGCTGTGGGTATGAACAGATCTATGAGGAGACACCTGATTGGTCAAATATATTCCTGATTAGTTATGATTGGCAGGCCATATATCACAACTGCACAGCGCTAACCTGGTGGTCCATACGGCTGCAATGTTTACATGTATAAATGGTTTATTTCAGTGTACAACCAGTAAGCATTTATAAAATCGTAAGTACCGTATTTACCGCATATCTTGGGACAAGATAAAATAAATGATTTTTTTCCTGTCCCATAACTTATGGTTAAACTTTTTTCCAACTAGATCATATGTCCCAGAACTTAAGAACCGAAACAAATTGTGTTTAATTTGCTGCCCCCCCCCCCCAGCACTTCATGTTACAATAAGGTAGGTAAATTTAACGTTTATTTGATAATAAACTGAAAGAAACTAACCTTGTACTGTTCTTTTTTATTCCTCTTTTTTGTTCTTCATAAGCAATTTATGTATAAAAGACACAAACGTATCCACTATCACTAACTTATCCACTAACACGACATGGTCTGGTAATGTAGAGTACCGGTCGTGTGTATAGATTATGTCCGGTAACAACATTGACACATTATTTTATTGACGTGAATATAGATAAACAAATCATGTTTGGCTGTCCTAAGAAGTTTGAATACCGGTATATTATCAAACTGAAAATTGGATCCAGCAAAATCACAAACAATAGAAAGAGAGAGAAACCGAGAAATAACCGATTGCTTGAAGGCATCAGCAATTCACGCATGATCCGGTGTATGGTGCAAAATAACCAAGAGTGTATTATATCCAGGTTAACAATGTAATAATATTTCGCAAATAAAAATCATTATTAGTAAATACATTGACTGTGAGTGAAAATGACAACATTTTTGCTAGCATGGGTTACCCTTGTACAAAAAAAATATTCTTAAAGACAATTAATGCTGTGTATGATGTTGCACCCATGTATTTACCCTGCAAACATCAATTATAATGACAGGTGGCAAACAATAGATGCTTGGGTGGTGAATAAACACACCTGGTAGAGACTTCGGCTATCAAATACAAAGATTATTTTATTACAAAGCAAGCCGACCCCGGAAGCCGACTTTGGATTCTTTCAAGTATGCAGATTTTTTATATACAGAGTAGGCCGACCTAGGGAAGCCGACTCTGGTTTCTTTTTACCGGTATTCACAGCAATTTCGAAAATAAATTGAAACAATGGAACAGTTTGAATGGAAAACTTATCACACATTGTTACAATAAAAGTGACTCCTCACATTCATTGTTACCGTACTATTTTAGCATATATAAAGGGGAATACAAATAAAACAAAATAAACCACATTATACATCTCAGCCGTGATGGATAAGTTTGTAGTAAGCAAGCAGACCCTGGAAGCCGACTTTGGATTCTTTTAAGTGTGCAGATTTTTTATATACAAAGTCGGTCGAGCAAGGGAAGCCGGCTTTGATTTCTTTTTAGCAGTATTCACTGAACCGGCGTCAATTGTGCGGCATGATCACAGGAAGTTCAAATAAATTCTGTCAGCTTAATATAGGACTCTACTTGGCACTGAACAATGAACAAGTATCAACTTTGCGGCTCGATCAAAGGGTTACGAAAACAAAGTGAGCTCGATCAAAGGGTTGGGAAAACAAAGTGAGGCTGCCTTTACAAGCTAAAGGGTTTGCACTGGCAGATAACTGAGGAAATATTACTTGGGAATTAGATCTGGCTTATGAAAAAGGCAAATATAAATCAACTCAAAACTTTTACTGCATCAAACAGTGTTTATACAGTAAAACAAATTATAATACAAGTACAGGTTGCTCCGACTTGCACGTATTTTGTACGTAGTGCAAACATCTAGTCTCCTATATTGCCCATATATTTATCAAAATTTGTTCTTCAAAAGTTTGCAGTTAAGAAGAAAAGTGTAAACAAACAACACTGACAGCGGTTTTTATTTTATTTATGTAATAAAATATAAGTTTGAGTGCATTTTTTTACCAGCTAAGCTATCGATATTATGATTCAAAAGGTGTCCCACAACTTACGACTCGAAAAAAACGATCTGTCCCAGAACATACAGTGCACAAAAAAATTACTTTAAAAATAAATTTATGGTGTCCCAAGATATACGGTGTCCCAAGATATACGGTAAATACGGTATGTATACAGACATGCACATGACTGTCAATGACACAAGATTTAAAATTAGCTGCTGTGGTGGACATATTGGATGTCAGATTGGCACCATTTTCATTTAGGAGCAAGTAGACATCATTAGAAGTCTTTTGGTGAAAACTGTCAAGATGACCATCAATTCAGGGGGTGTAGTAACAGAAGATTTTCAAGAGTCATCTTGGCAGCCAGATTGGATGATTGATTCGCACCATTTTCATTTAGGACCAACTAGGTATCATAACACTTGTTCCGTCCATTTGGGAGGTGCAGAGATAACAACATTTTCAAGATGCCCACCATGGTGGCCATATTGAGGGTCAGTTTGCACTATTTTCATTTCAAACCACCTAGACACCATAAGAACTCTTCTGAAGAAAACCTTACATAAAAATGACTTCCCATTAAAGAGGAGTTGCGATAACAAGATTTTCAAGATGGCCATGGTGTCCAATTTGGATGTCAGATAAGCACCATTTTAAGTTAGGACCAACATTTCAAGATGGCTACCATGGTGACTATATTGGCTATCAGATTCACACCATTTCCATTTAGGATCAAACAGACATCAAAAGAAGTCTTCTGGTGAAAGCACAATGTCAATATAGGAGAAGTAGCCATTACAAAATTTTCAAGATGGCCACTGTGTCAGCCATTTTGGCATCATTTTCATTTACGACCAACTAGACATAATAAGAAGCCTTTCAGTGAAAACCACATGCTGATATGACCATTCATTCAGGATTAGTAGTGATACCAAGATTTTCAAGATGGCCACTGTGGCAGCCATACTGGATGTCTGAGCGGCACCATTTTCATTTAGGATCAACTAGCCATCATAAAAAGTCTTTTAATGAAAACCCCATGTTGATACGACCAGCCAGTCAGAAGAAGTACGACTCTCAAGATGGCCACTGTGTCTGCCATATTGGATGTCCAGTGGCACCATTTTCATTCAGGACAAACTATTCCTCATAAGAAGTCTTCTGGTGAAAACCCAATGTCAATATGACTATTTGTTCAGGACCAGTAGTGATGCTGCAGTGGCTATATTGGACCTCACATTGGCACTATTTTCATTTATCAACAACTAAACATCATAAGAAGTCTTTTGGTGAAAACCTCATATCAATATGACTTTCCATTCAGGAGGAGTAGCAATAACAAGATTTTCAAGTTGGCTGCCAAGGTGGCCATATTGGACATCAGATTGGCACCATTTTCATTTACAACCAACAAGACATCATAAGAAGTGTTTTAGTGAAAACCTCATATTGATATAACCATTCTGGAGGACCAGTGATAACAAGATTCTCAAGATGGCTGTTTTAGTGGCCATATTAGACATCAGATTGGGAATATTTTCATTTTGGACCAACTGGACATCATAAGGAGTCTTCTGGTGAAAACACTGTGTCAATATGATTTTCTGTTCAGAAGGAGTAGCAAAAACAGATTTTCAACATGGTGGCCATACTGGACTCCAGATCAGCATCATTTACAATTAGGACCAACCAGACATCATAAGAAGTCTTTAAGTGAAAACCCGATGCTGATATGACCATCCAATCAGGAGAAGTAGCGAAAACAAGATTTTCAAGATGGCCACTGTGGTGGCCCTATTTGGATGACAGAGCGGTACCATTTTCATTTAGGACCAACTAGACCTTGAGATGAATGGGTGTGTAAAGTTTCATGGCAATCCTCCAAATAGCTTAGGTGGAGTAGAGACTGACCAAGCTAAAAAAATAAATAATAATGTGTATACATCATTGGTAGCTCATGGGCTTAGTGTGTACTTGTGGGATTAATCCCTGTGTTCATCACCTCTCAGCCACATTAAAGCATGTGTTTCATGGTCAAGTGCACCTCCCATCGATGTACAAATAAAAAACAAATTAATAATTGAGACGATCACCATGCCTCTTCATGTGCATCATGTTGTTACAGGCATTCTTTGTGGAATTCAATCTTTCCATGGCTTGAAAAGATTAAATATGATGGACATATATAACTTTTGTAACATTTGCGTACATTTACATGTACATGTGCTTTTCTGATTTGTAATGTTTTTACATTATATTATCATTCTGCATGCCTAATGTTATAACAGTGGTGAACACTATGATAAGAAAATGTATGAAACAATTAACATTTATATTTTTTGTTTTTACTTATGTGTCAGTTCTGTTGTATTTACTAAGCTGAATAATTTAAATTTATATATTTTTTTCTATGTGTACGAAAAAGACATCATAATTTCTATACAATACTGTTTGGAATATTTGTTCTTGGTATTCCTATTTGCTTTTACTTAAATTCCTATTTATGAGCTGGAACTCCAAGATGGTAGTCCAGGACTCCAAGTATTAAAATCCTAGTGAGAACCACGAAGAAGAGTACTCTGAATCTTACATTTTTTACACCTGCTCAGTGTGAACAAAACTACTGTGAATGGTACGTTATACAATGCAAAATGTGAACTACTGTGAATGGTACATTATACACCTGCCCAGTGTAAACAAGAGTACTGTGAATTGTACATTCTACACCTGTCCAGTGTGAACAAAACTACTGTGAATTGTACATTATACACCTGTCCAGTGTGAACAAAACTACTGTGAATGGTACATTGTACACCTGCCCAGTGTGAACAAAACTACTGTGAATGGTACATTATACAATGCAAAATGTGAACATAACTACTATGAATGGTACATTCTACACCTGTCCAGTGTGAACAAAACTACTGTGAATGGTACATTCTACACCTGCCCAGTGTGAACAAAACTATTGTGAATGGTACATTATACAATGCAAAATGTGAACATAACTACTATGAATGGTACATTCTACACCTGCTCAATATAAACAAGAGTACTGTGAATGGTACATTATACACTGCCCAATGTGAACAAAACTATTGTGAATGGTACATTCTACATGTGCCAAATGTGAACAAGATTACTGTCAATGGTACATTCTACACCTGCCCAGTGTGAACAACATTACTGTCAATGGTACATTCTACACCTGCCTAATGTTTGATGTTATATCTTGAGAAATTCCCAAATTGGGTATTTCAAGTGTTCCTTTCCTTTCTGGCAAGGGATTGCCCCCTATAGTATGTATTTTACTATACAATATGTAGCTGAAAGGACATTTTTCCACATTTAAGGTTCATCATACCACTTTAGTCATTACACCATGCATTCTGACCATATGCCTTAAAATGAGCACATCAGAAACTGTACATTGCAATGATTTCTAACTGCTGGTAGTACCTAGATTACATTATGGTAATTACAAAAAGGCAATGAATTCTAACTGATGTTAGCACCTAGATTACATTATGGTAATTACAATTAGGCAATGAATTCTAACTGCTGTTAGCACCTAGATTACATTATGGTAATTACAAAAAGGCAATGAATTCTAACTGCTGGTAGTACCTAGATTACATTATGGTAATTACAAATAGGCAATGAATTCTAACTGCTGTTAGCACCTAGATTACATTATGGTAATTACAAATAGGCAAAAATATTGAATAAACTCAATGTATAACTTTTGACATACTCCTTTGATTTATTTTATGTTTTTGTTGGCTTTAATGGCACTTTTAACATATTATTGGCTATAACATGCAGAGGAATTGGGAGCCAAAAACCTTTCCCATGGCCACACAGAAGCAGCTGACCTGAGCTGGATTGGGCAGGTATTGAACAGGTGACCTTAAAATGATTTTTTAAAAATAGTTGTCAACCAATGGATATAAAACTCTGCATTTGTATAAATACAGAAATCTCAGAAGTTTTTACATTATATTTGTACTCTTTTACATACTGGAACCATACCCATTGTTCGTCACTGTGACCCTGACTTGTTTGACCTTTTGACACTAAATTCAACCAGTTTCTCTTTTGGTCTCCAACAATGTTTGCTTAAGGTAAGTAGTGCAAGACTTAATTTTTGTGTGGAAACTGTCAATCTTTGATATAGGTCATAGCGACCTTGATCTCTGAACTTCAGTTCTAAAAAAAGCAATAGATGTCTTTTTTTCTCTTTGGTCCAAGCATACCACCATGTTTGGTCAAGACAGATGTTGCAGAACTAAAGTTATTGTGCAGAATCCATTTTTTTTCTGCAGTCACAATGACCTTGACCTTTAACCAATTCACCTCAAAATCTGTCTTTCTTGTCTCAAGTGCAAACATTACATGAAGTTTGCTTAAGATACATGATTGAGAACTCAAGTTATGGTCCAGAAACAATTCTTCTCTTTTTGATCAGTGATCTTAACCTTTGACCTATCAAACATCAAATTAATACGTCTTTCTGTCTCAAGTGCAAGACATCCACAAAGTTTGGTAAAGGTAGATGGTGTAAAACTAAAGCTATTGTGCAAAAATGAAAAAGGTACAGATGAAACCTTTATAAAGAGGGACATTACCATAACAATATGCACTCTGCCTTTTGGCAGACATATAAAAACCAGACCTAATTTCTTATGTTTAGGTCAGCTAATGTTGCAATTTTACATTACCACACAGCCTGTCTTGGTACTTTTCTATCACTCGCAGCAGTTCCATACAGGACCTCTGAATTGCCTTGAACACCTGACAATATAATAACATTTTGTAATTACCAAGCAAATGTCAATGATATTCTAATACAACATTTGATCATACATTTTCATTATGTATATAATTTTTGGGCATTTAGACAAAATTGCAACATATCAGGGTCCCTGCAAAAGTTGATTGGGCAAAAAACAGTTACCCTCATTTTGCCTAAACATGCCCAAAAGTGATGTTCACTTTGCTTTGCCTTGATTTCACATCATTCCCCACTCCTTTTTTGTCGCAATACGAGGCATTAATAATCAAAGTACAATGTCAACTCTGATCAGATTTTTTTTCCCCTTGAAAGAGAAAATTTGAAAGTTAGAAATATCAGTCAAATGTTGGTGCTAACCTGATGACCACAAATGCCAGAAATCAACTTCTATCTAAGGAATTCCTGCTTAAAATTCACACATGATCCTTGAAAAAATGAGTGAAAAAGTGAATTTCTGGAAATGAATCATGACTCAGCGGACATATCCAGGTCCACTAGTAATAAAATTAATCGTTATATCAAGTTTTAATATTGTTATAAAGTTTTAATAGTATTTCATCAGTATTTTAATCATCAGACATGAAAATATGCAAAAACCAAAGTTTAAAGTGACTAATTGGAACATTATATATTTTACATTTTTTACACTCACTTTTCCCAATTTCCATCAACTATGCCCCATTCTCGCTGGAAAGAGGTCATTTTTCCAAAATGTTAACCTGTAAGATCTTATGTGTTTGTCCCAATTATTACGTATCTTGACTAACATAAATGTTATAGAATGTAAGATTTGCTGCACTAGTTGTTTTCAGTCATCAGAATTTCCTTTGCTAACAGAGCATGATTTCTGTTTTACATATGCTCAACTGGGGATGTTCATATGAGATGATGATAGCAAGTTTAAATTACATTGCATTACAACCCAGTTATACATATACTCTGCTGGGACTGTTCATATGAGATGACATTGCATTACAACTCAGTTTTAGGAGTACTTTTAAATCAATCAATCAATACAGTACATGAAAACCTGCAATAACAACCACCTCTATATAAATAACACTGGTTCAAAGTGAACAGCACTAATCAATTCCTCCTAAGTTTAGCTATATTGTTTTATCATCAAATAAAGGACACATATCCACGAGGAAAAATAAAGTGTTTCCTTGAGAATCCTTTACCTACAACTTTAAGGTTAAAAAACCCCAACTTTAATCCATATATTGCAAAGAGAGGTTGACTGGAATACTGGGGAATGGATTGAACAACATTGGTTGTTTTTTGTTTTTTTGATTTCTGTGAAGCCTTTGTTCAAAGACATGTTTAAATATTATTAATTCCATAATATATCCTCATTTTTATGCAAATGTGTTGTGGATTAAGAAATAAATAGATTTAAATTAATAACATTATTATGCAATAAATGCTCTGGATTGTTGTAATGTACCTGACTACACATGTGCATAATAAAAAGGGGAGGCAACTGCTATGTGTACCATACTGTTTACAAGTTCTTTTGTAAAATACTGTACTTGTGCATCTGCTAGCATTTCCTTCTATCCCTCACAAAGGTGTATAGTAGAGGCTTATCAAAGAAATCCAGTCAGGTAAGAATTTGTACACACACAAAGCTACATACGTGTTTTGTTCCAATCTGGCAACCCCCCCCCGGCAAAAAACCCCCCAAAGTTTT
The DNA here is from genome assembly GCA_029931535.1 of Margaritifera margaritifera. Taxonomy (NCBI): domain Eukaryota; kingdom Metazoa; phylum Mollusca; class Bivalvia; order Unionida; family Margaritiferidae; genus Margaritifera; species Margaritifera margaritifera. The sequence continues at coordinate 30,289 of JAQPZY010001561.1, read as the reverse complement.
ATATGATTCATGGAACGAAATCGATGTATTCATACGCCATATGAAATAAGTTCTTTTCCCTCACTTGGAACACAACACGAATGTGGTTTTGTATTGTTTTACATACACTCTCTCTTACAGATCCCAAATATTGTTCATTATACTATTGTGCATGAAATTGAAAGCAGACTGAATTTTTTAAAAATTTGACTCATTGCAACTACGAATATCAACAGGCAGACATCAGTAAAAACACCAAAATAGTTCCAATCCTGGTGTGCAATACAAAAGTACAGACTGAACATCCATGTAGAACACTAGATTAAATGGGTATTTATTGAAAGAAGTGTATATGGACAGTCTCATCAAGTAGCACCACTAATGGCCAAAAAGAATTTCCAATAATCCAAGATAAGACCATTTCTTTTTTCTAACTGCTGAGTGCTAAAGCCATTTCTGATATTGCTGAACAATAACAAGATTTTCAAGATGAACACCATGGTGGCCATATTGGGTGTCAGATCAGTATTGTTTTCATTTAGGACCAACTAGACACTATAAGAAGTCTTCTGGTGAAAACCGTATGTTGATATGACTTTCCATTTAGAAGGAGTAGTGATAACAAGATTTTCAAGATGGCTGACATACTGGACATCAGATCAGCAAAATTTTCATTTGGGACCAATCAGACATCAGAAGAAGTCTTTAGGTGAAAAAACTATGACCATCCATCTAGGAAGGGTAGCAATTACAAGATTTTCAAGATGGCTGCCATGGCAGTCAAATTGGAAATCAGATCGGCACCATTTTCATTTACGACCAACTAGACATCACAAGCATACCTGCCAACCCCTACAGAGGTATAAGCATAACCTAAGTGGCAAAAAAGCGTAATCTGAGCATAAAAAGTGTAATCTATATATTAAATGCCATAATTACAATAAACTGTATGAAAAATGTACGTTTAGTTTTGCTACTAACCTGGATCTGCAGCTGGTTAAATTCTTGTCACAAATGGGCAAAATCCACGTGAATTAGGATCAGAATAAAAACCACAAAACATATTGGCAAATTATATATACACAACACTCACTTTCACTAGTCCACATGTCTAACTTTCCCTGAGTGATCGTAAAGTCAACTCCACAAATTCTATAATATCCGAGAGTCACATTGATAAAGCCTGTTTCACTTTACATCTGCCGACATTTTTAAAAAAAAGTATAGACTGGACCAGTCCAGTATATTCAGTATATTAATATCATGAATCTGTTAAACAATTTTATAATGAAAAAACCCGTCTGTTTTCTTGGAAATGGGTCACATATAGCTGCTATAAATAGAAAATAGGGAAAGTACACAGAAGGTCTATAACAAATGTATTCTTACGCTAGTCTTAAGCAGCAGTCTTCCTTTTTTTAGAATATTCTCAGATTTATATGATGTGTGGGATTAAAGAGATGATAATAAAAATGACAAACACAACTTATTATTGCTTTATTATTTTTTTTAATGTTCCAGAAAAGCGTAATCCATATACAGTAAAGCGTAAGACGTAATTAGGTGAAAAAAAGCAGAATGATTACGCCAAAAGCATAATGGTTGGCAGGTATGCACAAGTCTTCTGATGAAAACCCCATGTTGATATGACTTCCTGTTCAGGAGTAGTTGCTATAACAAGATTTTAAAGATAACTGTTGTAGTAGCCATATTGGCTGCCAGATCGGCACCATTTTCATTTAGGACAAACTAGACAACATAATAAGTCTTTTAGTGAAAGCAATAAAAATATATTCAAGATGTCCATTGTGGCTGCCATATCGGATGATGAAGAGGAACTATTTTCATTTAGGACCAACAAGACCTTGAGATGAATGTGTATTTAAAGTTTCATGGCAATCCTCCAAGTAGTTAGGAAGTAGCGATAACAAACTTATACTAATGGATGGATGGACAACAAGCGACGGACCACAGGTCCATCACATAAGTTCTCATGGTCTATAACCAGTATGGCTACAAATTAGCTATGTAGAGAATAAATCAAATCCATATGCTCATACATTACGACTTGAAAAAATGAACTTGCTATGGGCCGAATTTTTGGTTCCAGTTTTTCAATAATTTTGAGTTTTTCAATGTCGCAGAAAAGAGAATACTTTACAGCAGGGTCCATGTCCTTCAAGTGATGCCAAGTATTCAAACGATTGATGTTTCAGTGATCAAAACTATACCATGTATTCAAATGTCTTTATCATTTATTAGGCAAAAAACTTGAGTAGTTTAAAATGTCGACCAAAGATGCTAAAGAATCTGCATAAAGTGTAATCTTCCCACAGTAAATTATATGCTTGTGACAAGATGCTTGTATAGCCTAACCTTCCTTGTTCTGGTAGATCATCCATACATTTCTGGCATACTGTCTCAGACATATAACCTTCAGTTCATGGATATAATTTATACATTTTTGTCATACCGTCTCAGACATATAACCTTCAGTTCATGGATATAATTTATACATTTCTGGCATACTGTCTCAGACATATAACCTTCAGTTCAAGGATATAATTTATCATGGATATAATTTATACATTTCTGGCATACTGTCTCAGACATATAACCTTCAGTTCATGGATATAATTTATACATTTCTGGCATACTGTCTCAGACATATAACCTTCAGTTCATGGATATAATTTATACATTTCTGGCATACTGTCTCAGACATATAACCTTCAGTTCATGGATATAATTTATACATTTCTAGCATACTGTCCAAGACATATAACCTTCAGTTCATGGATATAATTTATACATTTTTGTCATACCGTCACAAACATATAACCTTCAGTTCATGGATATAATTTATACATTTCTAGCATACTGTCCAAGACATATAACCTTCAGTTCATGGATATAATTTATACATTTTTGTCATACCGTCACAAACATATAACCTTCAGTTTATGGATATAATTTATACATTTTTGGCATACTGTCTCAGAAATATAACCTTCAGTTCATGGATATAATTTATACATTTTTTCAGACATATAACCTTCAGTTCATGGATATAATTTATACATTTTTGGCATACCATCTCAGACATATAACTTTCAGTTCATGGATGATGTTTCATCAAATGAAATAATACATGTGAATCCTCACCTCAAGTTTTGCATCCAGCTCTGCATCTGAGGCCACAACGTGTTCGTCCTCCTTTTTGCCGAACTTTTGGATGACAGCCTGTTTGGTTGTCCAGTACGTCTCTTTCATCTTGTGAAGGGTGGATGTCTCTCTCTGCTCCACAAAGCGGTCATAACTAGATCCACGGTAGCCATGGCTATTGAAACAAGCAAAAAGTGTCAGCTGGACAAAGGTTTATACAATTATTCAGGTTAAATTTTATATGCAAGACTTCTGAAGCTAATGAGAATGTATTGAGTCCAGTCTACAGGATTGTATACCCTTCAGCTTAAATCAGTTTGCAATGTCAACTTTATATTTTCTTTAAAAATTCACAAAAGAATAGTAAATTGTTCTATTTTTTATGCTGTGAAAGAAGCAGGTTTGTGTTGGTGGATAGATGTGTTTATTAAATAATTTACTGTCAATTCTTCTGTTTTCGTGGATATAAATTTTTGTAGTTTTGCTAAAAAAGACATTTTCGTCTGTCCTTTAAATTCATGGATAATGGAAGAGGTCCTATTTTTTCCCATTGTTTCTTTAAATTCATGGTTTGTACCAACTACAAAATCCATGAAAACTGATACACCAAGAAAACCCAAGAAAACTGATACACCAAGAAAACTGGTACACCACAAAAAAAATGTCAAGAATGAATTCACAGTATTGATCGCCATCCCCTGTAAACAGCATGGCAACAACAATAGCCAACTTCTCCACCTCAGGCTTTTAAAGCCTGGATAGTGCTGTCATAGTGTGCTTGCTTTGCACCTCTGTGGTCGGAGTATTGGTCCTTCATTGCAGCATCTGCAATGATACATGGCACCTAGCCTTCCAAGGTTGGGTTCACAAGTGTTTTCCAGTTTGCTTCACCTCACAGACCACCGTATGTTAATATCTACACTGTCAGCAGTGCCTTTATTTGTATAATCAACATACCATACTTCTTTTAATAAAAGCCCATCCCGTAATTAACACAACTATCCCCATTTTTTCACATGGAAAATAAAGCTGAATATGCAGATGGTACAAAAATATTAGCCCCACTAGTACATTTTATCTGTTGGTAAGCTGCTGCCAAAAAATTTTGATATTTTAATATTGACCAGTAGACTGGACTTGCCATACATATGGATACAGAAGAAAATGATGGGCAGATAAAATACAGCATACAACATTGATTTAGTAGATAGGATTGTTTTAAAATGGATATATAATTGAACATGTATAAAGAACAGTTCACTAGTTTCTCAATTTGATAAACAAATACATGCCCTTCATATATGAAATTTCAATTTGCCCCAGAGTATTTATTACAAGAAACATGTTTTTTAAAGCAAGTGTAATATAACTGCACTAATTGATTTAGTATGTGCAAGTAAAACTAGTCACATACTGAAAGTCCTTGAGCAGATACGCACATACTGGATTGAAATATCTTAAGACTTGTAGAGAAACTTCGATACAACAGAATCATCTGACCAATTCAAATGTTTTAGATATTTATTAAAATTTTCAAATAAAAATATGCAAAATGGTACCATACCAAGGAGATAAGAAAAACTATACATACGACATTTTGCCTTAGGGAAAGGCACATCAATCAGCTTGTCTAAAAGTCAACGTGCTGTAATGAAGAAACAAAAAACACAGCAATTATATTCCGATTGTTTTTAATGTTTTTCATGTTGGTCTTATAGATACTTCAAACGCTACTTTGCAGGATCCACACAGATAATATTTACTAATGTCTTCATACAAGTCTATTTGATAGTTGAGAACTTTAATAAAACATGTAACTCCCTATTGTGTTATCTATTCATGTGAAATGTAAAACAATACATCTGTACCATATATCAATATTTAATGCAATATAAATCCTTGTATAAGGCAAGTATCATTTTGTTTTGATTCTCCAACTTTTGTATCAATCAAAATGGCAAAATTATCGATGAATCACTGAATTGTTTCACCACTATCAAAAAGCAAAATAAATAATGAACAAATCTTATTTATGATTTTCTGTTAAACATGCGGAACAGAAAACTTTTGTGAGAAACACTATATATATTTTACTGTTTTCTTTCTTGTAATGTTTGCATCAAATATATGTCCTTATAATTTCACACATGTAAAATTCACAACTTTTGCCTTCATATAAACCAAGCAAAACATATACAAACTTATACAAAATGTGCAACCATTTAGATGATGAATTCTTTTTGGGACAATGATTATTGGTCTGAAACTAATGGCTTCTTCAAAGGTTATAAACTCTGCCACACCCTGTCAGTTTTTTTTAAAAGATTTGTATGAACTGGGCATTTTACTCCCTGGTTTGGAGCTAAGTTTTTTTTGTTTGTATGTAATTTTAAGCAATGTACAACAAAAATTATTTTTGTTCTTTTGCCAGTGATCTCTAGTACACATCAATGTTGTACATGGCACCAAGACTGATCATGAAATTTGTCGGGAATACAGGACCAATACTGTAATGAAATATATAAAGGGGACATTTTCTTTACCCAATTTAATACCAGACACATTTTATGATGCGGTACAAATAACGTGACATCTAAATGGTGGCAATGGCACAAAGTTTGTCTGCACAAAACTGATGTTCCACAAGGTGTAAAATATTTGGGCTTAAATTCATGACACATAATGATGGACATACTATGTGATAACTGACCCATACCTTTAGCATTAAAAATTTACCCTATGATCAAGTATACAAAACTGCTTAGTACTACCCAAAAATGTTTTGCCAACTGCACTTGAGGCTGTACAATGGCAGACATGGAGTTTTCTGTAATCAGTGATAATGTCTCGGCTGTTACATGCAGTTCTAATGAATATGATGTAATGCTGTTGTCATAACACACGATTGCTGCCGTTGTCGATAATGAAAATAAACAACTGTAAGTTTTATATTTTTTAATTAAAAGTTATTTATCAAATACATTTGTTGAAACATACTATTAAAGCTTTCATGACTGACCCACATGACATCAAAGCACTACTGCAGCAGATGGTACAAGATATGGGAACTGTGAATGGCAGTTATGAACAGAGCTATAAAATAAAAAATCTGAGCAATTTTGTAACATATCTTTTATCATGTTGTCAAATAAGAATATTTTAGCATTATTTAAGTCTATTTGAGAATCCAAAAATGACACTGACTTTGATAACTTTTTAAGTAATTATAACTTATGACCATACTGTAACTATGTAATCATGTAATCTGAATGACAAGTCAAATGACCATGTAGTGTAAGAAAGGGCAAATACAGGGTCTGTTCATATATATTGTTCTCATATAAAAACTGGCCATTACAAAATTGAAAATCTACACTAAAATGCCACAGAAAGAATTCCCACTCACTGAAAATTCTAGATAAATTACTCGCATATATTGCATAAAATGTTCAGAGATAACCATATGTTCATTGTGTTGTACATTTGGATGATCTACTTGTTAAGATAAACCTGGATAAAGAAGTATCCTTCAGCAATGGATATCTGCCGATTCAACTTTATGCAGACACAGTAAAAATTGTATTTAAACTGAAGACAAAGAAACATAATTAAGTAATGTATATCAAGCATTGGTTGTCATGTGTACATTTTGCACATAAGACTTTTGCAACAATTTTTGGATATATACTGATATTCTGTGTTAACACAAAGTTGCAAACCCCTTAAAACTTTCATTTTTGAGAAAAAGCTTACTTTCTCTCCAATACAGAGAAATTAATTTAAAAGTCACTTAAAAAAGACTTAAGAAGGGGCAAGCTCTTTGTGTTCAGGAGAATGTATTTACTAATTCATCAGGTGATGTGTACTAAAGTCATCATTAAAATATTGTTGCTTTTCTACATATGAAATAAAAAGTAATATTTTTACTTTTATCTCTCTCTTTCTCTAATCTGTCCAATGATAAATATCAATTTCGATCATGCTCTGATAGTATGAGATAATGTAAATGTTTCTATTACAGTTTCATTGTTTTGTCTTATTTCTACATATTTCAAGCAGAAATTTTATCTCCTCGAATAATAAGTTGAATAAATCGACGATTAAAATATTCAGAATGTTTCATATAGTAGGCACCTGATGGCTTTTACATGCTACAAATAAACAGATCTTCAAACACTCAAGTAGCAATAGGCATTTTAAAGATAATTTATCAAAATGAAAAGTTTAACTTTTCATAAAAGTTACATTTTTCTAAAAATTTGATGGGGGTATTACTGCAAAACCTGCAAGATACAAACTGATGCTACCAGACTGAGTCTTAATCAACAAGACATTAATCATATCTATTTCAATCTGTCAAATGGCTTAGTGACCAAGGCAAGTTCATAGTGCATTTTATTGTATGGCTTTGTCCGAGTGAATGTTCTCATAGTGATCCAGTACAATCATTTCAAATGAGCAGTGACCAAGTCTAGTTAACAGTGCATTTTATTGTACGACTTCGTCTGAGTGAGTGTTCTCATAGTGATCAAGTACAATCATTTAAAATGAGCATTGGGCATCTGGAACTTTAACCGATAACAGTTTTGGAATTTTAACCAATACCATTGTTTATACTTATCAAATGCACCATCACACATCAAGAATTGTTCTTATGGCAGGAGCAATATGATGATTACTTTGGAGTAAATGCTTAAAGTTAGCATGCTTTGTATAATTTGAATGCATGAAAGGATGTCTTTTGATTTGATCTGTCTGCATAAAATATGCTGCTTATCAAGAGCTCTGTGTTGCAAAAAGATAAAAAGATAAGATTCACAACTTTGAAGGATTATGTGCAACTTGCTCATCATTTTGTGTATCTGTACGCATTTTGTCTTGCACTATCCCAAACAAAAATGCATACAGATACAGAAAAGGTAGTTGGAAAATTACCACTGGCAGGTGTACCACCATTAGCAGTTGCACCATGCCCTGCATCTTTGAATAAGGTTGATATCATGAAAATATATTTTTAGGCATTTGTTTTGTGACATCAAAAAATAAATGTCACAGTGAATCATGATGTCTTCACTGCAGCCAAAGGGTTAAACCATACGACTGTTATGAAGTTCTATGGAACCTGTAGGCCGCATAAAAAAGGAATTCAAATACCAAACACAGAAGGCTCACAACAGGGGAGGCTGATATAGATCAATAAATATTCACTTTTCCAGCATTATATACGTTGAATTAGTCGTTGCTGAATAAGACTATATCACGTTTTGCTATAATTTCCTTATCCACTAAAAAAAAGAGTGTCCTGCAAGGTGGACAAAATTGTAGAAAATCATACCGACTCTACACCAACCGATTCAGAGCATATAATGCTGGAAATCTGAATATTTATTGCAGAAATCAAGTAATCTACTATACAATGCCCGTCATAATGATATGTCTTTGCATTTCTTTAATAAATAAGAAACAGATAAGGATAATTTGTGACCCTTTATTTCCTCTTTTAAAATGGTCGCACGTTTTGACTTATTAGGATATATTGGACCCGACTTTCTCCATTTCTGGAATGAACACTGACACATAGTCCCCTAACTCCACCCCCCAATACCTCACGTTATGGCCAAATTCCCTATGGGTGCGATCAGTCAGATATTGAAGGAAGGAGGCTAAGGTGTAGGTTTCGCAAGTCTACACCACTTTGTTTAGATCTGGATAGTATTTTCTTTTTCATGACGTGAACACCTGATTGCATAATTATTTGCATACATTATTAGTTCCTCATGAATATGCTCCTTAATCAACAACGTGGCAGAATTATAACCAGACATAAGAACTTCTTTCAGCTTCCATGTTTTAATATGATAAAGTTATAACTGGCGTAGAATAATGCAACTAAATTTTGCCCATACTGATAATATGTTTGAGAACCGGTCTGGAACAAAGAAAACAATGTTAGGTATAAATACAAGATTCGTACCAGAAAAGTGCCACTTGAGGACATGAATCAGGAAAGGAATGGACTGAAATTGTCACAAACTGAAATTATCACAAGAAAAGTCCATAAGATAGGAGTAAATAAAGTGCATAAAATACATTGTACCATATTCGAACAAGCTTTTTATACACTGTATGCTGCATTTATTTACTAATTTTTTTTTGCATTATAGTCTGATAAGAGTACAGTATCTCCATGTTTTATTGCAACTGCCGGTTTTTATTATTGGATTTTAAAATCCATAACATCGTGATGTGCATATTTCCACTGTATGACACGTACAAAATAATAATAATAATAATAATAATAATAATAATAATAATAATAATAATATTAATAATAATAATAATATTAATAATTGGAGATATAATAATAGAAGGGAGTATTATCCATTAATATATTATATCCATGAGCGTTTCTACGATTCACAAGTGTTAGTGCAGTAGACACCTAAAGCGAAGACATTGTCTTGGGGTGCGCCTGCAGTGAATACTTCTTAAACAACGAACAAACCCAAATCCCTCCATAAAATGTGTGTGTGTGTGTGTGTGTGTGTGTGTGTGTCTGTGTGAATATCTTATGAATAGTAAACACAACAAATCAAGACATGAAGATACTTACGGTTTGTTATGTTCTCGTGAATAAGAATCAAATAAAATTTCAAACACATCACAATGGTCCCTTTTTGTTTCTTCTTACTGTCTTCCTTTGAATGTTTTCACTGGAACGGGTTCTTCTGCTGTCTTGCTTTGAATTTTTTCACTGGAAAGGGGTTCTTCTGCTGTTTATTCTACTTGTCTCACTTCGAATTTCTTCGCTGGAATGGGTTCTTCCGTTTCTTATGCTTCTGAAACCTCCGTTTTCTCCTTTTTTCATTTTCTTAGGACGCTCTGAAGATCAATGTACTTTTTCTTGGCAATGAAAACAGGTATCTTTATTTTTGTCTCGGGATCTGGTTTCTCTTGTCTTAGAGGTTCCTTTTCTTTGACGCCGTGGACATTCTGAAGCCCAGTGTCCTTTTTCTTGGCAGACATAACAGGCATCTGCACTTTTATCTCGAGAGGAGTAGACTTGAGTCTCTCCATAAGTCGTGTATGTATACTTTCGGATGACTCTCTAAATCTCTGACTAGAAGTGTAATCTTTTGTTGCTCTTCCATCTACACAGATTGAAACTGGGTGAGTGTATATAGGGAGAGAGAGGTAACCCTAATCAAATCAAACTTGAATTGTCTACCGTCATGAAAAGATCACACCCTTCCAAGCAGAAGCCAGAAGCAAAGCGACAACGACGTTCTGTGTCACCTCGTACCCTCTGAGAAGATCTGGTAGAAGTTCACCTTATGGATGTAGTATTGATTTACGGCACCTCAGCAAAATAGTGGCTATATGGTGCCAACTAAAGGTAAATGTTCCAAAAATTGTAAAAATCAACATCACAAAATCGTTGGAAAGACAAACCCTTGCAAATAAATGTAAACATACAGTTTATCCAAATAAAATATAATACGTAACATCTGGAAAATATATGGTAAAAGATTGTTATATAAACCACATTCCTTCAAAAATCTAAGATTGTCTCGGGCGGTTTATCGTCATACAGTTTATTCATGCAGTTGGCATCAAAATATTTCTGTATCACAGTGAAAGTCGACACACTCGACAAAAATTTGTGTTCCATCGTCAGTGAATACAGGTAAGGTATGCACTCTGGTCCAGGTTCACCTTTCAGGATGTATGTACGAGTCGGGTATGTGTGTCAGTAGTAATCTGTGGCGATACGAAGTCAAAAATGACCCTTGAGGGTCAATGGGAAATTAACATTTCGACCCCGTTGTAACATTTTTGCATGGAAATATGGGGTAAATGTGACTTTAGCATTATGAACCCATAGTGTCATTTTTACAAGGGAATATGGTGTGAATGGGAAATTAACGTTATGAACCCATAGTGTCATTTTCATACTTAGGGGGATCAAGGGAACATGGGGTCATGGGAAAAAGATAATGTGAAAAACGTACAACACCCACATATTACTGGCCAATACGTAGTTTGTGTGACCAACACCCACCCGCCTACTAACTAACACGTCGTTTGAGTGACCAGCACCCACTCATCTACTGATCAACACCCAACTTACTAACCAACATGCCGTTTGAGTGACCAACACGTAGTCATCTACATATGATCACCCACACCTACAACAAACGAAAAGGGTACGAATATACACACACTAAACACACAAACATACTTATACACTAATACATATAAGGGTAGGAGTGCTAACACATAAACAAACATACTATCACTCACAAAAGGGTAAGAATAACCACACTATACCCACATACTTATATACTGTGACATACAATTGGGGGGCTTACATTTCAATTTTGAAAGACATACACAAATACAGACATAAAACACAATATTTTGGCAACGATTGAGTAGTATCTCTTTTCTGAGAAAACTGGTTGGCCCCGAAAAGTACCGTTAGGTGTTGTTAACCAAAGATGATTAATACAGGTGGCACAGCTTCATTGTTCTTCTCAAGCTTCTCCTTACTGCCGGTCCATAGACTAATACTCTCTTGAGGCACAAATAGTATAGTGTATTGATAGGGGGAGAATGGGAGTTTAACATTAGACCTCCACGTTGAACATTATAGGTCTCTATTGAGACAAATGGAAATTAACATTACGCCTCCATGTTTAAATATTTATAGGGACAAAGAGAAATGTAATATTAAAAATGTCCATAGGTTTATCATTATTGGTCGCTATAGGGAAAAGGTCAAATTACCATTATACTTCCATGTTGAAATATGTATGGGGACAAGAGGAAATGTAATACTAAAATGCCCATAGGTTTAACATAATGGATCTCTATAGGGACAAAGAGAACTTAACATTCCGCTGTGGAGTAAGAATGGACTTCCGATGATCTAGTACAATGTCGTTTTTCCACCGATGGACGCTACATTTCTGATCTAAAGAAAATTGATCTTCATAATGTTCACAAAACCACATTTCTATTTTAGCATCGTTTCTAGAGAAGTCACTTCCAAAACAAGCCAGATAATGTTATAAGAAGAATCAAAGACCGCGCTGATGATGAAAACACGAATGTTGTTTGAGTATATCGAAAGGAATGGTTCCTGTGACCAAGACACAAAAACAGCTCTTAGGACGACATCGTCACGTTCGTCGACAAATCATGAGAAAGAAAATTCCTGCCAGTCGAAAGAAAAAAGTGCTCGTTTAACGATAAGGATTTCTTCCCATACTGAAAAAGACCGTTCTGGAAGGACATAACACCTGTATATCTAAAGACGACGACAGACACGGTCACAAGGATGGAAGAGAAAAAGAAATGAGAAGAGTTCGAAGAATTTTTAAAAAAGACCTGTGCTCAAACGCCTTTTCGCTCCAAGTAACGCATCCCTATTAACGCCTGAATCAGCTCCGAGACGAAAAGAAATGAAAGCCTGAATCAAAAAGATGATGTCAACACCCTCTTCAGCATAACAAAAGGAAGACAGAAGTGAAAAAGAAATAAAGAACATAGTGAAAAAGAACCGATGACTTCTGCGGAAACTTCCTTTCCTACTCCTATTGCTTGTCGGACACGTCAAGAATCGCAATCCAAAATACTACAGGGACTTGAAAGCACTAAACATTTGGTGACTTATTCAGCAGCAACAACATCGACACACTATTGGCCAGCATTTACTACAATTCTACCCATGCGGCTGGCTACGGAGGAATTCAACATTTTTATATAATTGTATTATATTGGAATTATTATATAATTGTATTATATTGCAAGACAATAGTTACAAGAACAATCTCCATACACCTTACACAAACCCATTCGACGCCAATTTCCAAAAAGTCAAAGGAAAGTAGCAGGAATCGATCACCAATGGCCAGCTGATTTAGCAGACGTCTCCCATTTAGTCGATTCGTACAATCAAGCTTATAAATATTTGTTTCGTGTCAAAATTGTCGGAGTCAGTCTTTTGATATATAAAACAAGTTCAGGGTTAGTGCGAGTTTTAAAAATCGTCTTGAAACAAAATTGTCGAGCAATGCACAATGAAATCACAGGATTAGGGTCATAACGGGCGGAATTTGTAGTGGAGTCAAGGATATGGGGGCTCTGTGTATTACTGGAATGATATGGGAGGAAGCCAGTGTCCTGGCAAGTTTCCTTCCTTGTCATCTGTATAACACATCAGGGTTCATTGTAGAATGTGCCATTGCACCAATGACATTTATTTTTCATCTTTGGTGCAGGCATGCTCCCTCTATGGAACCCGTAGGCCACATAAAAAAGGAATTCAAGTACAAATACAGAAGACTCACGACAGGGGAGGCTGATAAAGATCAAAGGTGCTCGGGTTATGTATTTATTAATTGCTTCAATAAATATTCACTTTCCCAGCATTATATACGTTGAATCAGGGGTAACACGAACCACCCAAATCCACTCAAATATACCTTTTATAAGCTTCATATACAAAGTATATTATTAATTGCTTCAATAAATATTCACTTTCCCAGCATTATATACGTTGAATCAGGGGTAACACGAAACACCCAAATCCACTCAAATATACCTTTTATAAGCTTCATATACAAAGTATATGTTCTTTATGGATCATATATTACACGAAAATATCAGAAGAGTAGATAAGTTGCAGTAGATGGTACGAGAATGTCTGTTCTTTTAATTTACACAAGAGTTCTTTATTCTTTCTAGCCGAAATATAAAAAAAATAGATACAAGATATCGTCTTTAGAATTTTTTGTTAACACAAAAAATGTATTTTGTAATGTTTACAATAAAGAAAATTTAATTAATATCTTTGAAAAACATTTTGAAACTTTTCATAAATCAGACCAGTATGGCCGACTATAAAACAGTAATGTATATAAACTGACCCAAGACTTTTATTGATTTTTCATGCAAATCGTATTTTCTTCGCATTATAATATTTAAATACAACAAATAAATTGTGTAAAGTGTTTTTGAATCCTGGCATTAAATTACACTGGCTTTTATCGTGGGGCAGTCGGTCAAGACAGTGACTGGTGGTAAGCACTGGGCCATACACTATTGGTTTCTCTAGTAACAAAGTTAATCAACTAATCACCTTTACTTGATGCGATTCATAATTGAAATCACTATTTGAATCGTTTTGACTGACAAACATGGGAAATGCTTGATGTCTGTCGTCATGATTTATATATATCGTGTGTACATTGATGAGGCATGGCACATGGTGGATAGAAATGGTGGTGTATGAAAAGGGAATTAACGAGCAAATCAATTGGTACATTCAAATTTATTGGGGCTAACTGAGGGGTAGCAAGGGAGTGTGAGGGATTTTGGTTTGGTGCTTTACGACACAGCAACACAAGCAGGTTATTTAGTGCCAAGGCAATTGGAGCAAAGTGCCTTGCTCAAGGACGCACCACTGTAGCTGGCCCAGGCTGGTCCCGAGTCCGGCATGTGAGTCAGGGGAGAAATTGGGGGAGCTCTAATACACACACATATATATATACACACACACACATATATATATACACACACACACATATATATATATATATATATATATATATATATATATATATATATATATATATATATATATTGAGATATCTGGATAAATGGATACATAGGTTGCATATAGATAAATATATAAGTTTAAAAAGTTTATATATATATATATATATATATATATATATATATATATATATATACATTTTTTTCTTCTTCTTCAGCAAATCAATTTACTTAACCAACATGGCCGCTGTAGAGGTTCAGAGCCCAAATGTCAGCTTCAAACACCAGTACATTGAAGCAAAGTATGAATATTACACCACACATGTCTAAAAGGAGAATGGGAAACTGATTGCAAAACCCAAGACCACACGATACACATTCAGAACGGATAGAAAGGTAAGTTAAAGTCAAAGTGATATTACCATGAACAAGCAATGCCTAATTGCAATCACAACAGTGAGATACAGGATGGATATATATTTACATTCATTCAGATAGCATGTAAATAATATGGTCTCTTTCAAAATATTGTAACTACACCTCTCCCTAGATAAATCACGTACAACGGGGTCCAAAAACACAGACCGTAGTATAAGCGAGGGTGCGAGTTACAGAGGGACATCTGAACAAGTAAGAAGTGGATATCATTCCGGTTGGACATCGACATTGGGAAGATGAGGCGTGTGAGTGGGACTGTTTCATGGTTTAATGTTAAGTTTATAATCACATTGGGAATAATTGTCAATAAAATGCTTTTTTCTAATGAAGTTTTCACATTTCTGTATAAATTACCTTTATTTTCAGGATAACCAACCTCAAAATCTTTAAAAACATTACTCCAAGAGGTTTCGGTATACATGTGTACCTCCAAAAACATTTTGTATTACTTTACTGCTTTTTGCATGTGAATGTGGATATATTTGAGTGTTATTGTTGATTTGTAACAAAACAAGATCTCCTCTTTTCAAAAGCTACAGACATTTAATTCGTGAAACAACAACCATCAGTGTCGAAACAGGAAATTGCACAAGAATGGAATGATGATTTCATCCCAATCAATGATGAAGGTTTCCAGTCTGAAACATCATCTGATTGCTGGATAAATTATGCAGAAGATCATGGAATGCTTGGAGAGGATAGTGAGGGCAGCTTTGACAGAATAGAAAGGGAGATAAATGAAGGCCATGATAAACTGTATGAGATGCATGAAATTGACTAAATACAATTTGTATTTCAGTTAATAAAATTTATTCATTAAAGTAACATTTTGGTATTTTTTGGGAATTTCAAACAACACTCATTCTCTTGAAAGGGGGGGGGGTCATCTCAGTACTGTTTACTTCTACTTCATTCTCAACTGTCTCTTGACTGTCTGCCCATCCATTAGCTTCAGCATTTCGCCAAACGGGAGCAGGGTAAGGAGTATTGGATCTCAAATAGGCTTGACCGTTACGACGGCCCTTCCATGTCACTGTAACGAAGGTACGCATCATAATAACTGTCTTAGCCATACCGCTGAATACACAGGCAACTCCATTTCTGCTATTTGGAATTAGCTGAATATTAGCACAATCCCAATATGGACAGCTTCCATATACCTTTACTCCATCAACAGTAGTCATGGTGTTAAACTTTGGACGAACAGAGACTTTAGCAGCCCTCCCGGGCTTTAGCAGAACCACCTTGTGGTTACTCATTCTGGCACAACCAGTCCATAAAATCTTTCTGTTCTGAGCATCATCATCATATCCACGTATCATTCTTGGATACACTCCACCTGTACTGAAGAGATCACCTTGGTTCTTAACAAAGAAAAGATGAGTGATCTTGTTGATTTTTATGGAATCAAATAGAGTTTGATAACAAAGTGCTGGATGATTTTCATGAAGCTCAGCTCTGATAGTATCACTGAAATTTGCAAGGAAATCATATTCCTTAGGAGCATCATCCAATGTGAAACTCCTCAACGAATTGAAATGTCAATCTCAAAGGAAGATTTTGTCTCTTGATTGATCTTCTGAATCTTTGTCTTTTTCCTCCCCTAATACCCTTCCTTCTATTGAATAGCCTACGTTTGAAGAAACTGCGTCCACCTCGTCTACGTTTAAATCTTTTAAAACGTCTGAAAGGCATCGCAAAAATCTTAAAATTACTCTGAACACTGACAGCGCAAGTATTAAGAAAAGAATTGAGGCAGAGAAGGTCGTTTTTGCAGTCATTGGAAAGGAAGTTGGCGATACTGTGACACCGCATATACAGGGTTTCATCCATATGGAACACAAGATAAGATTGGAAGGTCTCAAGCGCATTATTAGGACTAGAGCGCATGGCGAGGCTGCATTCGGCACAGATGCAGAAAATGATAAATACTGCACCAAAGGCGGAGATATCGTTTTACGTGTGGGGAAACCAGATAATAGCACTACGGAGAAAGGTGGATACCGTAACTGTACCAAGCGAGCTTCTGCAATTATTAGAGAGAGACAGGCTGGAAAGAATTGGTCCGAGTTATTCGCACATGAAGAAACGCTTGGTTTTTTCATCAGACACGTGACGAGCCTACAGATAGATGTGGATATTCAGGAAACGGCTCAGAGACTTCACGAACTTATGAATACATTTGCTGGATGCATATTCAAAGGCTGGCAGATAGATTTGTTGAATGAACAAAAAGAAAAACCTGATGAAAGACGCGGAAGACGGGTTCCAGACGCCGGGTAATACTATACCGGCGCACGATCTGGATACCATGGTGGATAGACGTAGTAAAGTGCATGGCGGAAAGGGAAAAGGAAGGTTGGCTAAACGTTGGTGTTTTACACTCAATAACTACACGGAAGCTGACAGCGCAAGTATTAAGAAAAGAATTGAGGCAGAGAAGGTCGTTTTGCAGTCATTGGAAAGGAAGTTGGCGATACTGTGACACCGCATTTACAGGGTTTCATCCATATGGAACACAACAGGAAATTGCTGGAAATGAATTGTATGTTCATGTTTGTGGTCATACTGCATCAATAGATCTACAAGACTACTTTGCATTAATAAACCACTAATTATTGCGACATTTCTGTTCTATCGAATACAGTTTATGAACCAACGAAGTAAATGGAATTAAACTAAATGCAAAATGATAAAACATAGTACAAACTGGAAAAATAACAACTGTTTGCTAGGATGTCCTTTGTACCCATTACACTTATACATGTACATAAAGAGGATCACAATAATGTGAATATCGTATCATTTGAATACATTTACATGCAAATATATTTTGGCGTGTAAATTAGCACTTAAAGTCAATGTGAACGTGGCACGTATTTCCACAGCACATACAATTCGACTGTTATAGTAATGAAAAATTGTACTACCTGTAGTACACACTATTTTTGATAAGTTTAACAAGTCTCTGCTTGCTTTCCTCATTTAATGTTGTTATTCGTGGCTCTCCCTGGTCAATTGTCCAGTCAGATATCTCCTCTATATCTCCAAGGCTTTCGGCATCTTGTATCTTTTAGGAATAAATATTTTACAATCAATAGTTGTATAAAGCCTGAAATCTAAAATAAATATCAGCAAAACGTAAAGGTGTTTGAACTGTTTGACGTCTGAGCAGTAGGGCTGAATGTGTCACAGAATGAAATTTCAGAATATCAGATAGAAACAGTTTTATTTGCTGAATTCATAATTTTTTAACTTTCATGCAAACGACAAACAAGTAACCGAATAGGTCGGTATGGCTCACATGGTAATATTCATGTTTATTAGCAAAACTAGTTATTTATTCCTTGGAAGACGTGTGTCACCTGCGAACACATTACGTTTCAGATTTTAAGCCCAGCTCTACCCCTGTATGATGCACACTAGGATCAACGGTGGTATGAAACGTTGTCATTCATACAAGACTACCTTATATTCAAGTGTTATTTCAAAATATTGAACGGTATTAGAGATATGGCAAAATGTTCAGTTTAACGTTAAGTCTGGGACGACGGAAAAAGTGATCCCTTTGTGTCAGGCATGCTTAGCAGGCGACACAATAATCACTGAACCGAGATCTCACAAGACCTTTCTCTATCTATCCCTATATAAATATGTTCCTCCCCTGGGCGGGGCCAAATTTGACCCCATGAACTTCATTTGAGTAAACTTCAATCTCCATGCCAAAAGAACGTTCCATACCGAAAATCTGAGAATTATGCTGACTGGCTCATGTCAGGAAAAGATTTAAGATTTCCTTCATTTTGCCTCCTTTCTGGGCCCTACAATGTGCAAGCCCCTTTATTGGAACAAATTTGAATTCACATCCCACCAGGATGATTCCTGCCAAGTTTGGTTGAAATCAGGTCTGTACTTCTCAAGAAGAAACAGATAACAAGTTGATGCTGGACTGAGGTAAGACACAGCGCCATGAGATAAACTCAAGTGGCTCTTTGGGCCAGGAGTGAAAAACATTGACGTTGAGTTAACTGTGTTCATGGTGACTGCATACATAATTGTAATGACTCAGTACTAAAATATATAATTGTAGTTAATGAGCCTGGAGAGCCTCAAAGGAGGCACTATAGCCTCAAGGGGATCATCATCAAGAATATTTCGATGCCATCACCAGTATCACAGGATTTCTTGGATACTCTTACTACTGCGAGGACAAACATGTTCATTGCGGAGAGAGATGTCGGGGCTGTTTAGCTTCCACGCCATGCCTTCCTGAAAACACGTGCATTGCTGGACATGTCGACGAACCTTTGTCAGTCCCTCTTGTTACGAACAACATCGCAAGACACAAGCTCTCCAGCAGAAAACTGCTTGTGACTTATCGAAATTGTGCTATACGTGTGGACACCAGATTCGAACCAAAGACCCCAAGAATCACGTTTGTGTCGGAAAGAAAAGATGTCGCATTTGCGACCAAGTCGTGGACTTTGATCATCAATGTTACATTAAAAAATACGACAATACATTGGAGAAAGAATTAAAGGGTGATCCCAAGAAGAACAAGACCAAAGTGGATTTCATCTTTCTTGACTTTGAATGCATGCAAGAGACGGGCATTCACATCTCCAATTTCTGCGTTGCTCATCGGGCTTGTGAGAAGTGCATACAAGAACCTATCCATTTTCACTGTCCTAATTGTATTGTCCAATACTCTGGCGAGTTTGCTCAATGAGTTTTAGACCCCATCGACGACACTTGGAGCGAAGAGGACATTCAACGTTACGGGGACTGTCATCGCTATGCTACCGTCATGGCTCACAATTTCTCGGGATACGATGGACAGTTTATGTTAAAATATTATTCAGAACAAAGCACCGAATGCCCCAAAGTCACCATGAACGGAGCCAAACTCATCTACATGCAAGTGGGACAAGTACAATTCAAAGATTCCACGAGTTATTTAGCCATGCCTTTGAGTCGAATGCCTAAAACATTTGGAATGACAAAACTGGCCAAAGGATATTTTCCCACTTTTTCAATACGGAAGTCAATCAACACGTAGTGCTGCCCCATTTGCCTGACTTTCACTATTACGACCCGGACGGAATGCACACCGAACACCGAGAAGCCTTTCACGCTTGGTACCACGCTCACGCTTCAGAACTGTTTGACTTTCAAGAAGAAATGTTTAAGTATTGTGGAAAGTTTCGACAATTATTTCTAGATCACGGAGAAGTCGATCCTTTGAAGGAAGCGTGCACCTTAACCAAAGCCTGTACATTAGTGTACACCAAAAAGTTCATGCCCGAGAACGAACTAGCCATCATAGACCCTAACACTTCTCTCTCTGCCAGTCGTTAATATTCTGCCAATGCATTGCGTTGGTTGCATTACTTGTGCCAAAAGGAAGACAGATGGATACAACAGGCCAGAAACGGAAGGGAAGAAAAGAAAGTGGGAAGTATTTCTGTGAATGGTTGGGATTTAGAAAACCCTCAGATGGTGTACGAATTTCAGGGATGCTTATTTCACGGATGCACTACCCGTTTTCCTCAACGACACCTGAAAAGTCCTTTTTTCAGACTCCACCATGGAAGAGTTGAACGAACACACCTACCAACGACGGCTGAAGTTAGAAAGTCAAGGATACCATGTGGTAGAAATGTGGGAGCACGAGTACGATCGACGTTTCAAAACCGATCCTGAATTTAGACGCATTGCCGAAAGTTACGACGTGGTCGACATCGAACCTTTGGATCCACGCCAGTTTGTTTGGAGGACGAACCAATGCCACACGCTTGCTGTACGACGTAGACGAATCTCGAGGAGAAGAAATCAAATACATCAACGCGTGTTCGTTGTATCATTGGGTGTGCAAATACAAGCGATTTCCTAGCGGACACCCCCGACCCATTTGTACCATCTTGTCTTACCCCATCATTGTCAAGGAAAACTGATGTTTCCTTTATGCCGTACGTGTGCCGAAACATGCAACCAAGATCACCCATGTTACTACACGGAGGAAGAACGCGCTTTGACGGGGACGTGGGTTAGCACCGAATTGTTTGGGGCTCTGGATCGAGGACACCGTTTGTCGAAAGTATACGAAATTTGGTACTTTCCTACCACAGAACAATACCAAAAGGACGACGCCTCGAATCCAGGCATTTTCTCAGGCTACGTCAAGGAAGTTTTGGCCAGCAGCTATCCCTCTTGGTGTCAGACACCAGAATACCAAGTCCAATTCAAAGAACAGTACCGTGCCGTAGAAGGCATCACTTTGGAAGACGTAGAAAAGAACGAAGGAAGAAGATCGTTTGCCAGTCATGTTGAATTGCTCTTGAACCTCAAGAGGAACTTTTTCTTACGTTGGTACGTCTAAGACGAGGATACAGCCTTGATACATTTGGCACATTTCTTTGGACTTGCAGCCTCAGCAGTTAGCATACTTTTCACAACATGGATTCACTTGTTGCATTGCCACTTCAATGACCTTCGCCAGATGATGTTTCCAGAACGCCAACATTTTAGGGGTAAACTACCTCGTGTTTTCAGAACATTTAAAAATATTCGTTGCACAATTGACTGCACAGAATTTTTTGTTCAGATGCCGAAGGACTTTCGTCGTCAAGTAAATGTGTATTCTTCTTTACAAGAACCATCACACATACAAAAGTCTCATGGGAGTAGCTCCTAATGGAGCAATTGTGTTCGTTTCAGACTTGTTTGAGAGATCAGTAAGTGATAGGGCCATTCTTGAACAAAGTGGGTTTTTCCATTATATTAACCCTGGAGACCTTATTTTAGCCGACAGAGGATTTAATATTGAAGACTTATTAATAACAAGACAGGCTGTATTAAATATTCCACCTTTCCCGGGGAATCGTTCAAAATTTAATGCTGAAGAGGAGTTAAAAACAAGGCGTATTGCCAAAGCAAGCATACATGTTGAAAGAGTCATTGAGAGAGTAAAAAAGTTCAAATTGTTAAGTGTAAACATTCCTTTGTCCCTTTCACCTATGACTGACCAACTAGTATTTGTAGCATGTTGTCTTGTGAATTTCCAGGAGCCACTTGTGAAATAAATTTTTCAAATTTATAGTTGAAACATATTTTATAACAATTGATAAGCATAGATACCATACAATACAAGAATAGCAATAAAAGCCTCAGCTATATATCTATATATGTACATTATTTTCTTCATGCTTCCGATGTGATAAACAAATCTACAAATGAGTAACTCCTTTATTCTAAATGATATGAACAATATCTTTTTTGTTCCTGAATTAAATTAAAAAATATAAAGTATGTGCTTGTATGCAACGCAACATTTTATTCACACATCATTTACTTAATGTATTATTTATTCAGAATAATCTTTACAAATAAAACAACATTCAATCTAAGATGATTGATTTTAACTTTTTTGGAACCCTCATTTCCAACAGCTCAGGCGCAAGAACTTTATACCATAATGACCTGACATGTCCAAGCATTGTGGTAATCAACTGGTCATCACGTCTGATGCGTTCAACATTGGGTGTTCCTACTGATGACCATAATACAAAGTCACACCAATTTAGTCATGTTGTAGCCAACTGGAACTGTATTTGAAAATAATAACAATGTGTGGTCTTAAGTGCCAGTAAAGAGTTGTCACTGACGGGAATCCCAAAACAGGCATTGTACAAGTCTGTCTTCTTGACCTTGTTTTGTTCTAAACTCCGAAATAGATCAGCTGGAGCAACTGTACGAAAAACGTTTGGACACTTTGTCTCCAGCAGACCATCTTTATCTGACTCTGAAGGATCTAAAACAAGCCCATCAGGGCTGCATCCCAATTCTGGCCATGCATTGTTGACCCAAAATCCAGTTTTTAGAACCTTTACAAATGGAATATTTGTTATTATAAAGGACTGGTAATCATTTCTAGCCTGGTCTTCATTTTCAATCCCATACATCATGTCAGGAGAGGTGTATGGATCTAAATCCCAAATGTAGTTTTTAAATTTTCTTAATGTAGCATCTGATATTGGTGATTTTAACAGACTACCAAGATTGTTAACCTCTTTAGCTGTTGATGCAGTAACTCGGAACCAACGACTTGCCTTTCATTGTTCGGAGCCTGACTGTAATTCGGTACCTGGAATCATATATACATCTGAGCTGTACTGTTGACGAACATCCTTTAGGTTTTTACAAAGGGTCGAAACTTGAGTCCGCAGAATTTCCTTGCGTTCATCAGAAACTTCATAGTATGAATATCTGTAATCAAAAAGGCTTTCCCACATTGATAGTTTGCCTGTCCAGAATGCCTGGTGGAAAAACTTGAGAAAGAAACGAACGCTTATGCCACGAAAATTGGATTTATTTCGTTGCATTCAAAACAACATAATGACTGGAAAATACCTTGTACGATGGGACCTAGGAGTATGTGAATATGGAAATATATCAACAAAATAAAACTACCCTAGGTAGACCGTTTTTTATTTCATTGAAATCAAGCAATAAATCATGAAAATAAATGTAACCATGTTTATACTGTCAGTTTATGTACTCAGTCACGATAATGAATGTTAGAGTATTCAGCCTAGCAACCAGTCCCTGTAGCTGATAACACTCAACAGTACGTAAGCTGGGTCCGTATTCACGAAACTCCATAAGTTGAGTAAGAAACTCAACTCAAAAGAACGGAGTTTGTCCCTCATGTGAGTGTGCACTCAATTTATGATTCACGAACACCGGTCTCCTCAAATTTGAGTACACTCAGCTGAGGGCGACGTAATACTCAAATTATTAAGTGCGTGAGCGGTCGGCTACCGTGATCTCAAGTTATGAAAGTGCAAAAGATACTAGTTGCTAAGGATGCTCTCGCGCACTTCCGTAAACAATCGTATAGTCTGCATTGTGTGTATTGTTAACCATGGATGATAGTGAAGGAAAGAAAAAAATAAGTGCAAATTGGAGTGAAAAGAGAAAGTTGTTTTGGTAGAGAATGTCTTGAAAAGAGAGGGCGTATTGTTTGGAAAATTGAAAGGTTGCGGTGGTGAAGGAGGAGTGAGCGTAAAAGACAAAGAGAAGGCCTGGGAAGAGGTGACTGATGCCGTTAATGCGTAATTATCTACAATATTTACATATTCTTTTTCAAATCATAATAGTTTTAAAGAAAAAAGATTGTCGTTACGGAATTCTATCAGTCTCTGGATAACCTACATACAGATTTTTTTAAGTGGTTAACATTTGCTGTTAATGACGATATATAAACTACTAATATAAATATTCAATGAACAAATAAAGTCAACACATATTAAACTTGACAAACAGTAGTCATTATTTATTCTGACAAATAATAAGTTCTACAGCAGACAACAGCTTAACATTGTTATTTCATAATGTAATTATCATAAAGAAAAAATCTAATTAATAAAATAAATTTACAGTATTTAATATATATCACGTGGTTAATGTCTTAAAAATAAGTGAAAATGTACATTTTCTGAATTATGACAGTATTATGATTGAGTCATAATTCTTCAGCTCAAATTACGTGTTCAACATTAAATTTAAAACAACTATGCATAATATATACCGTAATTATAATGAAATACTCAATAAAAATGAATATGACCTTAATAATTGTATTGTTTCCAGTGTCTCTTCTGAAACAAGGAACATTCTGCAGTGCAAAAAACAATATGAAAATGCAAAACAAAGGTAATTTTATATTATTATAATTTTGAACAAAATTATGTTGTATCTATACGTAAGGTATAAATATTCATATTGTCTGAATATAGAAAATTTCAAAAAAAATTCAATAAAATCATATGAAACTTTATAATAAAAAATATACAATCATCAATAATTGTACATAAATTAATAAACATATTGTTTGTACGTGCATTTTTAATATTCAATTTCTTAATGTATGTTACCATCAACATAAATATACACGTTTCATTGTATACTTTATATCATTTCATAATAAATAGTTTTTGAAATATAATGTTTCAGCAAAGGAAAAAATTGATGGCTTTCGAAAGGCAAAAACAGGTGGTGGGCCAAAACCAACAACTCCACCACCTTCACAGGAGCTGATTATCAATCAAATTGGTGACCGCCCACAAATGAGGGGCCTGACATTTGGATTAGATACTGAGGGTAAAATGGCCCTATTGACAATATTTTTTTGTATTCACTCATCAAATACCATTCTTTCATTAATACCATATCCAGAATATTTATATTATATTAAGTTACCTCACATACACCTTGGGAATGTAGCCTTACAAGAAGCTCTGTCCCATGTAAAAATTCTACTGTCAACCCTATAGCAAGGGAAAGTTATCTCACACATATACCAAGGGAAAGTAGCCTTGAAACAAGCTGTTGCCTCAAGTAAAAACTCTACTCTCACACATATACAAGGGAATATCATCTCACAAATATACCAAGGGAAAGTAGCCTTGGAAAAAGCTCTAGCCCCATGTAAAAACTCTACTCTCACATATACAAGGGAAAGTTATCTCACACAGATACCAAGGGAATGTAGCCTTGAAAGAAGCTCTAGCCTCACGTAAAAACTCGACTCTCACACATATACCAAGGAAAGGTTATCTCACACATGTACCGAGGGAAAGTAGCCTTGGAAGAAGCTCTAGCACCGTGTAAAATCTCTACTAGACTAAATAGTGCTGAATAGTTTATATGTACTGTTTCAGAAAGTCCGTTGGACAAGTAGCTCTCATAGCAAGGGGGGTGATGGCAAGTCAGATTTAGATTGCCCACAAGTATGGGGCAGTCCTGTTTTTGGAGCACCGATACCATCAAAATTGGGTTGTGGAAAGATGTAATTGATTTGACTCGTTGATCTATAGCTTCATGTAAAAACTATAACACAGAATGTAATGATGTTTACTGTGAATTCAGTTATGTCAGTATACATCATTTTTAATCCACATGAAATCCACAAAAATGTATTCCCCATGAAATCCCAGTAAAATGGTACCCCATGAAATCCACAGGATTGATACCCCATAAATCCACCAAAAATGGTGGTATTCCACAAATGCACATAATGTCCACAAAAATTGGTTCCACATGAAATCACCCCACAAATCCACAAAAATGTCTACCCCACAAATTCACAACAAATGGTATCTCATGAATCCACATGAAATATAAAAATTTGGTACCTCGTGAATCCACATCAAAGCTAGAAAAATTGGCATTCCCTGAATACACATGTAATGTACAGAAAATGGCAACTCATGAATGAATGTGAATCCACAGTAACATAGTTTCCTAGACATTATAATAATAATAATAATAATAATAATAATAATAATAATAATAGACTTTATTTAAAGAAGCTCGTTTGGTCAACTTACCAATCTTCCAAGAGGCCTTCTACAATTACATGTATATGTTGTATACTTTTTACAAGTTGTGGTGTCTTTAGACAACAATGCTATTAAAAACTAGATAATTGATCTACTAACACTATAAAATATGTACAAGGCATTAAAGAGGAGTGCATACAGGATTCATACAAAGATTAGTAGTGAACCTGTGTAAAACATTACAGGCTAGTACATAAAGAAAATTGTTTTAAAGAAGAGCAGTACACTGTACTGAATTACACAAAATCATACAAATGATTGTTTCTGTAAATGTTGACTAAGAAGCTTCTTAAAACCTAGGGAAGAGTCAGCTGACCTTATATAGGGTGGAATGGAATTCCATAGTTTGGCTCCAGAAAAAGCTATACTCTTTTTATAAAACTCTGAACTTGGTTTAGGTAAATATAATTGTTGTTTGAGATGGATCTTAGTTCATACATATGTACATTTTTCACAAATTTAAAATTACATTGAAGATAATCAGGAGCCAACCCATGTAAGGATTTGTAGACTAGTAAACCCATTTGAAGCTGAGTTCTCTGTTGAAATGGAAGCCACTTTAGGGCTTTAAAAAGATTTGTTAATGGTATATCTAAATCAACATCAAGAATAACTCTAGCTGCTCTTTTTTGAAATTTCAGTAGTCGTTCTTGATTTTCTGTATCACTATTACCCCAGACAGAACATCAATATTGTAGATGTTGCATGATGTAGTCATTGTAGAATATCTTTCTCCGTTCTTGAGAGAGATAAGATTATATTCTGTTGAAGAGATAAAGCAGTGGTTTACTTTTTTAATAACCTTATCAACTTGCATTTTCCAGCACAAGATATTGTCTATCATAGTGCCAAGTAATTTGTCATTTTCAGGCTGTTCTATAACTATTCCTTTTAGCATTACTTTGAAGTCATCTTTCTCAGCTTTTACTTTGGCTTGACTATTTATGATCATGACTTTTGACTTGGCTGCATTTATCTTCATATCATTGTGCTCACACCAGTTATTTACTTTAACCAAATCCTGATTTAATTTAGTGCTAAGGTCACGGCCAGTTGATCCAGTGTTATATAATGTTGTGTCATCTGTGAACATGTTAGTGGTGGATAGCTCAATGTGATATCGTAAATCATTGATGTACAACAGAAAGAGTAATGGTCCAAGAACTGATCCTTGCAGAATACCTGACTTTATGAGTTTCTTATCTGAAAGCTTATTTAATAGAAACTTGTCTGTCTTCCAATACCTTGTACAAGTCCAATCCACAGCAATTTAGTTTCCTAGTCATTACCTGGTACAAGTCCTAGCCATCACTTGGTACAAGTCCTAGAAATATATCTTTAATGAGCAAATTTTTGGAGCAAATAAAAGGTGAAAATGATGATGTATCCATATCTATTCAGTTGAAGATGTATGTACAATTGTCAGCTATAGGATACATGTTTTTTAGTACTACATACATACAGAAGACAAATATAATATGTAGCATTCTCTTATCAACCAGCTGCTTGCTAAGTTACTATCTACTTTTCCATCTGAGTTGTCTACTTTTATAGTACTGTAAAATTTGTTGTTATATTGTTGCATTTTCTTAGCCTTGTACTTTTACTTTTTAGCCTTCTGCTTCAAAAAATAATGAGAAGGCTAATATGGATCACATTGAATATGTATTTTCATGTTTATCCATGTCTACTTTCAGGACGACCATGTAATCTGTGTTGTGCTGTGTGTGAGTGTGTGAAATAGACATTCCAAAATGCAACATTGATGATCAATTGTCACATCAAGACTTGTGCATCTAGATTTGCACATCAAGAACTAATATCACAGAAAGATGGATCGTGGGAGCACGAGTCGCAGTCCTGGAATAGCCCGGCCAGCTCGATGACGTCCCTGTCAGGAAGCTTCAGCCTGGGCAGCTCTGACCCCTGTCCCCGCGTAGCTCCCAGGAGGGTCTGCCATCAGGTCGTCGGAACAGGAGGGAGGGAGCATCCAAACGTGGAGGGGTCTGGGCATTCAGATGCAGATCCAGCAACTTCAGGGTAAGAACACCATTACTACTGTGTGTTTCAGCAGTCAGTTATTAGCTACTCAGTTTTTATTAAGGTTTGGCCATTATATAGTCACAGTTGTTGGTAAACAAGTTGACTTGTTCAAATGAGAGAAAGCCATAGGAATGGGTGCATTGGTACTGGAATGGTGCGCACCCCAGAATGTCTGCATACCATGTAGGTGCTGAGATTTTCTTCATGTACCCTTTGCTATTCATATTTTAATGCAGAAACTCAATCTACAGTGATCACTGCATACATGATGATGTTATGAAGATCACCTACATTTTGGGGCATGCTCAGAACACTGAAAAACTTGTAATGTTAGGTTGCTGCAGTTATGTTTTGACTCACACCTAGCAGGAGATGAAAATATACCATTATGGACTTTTGCTGAGTTCATTACATTGTTTTATTGAGCAGTGAGAAGTTACTGGCTGATGTGAAGTGGAGGCCAATATCAATAAAACAATGCATTGAGTGAAACAAAAGCCCATAATTGTTTTATTACTGTCAGACTGTGATCTAAAAATATCACCAAGTACAAAACAATACATGACATTGTTTTGGGGAGCTGACGTCACTGTGAAGAAACCAATATGTTGTATTACTGTTGAGCATGTGTTCAGCCAATCAGAATTCAGAATAATTTTTATGAAAGTGAAAATATTAGCAGTCCATTGGAATGCAGTGTGTTATAGTTGGATTGACAGGCATGCAGCCTGGGGCAGGGTCAACAGTGTATTAGGGTTTGATTGACAAGTGATTAGTGTTATAGTTTGATTGACAGACAGGCAGGCAGAGTCAGCAATGTGTTATAGTTTGACAGGTGGGCAGCCTGGGGCAGGGCCAGCAATGTGTTATACTAAGATATTATCAATTTCAGGTCATCTGCTCTAGGTACGATTCTTATCTAGAGACAATGGTATTCAAATGAAAATATGAATGTTTAATAGGGGCAAAAAAGAGGTAAAAGTTCAACTATTTTTCAGAATTTTGAAGAATGAAAACAAATTCATTTCATGCCATTTTTTGTGAATATCAATATGAATATTGTCATCATAAAGAACAGATAATCTATCTGTAGCATTTCTCTATTTAAACAAAAACATAATCATAACTATTTCTTGACAACCAACTCAGTGCCAGAAGTAGAATTGTGGAAGTATTCAAAGTAAGTTATTTTTATGTTGTTTTTTTTTGTCATTGATTTTATTTTATAGATATGAAAACTGACCAAAAATATCTTATGATAACTAAATTCTAAAATGGCAATTGTTATTTCAGATCAATGTATATATGTACAAGAACACTATAATGTATTTGCAATATTGCTTTTAAGAGTAACATACAATTTAAACTTCTGTATGACTCATGATTATGGTATTTCATGCAAAAATGTTAGGGGGGCGCATATTAAAAAGGAACAGAAAGGCTTCAGAAGTACACGGAACATAGAAAAAGTGAATTTATTCTTGAAGCTGAATGTTCACAAAACATGTCTATATAACCATATGTAAGAAATATGCAACTTTCAGCATGAAATAACATGATGTCAAGAATTTGCCAAAAGTGACCAAAGACCAATATTAACATTATGGTGGATGGCTCATGTGTTTGATGCTTCCTGTGAATTTATTTGAAAAGATATCATAAAGATGGGTTCATTTTTGAATTATGCACACTCAAATTAT